>CM055314.2:23785422-24985422 GCA_029255685.2 Silene conica | reverse complement strand
GAATCAAAGTGTTGATTAATTTAAACGGAGAACTACACCACATGAGAAACTCTCAATCAAAATGAGATATAATTAGTTCATTATAAGATGATCATTTTAAGTGAAAATGAGAATTAATATCTTACCCCTGATAATATTCATCATTCAAAACATTGGTTATGGGGAAATTGCTATCCTTGTATAAATAAAGGTTATTTTAAAGGATAGAGTGGGAGAGAATATTTCGCCCGCAAACCAATGATATAAATGTGGGATCTTAGAGAAGAATCCTACATGGGATTCTTAAGAAGAACCCTAATTGAATGGATAGAAAAAACTACGGCAGGATACTGAAGAAACTACGGGAGGACATGAAAGGAAATGTTCCTTATGTCATGGTTTCTTAGAGAGGATAAAAGAAACCCCGTATGAAATTGGAAAGAAAATGTTTCCTTAATAATGATGTTTCTCAAATTATAAGATAATAGAGGAGAAATCATCTATGTTCTCTCGATGGTAGTGTCTTTGAATTCAAAAAGAATTATAGGGGTATATCATGTCATAATTCGTTTCGAGGAAACGAAGACAAGAAATGAAAAGTTCATTTAAGTAGTGATATTGATTGAGTGAAAGTAGATCACTATAGAGATAGTGATACTATTTGAGTGAGAGCAAAGGAATATCATGTCATGTTTCATTTCGGGGAAACGAGTACGAGAAATGAAAAGTTCATTTAAGAAATGATATTGATTGAGTAAAAGTCGATCACTATAGAGAGTGATATTGATTTTAGTGGGAGCGATATTCATTAGAGAATTGAACCTACCATTAAGAGAGAATGGTGATTCTTTAAAGTGTAAAGAATAAGAGGTTTTCAATTCTAGATGAATAAAAATGTTGAACATCATAGGATGATGGAGCTTCACGGAAGAGTTTATTATATTGATAATGAAACGTCACCCATTGGAAATCAAAAGGGTTGGATAAATTATTCATATTGATGAATATAGAATCAAGTGGTGATTCATACAACCTAAAACTTTTGATTAATAGCCAAGATAATTGAGAATGATGGGTTCTCGAGGAGAACTAGTGATGAAAACATGATAACTACAAAATAAATTTTAGTACAAAAGTGACTAGGTACTTTAGAGCGATAAGTTGATCCCTCTGATATACCAAATACGTCACGAGTTATAAGATAACAGTGGGAGCTTCTTTCAGGAAAGAAACTCGAGATCTAGAATGAGTTCTAGACAAGTACTCAAATAAGATCATATTATACGAAATAATATGAGTCGGAAGGAGACTGAAATTTGTAGGTTTTGAAAAATATGAATAAAAGGTTTACTCACAAATCAAACCACTAATACAAATTGATGAATGTGCATCAAATGCTATGGAGCAGTAATATTGTATTGACTGTCCATGCATGACAATATCGTTTGAGTTATAATTAACTCACAATTTAAAGATACTTTGTCAAATTCAAATGGGTTTTAAGAGACAACTTTTGAACCCCATAAAGTGAACTGGATTGACTTAGTATAGCCCCTAGCCGCTTGTATGAGGTGACATCTCGAAGCGACTAGAGTGTGAGGCGATTGATAGCAAGTTCAAATGCCATAGAGTCATATGGGATGACTAGTCGATCACATAGGCAGACTGTGGGAGACACTCTGTCGGGCAGGGTGACCGCTTAAAGAGGTTTTTGAAATTTTATAATAGCCCGGTCGTGGCAAGAGCTGCTATAGTATTTTTATGAGTCAATTCTTAGACTACAGACTACTCACCCAAGATGGCACAGTTTTGGCATAGCCTTGATTCATTCTCTACGACTTTTCGTAACTGGGGTCAAATGGGATTGTTTTGGGCTGTGGCTAGTTGAAGGGGTAGTGCGATAGGAATTGTCCACCCCTTTGTCAGAGTTGTTCAAATCTCAAGGCCACTCGAGGAGAAGTTAAATGGAAATGCGTGGCCACGCTCGGAAGGTATCTATGGTAGATAATTCTGGTCAAACAGTTAATCTCCAGATCGAGGAAACCACTCATGATATGATCAAATGCAAGTACGACCAGAGAGACAACTTGCGTTGAATGGGAGATTATAATAGGACAAGAGAATTGGTGACGCACACTTGTCGAGGACAAGTGGGAGATTGTTGGGAAATGTGTCGTCAACAATAGTGCGATCACATAATTAAATCTCATGACGAGAATGCGCAAGGGATGATATGAAATAATATAGTCAACTAACCAACATTAATCAGTAATGATTGGCTAGCTAGAGTTTGACATTACTGTCATATGACGGTGGTGGTCAGTTGATCCCTTTAGGTCACACCTATAAGACAATTCCCTTAATTGATAAACTGATCAAGTGTGTACTGATACGAGTTGATCAGATTCCTTAAATTCGTATATCGAGAAATCAGAGGTTAAATCTTAATGGAAGATTTATGTTTGAAATTGAAACGTGTCAATTGTCAAACATTAAACGATATTTATGAAATGTCGTAATTAGAATGAATCGGGTTGAATATTACTACAAGTGTTGTAAATCGTATTGACGATTATTGAAATAATCATTTTATATATTAGTAATAACGAATTACTTGTCAAATTAATAAATATGATTTATTTAATTTATAAATGATATTTATTTGATGAATATGCATTTTAAATTAAAACAATTGTTTCTTTTAATATTATGACATAGTGTATGTCACACATGTACAATTTTACAAATGACAAAATATAAAATGTAGTCCATTTTACCTTAAAGGTGCCGGTTTTATGGGTGTGTTTTATGGGTTGATTTGTGTGTTAAATACACCCTAAACACAATCATTAAAGGGTGTCTTGAGAACTAAAACCTAGAGCCACCCTAAGAGCATGAGAAAGGGAAAATGTTCCCCCTTTGTTGCTTCCCATGGCCGGCCACCCCAATACCAATACAACCCTCTTATAACTTGTGATTTACTCACAAGTTAACTTATTCTAATCCTTAGAATTTTTCTAGTGAGAAAAACTTCAAAAATAACCTCTTGAATTATATTCTCTAAATTGACTACTTATATAATATAGATTATATTAGTACACTATAATAGTTATTGTATTTTTTGTTTTAATAGGATTAAAACATATTTAAGGAAAACCGATTCTAAACCCTAGCTAGTATTAGTTTCGGTTTTAAGGAGTTGTCTTGGGTGCATCTTGAAGGAGGTATCCTACTTTGGTTACTAAGGGTTGGAGGATCATCCTTGCCTATTTCCGTCGGGTTGTGAGTATTCGACTTCTTTTTCAGCATAATTATTAAGCATGCATAAGATCTTGTAAACCTAATTAAAATGTTAATTAGTAAATTAATATTAGTAAGACTAATGTTTAGGGCGTGTGAGACATAGAACCCTACAGTAGAACCCCTCGGTCTCCCTTTGGGTTTTTCTCGAACCTGAGGTGGATGAATATCCTCGTCTGCCGGATGGAGACCATCTTTCAGTTTCTCAATGATTATCCATCTCTTTGCCGGGTCTCTACCTCTAGCTTCCGCTATAAGCGCCTCAAACTCATCATCATCGGTCTTTGGCATTTGTTCGGGACTGTCGTACACCAAAGTCCTCCAAAACGAGTGCACGTCATCAAGGTGGACCCTCCTACCATTTATTTGCAACATAATCAAAATGCAAGCACAAGGCAACCCATGAGTAACCCGTAGCACACATCCACAGTGTTCTTCAAGCCCGTTCCCCAGCTCAATCCCTCTCTCAATCTCAGCTTCCATGATCCTAATGGCTTTGTAAGACACATGTCCTCGCAATAAGGAAAATATATGATCCGCACTTATAGGCTTGTTCCTCGATACTTCTAACTCATGTCTAATCTTCGAGTGTTGAGCTTCAAGCATGGAGTGAATACGATCCCACATAGTATCAAGGTTTAAGTTATGACTCTTCAACCAAGACTTCAGGAGGGAATTAGAGGACTCTACCCGGGAAGTGGCCGTGTTACCGAGGTGCGTGGAAGTATTGGTTTGTATACAAAGCAACAAACTTCTTCTTGTATTTACCCCATGTTCTGATGACATAACCAGCCAACACTCCCCAATTTTCACAAAAAGATTCCCATGCACTCCCAAACTCAACAAGGGTGGATGCATTGATCACGCGGTACCAACCGCTTTCTTTAATGTGCATGATCATATATTTGTACCAAACCAAATTCTTCGACCTTAGTGCTTCTTTGTCCACAGTGCGGTTCACATGCCAACAACACAAAATGTGAGGAGTGTCCGAATACAGGGACTCAATAGCGTCGATCAAGCCCAACTCTCGATCAGTGACAAGGGTAGGCATAGGTGAACCCGTGCAACTAAGTAGCTCTTCTAATCTCCCCAACATCCACCCATAATCGGTTTCATTTTCAGATGGAAGGAGCACAGTGGCAATTAAGAAGGAGGAACCACAAGGTGTTACGCCAACGATCTCAATAAGTGTAATCTTGTAAATGTTGGTCTTGTACGTAGCGTCAATAAGAGCCACATGTGGGTAAGCGCGGAAGAGTTTGACGACTTCTGGATGAGACATAAACACATGACTTAGCTCCTTTAAATCGGGATCTGATACGTGCCACTCCACATTATTAGCAGCAACTGCTACAGCCAAAAGTTGGTTGAGCGGGATTCTGCGTTCCTCTCATCTCACGTCGAACCTTGTTCACCTCGCTATAAATTTGCCCGCTTGTAGGTTGGGGTTTATCCGGGGTTCTTTGATGAAGACCGTTTTTGATATCTTTCGGCGGAATCGATGTCCGGACTTGTTGCCTCATGAATTCTTTCTCTTTGGCATCCAAACCAGCAAAATGTCTATCCCCATCTTTGTAGTTTGTTACTTCGTGGTTGTGAAATCCATTCTTCGAAGAATTAAGAATGTACCAAACAATCATCGACTTCCCATTTACATCATCGACGTAGTCCTACCCGGCTCGAAACCTAAACAAACTTTCGCACTTATCCGTCCCTCTCTTACTAGGATTCTCCGGTTTCTCGGGATCGATCTTCGTTTTGGTTCGGCTGTACCTTGAACAACGAAATTATGACCCGAGCAACTCCATTTGTCTACGAATTTGGCCCCATTTGTTGCTTTTACTAAGGCAAAACCGTTATCAAAAGCTATTTTCTGAGCCCAGTCAAACGCCTCATCCCGACTTTCAAAATATGAATCCGTCTCAAATAGGCGGTTGTAATTAACATCATTTCCACCAAACTCCTCAAACGAATCCTGTTAACACGCAAAATTGCTAATGATTAGATTATAAAATATTAAAAAAAACCTATATTTATGTTAAAAACTTAATAAAATGACGGAAAAATAAGGGACTTAAAAAGTACACGTCCAAGCCACATATGGACGTGAATAGTACACGTCCAAACCATGGAGGGACGTGTACTATTCACGTCCCTATCCAGCAGAGACGTGTGAATCACACGTCTAACACCATTGGGGACGTGCGATTTACACGTCCAAACCCACAATGGCCGTTAACTTTTCACGTCCTGGTCAAACATGGACCAGAATTTCCCACGTCCTCACCCCTTAAAGACGTTGAAACTGGTCGTCCTCTCCCCTTATGGACGTGTACTATTCACGCCCCCCTCCATTTGGGACGTGAATAGTACACGTCCTCACCAAAAATTTCGATCCTATGATTCAATGGCTTCTACATATAATTCAACCTAATATGAACTAAATGGCTTAAACATGTAATTTAATAAATAATAATTCAAATAAAAATAGATTTTAGTTACTTACCGATGAGTCGTTGTTTGACATTAAATCGTTGTCGTTGTTTGATGTTGTTGTTCGTTGTTGATACTGATTTTTTTTTAATTGTTGTTTTTGTCGGGTTTTGGTTTGGGAGAATATTTTGTAGAGAGAGAGAGTGTAAGGGTATTGTTGGCCTTTTTTATAAAAAAACGTCGACGATCTGTTACAAAACGTCGACGACCTTCCGCAACCCCCAATCAAAACTCTATAAAAGGAGTTCTCTTCATTCATTTGAAGGGTTGGAAATTCATTATTGCAAAGAAGCCAGAGAAGACAAGGTGCAAATTCATCCAAGCTCTCTCTATCAAAGTCATTGCAAGCAGTCAACAAGCACATCAAATCGTGCCGCCTGCATTGAAGATTAAATCATAAATTCAAACCTTCAAGGGAGATTCAAGTCATCGCGACCCTCCTAAGAAATCAAATTTACAGCACGCGTAGAGTAATCAAAGTTGTCTACAATGCACCCCTCACGTATACCCTGTACACGTACCTGATGCGCGAGATTTAGTCGTCGGTTCTCACGATCAAACAAAAATTTATAAACCAAAAATAGTAGTATAATAGGGTTATCGTTCGCGAAGACGGTGGGGATAGTTGTATAGTTAAGTTCTAATTATAACTTGAGTCGGGGTAATAGGTTTGATTTTGAAATGACTAATTAACTAAGGACAAACAATTTAAGCAACTAAATCGAGTTGAAATTGATGATAAAGAGGACTAGGGTGTCGGGGGTTACTAGGGTAGTCAATGTCAAACATGCCAAGGGTAGGTGGTCTCATCTATGTTAGGTCTAGGTCCGTCTCGTCTTTCGATTTGACTAACCTAAGGTCGAGTCCTATCCTAGCTTTCGCTACAAACAAGGTCAACCCAACACATACACATGCATATGAAAGTCCTAGACTATCGTCTAAGGCAAACAACAATAAGAATCATGCCCAACCGTCGTTGAGGCATTTCATCAAACATCTAGAGTGCATACAATGTAAACCTAACAAAGATGAAAACAAAACCCTAACCCTAAACAACAAACATCAACACCAACTACCCAAGTGCACCCCTAACCCTAGCAAAAGGATTACTCACTCATGGCTAGGAAATACATGTGAACAAGGGATGAACAAATGCAATAGCAAAGGAAAAGGAAGTATTGGATAACAAGTTGAAGAGTTCTTTCAAAATCTTCAAAATACAACCCAATAAAACCTCTTACAATTGCCCAAGAAGATTACTAGAGAGATTACTAAAGAAAGATTAACAAGAATTCAAAGATTAAACTAGGATCTAAGAATGATTAAAATGTTTTTGAGAGTTTTTGTAGGCTAAGTATGGACTAATAGAACAGTAGAAAACCCTAGAATTGCGTGCAAAGTAACGTATGAAATGATAGACTACGTGCGGGTTTATATAGTGCGCGGAATTATGAGAAAGGCCTCTCAGCCGGTCGACCGGCTGCCGGTCGACCGGCTGCCGGTCTGGGACCGGCTGAGAGTCCAAATGACGACTTCTGATTTTTTTCTTCTTTTTTTTGTTCAATAGCCTTGATCCTCAGCCGACCGGCCGGCTGCCGGTCGGGCACCGGCTGGGAGGCCTTTTTACTCAATCTGACTTTTTCCTTCAAATTCTTCATCTACAGGTGCCACCAGCCGGTTGGCCGGCTGCCGGTTGGCCACCGGCTGGGAACCCTTTTTCACGAATCTGCCCAACATCGCATTTTTCTTCGTTCTTCAAAAAATGGCTAAGTATAGATATGCATCCCAGCCGGCTGACCGGCTGCCGGTTGGCCACCGGCTGGGAGCCCTTTAGCAAGAAGCTGTAACATTTTCACATTTTTCTCCAAAAAGTCAAGTCAAGGTCCCCAGCCGGCCTACCGGCTGCCGGCTGGGAACCGGCTGGGAGGCCCTGGTTACTAGTCTTGCAATTTCTCTTCAAAATTCTTCAAAATTCGTTCCAAAATCGTCTCGTTTGCTCCCGTTTCTTCGCCCCCGCCGCAATACCTACAAAATGTGAATTTGTTGTCAACCCGAATCTGCCAATACTCCTTACGATCATTGGGGTTATACCTTACCCACCCCAAAGCATCCTGCAAGTATCGGCGAGATAACACATTCTCACCCTGAATGTAATCTACCGTGAAGTGCCTCTGACAAAGGTCGGTGGCGATCAAGGTGACTATCCCCCCAACACAAATGGGGGTGGTAAGCTGAGGTTGGGTTGCCAACCTACTCAAATGAAGGGCCATGTGGTGCGCAATATTAAGCTTTGGGCCACCAACCAAATAACACCCAAGAATCTCTAGCTCCGTGGTGGTAAAATTATGAGGTTCATCCCTAGAGAAGACGGTCCACCCCATGAACCTATGCCATATCCTAATCGGTGCCAAATGCACCCTATTAGTCGGTTTCTTCTTGGTTCTATCACTTATAAGACCGGTAATGGCTGTCCAAATAAGCTCGGTATTAAAGCCCTCCGGAGGCTTAATGGGCAATTTTCCGTTGAGCCCAAAGATCAAAGCAAAATTTTCTAAGGTGAGACGGTGTTCCCTATTCATCAATCGGAACTCCAAGAAGACAACTTTCCCCAAAGATCGGTTCTTAGTGACTACCAAAGAACTCAAAAATTCCCAAGTCAACCTAGGGGAAGTGTGAACCGGTCTAGTCTCATATAATGTTTTCATCCCTAGACAGTAAAAAAGACTCTCGGTTATCTTTTCAATTCCAAGCTCTCTCAACCCAGCTCTATCAATAAACCTAGTCGGATGAAGGGGGCGATTTTTGAAGTAAGTGAAGTTACCTTTCTGTTGTATGGTGGCAAATTGGAGGCCGGGAAAGCAAGGATCCGGACCAATGTTGCTACTATGCATCACATTCTGAACTTCTTGCTCCATACTCGGGTCGTGTCTTGACTTTGACCTCCTTTCCGTTCTTCCAGACATGGCTATTTTGAGGTGAGGTGATGAGGGAGTGAAGGGGGTTTTGATTTGGGAGAGTTTTGATGGGTTTTTGGAGGTAAGGGATGAGAGGGAGAGGAGGAAATGAGGAAGAAAGAAGAAGAAATGAAGTGAAATGAGGAAAAAATGAAGGAGTGTCGTGGTTTTTAATTTGCGGACAGAACACTCTCAGCCGGTCAGGGACCGGCCGCCGGTCGACCGGCCGCCGGTCGACCGGCTGAGAGTTAGGGTTTGGGATTTTTTCAACTTTTCGAAATTTTTTCTAAGCATTGATTCTGAGCCGGTCGGCCGACAGATTCTGAGCCGGCGGACCGGTTGCCGGCCGACCGGCTCAAAATCCGTCTTCAGCTTTCCTTCGTCTCCTCTTCTTCTTCAAACTATACTCATAAAAACTCCCAGCCGGTGGATCGGCTGCCGGTCGACCGGCTGGGGGTGCTTTCCTTCGCCTCTTTTTCTTCACAACGGGTCACACTTCATGATTCTCAGCCGGTGGACCGGCTGCCGGCCTACCGGCTGGGAATCAGGTCTTCTTGAATTTTCGAATTTTGAATAAGTAACACGTCTTCTCAGCCGGCTGACCGGCTGCCGGTTGGGTACAGGCTGGGGATGCAAAATCTGAAATTTGCCCAAATAAATCATCAAAAACAGAAATGTGTCCAGGTCCTCCCAGCCGGTATGGTACCGTCGGCCGGTAGGCCGGCTGGGAGTACCTGTACACAATTTCGAAAAATAATTTAATTGAACATAAAAATCGACTTTGCCAACAACGGTTTTGCCTATAATCCTCCGACCATACTCATGAGTTACCCACAAACAAGCAACCATCATATCCAAATTTCTCATGCAAGCTAAAAATTAAACTAAAACCGAACTAACCATTAAACTAACATGCAAACTACTCGAAAGAGAGAAAACCAATACTTAAAACCGGTGGTTATTAAGTGACTCCACCAAACCTTTCATGAACAAACTTCCTTGAAATCAATCCTCCTCGGGGAGTGGGTCCCCGAGGTCAATAACTTCTACCGTACCTTTGGAATCTCCTTGGTAATAACGCTTAGTCCGATGTCCGTTGACTTTGAAGGTGCCACCGCCTTCACTCCAAAGTTAAAAGGCCCCATGAGGTGAAATATCCATTACTTTGAAGGGCCCGGACCATCGTGATCTAAGTTTTCCCGGAAAATTCTTGACTCTTGAATTGAAAAGGAGAACAAGGTCTCCTATGCTCACATTCTTCTTCATTAACTTGGCATCATGCCACTTCTTCGTTTGCTTCTTATAGAGTTTTGAACTCTCATAAGCCTCATATCTAAGCTCCTCAAGCTCACTCATTTGTAAGAATCTTTTCTCCCCGGCCATATCTAAGTCGAAGTTCATCTCCTTCAAGGCCCACCAAGCCTTGTGCTCAAGCTCCACCGGTAGGTGGCATGCTTTCCCGTACACAAGCTTTTAGGGAGTCATTCCTATAGGCGTCTTGTAAGCCGTCCTCAAAGCCCATATCACATCATTCAACTTTTGGGACCAATCTTTCCGGTTCTTTTGCACCACCTTCTCTAGAATAGCCTTGATTTGACGGTTTGAAACCTCCACTTGCCCACTAGTTTGAGGGTGGTAGGCAAGTGCGACCTTGTGGGTCACTCCATAAGAGGCTAGGAGGGCTTTGAATGTGTGTTTCCGGAAGTGGGAACCTCCATCACTTATCACAATTCAGGGTACACCAAAACGGGGAAAGATTATGGTCTTGAAGAGCTTTACCACTACCTTGGAGTCATTGGTGGGGGAGGCAACCGCTTCTATCCATTTCGAGATATAGTCCACGGCTACCAAGATGTACTCATTCCCGCATGAATTGGGGAAAGGTCCCATGAAGTCAATCCCCCAACAATCAAACAACTCAATCTCCAAGATGGTTTTTAGGGGTATCTCATTCCTTTTACCGATGTTGCCCGACCTTTGACAAGCGTCACAAGATCTAACTACATCGTGGATGTCTTTAAACATAGAAGGCCAAAAGAACCCTCCTTGAAGAACCTTGGCTATAGTCCGTGAAGCCGCCAAGTGCCCTCCATAGGCGGAGTTGTGAAGCCGATCCACAATTTCAAGCCCCTCTTCTCTAGACACGCATCTCCTCAAGAGTCCATCCACACACTTTTTGAAAAGGTAAGGATCATCCCAAAAATATCTCTTAGCATCCACTTTCAATTTTCTCTTATCTCTTGCTTCCAACTCCTCCGGGATAAAGCCATTAACAAGATAATTGGCAATATCCGCAAACCAAGGCAACTTATTGCCTATTGCCATCAAACTATCCTCACGCAACCATTCATTGATCGGGCCATCCCTATCACGCAAACCATGATCCTCAAAAGTCAATCTAGACAAGTGGTCCGCAACTACATTCTCCGACCCTGACTTGTCTCTTATCTCTAGATCAAATTCTTGGAGTAAAAGGACCCATCTCAAGAGTCTTGGCTTGGCATCCTTCTTCAACATTAATTGCCTCAAAGCGGTGTGATAGGAGTACACCACCACTTTAGATCCCATGAGATATTGTCTAAACTTCTCAATGGCATGCACTATTGCCAACATCTCCTTTTCGGTTGTGGAATATTTCGCTTGAGTTTGATCAAGAGTCTTGCTTGAATAGTATATCACGTGGTGTTTCCTATCCACAACTTGACCTAGGACCGCTCCTACCGCGAAATCGGACGCGTCACACATGATCTCAAAAGGCAATCCCCAATCCGGAGCACGAATAATAGGAGCCGTCACAAGTGCTTCTTTGATCCTAGAAAAGGCTTCAAGACAATCATTATTAAACAAAAAGGGAGCATCCTTGAGAAGGAGAGAAGTCAATGGCTTGTCAATTTTTTAAAAATCCTTAATAAAACGCCGGTAAAAGCCGGCATGCCCAAGAAAACTCCTCACCTTTCACATTGGTGGGGGGTGACAAGTTCTCAATGACCGCCACTTTTGCACCATCGACTTCTATCCCCCTCTTGGACACTATGTGACCAAGCACAATCCCCTCCTCTACCATGAAATGACACTTTTCTCAATTGAGGACAAGGTTGTGCTCCTCACATCTTTTCAACACACTTACAAGATTAGAAAGCCCTAGATCAAAAGAATCACCATGAACACTAAAATCATCCATAAAAACCTCCATAGTTTTCTCAAGAAAATCGGCAAATATGGCCATCATGCACCTTTGAAAGGTGCCGGGTGCATTACACAACCCGAATGGCATCCTCCGATAAGCATACACACCTTGGGGGCATGTAAAAGTTGTTTTTTCTTGGTCTTCCGGGTGAATGGGTATTTGAAAAAACCCGGAATAACCGTCAAGAAAACAATAGTACGAATGCCCCGCAAGTCTCTCTAACATTTGATCAATGAAGGGGATTGGGAAATGGTCTTTGAGAGTGGCCGCATTCAACTTACGGTAATCAATACACATCCTCCAACCCGTCACCGGACGAGTCGGTAGGAGAGTCCCATCCTCTTGTGTAACCAATGTTACACCCCCCTTCTTGGAGACAACATGGACGGGGCTCACCCACCGGCTATCCGTGATCTCATATATGATTCCGGCCTCAAGCAACTTAAGAACTTCTCCCTTCACTACATCCGCCATTTTCGGATTCAATCTCCTTTGACCTTCCACTCTAGGTCGACTCCCTTCCTCAAGAATTATTCTATGCATGCAAAGGCTCGGGCTTAGCCCCTTGATGTCATCAAGGCTATACCCTAATGAGCTCCTATGATCCTTTAAAGTTGAAATGAGTTTGGATTCTTGTTGCTCATTAAGGTTGGCATTGATGATCACCGGGTAAGCCTCTCCCTCCCCAAGAAAGGCATACTTGAGGGAGGGAGGAAGGGTTTTGAGTTGTACCTTTGGAGGGAGAATCCCCTCCACCTTCTCAACTTCCTCTTCTTCTAGCTCAATGTTCTCATCCATTTCTTTGTCTTCACAAGTTGTGATGCCACATAATTGTTCCATATGACTTTCCTTCTCTTCTTCCATCTCTACCATCTCCCTTACCACTTGCTCCACAATGTCCAATGTAAATGCTTCATCATGCTTTGGACCTTTCATCATAGTAGGTAGATTAAACTCAATTTTGTCATCCCCAACTCTAAAGGTGAGCCGCCCATTCTTCACGTCTATCAAGACGCCTCCGGTAGCCAAGAAAGGCCTACCAAGGATGATGGGAGTGTGGCTATCCTCCGGGATATCAAGGACAACAAAATCGGCGGGGATTAAATGTTTACCCACCTTGACGGGTACGTCCTCAAGCACTCCCAAAGGGCGCTTGACGGACCTATCCGCCAATTGGAGGGTGATACTTGTTGGAACCAAATCATTTAAACCAATTCTTTTTTCAACTTTCAAAGGGAGCACACTCACAGTAGCTCCTAGATCACAAAGGGCGCGAGAGATTGGAATGCCACCGACTATACAAGGGATAGAGAAGCTCCCCGGGTCACGAAGTTTCTTTGGCTCCTTTTGGAGGAGAAGTGCACTACACTCCTCCCTCATAGCCATTACTTCTTGGTCACCCAAGGTTCTCTTGCCCGACAAGATTTCTTTTAAAAACTTAGAGTAGGTCGGCATATTCAAAATCACCTCCGTAAAGGGAAGAGTCACTTCAAGTTTTCCAATCATTTTACAAAAGTTTGTGAACTTGAAGTTCTCTTTTCCCTTCAAGGCCCTTGAAGGATAAGGCAAGCTAGTAGATTGAGGGTTATATAGTACCTTGGTGGGTGTTGGTTTGCTTGTTACCTTAGTAGTTGGTTGTGCAACCAACTTTTCTTGTCTAGCATCCACCTCCTCCAAGATAACTTCTTCTTCTTTCTCCTCATAAGGGAGGTCCTCCACATAAAAGTCATCATCCCTTGAAGTGCTACCATCAACTTCCTTTCCTTTCTCTTTCACAAGTTCCAAAATAGGCTCCTCTTCACCATAATTGTAGTCTTTGTACGGGTCCTCTAGCTCCGTTCCACTTCTCAAGATCACCGCATGTGCTTGGTGATTGTGTGAGGCATATTTGGAACTTTGACCTTGGGCAAGGAAGCCGCCCGGTGGCCTTTGTGGATTTGCTAGAGCTTGAGAGGCAACTCGAGCCTCCATTTCCCGTATCTCCCTTTGGTTGGCACTCTTCAAATTCGCCATTTCTTGGGTGTGAGTTGCTTGCATGTTCTTGACAAGCTTCAATAACTCCCCCACTTGGGAATCACTTGTGTCTTGGTGAGGTGCATTGGTGAGGGGCAAGGGGAACCCATAATCGTTCCTTGCACCCCCACCTTGGGAGTTGCCTTTCGGAGCTTGATTGTTGAAGTTTTGGCCTTGATTGTTTGATGGGAAGTTTTGGTTGAAATTTGGGTTGTTGGGATTTTTTGGGTTGTGGTTGTAGTTGTGTTGATTTTGATTGGGTTTGTTTTGAAATGGGGGTGGATTGAAGTTTTGGTTTTGGTTTTGGTGTTGGTTGTGGTTTTGGTTGTTGTTGAAATTCGGGTTATTGTTGAAGTTTGGGTTGTTGTTGTTGAAATTTGGATTGAAACTTTGTGGGTTTTGGTTGTTTGGGAAATTGGGATTAAAGTTCGGGTCATTGAAACTTTGTTGAAAGCCTTGATTGGCTTGATTAGATTGGTTGCCTTTGTAGAAATTGTTGTTGTTGAAATTGTTCCTCGGGTTGAAGTTTCCACCCCTTGGTTGAAAACCGGGGGGGTTTTGCACTTGAGGTTGTTGGATTTGATGAGGATTCAACACATTGGTACTTTTGTAACTCATGTAAGGACTACCTCTAATCCCTTGATGGTAATAGTTTGAATTGGGGTCGAAAGTGTTTTGCCCTCTAGAATTATTGAATGCTTGGAAAGCATACAATTCTTCCTCACTTCCACTTCCCTCAATTGAGTTGTTTGCACATACTTCAAATGTGTGCCCATTTCCGCCACACAAATCACATGAGGCAACACTATTCACTTCCACTTCCCCGGGACATTGCTCTTGGTTTTTTGCTAGTGGAGCCCTTAGTCAATTCTTCCAATTTCTTGGTTAACATGTCCAACTTGGCATTGGTTTCCTAGTTTGCCTTTGAGTTGGAAAGGTGCTCACTAGGGCACTTGCTACTCTTTCTTAAGACATTCCCCCGAGTACCATAATTTTCCTCCGAATCAACGATCTTTTTGATGAGCTCCGTTCCCTCCTCATGCGGCAAGTGGTCAAAGCTACCCCCCGCCGATGCATTAACCATTTCTTTCGTCCGTGGGAGAAGAGTCTGAAAAAAGGTTTGGGTCGTGTACCAAGTGGGTATCCCGTGGTGGGGACACTTAGCAAGTAAATCTTGGTATCTATCCCAAGCTTCTCCCAAAGATTCTCCCTCGTCTTGCTGAAATTGAGTTATCTCATTCCGTAGCATGGCGGTCTTAGAGGATGGGTAGTACTTGGCAAGGAAGGCCGTTGCCAAGTCGTCCCAAGTGGTGAATGTGTTTGGAGTATGCACATTTAACCACCTATCCGCCTTGTCGGTTAAGGAATAGGGGAAGAGCATAAGCCTTAAGGTCTCCTCGGGCACTCCCGTTTTCTTTATCATTGCGACTTTACCCTTGAACTTTCTCAAGTGTCCATGAGCATCTTCGTGAGAAGCCCCACTAAAGGCGTTCTTCTCGATAGAACTCATTTGTGAAGGGTGTATTTCAAAATTTTGAGGAACAAGAGTACCGAAGTTGATTGGATTTGTGGTGTCATTGTGATTGGGCCGGTTATGATCACGAAGAGCGGCCATTATATGAATTTGATGGTGATTTGGAACGTGTGGTGATGGTGGTGGTGATTGATAAAACGGATTGTCGAAACTTTCGGATGTTGGGCTAGGATTGCTTTGATTGGGGCTTGGTGGTTCGGGTGAAAAGGGGTTGTTATGGCTAGTAGATGCTTGGGAGGCAATTCTTACTCTTGCAATGGTCTTCCTCCTTAAGGCCCAAAAAAGCCTCTCCGGTTCGGAAGTTGACAACAAGGAATTAGAGTCGCCCCTAGCCATAAAACTTAGCACACAAATTAGTCGTCCTAGTGTTTGTTAGACACTAGGGTGAGCAATATAGCAACCACTCTACAATCAACTACCAAATCTTTGATCAAAACAAAACAAGCTCAACTAACTCAAGACTAAAACTAAAACTAAACTACACAACTTCTAGCACCATCCCCGGCAACGGCGCCATTTTGATGCGCGAGATTTAGTCGTCGGTTCTCACGATCAAACAAAAATTTATAAACCCAAAATAGTAGTATAATAGGGTTATCGTTCGCGAAGACGGTGGGGATAGTTGTATAGTTAAGTTCTAATTATAACTTGAGTCGGGGTAATAGGTTTGATTTTGAAATGACTAATTAACGAAGGACAAACAATTAAAGCAAATAAATCGAGATGAAATTGATGATAAAGAGGATTAGGGTGTCGGGGGTTACTAGGGTAGTCGATGTCAAACATGCCAAGGGTAGGTGGTCTCATCTATGTTAGGTCTAGGTCCTAAGGTCGAGTCCTATCCTAGCTTTCGCTACAAACAAGGTCAACCCAACACGTACACATGCATATGAAAGTCCAAGACTATCGTCTAAGGCAAACAACAATAAGAATCATGCCCAACCGTCGTTGAGGCATTTCATCAAACATCTAGCGTGCATACAATGTAAACCTAACAAAGATGAAAACAAAACCCTAACCCTAAACAACAAACATCAACACCAACTACCCAAGTGCACCCCTAACCCTAGCAAAAGGATTACTCACTCATGGCTAAGAAAAACATGTGAACAAGGGATGAACAAATGCAATAGCAAAGGAAAAGGAAGTAACTTGGATAACAATCAAGTTGAAGAGTGCTTTCAAAATCTTCAAAATACAACCCAATAAAACCTCTTACAATTGCCCAAGAAGATTACTAGAGAGATTACTAAAGAAAGATTAACAAGAATTCAAAGATTAAACTAGGATCTAAGAATGATTAAAATGTTTTTGAGAGTTTTTGTAGGCTAAGTATGGACTAATAGAACAATAGAAAACCCTAGAATAGCGTGCAAAGTAACGTATGAAATGATAGACTAAGTGCGGATTTATATAGTGCGCGAAATTCTGAGAAAGGCCTCTCATCCGGTCGACCGGCTGCCGGTCTGGGACCGGCTGAGAGTCCAAATGACGACTTCTGATTTTTTTTCTTCTTTTTTTCTTCAATAGCCTTGATCCTCAGCCGACCGGCCGGCTGCCGGTCGGGCACCGGCTGGGAGGCCTTTTTACTCAATCTGACTTTTTCCTTCAAATTCTTCATCTACAGGTGCCACCAGCCGGTTGGCCGGCTGCCGGTTGGCCACCAGCTGGGAACCCTTTTCACGAATCTGCCCAACATCGATTTTTCTTCGTTCTTCAAAAAATGGCTAAGTATAGATATGCATCCCAGCCGGCTGACCGGCTGCCGGTTGGCCACCGGCTGGGAGCCCTTTAGCAAGAAGCTGTAACATTTTCACATTTTTCTCCAAAAAGTCAAGTCAAGGTCCCCAGCCGGCCTACCGGCTGTCGGCTGGGAACCGGTTGGGAGGCCCTGGGTACTAGTCTTGCAATTTCTCTTCAAAATTCTTCATAATTCGTTCCAAAATCGTCTCGTTTGCTCCCGTTTCTTTGCCCCCGCCGCAATACCTACAAAATGTGAATGAAATAGGAATAGTCGAGGTAACGGGCATAAAAACAATCAAAGGTGCGCAAAACGAGGTCGAATTGTAACCGAAAATAAAGAATATGTAAAGAAAATGATGACCAAAATGGAGCTCATCAGTACCCCTACGGCATACTAAAATCAGATGACACATTAGAGATTGTACACGTATGTACTTTTAATATTTGATTAATAAAATTTATTTGTTTCATTGTTTTGTATTTCAGTTATCGCAATACAAAATCTGCTGTTACAAATATCTTCTTCTATTTCTTATATTTACAATGATACAATTGCAACTAAAACTCCACACTATACGACATCATTTTATACAGACCTCTAAATATTTTCAAGAATACCGACACAAAAAACACTATTAAGTCATTCCATATTAAAATTTATTCCCTACTAAATGGAGTATTCAATGGATTGAATGGAGTATAACATTTGATTGTTTAATTTTATGTCTAACAAATAAATAAAATTGAGTTTATACACATGATATTTTAAACGTTTTTAGCCTATATTTATACTATTTGCCGATTCTTATTTTCATATGATACACTTTTTTAAATAAAATTTATTTGCTTACCTTCTTCAATCAATATCTCAAATTACCCACCTTTTTCAGTTTTCAATTCTTCCACCAGACTAACCAACCAAACCAATTAGAATCAACTTTAACCATATTCATATCCCTAAACAACTCATGCCCACATATGAATATATATTTTCTATCTCCTAAATCACACTCTTAACGTCAGAGATAATCCTATTCGTCGAATACCATTGTCACCCACCTAACCAACTTAACCATCAAAATCAATTGTTAATTATATCCTTCAAATCCCCAGCCCGCCTACATTACTTGTATTACTAAAATTATACTTTTCATCATCAGAGAGTAACCCTATCCCAAGACACTTACCTCCTCCCTCAAGACCTATCTACCCATACTCGTTAAAAAACTAGACACAACCCATGTAAAGTCAACCCTCACCCAATAACAATCAAAATTTGGTATATATACATGTTACCTCAAAGATTTTTAACCTATTTTCACAGTATCAATTCAATGGCTCTGTTATTTACACAAAATAGAACTTTGAAATAAAATTTACCTACCTAATTTCTCAGTTGTTCTAATCATTGTCTTAGTACATACGTATTATTTTTGCACACAATTTAGGTATTCGCCATACCCTTCTCAACTAACTATCCAACTTGACTAACATAATCAACCGTATCTCTGAACAACCCTAACCTGCAGACATTTTCTTGTACAATTCAAATCACAATCTTAAACGTCGGAGAGTAACCTTATCCCCGAAGATATTTACCTACTCCTTCGAGACCTTTCTATCCCCATACCTAAAAAAATCGACGCATTTAATGTAAAATCAACCTTTACCCTATAAGACAATGTTCCACTGTACAGAATAAGTTGAAAATATGGAGTGAAAAAAAGGAATATGGATTATATTAAACTATAATATAATACTAACTAAAAAATAATTTGATCATTTTACGACTTAATTTTTCCGTCTCGGAAACATATTTTATTTGTCATTACCTTGTTATTTATAAATACCTTTTAATACCCACATACATTTCATCTCATCACCATAATTATTCTGCTTACTCACCTATATCATTTTGTTCTTTACTATTTATATTTATATTTATACTCCTTAAATCGTAATTTGATAACCCAACTAACCTACTTGATCATCAGAATCATCAATTGTATCCCTGAACAACCCCGGCCTAGTTGCTTGTACTGCTCAAGTCTTAAATGTCGGATAGTAGTCGTACTCGAAAGACACTTACTTTGTAACATCCCAATATTTCGGGACTTGGAAGTTTAAAGATTTTAAGTTCAAGTTCGAGAAATAATATATATTTCGTAATTTTGGAATTTCATTTAAATAACTGATTAATTTATGTGAAAATATTTTAAAGGATTTAAATAAGATTTCATCTAATTGCGTAATTTACGTCTTAGCAATTTAATATCATAGTCCGGAAAATATTTATATCGTCTTAAGTTTATAGTGACCTTAAGTCGGTGTTCTTAGCTTAAACTGTCTTAAAACTTGTCTTATGGGCCTAACTTGTTAATGGACTCATTTCCCCTCTTTTCCTCACAAAACCCTAACTCCTTTATCCTCTACCCCCTCCATCATTTCATTTTTCAGATTGAAAACATAACAACAAACACATTCTTGTGAATTTCTCCTTCAATCTTAAAATGCTCATAGAATCTTCGTTTCTTATCCGATTGAGACGATTTTTGCGGTTACAGATTCCTCTTCTCGCCCTCCTTCTTTCTAGGTAAGTTTTATCTCATAATTTTTCCGTCAAAATTTCGGCCTGCTCTTGTAATTTCGAAATTCGTGAATGGTTTTGATGTTTTGTTGTTTTAGGCGGTGTTTGTGTTAGCCCGGAAGAGGACTTGGTGATTATTGAACAAGATCTTGAAGGTTTCGCTAAGTAAAGGTGACAATTATGAGTAACTCGGCCTTTTTGTTAAAGTAGCACAATTTGTGTTTGTTTTTGATGTTTCTTCTGATTTTATGAGTTATTGTTGATGAATGAGTATAGGAATATGTTAGGAATTCGTTTTACATGTTCTTCATATGATTTAATTAAGGTTTATGTTGTCTCATATGCTTAAGATGTTCATTTCAGTTTTTTAGAAGTTAAGACGAATACAAAGTATGATCTTAATATGTGTTTCTTGTTGGTTTAAATGCTTGTTTATGAATCTTATGCAGGTTTAATATGCTGGGTAAACATTGGTTGTTGTAATTTAGAAGATTAGAATCGATTTCTTGAAGTTTTGATGAAATGTCGTTTTTGCGTAAAACAGGCTCAGGGACTCTGAGCCGGTCGACCGACCGGCAGCCGGTTGATCAGCTGAGAGGTTGTCTTCGGTTTTTCTCGTGTCTTTTGAAATATTGCTGAAAGGGTGCTCAGCCGGGTGGCCGGCCGCCGGTCGACCGGCTGAGACACCTCGTGTTGTGTTTCGTAGTAGGAAGGGAAGGCTAGGGAGAGGTCTCCCAGCCGGGTGGCCGGCGGCCGGGAACCCCTTCCCATTTTATTCGTTGTTTTTTTAAGAAGGCTGTATTGAAGGAGGTTGTCAGTCGGCTGACCGGCAGCCTGTCTGCGACCGGCTGAGGACCCCTCTTCTTATAAAATCGCTTTAACTTTTGATCGGCTTGTCCGATTTGCTTGAGACTTGTTCTGTATGCCTTATACGTGTGTTTGTGGTCCCCGAAGTTCGGGCGGCACTATATTGGGTTCGGGAATGGAGTGAGGATAGAGACCCCCCGGTCGGGTAACCGAAAGGGAAACCGACTCTCCCTTAACTTAGTTCCTGGGGTCAATTAAGTGTTGTTTAGAGGTCAGTATAGTTAGGACTAAGGACTTGGTTGTAGTACATATCAGAATATGTCTGAGTTGGGACCGCTAGAGTACGATATGTACTGATGTTTGATGCGTGTCAAGCTATGGTCTGAGTTGCAATCCTCTAGTTTGACATGTGAGTGTTTGTGGCGTGACGGCCTAGTCTGAGTTGCGACGTATGGTCCGTCTCGTGTATGGATGATGCGGTAGGGAAATGTCTGAGTTACGACCTCTGCCCTATGGTGAGTTTGTATGACCGTAGTGGGTTGGGTCTGAGTTGGGATCCCGATTTCATTACGAAGGGTAATGGTTCTGACTGAGTTGCGTTATGAACCATTATTAGCTGATTGTTATCCATCCGTGCCTGAGTTGCGGCTACGGGTGTATGCTTGTTGTTTGTGTACCAAGAGTTGGGGTGTGACTTGGACATTGCTGATTTATGTCTAGCGCTTGCCTGAGTTGGGGTAGGTTCTAGATACTCCTGATTGCATCTGCTTGCCTAAGTCGGGGTACAGTGTCAGATGTTGCTGATTGATTGTGTTTATATAGAGTGTTGTTTATCTTAGAACTGTTCGTCCAAGGCATTGGATGACTCTTAGTCTGGTTTCGTAAATGGTTTGGATTGAAAGACCCCGGCCGGGCAACCGGAAGGAAAACCGGTTCTCTTTTCAAATAGTTTCTGAAGTTAGTTGAGAGTCTTTGCAAGGTATTGCATGTTGATATGAAAGTTGAGATATTGATATATATATATGCTTCACATGTTATAAATGTTGGAGTATGTTGGATGCTTTATGTGTTACGTGTCGTTAACAATAAGTGGCTAGGAGAAATCTAGTCACTCCCCACTGATTGTGGCGTACATGTTTACATGTATGTAGGTACATCACAGGTTGGTGACCGATGGGTTACATTGGAGGCTAGCGAGCGATGATCCTTTCATCGACGACTTACCATTTCTATCGTTAGCTAGACCTAGATGTTTTGGATTTATACTTGAGTGCCTGTAGGGATGTGTCATCCCAGGCTGTTTTGTATTTATACTTTTCGTACTTAGACATATTGTAATAACCCGTATTATTATTTAATTTATATAATTGTTTTACGGGTTGTTCGTTAAGAAACTTATGGGCATTCGAAAAATGGGTTGCATAGTAGGCCTTGTGGGATTCGATTTGGGGATCTAGGCCATCAAATAATGATAATGGTCGTATGGTGCTAGTGAGGCTCGAACCTATGACCTGTGGTATCACATCCATGGGCCTCGTTATGCGTGATAAAAGAGCAGCCACTTCTGAGTTTAAGAACAACGAGCAGCACGACTTGGTCTGCCGTCATATATAGACTAGGTTTGCATACCCTAAACCCTACACAAACACATATAATTCTACACTAAACCCTAGCCGTCACTTCAGAGAGGATTAATGAGCCGCTCACGGTGGTTGTAAGCTAGTCTAGGGTGGTTCGAATTGGCCATAAATCTGGTATGTTCACCACAACGCTGCTAATCCCTGTTTACGTTATAGTTTTTCATCACATATTTAGTTGAGTATAACACGTCTAATCTCTGTTGTTTTTGCATAATTTCGTAATAGACTAGGTAATGAACATATGTAGACCATTACTTGGGTGTCGTCGACTGTTAAAGGCCGTCGTGAAGGGTGGTTAACAAGGAGTCAGGCGGGTTGCTGTTGTTGTTTTATTTACACGAGTTCTGTTTGCATATTTATAACATGTTTGAGTTGGGTTTCAGTGTCTAATTATTATGGGTCTTTGGTTAGGGAGTCAGATGGTGGTTGGATGATGCAGGTAGTGGTAGTCGAGGTGGTTAGCGGTGGCTGGGTATGGTGGTAAAAGGGTGTTTGATACGGGTTGTTAGAGTGTCGTTTTCATCGTTGTTGTTGTTCTGTTAGCCTGCCCGTGTACATGGGTGCTTGGGAATGGTAACACCGTTGACTCGGGGGAGGTCAACACGGTGTTACCATCGCGTCTTATAGGTCTGGTGTCAGGGGTGGTGTTGGGTGGTAGAGTCGGTGGTGTCGGGGGCTGTAAGGGGTGTCGATGGTTTACGTTTTCAGGGGTGGTCAAGTGGTTGGGTGATGAACCACGCCTGGTTTAGGCCCTGGCTATCAGGTCGGCGGCGGACGATGGTGTTGATGGGTGTTGCGATGGTAGCAGGTGGTCCTGGGTACGTGTGTTGGTGGTTGTTAGTGGTCGTGAGGGCGCGACAAGGTGGTAGTGGGGGCTGTTGTCGCGGCCTGATGTCGGGGGAAGGGGGGTTGTTGGTCGAGTAGTGATATTAGTATTAGTATTAATATTAGTATTATTATTATTATTATTATTATTATTTTTTATTAATATTATTATTGTTATTTTTATTATTATTATTATTATTTTTATGAGTTTTATAATTATTGTTAGTTTAATTTATTGTGTTAGTGTAGTGGTTGAGTCGGGATATTTTATTGTGAGTTTCTTTTAAGAAGATTTCCTTCTTGGGAAAGTTTCCATTTTGGGAAACTTTCCGCTTTTAGAAGGTACTATTTTTAGTAAGTGTAAGTGAATAGAAGGGTTTGGGAAGGATTTTAATTCATTATATAATATATGTTTAGGTGGTGGTTTCCGCGTGGAACACTTCTAGTAGCAGTTATTCGTTGCCGCTGTCTTTCTGCAGTTTCGAGGTAGGGGATATAATTATTTGTGGTTGTGTTATGACATGAAGTTGTGTATTGCTTATCATAACATTGCTATAATTGATTATTAATGTATTGTGGATGGATTAATTATTATCGCTTATTGTGGAGAACGGGACTTGTGAAATGGGTCTTGTGATATGGGTCTTGTGATATGGGACTTGTGATATGGCCATGGGAGGTGTGGTGTGTTGGAGGTAAAGTGGAGAAGTGATTGTTGTGGAGATGGAGGAAATTGTATTATGTTATCTCATGTCCTAACTATATTACCTACTCAACCTCGTGTTGACCCTGTTTGTTTTATATGTGACTGCGTTGATCCAATTTATTGGGGAGCAGATTGACAGGTGTTAGACTCGGGGAAGCTGGAAGGGAGGAGAGGCTATGGATCAAACCTGTCTAGTGCTAGCTCATGTTACTTAGTCTTCCACCTTGTTTGGACTTTTGTTATATTTTGTTTGAGACACCTTGCTTTAACAGTTAAATTACTTAATAAAGTACTGCGTTCCTTTCTTTGTTATCTACTACCTCGGTTATCCGAGATGGTAACACCCTTGGTTATTTTGGGAATCCTAGTCCAGGTCCCTAAATAAATGGGGGTGTTACAAAGTGGTATCAGAGCAATCGATCTTCAGGCCTAACCTAATGAACCCAAATTAATGTTGGAAGAGTCTAAATAAAATGAACCCCGGGATAGAACTGTTAGGAGCACACTAAAGGAGAAGTATGAGTCTGGGGCCCCTCAAACTGAACCATAGGCCCTCTCAGTTTTACCCGGGTACCTTGAGCGCATACGAGCGAAAAGGGTAGAATAGGAAGAGATGGAAGTGGTGGTGAAGTATGATAAATGAGTTAGTAAGAACTCTTCTAATATATGAATGTCGTGAATATGAAAGTAAGGATATGTGTATGAAGGGATTACGTGCTTGTGATTACATAAAGTGTATGATAATATGGATGCATGAGTCGATCAGTATCATATTAGTAGTTATTTCATGTCTAGTGATACGCGGTTATGTGATCCCCGAGCCATGTTGTAGATAAGTGCTATTCAGATATGTTAGATTACACATGAACTTTGATGCTTAGGGAATATAACCCTAATCCAAGTGAGTGCCCTACTTAAGCCGGGACTCATTTCCTTTCTTTCATGTTATAGTGATGCCTCCAAGAAGGAATAACATAGCTAACATCACGCAAGATGAATTAGACCGATTGATAGCTGAGAATGAGGCCTTAAAGGCCAAACGCATGGACTCTGCCAAGATGAGCACCATCATCGCGAGGCATAACCCTACTCAATTCACTGGAGAGGGAGAACCTCACCTACTCGGGGAATGGTGTCGGGAGTTCAGCAACTTGTTCGAGCTGATAGACTGTCCGGAGGATCTGAGAGTAAATCAAGCTGCACATTACTTGAGGGGAATGGCTGGTGATTGGTGGACTGGGAACAAGGGAGAAATTCGAGAAGCGGCTATCGAAGATGGAATCAATCACGTGGAATGGGTCGCATTTAAGAGGATCATGTTCGAAGTATTTCTACCTGAGTTTCAAAAGAGCAAGCTAAGGGAGGAATTTGAACTTTTTCGAATGACTGATGAGATGACTGTGGAGGTTTACTACAGGAAGTTTCTTCAGTTACTGAGACATGTGGGGGAAATGGGGATGGATGAGGCAATGCTTGCCATGAAGTTCGAGAGGGGGTTAACCATTGTTGTCAAGAAGAGACTTATCGCTGCACCACCCACTACAGTCCGTGATATCTATTTGCGGGCTGGGGAAGCTGAGAGGCTCGCTGACATGATAAGGGAGGAGAAGAAGACAAGGAGTGAAAAGAGGAAGACAGAAACCTTGAGTGAAAATTCGGGGTCGAAAAGCAGAATTCTAATAGGTACAATGGGTATTTTACCAACAGTGCCTCAGCAAGTGCAAGAAACTAGGGTGGAAGTAACTACAAGATTGGAGGTTCGGGAACCAGTTCTGTGGGGATAGTGTGCTATGGTTGCGGAAAGACGGGACATAAGCAAGCCGTGTGTCGATCCTCAGGAGGATATCAATCTGGGGGTTACCGTACTCCAACTTCGGGGTACAGTGGGTCTCGCATGAATACTTCGGGGAGTGGAGGTTATCGTACTCCTATGTCGGGCTATGGGGGAAATACGAGATCTGGTACTCGCAACAACTACCAAGGGAGCTATAACAACTATCAAAAACGTTCCCACCATAACCAGTACAACGGGAGTGGCAGCAACCAGAAGACCGGAGCCGAGGGGAACCAGCAGTCAGGAGCAGCCACTACTAGCCAGAGTAGGGTGAAGACAAGTGGCAAACTCTTTGCCATGGAGAAGCAGGCTGACTAGGGTGTTAGAGCTTGACATCTATGATTGGGTTGTGGATTCTGTAACAATACCATCCGGGGAATCAGTGTCATGTAATAGAGTCTTTAGGAGTGTGCCCATCAATATTGGGGAAGTGGTTTTCCACTGCGATCTTATCGAATTTCCATTGGGGGACTTTGAGGTAATTCTTGGGATGGATTGGTTGGGAAAGTATCGAGCTTTTATTGACTATTATCAAAAGAAGATTTCTCTGAAAGGACCTAAGGGAGTGAGGGTGACTTATAGGGGATTCATGGTTAAACCTAAGGTCAAATTCATATCTGTTAATACCCTTAAGTCTAGTCTGAGAAAGGGGGATAGTTTGATCTTGTGTCAAATGTGGAATTGTGAGGCGGAGACTCCGAAGGTTAGCGAGATACCTGTGGTGAGGGAGTTTGAGGGAGTGTTCAAGGATGATGTGTTAGGGTTGCCACCTAGGAGAGAGGTCGACTTTTCTATCGATTTAAAGCCAGGAGCATGACCAATATCAAAATCACCGTACCGTATGGGACCAAAGGAGATGGATGAGTTAAAGAAGCAATTGGATGAATTGGCTGAAAAGGGATTCATCCGACCTAGTGTCTCACCCTGGGGAGCACCAGTGCTGTTTTTGAAGAAGAAAGATGGGAGTCTAAGGCTTTGCGTTGACTACCGAGAGCTGAACAATGTGACCGTTAAGAACCGTTACCCTTTGCCTAGAATTGATAATCTGTTCGACCAGTTGAGTGGGGCCGGTGTTTTCTCAAAAATTGATCTGAGATCGGGTTATCACCAATTGAGGATTAAAAACGAGGACATTCCCAAGACCGCTTTTAGAACAAGGTATGTGACACCCATCGTTGAGGGGTGCCAAAGATAAGATTTATAAAACCTCGGCTTAAGACTAGATAGCGTAAGTCAAAGGTCGAACCACAAGGAGGTGGGGGAATGTTTATTATTTAAGGTCAATGTTTTTAGGGTAACGAATTGGGGGTTTAGATTGATTGTCACTAAGTCTAGAAATTAAGATAGAAATAAAACAAGAAAACAAGAATGAGATAAAACTTATAATAAAAAGGATGCTAGGATGTTCGGGTTAGTAAACAGTTATGATGGTGTAAATCCTAAGTCAACATGTATTGCAGTCGCGTAAGAGGTGTAATATATCATTTCGGTCTATGGTACCTAATAGCTCCTTTCGGCCTATGCTATTAGTTCCTAGGTCTCACAATTATTGGGTGTCAACAATAAGGGTGATTCCTAATTTCTAGGTCACATACCTTTCAGTCTTAAGTAACCTAGCTGTCTTAAAACGTTAACTAATGCCCTTCCCGTATCTTTCAACCTTGGGTAAGTCATTACTAATATCCTATAAGTCTCCTTTCAGTCTCATTATAGGTTATTATAGTCGAGGAATTAAAACAGTCTAAAAACGTACGCGCGTCGGTCGACCGACCAGGTAGTCCAGTCGGCCGACCAACACTCAGTCGACCGACCGGTTAAGCCGGTCGGCCGACCAGGAGTCTGCTACAGTCGGTCTCGGGAACTACACCATCTACGTTGTTTAATCCCTACACCCTAACATATGCAATTAGCTACTCATGGATACAGAAATAACAACGAAAACAGTAATCAACATGGAATTCATAGCAAGCATTAATCTAAACATGTGATAAACAATAAAGGCTTTGGGATTCTAAACTAAAACGGATGCAATAATTCTATGAAACGATAATGCATAAACTGAAAATAAGAGAATTACCGTAATATGGATTAGGGCAGAAAATAACAACCTTTATTGAATTCCGTGGAAATATTGACGATTAAAATGAATAAAACTAAAGAAACAGTATTGTGAGAATTGAAAACTAAAACTAAGGATTTGATGATAATTGAAAGATTAAAACTTTATCTAAAACTGAAAAACTAGATGATACTGAATAGATGATACTGATGTGAATCGATGATACTGAATAGATGATACTGATGTGAATCGATCATTATCCCTAATCTCGAGATTAGCTTAAGTAGGCGGAAACAATAGGTTTCCTCATGACCTAATCACGCGAGTGGGCTTTTGCGGAATTTCTGAGTCTGCGCGCTGGTCGACCGACCAGGTGATGAGGTCGGCCGACCGATTGTCGGGCTTTGGTGGATTTCTGACTTTAAGATAGCAGGTCCTCAAGTCGACCGACCAGAGTAGTAGGTCGGTCGACCCACTTTCCTGTATGTCAGTCTTGATTTCGTCATAAATTCATCCTTCGGTCCTTGGTTAGCGCTTTGAGTTGACTTGTCCTCGATCCTTGGTTATGCAAAAATCCCGAGGGTAGAAAGTTGGTGTAAAATCGTCTCTTTTCCGCATAATTCTGCAAAAGAGCATAAAAATACGAAAGTAGACAATTGTTGGGAAATAAAGGCTAAAACATAGTAAATGAGCGACAAAATGCGTGTAAAAATAGATGTAAAACATCATAAAATAGACACGCATCAAATTCCCAAAACCAAACCTTGCTTGCCCTCAAGCAAGAAATAGACTCGATCTTAAACTAATGGAACGATTTCAATCTCAGAGCGAAATTTACATGTTAGACTAAACCAATGCCAAGTACAAAATGAGAAAGCATTCAAATCGCAAATGAGTTATGGGGTTGTCAAACTTGCAAAAAAATAAAGACTATAGAGACTTTATACCCTGGACTCTCGCGGTACGCTCGAGACACTCATGAAGCAAAGGGTGAGTATATGTAAAAGATAGAAAGAAGTATATTATAAAGACACTCACTTAACTTCGACCCATGAAAACATGCCTGCAATCTAACATGAACAAGAATTCTACAACTATGTATAAACAAACTCATTAAGTGACTCGGATACATGCAATTGAGGTAATGAAAGATATGTGAGGTGAAAGGTAAAAGTGGTTAAGATGTTTTTGGACTTGTGGGGTTAGTAGCCAAGCTAGTAAAACCGGTTCCCAACAACATATTTCACGACCTTTGACATTAAGAAAGTGCTCTTTTGTAGCACAACTCTCACATTATATAAAAGAATGGACTCTAAAATATTTTGAATGAAGTACGGGAGTGATAACATGTAAAAGAAAGGGATTTCAGAACGAAATTTGAATTCTGACCCTGTCAGTTGGTCGACCGACCAGAGTGTGCGGTCGGTCTACTGATTTTCCTGTACGTTCTAATTTTTTTTTCCGTTTTTCTTTTTTTCGTTTTTCTGAATTTTTCTGTTCTTTTTCTTTTCTTTCTTTCTTTCCTCTTTTTGCTCAAGATAGCATACAAACCAAGATGCCTCAAAAAATAATCCAACGACCACAAACTAGCTTGGACGGGTAGGCTAAGTATAGGATGTAGTTTTGGGGGATAGAAAGGCAATTTTTGGCTATGTAGTGCTTATGGGTAAATAAGAGAAAAGGGATCTCAAATGCACGTACCAAGACTCACCAAAACGAGATAGTAAACAAGTATATAGCAATTCATGTTCATGTTTATGCATATTGATTTAACATGTTCCAAGAGGAGTACTACTCACATCCTAGACAACTGGTTTAAGAATGAATCCAGGAAATAAGCTCTAAAAACTCAAAATGTATAGTAGATTGCCAAGGTATAAGTCTAGTCTCAAGAAAACAAGTTGACAAAAACTCGTAGAAATGCAAAAGACTCTCATACTAAAACAAGTTGACAAGGCGAGGCAAAGGCATAAACATGTAAGATAGCAAAGATCATCCTTGAAATACTCTCGTTCCGACTCGACCTATATGCTAAATTAAACGTGCATTTTTTGGAATTTTTGAAATTTTTCTATTTTTTTGGATTTTGTATATGCAAGGGAAATAAAGAAAAGAACGATGCAAGACAGAAATGCAGTAAACGTGTGACAAAAATGCAATGAAACAATGCATGTGACACGAAACCATTCCCCAAACCAACCCGCACAATGTCCCCATTGTGCATTAGCCTAAGTAAAGGTTTCATAAAATTAAGGGAAAAATGCAAGAAAGTAAAACCAAGGGAAAAAGGAAAGAACTCACCGGATTTTTAAGCGCATGAGAACCTCCCCAAACCTGCGTGAGCTAAGAGGTTTCGATGGCCAGTAGTGCCACTCCAAATACCTGAAAAAGTCAACCAAAGAAAAAGACCTTTTTCGGGGATTAAGCACGTTTTGGGTGATGTATAATGAATTTGAAGGTTTGAAAATAGAAGAAGAAGGAGCGGAAGCATGAAGGATAAAATAAGGAAAGGACTTCCCTATTATGTTTGTACGCTTCCCGAAAAATCTTGAGCCGTCTGCACAGGAGAACTGGTCGATAGACCCCTCTCTCTGGTCGACCGACCAATTGCCAGTCTTACAGTGCTTCTGGAATGCAGGGGTTTGGTTGACCGACTGATGGTGATGGTCGGTCGACCCGGATTCCTGTACAGTAGCTTTCTTCTTCGCGAGATTAACTTGCATCAACCAAGTTAATCTTCCCCAAACCTGAAAAAACATTATATACGCGCCCAAAACATGCGCAAAAATCCAGAACCGAGTCTAATTGTCTCTACTACGCAACAAAAACGAAAATTGTTCTAAAACTTAAAGCAAAACAAACGGAAAAAGTCTTAACAAAACAAAAAAAATTGTCTTAAGAAACTGAAAACTTGAACAACTCATCCGCGAAAGATGCGGAGAATCTCGGACCACGGCTTTTGGCTATATGTCGTAGTCTCCACCGTGTTCGTATGAATGGCCAAACACGTCTCCTCTCCGTCTCAAAGCATATGCGACGGACTCTTCTCTTTCTTCTCTTTTCTTCTTCTCTTGTCCTCCTCATCAACCACGTCCGAGTCTTCATCGTCCTTATAGCTTAGGATCCCTAGTCCTCCTCTTTGCACAATGACCTCCTTCACCAAGGGCTTCCCCAAGCTAATTCATGCATTAGGCAAAACAGAAGCATCCTCCATATTGATCCCAATCTGGGGCGGAGGTCTAAAAACAGGTATAGGTGTAGGCAATAAAATAGGAGAAGTGGTGATGACCTCATACTTCTTTTCAGAAATAATAGCACTACATGTGATAGGGGTCATAGCATCTTTCTTCCTATAAGATAGACCGAAGATGATAGAATGTTTCCTTACCTTAAAAGTTAAGGTCCCACTACCTACGTCGATTATGGCTCTCGCAGTGTGTAAGAAGGGTCTCCCAAGTATGATGGGTATATGGGCATTCTCAGGGATGTCCAAAACAACAAAGTCAACTGGGAAGAAAAACCTGTCAATGCGCACAGGGATGTTTTCCAACACCCCTATGGGTTCCATAGACGTACGGTCAGCCATTTGGACTGTCATGCTAGTCACTGCAAAGTTGGTCATTCCTAGTTTCAAGGCCACGCTTAATGGCATAACACTGATGCTAGCCCCTAAGTCACATAAAGCCTTCTTTACTGGAAAGGTCCTTATGTTGCAAGGTACAGAAAAACTCACAGGGTCCTCTCACTTATGAGGGGCAATTACATGGGACAAAAAACTGGAGGACTCTTCGGTAAGTGCTACCGATTCTACCTTATTTAGAGACCGCTTTCGGGACAAAAGTTGTCTCATGAACTTTAAGTATGAAGGAACTTGTTGAACTAATTCTAAAAACGGTACTTGAACATTTAATGAACGAATAATGTCTTTAAATTTATCAAAGGATACCTGTTCCTTAGTTGGTAAGAGTCGCTCCGGATAAGGAGGGGCGGAATTTTCAGCATTTGCAGCACTCCTTAAAAATTTGGGGGTCTTGTCACCCCGGAATAGGAAGTCCCTTAGGTTTTCAGGCATTTCAGGCCTGAAGGATTCCGTCTGTTCAGCATCCTCGGTCGGTCGACCCTCATCCTCGGTCGGTCGACCAACCTCCTGTTCACCAGAAGTTACTGGAATTTGCTCCGTGGTCGACCGACTGGCATCAGTGGTCGGTCGACTAGAATCGCTGTTACTCGCCTTCGGCTGCTTCTCCTTTTCCTTTCCACCAGTTTTATTACCACCAACTTTAGCCCCGCTCCGCAGTGAAACGATGTTATGAGTCTCCTTCTTTTGTTCCGTCTTGGTCGGAAGTTGACCCGGAGCCCTAGTATCGTTCTTGCTCGCAATTTGAGCAATTTGGGACTCTAACATCTTCATGCCCGCCTCTCGTGCCTGGGATTCCTTTTGAACGAACCCAATGAGATTTTGGATGAGAGCTTTGGTGGTGGGTTTGAAGGTTGCCGAGGGACAAAAGGGGGTTTTTGATAGTTTTGCTTGTGCGGAGGGATATAAGTTGAGCTTTGTTGTGGTTGTTGGTGTTGTGGGTTGAGGACGTTTTGGCTCGTCCATCGCATGTTTGGGTGAATGTTGTTATTATTTGGGTCATAGAAATTGTTCCCGCGGTAATGTTGGAAAGCCGCGCATGTTTCGTTAGATGAGGTACAAAATTTTGAAACATGCCCCTCTCCACCGCATCTCTCACAAATGAATGGTCCGTCATGAACGGCATTCACTTGGTACATACCACCCTTACTGTAATACCTCGTTTTATTTCTTTTTTTTAGACACGAGTTTTGACTCGAGTTAATGTTATTAGGACTAACAATAATTTACGTGGTATATCGAATGAGCTAATAATAATGTTACGTGTGATATTTATACATCGCTCGGGGTTGGTTTGTAGTATTTAAGATGAATAATGGTATTGGTTATTTATGGGCCATATTATAGGCTTCAACCGACCCATACATTCTTACGTTTCAACCGACCCTATTTCCTATATACTACAAACCCTATTTCCTATTTAAACCAACTCCATCTAAAACCTAAAAACAAAAAAACGCAACTACATCTAAAACCTAAAAACAAAAAAACGCAACAGTCACGATTTCCCTCAGCCTTGCGTCGGCAGTGTAAAACCGAAGGAGAGAGAGGGGCAGCGGTGTTGGAGCGGTTTCAGGGGTTGCAAACCATCTCAGGCAGTTGTAAAGTGAGCACTCGTGTTTCCTTTTATTGTATATACGAGTTACACTGTTAGTCGGTTTTCACATGTGTTGCGGTAGTCGTTTCAATATATATATTATTAATCGTATGTATGTGTTTTATATCACGTTTTCCGGGAAGAGTCAGGGTAGGGGTTTGGTGGTCGTCACGGTGGGTACAGGCGGCCGATCGGTGTCGGAGAGGTGTGTTCGTTCTCCGTATTTATCTCGGTTATATAGGTTATACGGTATACAGGGGGTGTTTGGGGGTGGTATCACCGTTGACTCGGCGGAGGTCGACACAGTGGTACCACCGTGGTTTGTGGTCTAGTGTCAGAGGCGGTTTTGGCGGTTTCAGGTGGTGTTGGGTTAGTATAGTGTCGACAGGGAGTAGGTGTAGTCGGGTTTACGATGGTTGGTGAGGAACCAGGTCTGGTAGGGGCCTTGGTTCCCCTCGTTGGAGGTTGTCAGTAGGGTGGTTGGTTGTCGGTGGTAGGGAAGGTGTTACACGGTGGTAGTCGGGTCTGTTTTGCGAGAGTTCTCGAGTCGCGGGTCGCGTGTTCGAACCATTCATGGTTTAACTCGACGGCTGGAGTTAAGGGGTTGCTGGGCATGGTGGCTGACGGCGGTTGTGGAGGAGTAGCGTGTGTTTAGGGTGGATCCGGTGGCACAAAGTGAATAGTGTACCTTTGCGTGTTTGCGGGTTTGCGTAGGAGTCTTACTACAATTATTATTATTATTATTACTTATACTATATTATATTATTATAAGTATTATTATTATATTCTTTATATAATAATTGTTATTAGTTGTTTTTTTAGTGGATTATTATTATTATTGTTATTAAATGGTTATTAGTATTTGGTAAGTTATGGGTTGTTTTAATTAAGGTGTTACGAGTCGGGAAAAGTTTCCGTTTTAAGAAAGTTACTATTTCGGGAAACTTTCTATTTTGGGAAACTTTCCATTTTTAGAAGGTTTCTATTTATGGTAAAGTAACGTGAGTTATGGAGTTCGGGAAGATTATTAATTCGTTACGTAATATATGTTTAGGTGATGGTTTTTGCGTGGAACACTTCTAACAGCTTTACAGTTGACCTTGTCCTTCTGCAGTTTGAGGTAGGGGAATACTGTGTACATGGTGATGAGTAATTTGTTTATTATTTGATGTTAACCGTGCTCATCTTATTATCTTATGATTGGTATATTGTGTTATTTAATTACCTAATTCCGTGATACGATACGATGTGATGAATAATGGGTCTTGTGATATGGAGAGGAGTATATTGGGTCTTGTGATTGGTGCGGAGTATATTGGGTCTTGTGATTGGTGCGGAGTATAATGGGTCTTGTGATTGGTGTGGAGAATAATGGGTCTTGTGATTGGTGCGGAGAATAATGGGTCTTGTGATTCGGAGTGGAGATGATTGACTTTCTATTTATAGTAAAGCTTGACTGCTTATTTTTCCTCTACTCAACCTTGTGGTTGACCCTGTGTATTCATGATCACCTGTGATGAACCATTATTGAGAAGCAGATTGACAGGTGCTTGAGACTATGGGAGCTAAAGGGAAGGGAGAGCTTGGATCCGGATCAGACTAGAGTCTAGTTTATTTTATGAGTGGTACTTTATTTTATAAGACAGTTTGAGTTTGGTTGTAAGAACTTGTTTTGGAGTTTAACATTTAATATTAAAGTACTGTGTTCTTTCCTTTGTATCTACTGCCTCGGGAAACCGAGATGGTAACACCCTTATTTATCTGGGGAGTCCTAGTTCAGGCCCTTAAATAAATGGGGGTGTTACAAAGTGGTATCAGAGAGAACGATCCTCAGGCCTAACCTAATGAACCTAATGAATGTAGGATGAGTCTAAATAAAAATGAACCCCGGGATAGGACTGTTAGGAGCACACTAAAGGGGAAGTATGAGTCTGGGGCCCCCTCACACCGAACCATTGGCCCTCTCAGTTTTACCCGGGAACCCAGAGTGCATACGAGAGAAAAGGGGTAGAATAGAAAGAGATGGAAGTAATGGTGAATTGTGATGAGAATGTTATAAGAACTCTTCTTATATGTGAATGACCTGAATAAGCCAGTAAGGGTATGTGTACGAAGGGATTTCATTCTTGTGAATACAAAAGATGTATGATATTATGGATGCGTGAGGTAATTTGAATCATATCAGTAATTTTATCATGTCTAGCGATATGCGGTTATGTGATCCCTGAGCCATGTTATAGATAAATATTACTAAGTATGTTAGTTGTTTATGGACTCTGATGTTTAGGGAATATAGCCCTAATCCAAATGAGTGCTCACTTAAGCCGGGACTCATTTCTTTTCTTTTGTATTATAGTATACCTCCAAGAAGAAATAATGTCGCTAACATCACCCAAGAGGAATTGGATCGTTTGACAGCAGAGAATGAGGCCCTAAAGGCCAAACGTATGGATTCCGCGAAGATGAGCACGATTATTGCGAGGCATAACCCTACCCAATTCACTGGGGAGGGGGAACCTCATTTGCTGGGAGCGTGGTGCCGGGAACTCATTAACTTATTCGAACTGGTGGATTGCCCCGAAGAACTGAGGGTTGACCAAGCAACCCACTATCTTAGGGGTATGGCCGGTGACTGGTGGACCGGAAACAAAGGAGAAATTCGTGAAGCAGTTAGAGAGGATGGGACCGAGTTTGTCGCCTGGATCGCGTTCAAGAGGATCCATATGAAGTGTTCCTACCAGAATTTCAGAAAAGTAAGTTGAGAGAGGTGTTCGATACCTTCCGAATGACAGAGGATATGATGGTGGAGGCCTATTATAGGAAGTTCATCCAGTTGCTGAGCTATGTGGGGGAAATGGGTTTTGATGATGCGATGTTGGCAACGAAGTTCGAGAGGGGGTTGACAATAAATATCAAGAAGAGGCTTATTGCGGCTCCGCCCACCACAGTCCGAGACATCTACTTAAGGGCTGAGGCGGCGGAGAGGCTTTCGGAAATGATTAAGGAGGACAAGAAGACTAAGTCTGAGAAGACAAAAGCTGAAGGGGTGAATGAAAGTTCAGGGTCGAAGAAGCAAAGCACCAATAAGTACAGTGGGTACTTCAGTAAGAGTGTCTCAGGAGGTGCGAGGAATCAGAGTGGGGGTAACTTCAGGGGTGGAGGTTCTGGCAGTGGTTCGGTTGGAATAGTTTGCTTTGGCTGTGGAAAGACGGGGCACAAGCAGGCGGTGTGTCGCTCATCTGTGGGAAACCAGTCCGGAGGTTATCGTACGCCGACATCAGGGTATACTGGACCACGTACTCAATCTTATGGTAGCAGTGGGTACTGTACACCCATGTCAGGCTATGGTGGGGGAGCGAAGTCTGGAGGCAGCAGCAATTATCAGAGAAACTATAACAATTATCAGAACCATTCGTATCAGAATTAGTACAATGGAGGTGGAAGTGGCCAGAAGACAGGAACGGAAAGAAATCAGCAGGCTAAGACATCTACTGCCAGTCAGAGTGGAGCTAAGTCCAGTGGCAAGCTTTTTGCCATGGAGAAACAGGCAGCCAAAGATGATGCCCATGTTATGACCGGTACTTTTCTCGTGAACTCTAAACCTACTTTTATACTTTTCGATTCCGGGGCTACCCATTCTTTTGTGTCTAGAGAGCATGTTAGGGCCTTGGGACTTGAGAGGTTTGATTTGGTCGCGGACTCAGTGACCATACCTTCAGGAGAGTCGATAACTTGTAATAGAATTTATAGAAGTGTACCCATCAAAATCGGGCAAGCAATTTTCCATTATGACCTCATAGAATTTCCACTGGGGGTTTTGAGGTGATTCTGGGGATGGACTGGCTGGGGAAGTACCGAGCTTTTATTGACTGTCATCAAAAGAAGATTTCCTTGAGGGGACCTAAGGGAGTGAGGGTGTCTTACAAGGGATATCTAGTCAAACCTAAGGTCAAATTCATTTCCGTCAATACCCTTAAGTCTAGTTTGAGGAAGGGAGATAGCCTGATCTTGTGCCAGATGTGGAATTGTGAGGCTGAGACCCCTAAGACTAGCGAGATACCTGTGGCGCGGGAGTTTGAGGGAGTATTCCGAGATGACGTTCTAGGGTTGCCGCCAAGGAGGGAAGTGGAGTTTTCCATTGACCTAAAACCAGGGGCGAGACCAATATCTAAATCACCGTACCGTATGGGACCGAAGGAGATGGAGGAATTGAAGAAGCAGTTGCATGAACTAGCTGAGAAAGGGTCATTCGACCCAGTGTGTCACCTTGGGGAGCACCCGTATTGTTTATGAAAAAGAAAGATGGGAGCTTGAGGCTTTGTGTTGACTATCGGGAGCTGAATAATGTAACTATCAAGAATCGATATCCTTTGCCCAGAATTGACGACCTGTTTGATTAGTAAAGTGGAGCTGGGGTTTTCTCTAAGATCGATTTGAGATCCGGGTATCACCAGTTGAGAATCAAAGATGAAGACATACCAAAGACCGTTTTCAGAGCGAGGTATGGCCACTACGAATTTGTGGTTATGCCATTCGGATTGACTAACGCTTCAGCTGTGTTCATGGATTTGATGAACCGAGTCTTTAGCCCATATCTGGATAAATTCGTGGTTGTATTCATTGATGATATCCTAGTTTACTCCAAGAATGAGGAAGAACACGAGGATCACTTGAGAAGAGTACTCGAGACTCTGGAGGAGCATAAGCTCAATGCTAAGTTGAGCAAGTGCGAGTTCTGACTGAAGAAAGTTGCTTTTCTGGGGCATGTAATTTCCAAGGAGGGGGTGTCTGTCGACCCTAGTAAGATTGAGGCTGTGACTAGGTGGCAAAGTCCGAAGAATGTGAGTGAGATTCGAAGCTTCCTGGGATTTTATGGTTATTATCGGAGGTTTGTCAAGGATTTTTCGAAGATAGCAAAGCCGTTGACATCGTTAATGAGGAAGGAGAACCTTTTCATCTGGGATGAGATTTGTGAGAAGGCATTCCTGACCCTTAAGGAACGTCCGACAACAGCTTCTATCCTCGCTTTGCCTGTCGGGAGTGATAATTTTGAAGTTTATACTGACGCTTCGAAGCATGGACTCGGTTATGTGCAAATGCAGAATGGGAGAGTGATCGCATATGCTTCTCGCCTATTGAAGACCTATGAGGAAAATTATCCGACTCATGATTTGGAATTGGGAGCTGTGGTCTTTGCACTTAAATTGTGGCGCCATTACCTTTATGGAGCCACTTTTAAGGTGTTTTCTGATCACAAGAGTTTGAAGTATATCTACACCCAGCGAGAGTTGAACATGAGGCAGAGAAGGTGGATAGAGTTGATTGGAGACTACGACATTCAGATTGTCTACCACGAAGGCAAGGCAAACGTGGTAGCAGATGCCCTAAGTAGGAAGTCTGTTCATGCTTTGAGTTGTGCCAGCGAGAGTGAGGTTGCATGGCGAACTAAGGGAGATGGGAATTTTCATGATCCGGAAAGGGGATACTCTTAGTGACTTGACTGTAGAGCCTGAGTTGTATAGGGAGATTAGGGAGTTACAAAAGAATGATGCGAGGATCCATAAGTGGCGCTCGATGGTCGGGAGTGAGGGTGGAGAGGTTGCATCCAAGTTCAGTATCCATACCGACGGTAGTTTGAGGTTCAGTGGGGGTTGGTGTGTTCCGGATATTGGAGAGCTGAAGAAGAAAATCCTAATTGAAGCTCACGCTACGCCATATTCCGTTCACCCAGGGGGTGATAAGTTGTATAAAGACCTCAAGAAGACGTTCTGGTGGCCAAATATGAAGAAGGAAGTCGCGGAGTTTGTGTCAAGGTGTTTGACATGTCAAAGAGTGAAAGGGGAGCATAAGAGGCCTCAAGGAAAAATTCAGCCACTAGATGTGCCAGAGTGGAAGTGGGAGAATATCTCTATGGACTTTATTGTGGGGTTGCCTCTGACTCAGAGGGGCAACAACATGATTTGGGTGATTGTAGATAGATTGACTAAGTCTGCTCACTTTATTCCCATGAAAGATACCTGGAGTAAAGCCGAGTTGGCTAAGTCATATGCTCAGAATGTGGTCAAGTTGCATGGTGTGCCCAAGGACATTGTTTCCGATCGAGACTCGAGGTTCATATCTAGATTTTGGCTGCAGGCCGCTTTGGGTACCCAGTTGAAGATAAGTACAGCTTTCCATCCAGCTACCGACGGTCAGACTGAGAGGACGATTCAGACCCTTGAGGACATGTTGAGGGCATGCGTACTAGAGTTCGGAGGATCTTGGGAGGATCGACTGGGATTGATAGATTTCTCTTATAACAACAGCTGTCATGCAGTATAGGGATGGCCCCTTTTGAGGCTTTGTATGAGAGGAAGTGTCGGAGCCCTGTGTGTTGGGATGATCGAGCCGAGGTGGTGGTTTTGGGGCCAGATATAATCCAGGAGATGGTGGAACAGGTACGGATTATTCGACAGAAAATGAGGGCCGCTCAGGATAGACAGAAGAGCTATGCAGATCTAAAGAGGAGCGATATTTCATTCGATGCGGGAGAGAAGGTACTGCTGAAAGTATCTCCAATGAAGGGTGTGATGAGGTTCGGGAAGCGTGGCAAGGTGAGTCAGACGTTTATTGGACCATTTGAGATTTTGGACAGAGTTGGAGAGGTGGCATACTGATTAGCTTTACCTATAGCCCTATCCAAGGTCCATAATGTGTTCCACGTGTCTCAATTACGAAAGTATGTGAGTGATCCATCGCATGTTTTACGCCACGAGGTGATTGAGGTAGATGAGCAGTTGTCCTATGTTGAGACTCCAAAGGAGATCCTGGACAGGAAGGTGCAAAACACTCGAAATGGGGAGACGTCGTTGGTGAAAGTTCTGTGGACCAACCATAATATGGAGGAAGCTACATGGGAAGCCGAGGCATCCATGAGAGAGCGTTACCCAAATCTGTTTGGTTGAGGTAAGTTACGGGGACGTAACTCTTATGTTAAGGGGGGTAGAATGTAATATCTCGTTTTGTTTATGCCATGGTCGAACTTCGGGACGAAGTTCATTTTAAGGGGGGAAGATTATAATAAATCGTTTTATTTCTTTTTTTTTAGACACGGGTTTTGACTCGAGTTGATGTTATTAGGACTCATAATAATTTACGTGGTATATCGACTGAGCTAATAATAATGTTACGTGTGATATTTATACATCGCTCGGGGTTGGTTCGTAGTATTTAAGATGAATAATGGTATGGGTTATTTATGGGCCATATTATAGGCTTCAACCGACCCATACATTCTTACGTTTCAACCGACCCTATTTCCTATATACTACAAACCCTATTTCCTATTTAAACCAACTCCATCTAAAACCTAAAAACAAATAACCGCAACTCCATCTAAAACCTAAAAACAAAAAAACGCAACAGTCACGATTTCCCTCAGCCTTGCGTCGGCAGTGTAAAACCGAAGGAGAGAGAGAGAGGCAGCGATGTTGGAGCGGTTTCAGGGGTTGCAAACCATCTCAGACAGTTTTAAAGTGAGCACTCGCGTTTCCTTTTATTGTATATACGAGTTACACCGTTAGTCGGTTTTCACATGTGTTGCGGTAGTCGTTTCGATATATATATTATTAATCGTATGTATGTGTTTTATATCACGTTTTCCGAGAAGAGTCAGGGTAGGGGTTTGGTGGTCGTCACGGTGGGTACAGGCGGCTGAGTCGGTGTCGGAGAGGTGTGTTCGTTCTCCGTATTTATCTCGGTTATATAGGTTATACGGTATACAAGGGGTGTTTGGGGGTGGTATCACCGTTAACTCAGGGGAGGTCGACACGGTGGTACCACCGTGGTTTGTGGTCTAGTGTCAGAGGCGGTTTTGGCGGTTTCAGGTGGTGTTGGGTTAGAGGTAGTGTCGACAGGGAGCAGGTGTAGCCGGGTTTACGCTGGTTGGTGAGGAACCAGGTATCGTATACCCATTATCCTATCTCATAAAATCTTAGTCTAAGTGACCAAGTATCGTATACTCATTATCGAACCTAAGACCAAAGACAAGGGGTGAGTGAACTGGCGGAATAAAACCGCAAAACAATACTTCCATCTCAATATCGATTCAAACTCAAATAATGTAACTCGATAACCGGGTTACTCCGGACCGTAAGCATGGCACACAGGCCCCGTAACTCATAGCTTAATAACAATAACCAATTCTCATCTCAATTCAATATCATATTGTCAAAGGTTCCATTAGAGGAACTGCTCAACATTTAGAGAATAACTCTAAGTTACTCACCCACGAGTCAAGGTCAAAGGATACAACAATTAAAACACAATGCCTGAAAGCCAAAATGTCAATATTGTAAATTACATCGTTTCGTATGAATTCAACTCAGTAATGCAATAGATAAACCACATATAAGCTCTTAAATCCTCTTCCTGACATTCCCAAATCAAAAGTAAGACTAATTATACATCAACTTATCCACTAATACCAACCTCAGTTTACATACATTTGATATTCATATCTAATAGCGTACGAATCAAAAGTTCCACTGCCCACTTTGTAACAAATCATCGATTCATATCGAATAATGCTAACCCTAGGATCGGTAGAATCGTGTTACGCAGCAACAAAATAAGAGTAGTTAACGCTTACACACCATTGAAATTTAACACAAAATCAATATATTTACAACAATGTAAACAATCAAGAAGCTCATAGTTCATACTCGACAAATTGGAATGTTCCATGCTCTTAGTCACACTATAGAAGTAAAATCATATTTTGGAAAAGACAAAGAGCAAAATTTATTAATGTAATGAAACATGGAATATTGACATATTTCACAAGGTATACACAAATCATAGACTTACGTGACCGTTTAACATTCTCAGGTATCAATAAGTTAACAAAATCACTTAGGTACATTTCCCGTCCACTCACATTACATCATTTATCATGAACTATTACTATATACGACTTGCAAATAAGGGTTTTATACAATGCGCAGCAATTAACATTCAAGCAGGATTTCATTGTCACCTAGCTACAGAATAGTCATATTGTAAACAAGCACCATAATTATCAAACATCAAGCTTTATCCTAATTTATCACTTTGAAAACATTTTGAAATGTTTGAAACATTGAAAGGGTCGTTTGTGACAATTTATAAACACGAATCAAAGACAATTTTACAAGTTATAGATCGAATCAAGACTACACGGAGGCATTTTGACTCTCCTTTACTAAAACATTGTTCTTGTAGTTCATGAATTATGAAAACAAAATTAACGATAAAAGTAAACGAATTCACCAGACTAGTACTTCCATAAATCATATGTCAACAATTGATAATTCAACACATCGTGATCAGATTCTAAGTATAACATTATGCTATTCACTGTATGATATAACAATATACTCGAAAAAGTTATAAGGACTATAATCACAGGGGACTAGACAGAGGTAAACCATCAATATACGAAAGAACATCAACTAGATTCACATTGTTCAAATAATCACAATTACGTATAACCATTAGATTGCAATATTATGCTAATAAGCTTACCAGTTAAATTTCATTCCGCCACTTGGCACAGATACACATGCTTTTAACATCACATACGAGTAGCACATAATTATTTTGAGGTCGTAAAATTTGACATATAATTGAAACGATTCTATATTAAACTTATCGAAATAAACAAGGTTATGCTATCATATAGTGAGGGTTCATACGCATACCATACGCCTATTGTTCATGTTACTAAGGTCATATCAAGATGTCACGTGGTCACATCACATAATTCACATTTGATTAAACTTTTATATGAAACTTTCTTATCTCACAACTTCGCCAACTAAACATTCTGCAGCTACTTACAAGAATCATAATTAAATAACAGTTTGCTAACGTGCGAGCACAATTTTTTTTTTTTTTTTTTTTGTTTTTTTTTTAGAAAAAAGAAGGATTAACTAATCGTAGGAAAAGAATCGAAAGCATATCTCAAGGGAATTATTTAATAGCATTTTCATAAATCAAATATGGAGCAGCCCGCAAGGGTGGAGTCTAGTGGTTAAAACTTGGGTGAAAGTCCCAGGAGACCCGTGTTCAAGCCTCCCCAAGAGCAAAATCTTGTGGAGCATTCTTGGCCCGAGTCCATGCCTAAATAGACTTCGAGCCTGTCACCCTCGGGTGGGGTGGTTTACCTGGTGTATGTGGTTTGCAGACTATCAAATATACCCGCGGGTTTACCCAGTGCGCACCATAGGTAGCGGCTACGGGTTCCCTCGTCACCAAAAAAATATGGAGCACATTTAATATGACAGTCCGTACAAACAAGGTAACATTCTACGAGTTTATTTAAAATTTTGGTTATGTTACAATTCACATTACTACATCGAAACTCAACTATTCATCCTCCGAAACGCGTTGACGTATCATTTGAAGCATGGACATTGCACCATATTAATAGTTATTCCTCATTCCAACTTTAATCATCATCTAGAGCACAGTCAAGATTTCGAGAAACCAACCAAATAACTCAATACTTGTACACATAAATATGAATGTAACTCATAACTACATGTCATTTATGGCTTGGGCAACACATTCCGCATATAACTAGACAGGAATTACTAATTTATATAAGTCTGATCATTCATGTTCAAATACCAACGATATATTACATAGATACGATAGTCATTCATTTCCAGATAATCGTATGAACACTTCAAAATATCAAAATCATATGATCACATCACTCTAACCATGGCTCAACACATACAACTCCCAAACTCTGATAATTTCAATTCATTCATCCATATCAATCCACAGTTCATATTGCACATATCCTAAATCAGAACTCACATATGACTTACCTCGTTCTTCGCCTGCAAGAACGTTAGCATAATATAACCAGGTCACTATATAGTCTACCCCACTCTTCAATTACTCTCTTTGGGTTCCCGAGACAGAACATAAAGGGCCCAGGTTTGGTGTGAGGGGGGCCCTAAGTCATCCCGTTCCTTTTTGGGGCTCCTATCAGTTCCATCTCGGGGTTCATTTTATTTGACTCTTCCTACGTTCATTATTATTCAATTGGTTTAGGCCTGAGGATCGTTCGCTCTGATACCACTTTGTAACACCCCGATTTATTAAGGAGCCTTTAGCAAGACATCCTCAGTAAATTGAGCTGTTACCATCTCGGAATATCCGAGGTGGTAAGTAACAAAGTAAATCAAACCAAAGTACTTTATTTAAAAACTGGTAAAATTTAAACTTTGGTGTTACAGATATAACACAGCGGAATAAAAGTACAACTGATAACTACAAAGTAGGTGATCTACATCTAAGTCGGTACATCCAAATGCTCACGCCATCCCATGCTCCCACAACACTATCTTTCCTGTCAAAACTGCTCCCCATCACGGATCATCACAGGTGTCACACGAATACACAGGGTCAACCACGAGGTTGAGTAGAGGAAAATAAATAAACAAACTTATATAATATATATTGGGATCAATCATCCCTTAACTCCGCACCGATCCAACACCAAATAAACTCTGCACCGATCCAACGCCAAATAAACTCCGCACCGATCCAACGCCAAATAAACTCTGCACCGATCCAACGCCAAATAAACTCCGCACCGATCCAACGCCAAATAACTCCGCACCGATCACAAGACCCAACATACTCCGCTCCAAATCATAAGACCCATTATTCGTCACATCGTATCGTGTCACAGAATTATTCAATCAAATAAAGCAATAAATCATTCATTCAATATAATAAGATGAACATTGTTAACAACAATTAATAACCAAATAACTCATCAACAGGCATACGGTATTCCCCTACCTCGAATAGCAGAAGTGCAGACAATCCAAAGCTCGCTAGAGATGTTCCACGCGAAAACCACTACCTAGACACGTATTCGTAACGAATTAATAAATTTCCCGAACCCCACAACAATCCACACTTACTATATATAGAAACCTTCCATAAGTGGAAAGTTTCCATAAATAGAAAATTTCCAAGAATAGAAACTCTCATGACTCACTAATTCCCGACTCATATATTTAATTAACACGAGGCAACAAACAAACAAAACAATACTAATCTAACCAATTGTAACATTAACATAGAGAGAGATATTACTAATAAGAATATCGATAAATAAATAATAATAATAATAATAATAATAAGAAGAAACAACAACAAAGACAATCCATCAACATTTAGCCGTTACTAACACAAACAGCCCCCTCCAAAACCTGATACAAAGCTCCTGCCCAGCCTACTTCACCACATCACCACCACCGACCAAGACACCCACGACTACCACCAACTGTCCTAAACTGAACTACGCACTACCAACTATCACTTCCACGCCTCGTACACCACCAGCTGCCACCACAGCTACCACCACGATAGCCCAAAACAGCATGCGCACTCATAACTCTTTCTACTCTCAGCAACAATCTCCAACCTCCTCCTTTCTCGCGATCCTATCACTCTCCACCGTGCCCAACAGCCCCACTGGCCACCACCGTGGTCACCACTGACCTACGGTGGTCCCATAGGAGGTTTAGTTGCGTCCTCGATCCCTAGAACCTACACGATAACCACACCCCAAAACTGTTGCTAAACACACAACCTCGAACCCTTGTAACAACCGTGTTAAACACCTTACAAAACCGACTCCCCACCACCAATACCACCTCCCTAGCCACCAACTAGAACTACCCTAGAAAACTCCCATAGCCCATGACTCTATTGATGGTAACCACCAGCCCTCGACACCACCTCATCTCCCTGCACGACACCCTTAAACATCCGCCCTCACGTAACCTATGTATCCCCTGTTTCCGTCCAGAACACACCACGCCCCTTTTTACCACCTGCCCAAACAATTTCCCGACCACCAAACTCCACCCCGACACCACCAGTACAACTTACTAACTCCCTATTATCCGTACATACGAGCCACAACCATAAACGAACCAATAAACATGAACAAAATAGCATAAACGAAACGCAATACAAACGCAACACAAACAGAGTATGGTCTGATGTCAGACTTCTCAGTCGTTTTAGTGGTGGCTATGGTGGTCCAAAGGTGGTTCATAGCCGTCAAACATGTTATATGAATTACACAGATTATACCTGATCAACATACACGTATAAACAATATGAGAAGAATAAGGGAAAACGCTCACAAACCCGATGTACTGCACGGTCAGAAACACGCTGCTGGTGGCGGTTGTTATTGTTGCAGTTTACTTTGTTTGTCCTCTCTAATCTACACGGTGGTTTGGGTGGTGTTTGATGTGGGGTTGTGGAGGCAGACTAGGTGTAAGCGATGAGAGTAGCAGTAGTGTTATGACGAGGTCATGGAGGCAGTCTATGAGGGGTGATATTAGGGTTTGACGATAAGTAGTGTGTTTTCTTAGTTGTTAGCTTGTTATAACGTGTATAGCTTATGACCCGATTAATTCTTGCAACCCAGCCCATATATCACGGTCCACACGCATTCCAAGAATTATACCACCCATATCCCGTTCTCGACTTACGTAGTTATAATATAAATTAGTAAATACGCATCGAATAACAAACCATCATACTACGTCTTGAATTATAAAATAAAACCAGTCGATAAAACGAATTATGAAAATACGGTTATTACAGTCTTCTCCCCTTAGAATGAACTTCGTCCCGAAGTTCACATCCCGCAGTCAACAAACCGTTCACTAGGAACATAACTAATTCCAAGCGTGACACCCCATCACATCAAAACTGATCAAAATACTTTAAACATGAAATAAACTGATCAAAATACTTTAAACATGAAATAAACTGATCAAAATACTTTAAACATGAAATAAACTTATCAAAATACTTTAAACATGAAATAAAACACGAAATGTTACACGTCGTTGGTGAAAGTTCTGTGGACCAACCATAATATGGAGGAAGCTACATGGGAAGTCGAGGCATCCATGAGAGAGCGTTACCCACATCTGTTTGGTTGAGGTAAGTTACGGGGACGTAATTCTTATTTTAAGGGGGGTAGAATGTAATATCTCGTTTTGTTTATGCCATGGTCGAACTTCGGGACGAAGTTCATTTTAAGGGGGGAAGACTATAATAAATCGTTTTATTTCTTTTTTTTTAGACACGGGTTTTGACTCGAGTTGATGTTATTAGGACTCATAATAATTTACGTGGTATATCGACTGAGCTAATAATAATGTTACGTGTGATATTTATACATCGCTCGGGGTTGGTTCGTAGTATTTAAGATGAATAATGGTATGGGTTATTTAGGGGCCATATTATAGGCTTAAACCGACCCATACATTCTTACGTTTCAACCGACCCTATTTCCTATATACTACAAACCCTATTTCCTATTTAAACCAACTCCATCTAAAACCTAAAAACAAAAAACCGCAACTCCATCTAAAACCTAAAAACAAAAAAACGCAACAGTCACGATTTCCCTCAGCCTTGCATCGGCAGTGTAAAACCGAAGGAGAGAGAGAGAGGCAGCGGTGCTGGAGCGGTTTCAGGGGTTGCAAACCATCTCAGACAGTTTTAAAGTGAGCACTCGCGTTTCCTTTTATTGTATATACGAGTTACACCGTTAGTCGGTTTTCACATGTGTTGCGGTAGTCGTTTCGATATATATATTATTAATCGTATGTATGTGTTTTATATCACGTTTTCCGAAAAGAGTCAGGGTAGGGGTTTGGTGGTCGTCACGGTGGGTACAGGCGGCCGAGTCGGTGTCGGAGAGGTGTGTTCGTTCTCCGTATTTATCTCGGTTATATAGGTTATACGGTATACAGGGGGTGTTTGGGGGTGGTATCACCGTTGACTCGGGGGAGGTCGACACGGTGGTACCACCGTGGTTTGTGGTCTAGTGTCAGAGGCGGTTTTGGCGGTTTCAGGTGGTGTTGGGTTAGTGGTAGTGTCGACAGGGAGTAGGTGTAGTCGGGTTTACGCTGGTTGGTGAGGAACCAGGTCTGGTAGGGGCCTTGGTTCCCCTCGTCGGAGGTTGTCAGTAGGGTGGTTGGTTGTCGGTGGTAGGGAAGGTGTTACACGGTGGTAGTCGGGTCTGTTTTGCGAGAGTTTTCGATTCGCGGGTCGTGTGTTCGAACCATTCATGGTTTAACTCGACGGCCGGAGTTGAGGGGTTGCTGGGCATGGTGGCTGACGGCGGTTGTGGAGGAGTAGCGTGGTGTTTAGGGTGGATCCGGTGGCGCGAACTGAATAGTGTATGTGTGCGTGTTTGCGGGTTTGCGAGTTTGCCTAGGAGTCTTACCACAATTATTATTATTATATTACTTATACTATATTATATTATTATAAGTATTATTATTATATTCTTTATATAATAATTTCTTATTAGTTGTTTTTTTAGTGGATTATTATTATTATTGTTATTATATGGTTATTAGTATTTGGTAAGTTATGGGTTGTTTTAATTAAGGTGTTACGAGTCGGGAAAGTTTCCGTTTTAAGAAAGTTACTATTTCGGGAAACTTTCTATTTTGGGAAACTTTCCATTTTTAGAAGGTTTCTATTTATGGTAAAGTAACGTGAGTTATAGAGTTCGGGAAGATTATTAATTCGTTACGTAATATATGTTTAGGTGACGGTTTTCGCGTGGAACACTTCTAACAGCTTTACAGTTGACCTTGTCCTTCTGCAGTCTGAGGTAGGGGAATATTGTGTACATGGTGATGAGTAATTTGTTTATTATTTGATGTTAACCGTGTTCATCTTATTATCTTATGATTGATATATTGTTATATTTAATTACCTAATTCCGTGATACGATACGATGTGATGAATAATGGGTCCTGTGATATGGAGCGGAGTATATTGGGTCTTGTGATTGGTGCGGAGTATATTGGGTCTTGTGATTGGTGCGGAGTATAATGGGTCTTGTGATTGGTGTGGAGAATAATGGGTCTTGTGATTGGTGCGGAGAATAATGGGTCTTGTGATTCAGAGTGGAGATGATTGACTTTTTATTTATAGTAAAGCTTGACTGCTTATTTTTCCTCTACTCAACCTTGTGGTTGACCCTGTGTATTCGTGATCACCTATGATGAACCATTATTGGGGAGCAGATTGATAGGTGCTTGAGACTATGGGAGCTACAGGGAAGGGAGAGCTTGGATCCGGACCAGACTAGAGTCTAGATCACCGTAGTCGTTTGCTATGAGTTGTACTTTATTTTATAAGACAGTTTGAGTTTGGTTGTAAGAACTTGTTTTGGAGTTTAACATTTAATATTAAAGTACTGTGTTCTTTCCTTTGTATCTACTGCCTCGGGAAACCGAGATGGTAACACCCTTATTTATCTGGGAAGTCCTAGTTCAGGCCCTTAAATAAATGGGGGTGTTACACTTACTCCCACTACATACCTCAAGCTTACCACCACTTATCTCAAGCTTATCCAACTTAGCCATTAAGGCCTCAATAGCTGCGACGTTAGACTCAGCCTTCCTTTGATTTCCACGGGAGGTCCCGTGTTCAGCTCTATGTGTCGCAACATCCTCAATGATTTTGAGACCCTTGGTCTCCCCAGAATTATCTTGGAACCTCTCATTGGCTGCAGCATCCAAGTAGGCACGGTTATCGTCATAGAGGCCATTATAGAACTGGTTACATAGAAACCACTATTCGAATCCATGATGGGGTATGGATCGAACGAGTCTCTTGAACCTGTCCCAAGCCTCACTGAAGTCTTCAGTAGCTCCTTGTTTGAAACTTGTTATCTGCGCTCTCAAGGCATTGGTCTTGGCTGCGGAATAGTATTTCCGATAGAAAGCCAGGGCCAATGTGTTCCAATCTGTCACTCCCGCAACAGTGCGGTCTAAGTCACGGTACCACTCCCTAGCCGAGTCTCGGAGGGAAAAGATGAACATAGTCTCCTTGATTTGGTCTTGGGTTACTCCATATGGAGGTGCAATAGAGCATATATAATCTGTGAAGATTTCTATATGCTTAGCTGCATCCTCGTTGGTTGCGCCCCCGTATTGATTCTTTTCTACCATGGAGATGTAGGATGGCTTAGCCTCGAATGGTGTCCCCGTGCCTGCAGGTAGAGTAAACCCCTTATAGAGGTCTTTTGCCTGCGGCATGGAGTGACTTGCAATGCTTGCTTCCTCGGCCATCTTTTCTTCCTCTTCTTCTAGGTTTTGGAAGTATGTGGTTATGGGTGTTTTGGGTGTAGGTGGATTATGAGGTGAGTTTGGTTGTGATTGTGGTTGATTTGGTGTTGGTGGGTTGTTTTGTGGTGATGGTGGTGATGATGGTTGATCAAAGATATCCTCTTGGAATAAGGAAGATGGAGAACCTCCTTCTTTATTCTGCAAGGCAAGCTTCTTTCTTGCTCTAAGACTCCTCTCAAGCTCGAGGTCTAGTGGTAGGAGTTCTCCTTGAACTGACCTGCGCATAAGATGGAAACTACAAGAAAAAAGTGAGAAGCTTTAAGGAATAAAGTTCCTTCAACAAAAAAACAAAAACAACAAACAATAAACACTGGCGTCACCTCCCCGGCAACGACGCCAAAATTTGACACCCGTCGTTAAGGGGTGCCAAAGATAAGATTTATAAAACCTCAGCTTAAGACTAGATAGCGTAAGTCAAGGGTCGAACCACAAGGAGGTGGGGAATGTTTATTGTTTAAGGTCAATGTTTTTAGGGTAACGAATTGGTCGTTTAGATTGATTGTCAGTAAGTCTAGAAATTAAGATAGAAATAAAACAAGAAAACAAGAATGAGATAAAACTTATAATAAAAAGGATGCAAGGATGTTCGGGTTAGTAAACAGTTATGATGGTGTAAATCCTAAGTCAACATGTATTGCAGTCGCGTAAAGGGTGTAACATATCCTTTCGGTCTATGGTACCTAATAGCTCCTTTCGGCCTATGTTATTAGTTCCTAGGTCTCACAATTATTGAGTGTCAACAATAAGGGTGATTCCTAATTTCTAGGTCACATACCTTTCAGTCTTAAGTAACCTAGCTGTCTTAAAACGTTAACTAATGCCCTTCCCGTATCTTTCAACCTTGGGTAAGTCATTACTAATATCCTATAAGTCTCCTTTCAGTCTCATTATAGGTTATTATAGTCGAGGAATTAAAACAGTCTGAAAACGTACGCGCGTCGGTCGACCGACCAGCTAGTCCAGTCGGCCGACCAACACTCAGTCGACCGACCGGTTAAGCCGGTCGGCCGACCAAAAGTCTGCTACAGTCGGTCTCGGGAACTACACCATCTACGATGTTTACTCCCTACACCCTAACATATGCAATTAGCAACTCATGGATATGGAAATAACAACGAAAACAGTAATCAACATGGAATTCATAGCAAGCATTGATCTAAACATGTGATAAACAATAAAGGCTTTGGGATTCTAAACTAAACCGGATGCAATAATTCTATGAAACGATAATGCATAAACTGAAAACAAGAGAATTACCGTGATATGGATTAGGGCAGAAAAGAACAACCTTTATTGAATTCCGTGGAAAGATTGATGATTACAATGAATAAAACTAAAGACACAGTATTGTGAGAATTGAAAACTAAAACTAAGGATTTGATGATAATTCAAAGATTAAAACTTGATCTAAAACTGAAAAACTAGATGATACTGATGTGAATCGATGATACTGAATAGATGATACTGATGTGAATCGATGATACTGAATAGATGATACTAATGTGAATCGATCATTATCCCTAATCCCGAGATTAGCTTAAGTAGGCGGAAACAATAGGTTTCCTCATGACCAGGTGATGAGGTCGGTCGACCGATTGTCGGGCTTTGGTGGATTTCTGACTTTAAGATAGCAGGTCCTCAAGTCGACCGACCAGAGTAGTAGGTCGGTCGACCCACTTTCCTGTACGTCAGTCTTGATTTCGTCATAAATTCATCCTTCGGTCCTTGGTTAGCGCTTTGAGTTGACTTGTCCTCGATCCTTGGTTATGCAAAAATCCCGAGGGTAGAAAGTTGGTGTAAAATCGTCTCTTTTCCGCATAATTCTGCAAAAGAGCATAAAAATACGAAAGTAGACAATTGTTGGGAAATAAAGGCTAAAACATAGTAAATAAGCGACAAAATACGCGTAAAAATAGATGTAAAACATCATAAAATAGACACGCATCAGTATGGCCACTATGAATTTGTGGTTATGCCGTTCGGGTTGACTAATGCACCAACAGTTTTCATGGATTTGATGAACCGAGTGTTTAGTCCATACCTGGATAAGTTTGTGGTTGTGTTTATCGACGACATATTGGTGTATTCAAAGAGTGAGGAAGAGCACGAAAAGCACCTAAGAGCAGTACTGAAGACTTTAGAGGAGAATGAGTTGTATGCCAAGTTGAGTAAGTGCGAGTTCTGGTTAAAGAAAGTTGATTTCTTGGGTCATGTGATTTCCAAGGAAGGGGTGTCTGTGGACCCTAGTAAGATCGAAGTTTTGACCAGGTGGCAAAGCCCGAAGAATGTGGGTGAGATCCGAAGTTTCTTGGGATTGGCTGGGTATTACAGGAGGTTCGTCAAAGATTTCTCGAAGTTAGCTAAACCGTTGACATCGTTGATGAGGAAGGATAACTGTTTCATTTGGGATGAGGGTTGTGAGAAGGCGTTCTTAACCCTTAAGGAACGCCTGACAACAGCTCCTATCCTTGCCTTACCTGATGGGAGAGACAATTTCGAAGTTTATACTGACGCTTCTAAGCATGGTCTGGGGTGTGTATTAATGCAGAATGGAAGAGTGATAGCGTATGCTTCCCGTCAATTGAAGACCTACGAGGATAATTATCCTACCCATGATTTGGAGTTGGGGGCCATGGTCTTTGCACTAAAACTGTGGCGCCACTATCTTTACGGAGCCACATTTAAGGTGTTTTCTAACCACAAAAGCTTGAAGTACATCTATACCCAGCGAGAGTTGAATATGAGACAAAGGAGGTGGATAGAGTTGATTGGTGACTACGATATGCAGATTATCTACCATGAAGGCAAGGCTAATGTGGTGGCCGATGCCTTGAGTAAGAAATTCGTTCACGCGTTGAGTATTGTCAGATCAAGGGTGAGGCTGCATAGTGAGTTAGGAGGAATGAGAATTCACATGATTCGGAAAGGGGATACTCTTAGTGATCTGACAGTAGAGCCAGAGTTGTATGGAGAAATCAGAGAATTGCTTAAAGAAGATTTGAGAATCCAGAAGTGGCGAGGAATGATCGAGGGAAGTGGTAATGAGACCGAGTCCAAATTCAGTGTCCATTCTGATGATAGCTTGAGATTCAGTGGGAGATGGTGTGTTCCGGATAATGATGAGTTGAAAAAGAATATTTTAACTAAAGCTCATGTTACGCCATACTCCGTTCACCCAGGGGGTGATAAATTATACAAGGACCTCAAGAAGACATTTTGGTGGCCCAGTATGAAGAAAGAGGTTGCCGAGTTTGTGTCGCGGTGTTTGACGTGTCAGAGGGTAAAGGGTGAGCATAAGAGACCTCTAGGAAAGATCCAGCCACTGGATGTACCTGAGTGGAAATGGGAGAATATTTCTATGGATTTCATCGTGGGGTTGCCTCGAACTCAGAAAGGCAACAACATGATCTGGGTAATTGTGGATAGATTGACCAAGTCCGCTCACTTTATTCCAATGAAAGATACCTGGAGTAAGGCTGAGTTGGCAAAGTCATATGTGCAGAATGTGGTCAAGTTGCATGGCGTTCCCAAAGATATTGTTTCTGATCGCGACTCGAGATTTATCCCCAGGTTTTGGCAAGAGCTGCAGTCCGCTTTGGGCATGCAGTTAAAGATGAGTATGACTTTTAACCCAGCTACAGATGGTCAGACGGAAAGAACCATTCAGACTTTGGAGGACATGCTGAGAGCTTGTGTGCTAGAATTTGAGGGATCATGGGAAGAACGATTGGGATTGATAGAGTTCTCGTATAATAACAGCTACCATGCTAGCATTGGTATGGCCCCTTTTGAGGCATTGTATGGGAGGAAGTGCCGGAGTCCTGTGTGTTGGGATGATCGAGCTGATGTTGTGGTTCTAGGTCCGGAGATGATTCAAGAGATGGTTGAGCAAGTCCAAGTAATCAGACAGAAAATGAGAGCTGCCCAGGATAGACAGAAGAGTTACGCAGATCTCAAAAGGAGTGACATTTCATTTGAGGCAGGAGAGAAGGTACTACTGAAGGTATCTCCAATGAAGGGTGTGATGAGGTTTGGAAAGCGTGGCAAGTTGAGTCAAAAGTTTACTGGACCATTTGAGATTTTGGACAGGGTTGGGAAGGTGGCATATCGATTAGCTTTACCTCCAGCCCTATCCAAGGTCCATAATGTGTTCCATGTGTCCCATTTAAGGAAGTATGTGAGTGATCCCTCGCATATTTTGCGCCACGAGGTGATTGAGGTAGATGAGCAACTTGCCTATGCGGAGACTCCGAAAGAGATTCTGGATAGAAAGGTTCGGAAGACTCGGAATGGAGAGACAGCGTTAGTGAAGGTCTTGTGGACCAATCACAATATGGAGGAAGCTACTTGGGAGGCTGAGGCGTCCATGAAGGAGCGTTACCCGCAGCTGTTCGTTTGAGGTAAGTTACGAGGACGTAACTCTTTTTTTTAGTGGGGTAGAATATAAGATTCCATGATTTAACATGAATAACTCGTGTAGTGAGTATGGTTGTTGACGATATGAGTGGGTGAACTTCAGGACGAAGTTCATTTTAAGGGGGGGAGACTGTAATAACCCGTATTATTATTTAATTTATATAATTGTTTTACGGGTTGTTCGTTAAGAAACTTATGGGCATTCGAAAAATGGGTTGCATAGTAGGCCTTGTGGGATTCGATTTGGGGATCTAGGCCATCAAATAATGATAATGGTAGTATGGTGCTAGTGAGGCTCGAACCTATGACCTGTGGTATCACATCCATGGGCCTCGTTATGCGTGATAAAAGAGCAGCCCATTCTGAGTTTAAGAACAACGAGGAGCACGACTTGTTCTGCCGTCATATATAGACTAGGTTTGCATACCCTAAACCCTACACAAACACTTATACTTCTACACTAAACCCTATCCGTCACTTCAGAGAGGATTAAGGAGCCACTCACGGTGGTTGTAGGCTAGTCTAGGGTGGTTCGAATTGGCCATAAATCTGGTATGTTCACCACAACGCTGCTAATCCATGTTTACGTTATAGTTTTTCATCACATATTTAGTTGATTATAACACATCTAATCTCTGTTGTTTTTGCATAATTTCGTAATAGAATAGGTAATGAACATATGTAGACCATTAGTTGGGTGTCGTCGACTGTTAAAGGCCGTCATGAAGGGTGGTTAACAAGGAATCAGGCGGGTTGCTGTTGTTGTTTTATTTACACGAGTTATGTATGCATATTTATAACATGTTTGAGTTGGATTTAAGTGTCTAATTATTATGGGTCTTTGGTTAGGGAGCCAGATGGTGATTGGATGATGCAGGTAGTGGTAGTCGAGGTGGTTAGTGGTGGATGGTTATGGTGGTATAAGGGTGTTTGATAGGGGTTGTTAGAGTGTCGTTTTCATCGTTGTTGCTGTTCTTTTAGCCTGCGCGTGTACAGGGGTGCTTGGGAAGGTAACATCGTTGACTCGGGGGAGGTCAACACGGTGTTACCATCGTGTCTTATAGGTCTGGTGTCAGGGGTGGTGTTGGGTGGTAGAGTCGGTGGTGTCGGGGGCTGTAAGGGGTGTCGATGGTTTACGTTTTCAGGGGTGGTCAAGTGGTTGGGTGATGAAACAGGCCTGGTTTAGGCCCTGGCTCATCAGGTCGGCGGCGGACGATGGTGCTGATGGGTGTTGCGGTGGTAGCAGGTGGTCTTGGGTACGTGTGTTGGTGGTTGTTAGTGGTCGTGTGGGCGCGACAAGGTGGTAGTGGGGGCTGTTGTCGCGGCCTGATGTCGGGGGAAGGAGGGTTGTTGGTCGAGTAGTGATATTAGTATTAATATTAGTATTTTTATTATTATTATTATTATTATTAATTTTTATTAATATTATTATTGTTATTTTTATTTTTATTATTATTATTTGGGTTTTTCCCACTGATACCCCTGTGGTTTTTACTTTTCCCACTTGTACCCCTGCGTATAGCACTTTACTAGCCGTACCCCTAAACTTAATTAGATAAACCCATCAGTAGCCAAACATGTTTTTGTCGTCTGTTTTAGACGTTAAGTGCCATGTTGGCACTCTATTTGCCAAATAAGCACCTGACTTGACAAATGATTTTTCCCATTGATGCCCCTGTGATTTTACTTTTTCCACTTGTATCCCTGCATTTTTTGTTTCGATGTTGAGGTCGATATCTTTAAAACCGCATTGCTTATTATATCCCTTTTAAATTAATAAAAAATTGTAATATATCGTTTATTACAACTCTTTGTATGTCACATGAGATAATACCGTTATATATTACCTTTGTTGTATTCAGAAAAAACTATTATTTAATATTCACAACTTATTTTATATTAAGTGGACCAAGACGACAAACAAGACGAAACAAGACGAGTGTTATTACATGTTTATGCTCATATCGACCCTGCGACGTCACTTACCTATTTCATCATTGAAGCACCAACTAAATTTTAGATTCTCACTAGTCCCCCTTTCTTTTGATCCATCATAAATTTTTCCAATGTTTTTTAGGTTTCGATAAAATTTGTATTTATAATATTTTACGGGTTATTTGAGGTCGGGTAAATTTTTAATTTTTTAATCAAAATATGTTTGACACTTTTACTATTTAAGTAAACTTAACAATTGATTATTTCGGTAAATCTTCGGATATCAACAATAAGATATATTTGTAATACATTGGATTAAATAATCGGAAAATTTGAATTTTAAATCGGATATCCGACTCATGTAATTTTGATAAGCTCCATTTTGGTCATTATTTTCGTTGTTTATTCTTCATTTTCGGTCCCGATATGACCTCGTTTTGCGTGCCTTTGCTCATTTTTATGCTCGTTACCTCGACTATTCCTTTTTGGTCTACATTTTGTAGGTATTGTGGTGGGAGCGAAGAAACGGGAGCAAACGAGATGAATTTAGAGCGAATTATGAAGAAGTATGAAGGAATGTGAAGGAAGCTAGCCCAGGCCCTCTGAGCCGGTTCCCAACCGGCGGCCGGTGGGCCGGCTGGGAACCTGGACTTGTGTTTTTGGCGAAAAAAAGGAGAAAGTTTCAGATTCGAGGAACAAGGCCCCCAGCCAGTGGCCAACCGGCAGCCGGTCAGCCGGCTAGGGGAGGCTTTTCCCTAACCAAATTCGAAGAAATGAAGGAAAAATGCAAAGTTGCAGATTGTTGAAAAAGGGGTCCCAGCCGGTGGACAACCGGCAGCCGGTCCACCGGCTGAGGAGACCTTTTCATGTTAAAAGTTGAAGGAAATTCCAGAATTGAGCCAAAGGCCTCCCAGCCGGTGCCCGACCGGTCGGCTGAAGATCAAAGCCAAAACGAAGAAAAGAAGGAAAAAGTTCAGAAGTCCAAATTTGGACTCTCAGCCGGTCACAGACCGGCAGCCGGTCGACCGGCAGCCGGTCGACCGGCTGGGAGTCGCTTTTCAGAAATTCGCGCACTATATAAACCCGCACTTAGTCTTTCATTTGATACGTTACTTTTGCACACTTTTCTAGGGTTTTTACTGTTTCATTACTTAATACTTAGACTCAAAAACACTCAAAAATATTTGAATCTTCTTTAGATCCTTGTTTAATCTTTCTATATTTGTTAATCTCTCTTTAGTAATCTAGTTAGCCTTGTTCTTGGGCATTTGCAGAGGATTTCATTGGGTTGTAATTTGAAGGGTTTGAAAGAATCTTTCAACTTGTTATCCAAGCTACTTCCTTTCCTATTGTTTTTGGTATAATTCTTCTAATCTCTACTTAGTTTTTACATTTGTTTAAGTTTCCTTTGAATCAATTGTTTATCCTTCGCTTGGTCATGATGTTTAGCTTTTGTTTATGCCTTATTCACATGTTTTCATTTACCATGAGTGAGTAGTCTCCTTGCTAGGGTAAGGGGTGATCTTGGGTGTTGTTTAGATGATGAATTCATGCTAATAAGTTGATTAGTTGTTCTTAAAAAAGTAGTCTTCCATTTGTTGCATGCTAGGTGTTTGATGATTTGCCTCAACGAAAGTTGGGCTTTGATTTTAGTGTGACTTGCCTTTAGCGACGGTTGGGGGTTTGTCTTAGCATGTTTAATGGTTGGTTGTGATATTTGTAGCGAAAGCTAGGGTATTCCGACCTAGGTTAGTCGACTCGAGAGAAGAGACTAGCCGAGGCTATTTGTTTGAGACCTTCTAGTTTTCTTTCTAGCATCTTCGTCTAACCACCTTAGTGACCCCCGAAACCCTAGTCTTCTCTTCCATTGATTCAATCTTATTTAGTTGCTTTAATTGTTCGTCTTAGTTGTTCTTTAGTCTTTAATCAACCGCAAACCTATTACCCCCGACTCTCACTTAAATTAGAACATAATTACACAACTATCCCCATCGTCTTCGCGTTCGATCCCGATTTCGATACTACTTGCTTTCGGGTTTTATAAATGTGTTTGATGCCGGAATTGACGACAAAAATCGGCCATCAAAATGGCGCCGTTGCCGGGGACGGTGTTAGAAGTTGTGTAGTTTAGTTTTAGTTTTAGTTTTGAGTTAGTTGAGCTTGTTTTTGTTTTGATCAAAGATTTGGTAGTTAATTGTAGAGTGTTTGTTTTATTGCTCACCCTAGTGTTTAACAAGCACTAGGACGACTAATTTGTTTGCTAAGTTTTATGCCTAGGGGTGACTCTAACTCTTTGTTGTCATCTTCCGAACCGGAGAGGCTCTTTCGGGCCTTAAGGAGGAAGACCATTGCAAGGGTAAGAATTGCATCCCAAGCATCTACTAGCCAAAACAACCCCTCTTCATCCGAACCACCAAGCCCCAATCAAAGCAATCCTAGCCCAACATCCGAAAGTTTCGACAATCCGTTTTATCAATCACCACCACAATCACCACACTTTCCAAACAACCATCAAATTCATATAATGGCCGCTCTTCGTGATCATAACCGGCCCAATCACAATGACACCACCAATCCAATCAACTTCGGGGCTCTTGTTCCTCAAAATTTCGAAATACACCCTTCGCAGATGAGCTCAATCGAGAAGAATGCCTTTAGCGGGGCTTCTCACGAAGATGCTCATGGGCACTTGCGAAAGTTCAAGGGTAAGGTCGCAATGATAAAGAAAACGGGAGTACCCGAGGAGACACTAAGGCTTATGCTTTTCCCCTATTCCTTAACCGACAAGGCGGATAGGTGGTTAAATGTCCATGCTCCAAATACATTCACCACATGGGACGACTTGGCAACGGCATTCCTTGCCAAGTACTACCCATCCTCCAAGACCGCGATGCTCCGAAATGAGATAACTTAGTTTCAACAAGACGAGGGAGAATCTTTGGGAGAAGCTTGGGATAGATACCAAGATTTGCTTGCTAAGTGCCCACACCACGGGATACCACCTTGGTACACAACCCAAACCTTTTTTCAGACTCTTCTCCCCCGGACTAAAGAAATGGTTAATGCATCGGCGGGTGGTAGCTTTGACCACTTGCCACATGAGACGGGAACGGAACTCATCAAAAAGATCGTTGATTCGGAGGAAAATTATGGTACTAGAGGGAATGTCTTGAGGAAGAGTAGCAAGTACCCTAGTGAGCACCTTTCCAATGCAAAGGCAAACGAAGAAACCAATGCCAAGTTGGACATGTTAACCAAGAAATTGGAAGAATTGACAAAGGGCTCCACTAGCAAAGAAACCAAGAGCAATGTCCCGGGGATGTACCAAGTAAATAGTGTTGTCACATGTGATTTATGCGGAGGAAATGGGCACACATTTGAAGTTTGTGCAAACAACTCAATTGAGGGAAGTGGAAGTGAAGAAGAAGTGTATGCTTTCCAAGCATTCAACAATCCTAGAAGCCAAAATACTTTCAACTCCAACTCAAACTACTATCACCAAGGGATTAGAGGTAGTCCTTATATGAGTTACAAAAGCACCAATGTGTTGAATCCTCATCAAATTCAACAACCTCAAGGGCAAACCCCCCCCCCCCCCCCCCCCCCCCCCCCCCCCCGGTTTTCAACCAAGGGGTGGAAACTTCAACCCGAGGAACAATTTCAACAACAACAATTTCTACCAAGGCAACCAATCTAATCAAGCCAATCAAGGTTTTCAACAAAGTTTCAATGATCCAAACTTCAACCCCAATTTCCAAAACAACCAAAATCCACAAAATTTCAATCCAAATTTCAACAACAACCAAAACTAAAACCAACACCAAAACCAAAACTTCAATCCACCACCATTTCAAAACAACCCCAATCAAAATCAAAACAACTACAACCACAACCCACAAAATCCCAACAACCCAAATTACAACCAAAATCTCAACCAAAACTTTCCACCAAACAATCAAGGCCAAAACTTCAAAAATCAAGTTCCGAAAGGCAACTCCCAAGGTGGGGGTGCAAGGAATGATTATGGGTTCCCCTTGCCCCTCACCAATGCACCTCACCAAGATACTAGTGATTCCCAAGTGGGTGAGTTATTGAAACTTGTCAAGAACATGCAAGCAACTCACACCCAAGAGATGGCTAATTTGAAGAGTGCCAACCAAAGGGAGATACGGGAAATGGAGGCTCGAGTTGCCTCTCAAGCTCTAGCAAACCCTCAAAGGCCACCGGGCGGCTTCCTTGCCCAAGGTCAAAGTTCCAAAGATGCATCACACAATCACCAAGCACATGCGGTGATTTTGAGAAGTGGAACGGAGCTAGAGGACCCGTACAAAGACTACAATTATGGTGAAGAGGAGCCTATCTTAGAACTTGTGAAAGACAAAGGAAAAGAAGTTGATGGTGGCAATTCAAGGGATGATAACTTTTATGTGGAGGACCTCCCTTATGAGGAGAAAGAAGATGAAGTTATCTTGGAGGAGGTGGATGCTAGACAAGAGGAGTTGGTTCCACAACCAACTACTAAGGTAACAAGCAAACCAACACCCACCAAGGTACTATCTAACCCTCAACCAACTAGCTTGCCTTATCCTTCAAGGGCCTTGAAGGGAAAGGAAAACTTCAAGTTCACAAACTTTTGTAAAATGATTGAAAAACTTGAAGTGACCCTTCCCTTTACGGAAGTGATTTTGAATATGCCGACTTACTCCAAATTTTTAAAAGAAATCTTATCGGGCAAGAGAACCTTGGGTGACCAAGAAGTAATGGCTATGAGGGAGGAGTGTAGTGCACTTCTCCTCCAAAAGGAGCCAAAGAAACTTGGTGATCCGGGGAGTTTCTCTATCCCTTGCATAGTCGGTGGCATTCCAATCTCTCGTGCCCTTTGTGATTTAGGAGCTAGTGTAAGTGTGCTCCATTTGAAAGTTGCAAAAAGAATTGGTTTGAATGATTTAGTTCCTACAAGTATCACCCTCCAATTGGCGGATAGGTCCGTCAAGCGCCCTTTGGGAGTGCTTGAGGATGTACCCGTCAAGGTGGGTAAGCATTTGATTCCCGCCGATTTTGTTGTCCTTGATATCCCGGAGGATAGCCACACTCCCATCATCCTTGGTAGGCCTTTCTTGGCTACCGGAGGCGTCTTGATAGACGTTAAGAATGGGCGGCTCACCTTTAGAGTTGGGGATGACAAAATTGAGTTTAATCTACCTACTATGATGAAAGGTCCAAAGCATGATGAGGCATTTACATTGGACATTGTGGAGCAAGTGGTAAGGGAGATGGTAGAGATGGAAGAAGAGGAGGAAGGCCACATGGAACAATTATGTGGCATCACAACTAGTGAAGACAAGGAAATGGATGAGAACATTGAGCTAGAAGATGAGGAAGTTGAGAAGGTGGAGGGAATGCTCCCTCCAAAGGTACAACTCAAAACCCTTCCTCCCTCCCTCAAGTATGCCTTTCTTGGGGAGGGAGAGGCTTACCCGGTGATCATCAATGCCAACCTCAATGGGCAACAAGAATCCAAACTCATTTCAACTTTAAAGGATCATAGGAGCTCATTGGGGTATAGCCTTGATGACATCAAGGGGCTAAGCCCGAACCTTTGCATGCATAGAATAATACTTGAGGAAGGGAGTCGACCTAGAGTGGAAGGTCAAAGGAGATTGAATCCGAAAATGGCGGATGTAGTGAAGGGTGAAGTTCTTAAATTGCTTGAGGCCGGAATCATATATGAGATCACGGATAGCCGGTGGGTGAGCCCCGTCCATGTTGTCCCCAAGAAGGGGGGTGTAACATTGGTTACACAAGAGGATGGGACTCTCCTACCGACTCGTCCGGTGACGGGGTGGAGGATGTGTATCGATTACCGTAAGTTGAATGCGGCCACTCTCAAAGACCATTTCCCAATCCCCTTCATTGATCAAATGTTAGAGAGACTTGCGGGGCATTCGTACTATTGTTTTCTTGACGGTTATTCCGGGTTTTTTCAAATACCCATTCACTCGGAAGACCAAGAGAAAACAACTTTTACATGCCCCCAAGGTGTGTATGCTTATCGGAGGATGCCATTCGGGTTGTGTAATGCACCCGGCACCTTTCAAAGGTGCATGATGGCCATCTTTGCCGATTTTCTTGAGAAATCTATGGAGGTTTTTATGGACGATTTTAGTGTTCATGGTGATTCATTTGACCTAGGGCTTTCTAATCTTGTAAATGTGTTGAAAAGATGTGAGGAGCACAACCTTGTCCTCAATTGGGAGAAATGCCATTTCATGGTAGAGGAGGGGATTGTGCTCGGTCACATAGTGTCCAAGAGGGGCATAGAAGTTGATGGTGCAAAAGTGGCGGTCATTGAGAACTTGTCACCCCCCACCAATGTGAAAGGGGTGAGGAGTTTTCTTGGACATGCCGGCTTTTACCGGCGTTTTATCAAAGATTTTTCCAAAATTGCCAAACCATTGACTTCTCTTCTTCTCAAGGATGCTCCCTTTTTGTTTACTAATGATTGTCTTGAAGCCTTTTCTAGGATCAAAGAAGCACTTGTGACGGCTCCTATTATTCGTGCTCCGGATTGGGGATTGCCTTTTGAGATCATGTGTGACGCATCCGATTACGCGGTAGGAGCGGTCCTAGGTCAAGTTGTGGATAGGAAACACCACGTGATATACTATTCAAGCAAGACTCTTGATTCAACTCAAGCAAAGTATTCCACGACCGAAAAGGAGATGTTGGCAATCGTGCATGCCATTGAGAAGTTTAGGCAATATCTCATGGGATCTAAAGTGGTGGTGTACTCCGTTCACACCGCTTTGAGGCAATTAATGTTGAAGAAAGATGCCAAGCCAAGACTCTTGAGATGGGTTCTTTTACTCCAAGAATTTGATCTAGAGATAAGAGATAAGTCGGGGTCGGAGAATGTGGTTGCGGACCACTTGTCTAGATTGACTTTTGAGGATCATGGTTTGCATGATAGAGATGGCTCGATCAATGAATGGTTGCGTGAGGATAGTTTGATGGCAATAGGCAATAAGTTGCCTTGGTTTGCGGATATTGCCAATTATCTTGTTAATGGCTTTATCCCGGAGGAGTTGGAAGCAAGAGAAAGGAGAAAGTTGAAAGTGGATGCTAAGAGATATTTTTGGGATGATCCCTACCTTTTCAAAAAGTGTGGGGATGGGCTCTTGAGCAGATGCGTATCAAAGGAAGAGGGGCTTGAAATTGTGGATCGGCTTCACAACTCCGCCTATGGAGGGCACTTGGCGGCTTCACGGACTATAGCCAAGGTTCTTCAAGGAGGGTTCTTTTGGCCTTTAATGTTCAAAGACATTCACGATGTTGTTAGATCTTGTGATGCTTTTCAAAGGTCGGGCAACATCGGTAAAAGGAATGAGATGCCCCTAAAAACCATCTTGGAGATTGAGTTGTTTGATTGTTGGGGGATTGACTTCATGGGACCTTTCCCCAATTCATGCGGGAATGAGTACGTCTTAGTAGCCGTGGATTACGTCTCGAAATGGATTGAGGCGGTTGCCTCCCCCACCAATGACTCCAAGGTAGTGGTAAAGCTCTTCAAGACCATCATCTTTCCTCGTTTTGGTGTACCCCGAATAGTGATAAGTGACGGAGGTTCTCACTTCCCGAAACATACATTCAAAGCCCTCCTAGCCTCCTATGGAGTGACCCACAAGGTAGCACTTGCCTACCATCCTCAAACTAGTGGGCAAGTGGAGGTTTCAAATCGTCAAATCAAGACTATTCTAGAGAAGGTGGTGCAAAAGAACCGGAAATATTGGTCCCAAAAATTGAATGATGTGCTATGGGCTGAGGACGGCCTACAAAACACCTATAGGAATTACTCCCTACAAGCTTGTGTACGGGAAAGCATGCCACCTCCCGGTGAAGTTTGAGCACAAGGCTTGGTGGGCCTTGAAGGAGATGAACTTCGATTTAGACATGGCCGGGGAGACGAGATTCTTGCAAATGAGTGAGCTTGAGGAGCTTAGATATGAGGTGTATGAGAGTTCAAAACTCTATAAGGAGCAAACGAAAAAGTGGCATGATGCCAAGTTAGTGAAGAAGAATGTGAGCATAGGAGACCTTGTTCTCCTCTTCAATTCAAGAGTCAAAAACTTTCCGGGGAAGCTTAGATCATGATGGTCCGGGCCCTTCAAAGTGATGGATATTTCACCTCATGGGGCCTTTGAACTATGGAGTGAAGGCGGTGGCACCTTCAAAGTCAACGGGCATCGGATTAAGCGCTATTATCAAGGAGATTCCAAAGGCACCGTCGAAGTTGTTGACCTCGGGGACCCACTCCCCGAGGAGGATTGATTTCAAGGAAGTTTGATCATGAAAGGTTTGGTGGAGTCACTCAACAACCACCGATTGTAAGTATTAGTTTCCTTTAGTTCATCTAGATTGCATGTTAGTTTCAGGGTTAGTTCGGTTTTAGTTTAATTTTTAGCTTGCATGAGATATTTGGATATGTTTGTTGCTTGTTTGTGGATGATTCATGAGTATAGTCGGAGGATTATTGGCAAAACCGTCGTAGGCAAAGTTGATTTTTATGTTCAAATTAAATTATTTCTCGAAATTGTGTACAGGTACTCCCAGCCGGCCCACCGGCCGACGGTACCATACCGGCTGGGAGGACCTGGACACATTTCTATTTTTTATAGTTTATTTGGGCAGATTTCAGATTTTGCATCCCCAGCCTGTACCAAACCGGCAGCCGGTCAGCCGGCTGAGAAGACGATGACTTGTTCAAAAATTAGAAAAATTCAAGAGGAAATGATTCCCAGCCGGTCTGCCGGCAGCCAGCCTACTGGCTGAGAATCATGTTGTGTGAACCCAAAGTGAAGAAAAAGCAAAGGAGAAGGACCCCTCAGCCGGTCGGCCGGCAGCCGGTCTGCCGGCTGGGAGTTTTTGTAAGTGAAGACAATGAAGAAAAAGAAGACGAAGTAAGCTCCCCAGCCGGTCGGCCGGCAGCCGGTCCGCCGGCTGGGAGTGTTTTTGTGAGTGAAAAAAGAAGAAGAGAAGGCAAAGGAAATTTGAAGACATGATTTTGAGCCGGTCCGCCGGCTCAGAATCAACCCCCTAGAAAAAATTCGAAAAAATCTAAAAAAATCAAACCCTAACCCCCAGCCGGTCGACCGGCGGCCGGTCCCAGACCGGCTGGGAGGGGCCTGTCGCGAAAAATAAACCGCAATCTACCTTCTTTTTCCCTCATTCCACTTCATTTCTTCTTCTTACTTTCTTCTCTCTTCCTTATTTCCTCATCTCCCATTCATCCCTTACCTTCAAAAACCCCAACAAACTTCACCAAACTCTCTCAAATCAAAACCCCCTTTATTCCCTCATCACCTCTCCTTCAAATAACCATGTCGGGAAGAACAGAAAGGCGATCCAAATCAAGGCACGACCCTTCGGTGGAGCAAGAGGTTCAAAATGTGATGGAGAGTTGCAACATTGGCCCGGATCCTTGCTTTCCCGGACTCACTTTTGCTACAATTCAACAAAAAGGTAATTTCACCTATTTTAAGAATCGCCCCCTTCACCCAACTAGGTTTATTGATAGAGCCGGATTGAGAGAATTAGGGATTGAGAAAATAACAGCGGCCCTTTTTGAGGGTTTGGGTATGAAAACTTTGTATGAGACGAAACCGGTTCACACATCTCCCCGGTTAACTTGAGAATTTTTGAGTTCGTTGGTTGTTACTAAGAACCGAACTTTGGGGAAAGTTGCATTTTTTGGGTTCCGATTGATGAATAGGGAACATCGTCTCACATTAGAGGAATTTGCCTTAATTTTTGGGCTAGACGGAAAATTGCCCATTAAGCCTCCGGAGGGCTTTGATACCGAGCTCATTTGGACAGCCATCACCGGTCTTGTAAGTGATAGAAACAGAAAGAAACCGGCTAATAGGGTGCATTTGGCACCGATTAGGATATGGCATAGGTTCATGGGGTGGACCGTTTTCTCTAGGGATGAACCACATAACTTCACTTCTAAGGAGCTTGAGATACTTGGTTGTTACTTGGTTGGTGGCCCGAAGTTAAACATTGCTCACCATATGGCCCTTCACTTGAGTAGGTTGGCATCCCAACCTCAGCTTACTACCCCCATTTGTGTTGGGGGGATGGTCACTTTGATTGCCAACTACCGTTGTCAGAGGCACTTCACGGTCGACTTCATTCAGGGTGAGAATGTGTTATCTAGCCGATACTTGCAGGATGCTTTGGGGTGGGTACGGTATAACCCCAGTGATCGTAAAGAGTATTGGCAGATTCGGGTTGACAACAAATTCAAGAATTCAGTGCCTTTGCCAAACACCGAGTTGATGAAAGTTGTGCCGGGGAAAACCTCTTACCTCCTTGATATCGAGGTGGACCCCGAGGACCTCCCGCCAGACCAGCGTGCCCCGAGAGTTTACGCCAGAGATAGAGTCGGTGCCACTCCTTCCGACCTCCAGTTTGAGCCATTTCAACAGCCCCCCATTTCCATGTCCCAGTTCCAGAGTGGTCCCTCATACTTCCAGGGATCCACCTCCGGTTCATCTTCATCTTCATGCCCCCAAGAGCTTATTGATTTCATGTCCCGGGTTGACTTGGGAATGAAGAAAGCGGCGGACCTAGCAGATGAGCGCCAAGCAGTGGCCGATGAGCGCCATAGGGATTTGACCTATAGGCTTGATTACCTCTACCATGATCAAGCTTATGGGACATTTCCGAGTTACGATCGGTCCGTTCGCGAGGGTTATCATAATCCGGAGAGTGGTCGACCGTCATACTACATGCCTCCTGATAGGGGTTATGTGCCCCCCGAGGGGCGTTTTTACGGGGAGATTAATGTTTCCCCGGGGTACTTCTCCAACCCGATCTTTCCACCGAATTTTCGTGGAGTCCCGGACCCTCCCCCTCGAGGACACCCTTCTCCTCATGGCATGTATGGTGACCCGAGAGCTAGTGGGTCGCATGCCTCTCCTTTCCGTGATTTTGTGACCAACCCGGACGACTACATGGTGGTTGATGTAAGCGGTACCGGCAGTGATGGTGATGAAGATGATGGTGATGAGTGACCACCTTTGGAGGTGGTTGGTGATGACTTTGCTCCCATGGAAAAATCCAAAGCAAGTAACTCCCTTAATCCAAATTTCGATTTAGTTTGCATTTCCTTTATAGCATGCATTTAGAGTAGTTAGTTTAGTTTACTTAGTTTGTTTTAGTTTAATTTTCATGTTTTCACATCATTAGTTTAGATGCATATAGTTGCATTCATTTAGATGCATTAGATTTCCATTTTGTATCATATTGTCACATATAGATTGCATACATGTAGTTTAGAGCATTTAGTTTGCATTTAGTTTAGTTTTTAGTTTTTCTTTTCTTTTGTTTACCTTTGTTTTTATTGCTTTCATAAAAATCAAAAATCCAAAAAAAATTGAAAAACCAAAATCTTTCAAAAATATGTTCTTTATTTTCCGGTTTTCCTCCTCACATTATGCATATAAATAAGTGTGGGGAGGAAGAACCGTTTATTTCAAAAAAATACAAAAACAAGTTTTTATTTTCTCAAAAATTTCAAAAAAAGCCAAAAACATGTTGTTTTCGTTCTTTTTCTTCATTTCCCCTTTTGCACTTTGTTACATTGAGGACAATGTAAATCTTAAGTGTGGGGAGGGAAAATATCCACCTTGTGAATATTTGATTGCCTTTGTAAGTATGAAAAACTTCAAAAATACCAAAAAAATCGAAAAATTTGAAAAATTCAAAAACATGTTTTTACCTTATTAGTGTAGAATTGTATATACTTGTGTTTGCTTTCTCTCCTTTCGCATAGGTAACACTCGCTTGAGCACCGCTTTGGATCTTGAAGACACCACGGTATGATCGTTCCAACCTATTTCACTCTCATTTTCATTCTTTTGTTGCAAATGAGGAGGATGGGCTTGTATTTGGAGGATGTGGAGTACATTGTGGAGATTGCGTGTGGCTTGTGTGCTTTTGTGCTGTTAGGAGATGCTTTAGTCTTATTTGGCATGTAGTTTGATAGTTTCACTTGCATTATAACATGTCTATATTAGTTGCATTCATGGCATATAGTTGCATTTAGGATAATGTTTTGAAAATGCCTAATGGAGAACTTTGACAAAATCGTTTAGGCCGTTGCAAATAATTCTTCTACTTATGACTTTGTCTTTTAGAATGATTTTTTAAAAACATCCTAGGTCATGCTTTTCTAGTATCTTTCTGACCCTGGTCCAATACCAAGTCAAGGGTTTGCATGTGAGTCACCTTGTCCACCCCCGTGATGTGAAGTGGTTTTGATTATCTTGTCTTGGTGACCTTGTTCGACTTGGCGGTTTGGCAACCCAAAAATAACTTTCACGAATAAATTTGGAATGCTCTTTTCAATGATCCTAAGAAGTGGAAATGTTTTTAAAGAAAAAAAGAAACCTCAACTGAAAAAGAAAAGAAAAAAATGGTTGTTGAAAAAGAATAAGAACATGTTGTTTTGGTGGAGGCGTACCACTTCGATGTGCTTTGGAGGGTAGCCATTGAGTTGGCTTCCCACTTGGTTGTGAATTCGACCGCCCAAAGACAGAGTGATTGTCACCCCGATAAGCTATTGTCTAGAGGTTAACCGGTTGCCTAATAAGCGATTGGCGAAAGCAAAGGACATTAGCACGCGTGGGACAAACCCCATCCTAACTCATGCTATGAAAAAGAAATAAAAAAATTGAATGAGGTCAAGTTTTGATTGTAATCCACCATTTTGTGTTGATTTGAGCATTTCATTCCAAAAAATCAATTTTGCCATGCCGTTTTGTCGATCTTGGGACGACCCATGACCTTTACTTTGTGAAGAATCTAGACTTGTTGTATCTTTTGCCTTTAGCATTGCGGGGATTATCATTCCATTCCATCCGATCGCCTTTGACAAAAGTATTTGGATAACGGTTATGAAAGTAGCCTAATTTAGCATGATTTGGCGGTGTTTTGTTGTCATCCTTCTTGCCTTAGTGACTTGTAGAATTAATATTTGTAAGGGAGTTTATGATTTTGAATTTGTTCCCTTTTAATTGTTTTCCGCCGCTTGAATGAGGCAAGCGGTTTTTCTTTCTTTTCCGATGCATGTTGCTTGTCTATACGTGTTTTGTTTTTACTTGTTGGCATCAAAAGTTTTGTAGCAAGACCTTACTTGCCTTGCAATAGGGCATTCTCCCTCATGAATGTCAAATTGTGAGTTGAAAGGGCTACGGGTGTAGCTAAACCCGATTCGGCTTATAGTTAGCCTAGTTAGTTTGTTTCTTTGTTTTTGATAAGGGTTATATAGTTACTTGATCTCTTACTCGAGGACGAGTAAGGTTTAAGTGTGGGGAATTCTGATAAGCTCCATTTTGGTCATTATTTTCGTTGTTTATTCTTCATTTTCGGTCCCGATATGACCTCGTTTTGCGTGCCTTTGCTCATTTTTGTGCCCGTTACCTCGACTATTCCTTTTTGGTCTACATTTTGTAGGTATTGTGGCGGGAGCGAAGAAACGGGAGCAAATGAGATGAATTTAGAGCGAATTATGAAGAAGTATGAAGGAATGTGAAGGAAGCTAGCCCAGGCCCTCTGAGCCGGTTCCCAACCGGCGGCGGTGGGCCGGCTGGGAACCTGGACTTGTGTTTTTGGCGAAAAAAAGGAGAAAGTTTCAGATTCGAGGAACAAGGCCCCCAGCCGGTGGCCAACCGGCAGCCGGTCAGCCGGCTAGGGGAGGCTTTTCCTTACTTAACCAAATTCGAAGAAATGAAGGAAAAATGCAAAGTTTCAGATTGTTGAAAAAGGGGTCCATGCCGGTGGACAACCGGCAGCCGGTCCACCGGCTGAGGAGACCTGTTCATGTTAAAAGTGGAAGGAAATTCCAGAATTGAGCCAAAGGCCTCCCAGCCGGTGCCCGACCGGCAGCCGGCCGGTCGGCTGAAGATCAAAGCCAAAACGAAGAAAAGAAGGAAAAAGTTCAGAAGTCCAAATTTGGACTCTCAGCCGGTCACAGACCGGCAGCCGGTCGACTGGCTGGGAGTCGCTTTTCAGAAATTCGCGCACTATATAAACCCGCACTTAGTCTTTCATTTGATACGTTACTTTTGCACACTTTTCTAGGGTTTTTACTGTTTCATTACTTAATACTTAGACTCAAAAACACTCAAAAATATTTGAATCTTCTTTAGATCCTTGTTTAATCTTTCTATATTTGTTAATCTCTCTTTAGTAATCTAGTTAGCCTTGTTCTTGGGCATTTGTAGAGGATTTCATTGGGTTATAATTTGAAGGGTTTGAAAGAATCTTTCAACTTGTTATCCAAGCTACTTCCTTTCCTATTGTTTTTGGTATAATTCTTCTAATCTCTACTTAGTTTTTACATTTATTTAAGTTTCATTTGAATCAATTGTTTATCCTTCGCTTGTTCATGATGTTTAGCTTTTGTTTATGCCTTATTCACATGTTTTCATTTACCATGAGTGAGTAGTCTCCTTGCTAGGGTAAGGGGTGATCTTGGGTGTTGTTTAGATGATGAATTCATGCTAGTAAGTTGATTAGTTGTTCTTAAAAAAGTAGTCTTCCATTTGTTGCATGCTAGGTGTTTGATGATTTGCCTCAACGAAAGTTGGGCTTTGATTTTAGCGTGACTTGCCTTTAGCGACGGTTGGGGGTTTGTCTTAGCATGTTTAATGGTTGGTTGTGATATTTGTAGCGAAAGCTAGGGTATTCCGACCTAGGTTAGTCGACTCGAGAGAAGAGACTACCCGAGGCTATTTGTTTGAGACCTTCTAGTTTTCTTTCTAGCATCTTCGTCTAACCACCTTAGTGACCCCCGAAACCCTAGTCTTCTCTTCCATTGATTCAATCTTATTTAGTTGCTTTAATTGCTCGTCTTAGTTGTTCTTTAGTCTTTAATCAACCACAAACCTATTACCCCCGACTCTCACTTAAATTAGAACATAATTACACAACTATCCCCACCGTCTTCGCGTTCGACCCCGATTTCGATACTACTTGCTTTCGGGTTTTATAAATGTGTTTGATGCCGGAATTGACGACAAAAATCGGCCATCAAATTTCAATTCCAACAATTTGTTCACTGCTTTTTATTATTTTTTACGTAGAGGTACAAATGGGAAAAGTGAAAACCATAAGGGTATCAATGGGAAAAACCCTTTCCCAAGTCAGGTGCTTATTTGGCAAATAGAGTGCCAACATGGCACTTAACGTCTAAAACAGACGGCATAAATATGTTTGGCTACTGATGGGTTAACTAATTAAGTTTAGGGGTACGGCTAGTAAAGTGCTATACGCAGGGGTATAAGTGGGAAAAGTGAAAACTACAGGGGTATCAATGGGAAAAACCCTTATTATTTTTATGAGTTTTATAATTATTGTTAGTTTAATTTATTGTGTTAGTGTAGTGGTTGAGTCGGGAAATTTTATTGGGAGTTTCTTTTAAGAAGATTTCCTTCTTGGGAAAGTTTCCATTTTGGGAAACTTTCCGCTTTTAGAAGGTACTATTTTTAGTAAGTGTAAGTGAAATAGAAGGGTTTGGAAGGATTTTAATTCATTATATAATATATGTTTAGATGGTGGTTTCAGCGTGGAACACTTCTAGTAGCAGTTGTTCGTTGTCGCTGTCTTTCTGCAGTTTTGAGGTAGGGGATATAATTATCTGTGGTAGTGTTATGACATGAAGTTGTGTATTGCTTATCATAACATTGCTATAATTGATTATTAATGTATTGTGGATGGATTAATTATTATCACTTATTGTGGAGAACGAGACTTGTGAAATGGGTCTTGTGATATGAGTCTTGTGATATGGGACTTGTGATATGGCCATGGGAGGTGTGGTGTGTTGGAGGTGAAGTGGAGAAGTGATTGTTGTGTAGATGGAGGAAATTGTATTATGTTATCTCATGTCCTAACTATATTACCTACTCAACCTCGTGTTGACCCTGTTTGTTTTATATGTGACTGCGTTGATCCAATTTATTGGGGAGCAGATTGACAGGTCTTAGACTCAGGGAAGCTGGAAGGGAGGAGAGACTATGGACCAGACCTGTTTAGTGCTAGCTCATGTTACTTAGTCTTCCACCTTGTTTGGTCTTTTGTTATATTTTGTAAGACAGTTGTAATATTTTGTTTGAGACACCTTGCTTTAACAGTTAAATTACTTAATAAAGTACTGCGTTTCCTTTCTTTGTTATCTACTACCTCGGTTATCCGAGATGGTAACACCCTTGGTTATTTAGGGAATCCTAGTCCAGGTCCCTAAATAAATGGGGGTGTTACACATATACTTATCTATGTTTTGGTTTATTTCAGTTTGTACAGTTTAGTTTTAATTCACCTCGTTTATCATGCATGTTAAAGTTTAAATTCCGCGTAAATTTTGGCATGTTTGTATGTTTTATTTTCCGCTGCGACGAGGGGTTTTACATACTTCATCTCTCAAAACCTATCTACCCCGACCCCCGTAATAAATATGTCACTCAATAACCCAATGTCCCATTATAAAAGAATAAGGTGCAAATATGTCGTAACAAATATTTTGTTGTTTATGAAATACATTTCAATACTCATTTAAAAAACACGACCCCATAATTATTCCACCTGACCTATCTACATCATTGTGATTTTTAATATTTATATTTATATTCCTGAAATTGAAGTTTGATATTTTTTGAATTTCTCTAAAAAATAATATATTTGACATTACCAAAAAAATGACAGTGTTGCTCTTAATTTGTTTGAATGTGTGATTAATCGCAACCGTTCATTTTAGGTTGGAATGTATATAGTTAAATACATAAATACTTTCATTAGTTCCACACATTCCGAGTCCATGCGTATGTATTTGTTGCTCTTAATTTGTTTGAATGTGTGATTAATCGCAACCGTTCATTTTAGGTTGGAATGTATATAGTTAAATACATAAATACTTTCATTAGTTCCACACATTCCGAGTCCATGCGTATGTATTCATTTTAAGTTTGAAGAGTTAAGTAATGTGGAAAAGATAAAAAAATAATGCAAAAGAAAAAGTAACAGATTTGTCTCACATCCCATATGAGACTATTTTTGACCATTTTAATGTAAATCTTAAGACAAAGAGTTAGTTAATTCTTCCGCTTTCCCATTTACATTTTTAATAAAAACATAAATAAAGTTAATAACCTTAATTAATAAATATATAAATATTAAGGAATAATATTCTAAGTCTAATTGGAAAGAAAATTGCAGATTATCAATTATTTTCTAATTCATTTCCAATTTTCATTTTTAATAAAACGTAAAATAAAGTTAATAACGTTAAATAGTAAAGAATAATAATATTCTAAATCTAATAGGAAAATTGTAAATAAATTATCTCTTTTTTAATTCTCTAATTTTAATAAAAATATTGTAAATATTTATTATTTATTATTTTCTAATTCTAATAGAGAAGTTATGAATTATTATTTAATTATCTATTTTCTACTTTTCTAATTCTAACAGAAAAATTGTAAATAATTTATTATTTTCTTATTTTCTAATTGTAATAGAAAAATTATTAATAAATTATTATTTATTTATAAGTATAGTGTTTTGTAAAAGATATATTGATTGATTGCGCGACTCAAATAATTAAATTGGGTCGATTTTAACGGGTTTAATCCGATCCCAAGATATCCAGCCCACAGGAATAATTCCGCCAAGCCCAAAAAGGCCCACCGTCCTAGCCATAAACTTTCTAGTTTATCTACAACATTCCACCATCGCCTTGTTAGTTATTTCCCCTAATCAATCTTCAAATCTAGGGTTCCTCCTCTCAACATCAAACCTCAATCAAAGCAATCAATATGGCGAAAATTCCAGTGAAGATTAAGTCAGTGCAATACGCGTTATCGCCATACCAGCAGAAGATCATGCCTGGATTATGGAAGGATTTACCTAATAAACTCACTCACAAAGTTACCGAAAATTGGATGAACGCTACGTTTTTGTTGGCTCCTCTCATCGGTGTTTATTCCTATGTTCAATGGTACGAGAACAAGGAGAAGTTAGCTCATCGCTATTGATTAATGAATCCGCTTGTCTATGGAATAATTTGAGGTCAAACTTTTTTGATTAACTATGTTTTGTGATTTTCACAAAGATTGCTGTCTTTGTTTTTGATGGATTTAGATCTATTGCATTGTTATGATGCGAACATACTATCTTGAATAATTTTCAATTGTTTCACAGTTTGTGATTATGATTGTTGTTTATTTATTTCCGTTTTTGTTGCGCTAAATTATGTGGTATTGTTGAAAGCAAATAATATTTTAGATTTCGAGGTAGTTGGGATCCATTTTACCCAATATTAGGATAAAACCGTCTTACAATAGACTAGTTGATTATTGAACTTGCGTTTCAATCGAACTAGTTCATGGTTCTGATGGTTGAAATTTTGTATTTGAAATGTTGGAATTTTGCCCAGAATTGTGTGTACTTTGGTGATTAGAAGGCCTAATGGGAGCCTTAATTGTCAATGAATTCGGTATTTTATCTGTTTGTTGAGGATTCTGATTTGATTTAGATCAAGGTCTGAGTGAAGATGTTGGTTGTACTCGATCCGGCTCAGATCATTTTGTTTACCTTAGGTTAAGATACCCCTCACATAAAGTAAAAAAGCTAAACAAATGAATGAGAAGGGGGGGTGCTTGGTTTGCCAAAAAGATGAATTAGCTTCTGATTAGTGTGTTAGAAGTTATTTCTTCATATTAGTATGATAATTGGGTTGATAGTCTTAATTTAAAAAAGCGTGCCGTGGATGACAAAACGCCTCAGTGCGAGGCACTACCCAAACATTAACAAGGCTAACTAGTACGCATTTTCCATATCTTTTAGACAAGGCTGACCATTTGTTTTCCTTGTTATTGCTATCTTTACTCCTTGACATAGTTAACGAATTTGAATACTCTTATAAAGGCTACTGTTTCCCAGAATTTTATTTGGAAGTTACGAATTTGTGATAAAAAATCAGGTGCCTCGTGTCTAAAAGGAGGGTGCCTTTGCCCTGCGCTTTTCGCCTCGGCCCCTTAGTGTCTCAGGTGCGCATTTTCAAACTAAGATGATAGTGCCTTTCGATCCATATATATTTGGGTAATGATCATAGTTAAGTTTTAGCCATGGATATCAGTGCTGCCTAGACATGAAAAATTTACGTGTAAAGATGTCGCATCAAGCTTGCCATTGTGTCACTTTAATTAGGACTAATGTAACTTCATTTTGTATTTTACTATTTATTGAAGTGAGGCCTATTATTTTGCGATGTCCCCCTAACAATTACGTCTCGGAAGAGAAGCGTCCGGTTTCTACCCAAGAAAGGAGTGTTAGTTAGGAAGTCCTAAAAATGTCTGAAAGTGAAAATGTAGAAATTGGTAGAGGCGTGGATGGTGGTCTAGGTGTCCCCAACTTAAATACGCCGGGAAGTATTGTAAAGGGACAGTATAAATGGGTTCGAGTCAATTATCGGAGTATATTTGAAATTGTGAATGGAGGCCGGGAAGTATTGTAAAGGGACAGTATAGATGGGTTCGAGTCAATTGTCGGAGTATATTTAATGTTGTGAATGGAGGCTGAAGATTAAAGTTGTGGATGGAGGCCGAAGATTAAAGTTGTGGATGGAGGTTTGATGGTGGTGGCCCCCAGCCCCCTCAAGATCAGCCTTGTTCAAATGTTCATATGAGAATTTTGCTTACGGTAAATTATACTTTGGTCATTTAGGAATGGTTTATACTAAGGAAATGATTTTTGCAGTGTGTTCTTTAGTTGATGCTTTAGTATAAGTTCATATTATTAGATTGCATAGAAGTCATTTACATTGTGTTTATGGGATATGATGGATTTATGATGACCATTATGGTGATCATCACTAGAGTTTGGGAGAGGGCTTAGATACTCGATGCTTTTCTAGATTGGAGTTTGGCAAGGGTTTATGGTTATTTCTATATTTACGAGGGTCTTATTTGTTCTTTAGCACAATTGAGGATTGTGATTTGTGAATGTTTATTTAAGTTTGAGTGCTATCAGTTTTTGCTATGAAGAGTATGCGATACTTCTGCTAATATATATTTATAGATGTGTCACAGACTCACAGCAGTATCTTTGTTTTAGGACAAAGTGGAAATTCGAGTGATGGTGAGTCCGACTCTGGTTTGACTTGTACTACCAAATGCTTGAGCCAATCAGTGATCACTGGTTTTGCTGGTACTGGATGACAATCTCACCCACACTTGAGTAATTGTCTCGAATACTGTTCTATCTGAGTGATTTTGGGTCAGTTATGGATTTAATAACCATATCCTTGGTTTTTTCCTTGGGCAAAGGTTTGGCTTAAGGCCTTTAGCGGGTGTCTAGGCCTCTGGCTAAGCAATTGGTCATTTAGTGATGAACAAATCACGTAGTGAAGCATTAGGCAATTTGTGCACTATTCATTATTCTATTTTCTAGAAAAGGCTTTTAAACTTCGGACGACGGATTAGGGCGTTAGCATTTGAGACTGTTACACTGAGGCTATGATATGGTCCTATGCTCCTATATATTATAGGGGTTGTGAGTTAATTTTGGATGCAATTAGGGGTGAGCAGAAATTATTGACTCGGTTACACCTGATTTTTAAAGTGAAAATTAGGTTTAAACAAGCAACAGTAGTAGGCGTAGTAGTGTATAGATTGTAAAAGCAGGGAGCATGGCAAGAAGCTCAAAACTGGTGTAGAAACTTGGATTTTGGTTCCAGTTGACACTTTGCTGGAAAAGCGAGAGTGACTGAAAATCGGTTCAATTCTGCTTTGTGAATAAGTTAATTGGATAACCGCATTGGGTTTAAAATCAGTTTACCTTTGATTTGATTTGATTTAGATCAAGGTCTGAGTGAAGACTTTTGCTTATACTCACTAGGTCTCAATCTTTTGCTTACCTTTGATTGAAAAGCTCCTCGCAAAGAATAAAAAAGTGAACAAATGATTGAGACGAAGGGGAGTGCTTGTTTTGCCAGAAAGATGAGTTAGTTTCTGATTTGTGCGTTAGAAGTTATTTCGTTTTGTTAGTATGGTAATCAGGTTGATGATGGTACCATTCGAGTTTCAACACATTCATATGGCTAGTGATGGTATATAAGTTGAGTGGTAAATATCATTAGTTCATTACTGCCCTGAGTTCAAGAATTTTCCATGTAACGATAGCGCTTCACACTTGCCGGGTGTCGCATATTTTTCTACATAAATCTATGTAGTACTATAGAGTCACATTAAATGGATAAGTTGAAAACTTGGATGAGAAGCCTCATTTTATGGGCATGTATCGATAAGTATTTGTAGAGTTGTTTAGAGCCACATTAAATTGCTACCTTTGCCTTCTGCATGATCAAGAATTTGCTTGTGCTAAGGCCTTCCACTTGGTCTCCAAGTTTGGCAAGGTGAGCGAGTCGTCTTCTGGAAGATTCTGAGGCTTCTACCTTTTTGGGTTTGTTCTCCAACTCGCTAACCTTGTTCTCAATTGGTCTCGAACCTTTGTTGCTCGTACTCCCTTCTTCGGTCGTCTTGATAATCGCTTTCAACCTCTCGACCACCTCGCTCATTTTCGGCCTTTCCTTGGAATTCTTTACCAGACAAGTTTCAGCTAACTTTGCTATTTTTCGAGCTGAATTAATTGAATATTTGTTCTCCAGACGTGGGTCCATTATGGAATTGAATTTCCTGCCATCAGCCGGAAACTGTTTGACCCAGTCTAGCAATCTGTGTTCACATTTGGGACGGCTTCTATCCATTGACCGCCGTCCACTTAAAATCTCGTATAACACAACCCCAAAACTCCATACATCGCTCTTGGATGTCAGATGTCCTGTTTCTATATAGTCAGGTGCAGCATACCCATATGTTCCTACAACCTGAATCCAGTATTTGAATTATTAGCATGCTTAATACATCTCTCTCGTCTTAAATTAATCGATAGAAGGATTAACCGACTTACCGCTGTTGAAACATGACTACACCCAAGAGTTGGTCCTTCCCTGGCAAGCCCAAAGTCTGATAGCTTAGCTTCAAAGTCCTCATCCAGTAACACGTTTGATGTTTTAAAATCACGGAATATCACCTTCATCATAAACATCAGACGATTAATGTCAGTGAATGTTGTTGCAGTGCTACATTACAGTTCACAGTCAAGAAAGTTCCAAACATAGAGAGCCGTGTGATAGAGACCTGGACTTCGAGTTCTTCATGTAAGTAAGCCAATCCTTGAGCAGCTCCGAGTATGATCTGCATTCTTTTTTCCCAAGGAAGAGTTGGATATGTCTTATTGAAAAGATGATCTTCCAAGCTTTTATTAGGCATGTATTCGTAGACTAACAGACGCTGTATCCCTCGTTCTCCATCCACACCACAGTATCCCACAAGTTTTACCAGATTTGGATGCTCCACTACACCTAGAAACTGAACCTCTGCCAGCCATTGCTTATGTCCCTACACAACTCAACCAACTAATACTTAACAAAATGCACATACTGTCCAGAAAATATAGACATAGTATCACATTGGCATGATATTGAATCTCCGATTCAAGGTTCCCCTGCAACAAAACATGAAGACCGAGTCCGACTAACACAAGAGGTTGCATTAGGTACTCCGAACACGTCCCTTAGATTTTAAGGCGTCAATTATCTGCCATGTTTTGTTATAATTAACTTTTGCGTGTATTAGAATTAAAGGATGTTCCACGCAGTAATCCCGTGTTTTTCATTTTCTACAGGGTAATCTCCTTTTTAACAAAAAAAAACGTCTTTTAGTGGCCATAACTCACGAACTCACGATCAAAAGTTCTGAAAGCACGGGCGGATCCATAGGGGTGATGGGAGTGACCCCTCACCCCCACTAATCAGTGAAAAAAGTTATACATATGTATCTTTATACTAATAATGCATTATATTTGAGTGGCTTAGTGGTAGAAGCATTCTCACACCATCAAAGCAAGGATCAAGCCTTCATTTTGCATATTAAAAGTAATTGAAAATCTTCTAAGAAATGGTCGAACTTACATCGTCTTATTTACTATTTAAATTAATTTAACCACCATGACAATGTGAATATGATGATATTTTACAAAATCATAATTTATCAAAAATTTGTATATTAGAATAAGTTTTTGTTAAGGGGGATTATCATTCAAATATCGTATAAGACCCCAAAATTGTTAGGAACGAGATTAATTAAGTGATTATATTTTGACGGAAAGTCCGTTTCTAACATTGATTGACCTTGACCAGGGTTTGGGTCAAAAACAGTCAATATTTGCGACGGATTTCTCGCCGCAAACGTTGACGAAACTTGACCTTGATCAGGATCAATTTTTGCGACGGAAAATCCTCCGCCAATTTCAGATGCAACGGATATTCTGTCGCAAATTTGTGACGGAAATCCCGCCATTTGACTTTTTGTTCGCGGGATTGGGAAATTACCCTCTGTCCCAAATTTCATTGCAAAAAAAAAATTCAGTCGCAAACAATAATTTGCAACGCGGCCAACGCCATTTGTGTATCTCGCAACAAAACTATTTTTCGTAGTGTAATCACCCCCATTTCATACATCCTAGATTCGCCACTGTCTGAAAGTGGTGACTTTTTCTTCAAATTGACCGGCTTTACAAGGTTTTTGATTTGCAAAATAAAAAAATCACTTTCTGAACTCGTGGCTAGGATTACGGTAAGTCAAACTTTAAATTTTCACTGACCGTACCTCTTTGTAACAAGTTCCGAATGTGACATTTTTTTTTTCAAATTGACCGTCTTGGTAATATCTTTTATTTGAAAAAACGTCGTTGCTTTCGATGTTATGGTTGTGAGATGGCCAGTCAAAAACATTTTTGATAAAACTGAGATTACCATACCGAAAATAAAAAAACCCGAGATTACCACGTAGAATTTCCCTAGAGTTAACTATTTCAACATGACTATTTTAGTTATAGTGACTTTTTATCATAAAATAGTCTTTTATTATTAAATTTTTTTATTTTACTCGTATTAATGTAGGACCGTTTGAAGCTAGAGTTGGCGAAAAGTCAACAAGTCGGGGGATATCTTTGTGAGGGAATTGAATAGAAAAGACGAAAACTGATTGACTTTATTGTCGTTGACAACTTCAAATTAATACAAAATAATTTCTCAAATCTTTCTCTTCAAGAAACTATTTTCATTGCCTTAACAACGTCATTTGTTGACCATATATTTTATGTTTAATTTGATTATCAATATTATTAAAGTCCTTGCTGGTAGATAAACAATGGGATAGACAGATGGTTAATTCCCTGTTTGATGTAGAAACGGTTGGGAAGGTTATGGCAACCCCGGTGAGACAAATTCGCACAGTTGATAAGGTTTTATGGTATTATACGTCGAGTGGAAAGTATACTATCAAGAGTGAGTATGGAATCATTTATGAGGAGTTCTTGGAAAAAAAAGGGTTGGCAGGGTACTAGGTATCGAGTGGGTGTAAATGGGATAAATTTTCGTCGTACTAGACTTTGGAGGCTTCCAGTACCACAAATTTGGAAAATCTTGGTTTGGGAAATTCTCAAGAATACTATACCAGTACGTAGTGAATTTAAGACAAAGGTATTAGTGAAAACCATTTTTGTCCTACCTGTTTGGGGTAGAGTCTTCAACTAGTGGAGTCGCCAGAGCATCTTTTTAGGGATTGTCCTTTATCGGTAAGATTGTGGGCTTCCTCTCCGCTAGGGATAAATGTCATTCAGATTGGTAATGGTAGATTGGGTGATTGGGTCATTTAACTGATTAAGCTATTTTTATACTACTGATGATTCAAACTCAACTATTGTTCGGTTTATTGCTACGTTGTGGGGCTTGTGGGTCGCAAGGAATAAGTGTGTTTTTAGGGGACAAGCCATATCACCGTAGGTTTCTTCACTTCACCAGTGATGGATATGTTAAAGGAAAGGGAGTTGTCGGCAAAAGGGCTGGAGGGACAGGTGGTTGATGATAGTGAGGATGTCTCTGTGGGGATAAGGAATTCGGTCCCTGTACAGGTTATAGGGGAGCCTAGGGGATGCAGATGTACTAGAATTAAGGTAAATGCAGGTGGGAAGAACAAAGTGACAGGAGTGGAGTGGGTTGTCACTGAGGGAGATGGTGTTATGGACTTGGAGGGAAAGAAAAAAATGTTTTCGGTATCCCCTTGTAGGCTGAAGCTCTCAGTATTAAGCATGTGGTTGAATGGGCGCTTGAAAAGGGCCTTCATCTTGTTGAAATTTTATCTGACTGTTTAAGTTGTGTGCTTCAAATTACAGGAATGGAACAAACTCATCACCAGGCGAAGGATATCTTAGAAGAGGTTCTTGGTTTTTGTTCAAATTTCCATTGTATTAGTTTTAGTTATATCCGTAGATGTTTGAATCAAGTGGCTCATAAGTTAGCTAGTGAGGCCATGACTCATGAGGTTGTAATAAATATATGTTTCTATATGCGGCCAGAAAAAAAAAGAAAAAAAGAAAAGAAAAAGATTATCAATATTGAATGCTCAAACCGTCCCTCCAATAATTTATTTACCTATTATGAAAATATGATTTGAAAAAAACATGAGACAGAGGAAGTAAGTGGAAAAAATACCTGAAAGCCGTCTTTGTTGAGCTTCTTAATAGCAACAACAGTGGGGTGAGGGTGAGCATGAGTAGGCTTAATCTTTCCACTATAAACACAACCAAAGCCGCCTTCACCAATCTTAAGCTGCCTACTAAAATCATTAGTAGCAAGTCTAAGCTCAGACAATGAAAATGCCCTCAATTTTGGATCTTTTTCTTCGTATAAATCAAGAATCCCACGAGGCGAAATCTCGGACCCGGTTGATGTGTTAATGACAACACCACCAGAATCAGTGCCTGAATTATCAGACTTGTTAATTGGGTTTCTTAGTTCAGGTGCAGACCGGTGACCTCTTGATCGCGCTTTCTCCTTAAAATAGTAAAAACAGTTCATACTTTTCATTCCGGATTTTCGACTGCCAACGTAATGTTTAAGGTGTCTTGTAGAAAAAACAGAGGAGTTGAACAACAAAACTTAGTATGTGGGGTTATGTTCTTATGTATATAACTTAAAATGACTGTTTGTTTTCATGAAATTGTCAACAGTTTTGAACATAAATTTGTCAAAATTAGTTGAATATTTCTTGTCAAAAAAGTTGACAAACATTGAAGCTTTCACGTATAAATCAACAGTTCCGAAGACAGTTGAAGTACTTATATTATGGTGTGGCTAAAATCGGACAAACTTGCGGGCTAACCCGCCCGGTTACCGAGCCCAGAAAGCCGACCTTCTAGTCTGTGGGTTTGGCCCAGACATGAAAAAATAGAACCGTCTCCAATGACTCAAGCGTGTATGACAGTGACACGGCACCTAGATTAAAAATATGAGCTTGACCCATTATCTAAATTGACATGATCAGTATGACCGATTTGAATGTTTATTGTTGTATACCGATATTATTCCTAACAAACGTGATAATAATTAACCTGAAAATGTCTTGATGCCGAAGTCCCCTAAATTTTTGAAAATCTAAATTGAAATAAATCGAATTAATTTGACCTGAACATAGCATGTTTATTAGGTCTAGTTTAACTTGCACAGATCAAGCCCCTCCCCCGACCATGTCTGAACTCGGTAAAAAATAAAAATAAGAATTGTATAACAAGGGGCCTGACCCGCTTCCTCACGTTGGGCACTTCCGATCCAATATATTTCTAGACATTTGTGATTTTTTTTTATTTTTTTATATAAGAACTCGTTTTTGAATAATTAGATACCGATCAAAAAAAGACTATTACTTAAGTAAGTTGGTTGTGTCAAACTGTCAACTATACAACACGAACAAAAATATCCTATTGCAATTAGTCTTAAATCAGATGGACTTAATATCGAACAGGTCAAAATAATATCCCCAAAAATTACGAAACAAATTTCTTGTTTCTCTTTTATTTGGATTCTACTTTCATTCTATTCATTCTTGCTCCTAATAACACAAATTCTTATTTACAACGGCACTATCCGTCGCAAGCTTGTGACGGATACCGTTTTCTCTCACAAAATATCCACTTTTTTTCTCTCTCCAACACTATTCATGTGGTCCCCTTTCTTCACTAACTCATTTTCTATCCATTTTATCTCACAAAATATCCGTCACAAATGGTGACCCGTCGCAAGCAAGACTTACTGTCCTAATAATACTATTATTCATTAAAAAAAATAGAAAAGACTTTGAAATTGCTAACGGAGACTTGTAGAACATTGCATAAAATGAGATAACGAGAGATAATTGACGCTATTAAATAATACGAAATAGTCACATTTTTTAATAGAAATGATTATATATAAAAACGTCACTGTGATGAAAAGAGTATTTGAATTAACGCCCATGACGGTACTAAAATGATGTGTACACTATGGAGTAAGACTACTACGCAACCAAGCAACCAAACAATCATATAATTTGAGTTTAATTAAAACGTTTTAAGGTTTTTAAATGTTCTAGTATGGATGAAATTAAAACTTTCTTTTAGACAATGAAACTCTTCAATAAAATAACATAACTTTATTTACAAAAACCTAAATTAATTTATTAAAGTAGCACTATTTATTATATACCGAGACTCAATATTACAGGACAATGCGGGATCGTTTTCCCTATTTAAAAACACAATCAAATTGTTTTGCATCTTTTTTGGATCATAGGTAGGATGCGTTGAAATTTGAAAAAATGTATGTAGGACATATAGAAATGGTTGGGATGAAGTGAAATTTGGGAAGGAATGATGCGATCTACATGGAGCACAAGAGATTGAATGAATGAAGAAAATCTGATTGAAAAGTTTAAGATAATATTGTAGTACTAGGAAGATTGTTATTTGTTACTACGATATAAAGCTTCAGCTGTGGCGCTGACACATATTACTATAATACTATTCCAGCTCATTCTCCACATATATAGGACTTGGTATTGCCAATATTACAGCTTCACAAATCTCCATCATCATCAATCCATCATGTGCGATTATGCCATCCATTTATTTTTATTTCTTCCCAAAACCACTAGACCTCATCAACTGCCGCTCAACCTATTTGGTTTGCTTTCCTTATGTTTCTTCGATCAACTTCATTTTAACTTATCTTAATTCAGTTTAATTTTAGGGATATTCTACGGTGTATCCCTATGTTTTTCGATTTTATATGTTGTACCCCTACATTTTATAATGTCTATGGTATACCCTTAAACTTTTTACTTATTCTCCACAATGATCTCCTTTAAATCTCCATTAACTTTATCACTATAAAAAGTCGTAAGTTAACGTTTATTTTGACTCATTAATATGGTATCACCATTCTATATAAGAAGTATCACAAATAACTTCAAATAGGCATATTTTCTATTAAAAACATATGTTATAAAGCATGAAATAATAACAACAATTTGATGAAATTGAGTTAGATTTGTATACTATTTGGTTGGTTAATGGTAATTCGGTGAACTAATAAGTAAATGAGTAGGTTGTCGAGTAACTGAAATGTTAAATGGACGATTTAATTGATAAATTAAGAAATTAAGCTAGCAAAGCCAATAAATAAGGTCAATGTATATACTAATGTATAGAGTTTAAGGTCATGTCATAAAATTTAAAAAATGTAGGGGTACAACATATTAAATTGAAAAACTCGAGGGTACACCGGAGAATATCCCTTAATTTTATTATGTTCAATTTATTTTTAATCTTTTTTTATTTTTATAAGAACCTCTTATTTAGTTGGTTTTAGTTCAACTTCATTAAGTTTAATCTGTGTAATTCAGCTCCATTAAATTAAATAAGTTCAGATAATTTCAGGCTTTGAATTTGAGTTTGAGATTCAAATTTTGAAGTCAGTATTGGTTAGCGACCCTAGACACTAAAGCTAGAACTTGCAAATTCTGTGTTGGGTTGAAAGTTTGTAATATAAAACTGGTCATGAGATTTCAACCGGCCACTTAAGTAGTTTATATTGTAATATAAAACTGATCATAAGATTTTGAAATCAAGTACCTTATTTTTTTGTAAGCGTTTGACAAGTAGTTTATTTAAGCAAATAAGTTACCCGAAATGAAATGCTACCTAGAGTAGTATTTGAGAATTCAGCTACTTGATTTGCATTTATTTTACTTTTTTGCCCCTTTAATCTATATTGTTAAGTTATTATTATATCCTTTTACGTTGTTTAGCCCAAAAATGACACAACACCCGTTATTGGCCAGTAAGTAAAGCAACCCATAAAGGAGTCACAAGGAGCCGTTAGGTAAAAAAAGAGCAGAAGTTCAACTCCCTACTTCACCTCAACAGATCCCCTACATTCCCGCAACTGGACCAGGACATCAGCTGACCAGGACTCTACAGCTATAAAAGCAAAGTCCAAGCAACTCAGAAAGTCATTCTGTTTTTAATGGACTTACGCATACAATCACTTGTACTCCAGTTAACAATTATTATCTCGATATTAGTGAGAACTTGGTGGAATTCCGTTCCCCCCGCGGTTGTTTCCCTCATTAGGGTTTTTCCGCGTCACCAAAATCCTTTGTGTCTGTAACATCCCGTATTTTCGTTAAATAATATTTTGGTATCATAAAAGTAATTTCGGAAATTTAATATTATTTTATTAATAAATCGTAAGTTTTATTTTAAGATTTCCGTTAAGTTCCGTCTTAAGGTTATTTTAATCTTAAGATATCTTTTCGCTTGGCATTTCCCGACTTGAGTTTCCACTTCACTTAAACAAAATAAACCCGACTCAAGTATAAAAAGGACACCTAACCTAATTCATCCGTCGTCATCCACTTCCTTCACAAACTCATTTCACTGTAACTTTATAAGCACCATTTTTCTCTTTTCTTCAAAGCTTCAAGAGATCATCTCGACCCCTTCCCAAACTCGTATCAAAGTAAATTTTATATTGTCGGAATCCTCTCGAGATTTGTGATCTTTCTATCACTTTCAATTTTCATTTCGTCGAGTTCTGTTTCTGGGCTGTTTTGCCCTAATCCGTTTTAAGGCCTTAAATTCCGTCTTTTGTGTTCTTAAGGGTTGATTTAGTTGATCCCGAGGTTGCCTTCCACGTGGTGGAAAAAGATTTCGGAGCTTAAACCGCTTTAAGGTGACTATTATGAGTAACTCGGCTTTATTGTTAAATTAGCACATTTTGTGATTGTTTGTGGTGTTCATTCTGAAATTATGAGTTTATATTGAAGTATGAATTTAGGAACATGTTAGGAACCTGTTTTACATGTTGGTTATATGATTTAGTTGATGTTTCTGAAGTTCCACATGTGTTCATTTTCAGTTTTTGAGAAATTGTGACGGATATGATGAATTGATATTAAGACGGTTTCTTTTTATGATTAAATGCTTGAATATGTTTCATATGTGTGTTAAAATGTTGGGCAAGTCGTTGTTGTTGCAATTTACAAGATTGGTATCGATTCCTAGAAGATTTGTATTACTGTCGAAATGGCGAAAATGTGCTCAGGGGCTCTGAGCCGGTCGACCGACCGGCAGCCGGTCGGCCGGCTGAGAGGTCGTGCTTAGGTTTTATTCGTATGTTGAGAAATTAGCTGAAGGGGTGCTCAGCCGGGTGGCTGGCCGCCGGTCGACCGGCTGAGACACCCTTGTGTGTGCATTTTTCTTTTAAGCGTAAGTAAAGGAAGCTAGGGAGAAAGGTCTCCCAGCCGGGTGGCCGGCGGCCGGTCGACCGGCTGGGGACCCCTTCCCTTTGTTATTCGTTGTTTTAAAGAAGGCTGTTGATGGGGTTGTCAGCCGGCTGACCGGCAGCCTGTCTGCAACCGGCTGAGAGCCCCATTCCATATAAAATCGTATTTAACTTTTGATCGGCTTCTCCGATTTGCTTGAGACTTGTTCCGTATGCTTCATATTGGGTTCGGGAATGGAGAGAGGATAGAGACCCCCCCCCCCGGTCGGGCAACCGAAAGGGAAACCGTCTCTTCCTCAACTTAGTTCCTGGGGTTAATTAAGTGTCGATTAGAGGTCAGTAAAGTTAGGACTAAGGACCTGATTGTAATACATATCGGAATATGTCTGAGTTGGGACCGCTAGAGTACAATATGTACTGATGTTTGATGCGTGTCAAGGTATGATCTGAGTTGGGATCATTTAGTTTGACATGTGAGTGTTTGTGGCGTGGCGGACATGTCTGAGTTGGGATCTCTGGATCGTCACGTGTATGGATGATGCGGTAGGAGATGTCTGAGTTGGGACCTCTGTCCTTCCGTGAGTTTGTATGACCGTGGTGAATTGGGTCTGAGTTGGGATCCCGATTCACTACGAAGGGTAATGGTTTTGACTGAGTTGCGTTATGAACCATTATTAGCTGATTGGTATCCATTCGTGCCTGAGTTGGGGTTCACGAGTGTATGCTTGCTGATTTGTGTACCAAGTTTACCTGAGTTGGGGTGTGACTTGGACACTGCTGATTGTGTTTAGTTCTTGCCTGAGTTGGGGTAGGTTCTAGATACCGCTGATTGCATCTGCTTGCCTGAGTTAGGGTACAGTGTCAGATGTTGCTGATTGTTTGAGTGTTCTATAGAGTATTGGTTATCTTAGTATTGTTCGTCCAAGGCATTGGACGACTTTTAGTCTTGTTTCCTAAATGGTTTGGAGTGAAAGACCCCCCAGCCGGGCAACCGGAAGGGAGACCGGCTCTCATTTCAAATAGTTTCCGAAGTTATTTGAGAGTTGATATGAGAGTTGCATAAGTGATGCATGTTGATATAAGAGTTGATGTATATATATATATATATATATATATATATATATATATATATATATATATATATATACTTCGCATGTTATAAATGTTGGAGTATGTTGGATGTCTTATGTGTTACATGTTGCTAACAATAGGTGGCTAGGAGAACTCTAGTCACTCCCCACTGATTGTGACGTACATGTTTTCATGTATGTAGGTACATGACAGGTTGCTGGAGGGTTACTGAGGCTAGCGAGCGATGATCCTATCATCGATGACATACCCGTTTATCGTTTGAGCTAAACCTAGATTTTGTTATACATTGAGTGCTCGTAGGGATATGCTATCCCGGGCTGCATTTGTTCTTGTGGTTGTCATAATTAGACTTACATATGCTTATCTATTGTTTTATTTTAGTTTGTATAGTTTTGTTTTAATTCACCTCGTTTTTATCTTGCATGTTAAAGTTTAAATTCCGCGTAAATTTTGGCTTGTTTGTATGTTTTACTTTTCCGCTGCGACGGGGGGTTTTACAGTGTCAATTTCCGTTTAATCTGTTTATCTCTTTTATGCTTAAACATATTGGTTGTCCCTTTAACACACGCTACAATAACTGAACCGGTAGAATTTTACCAAAACAATTTGGCGCCCACCGTGGGGCACAGTGAGCATTCCAATATCATTACTTCGTCACAAAACCATGTCCGGAACCAAGGAAAATCCTTCAAGTTCTCAGAGTATGCCACTCCTGTCCAGTGGGTCCAACCCGACTGTATCAGTTGGTCCCACAGGGACACCCTCCACCATGAGCCAAATCGCAGCCCCAAAGGTTGTTGCCTCGTCTAGCAAACCCACTAAAACCCCCAGACCAGGCCCTGCGGTTGCTCCCGCAAACCAAAGTAGAGAAAGTAGTCCCAACAGGAGTTATGAACCACTGGTGTTGGGAGTAAGTCAGCCGTCGAAAGTTTCCAGCCCAGATCCGATGGTGATGGTGGTTCAGGGAATGAGTGCCTTGTAGGAAGCCATTGAAGGCCTGAAGAAGGACAATCTGAACCTGCCGGAGAAGATTGCCGCAGTCTCACATCCTACTACGTTGGCCCGCGTGCTCTAGCCAAGACACGGCCAGACCCTCAACCTCTCCGGGAGTAGAGGGTTGAACCAGCAGATCCCCCAGGAGATTGTCACCAGACTAGATTTGGGGGTGTGGCCCCAAGCAGCAGCCCAGAGGTGATGGACTTGGATGCATCCGTGTTCCGAGCACCACAGCCCAATCCAGTCCAGCCCATAGGTAATCCCGCGCCTTGCTTTCCTCCAGGGACTAATCCTATGTCTTTTGCAGGTACACCGCTCCAACCTTTCGTTGGGTGGACACCAGAAACTCCCGCCGGCCCTGTGCCTGTGAGTCAATTCCGTACTAGAGGATGGGCAGGAGGTGCACCAGTATAGTCCGTGGTCGGCTGGCAGCCAGGGCCAAGCCCCAATCGGACTGCAGTCACTAGCCTTCCTGTCAGCCAGCCACCCAGGACCTTGGATGAGAGCACGCTTTTGGCTTATTCCCTCCTCCTACTAATCCAATCTCATGAGCAGGCAGTCTCTCAGACCAACGCTATCAGGAGCTGAAGGATATGATCACTAAGATACCTGACATGCCAAGGCCCTTGGAGAAAGCCTCTTAGGAAAGCTACGCGGACTAGCCCTTCATTGATAACATCGCTCTCATCAATGTGCCCAAGAGTTTCGTACCACCAACTATGACACTCTGTGATGGGACGGCAGATCCTTTGGACCACATCAATTAATACAAGCAGAAAATGATGGTGGTTATCGCCACCAGAGCTCTCAAAGAGGCCTGTATGTGCAAGGGGTTTGGATCAACCCTGTAAGGAGCAACACTACAGTGGTTTGTAGGGCTGCCCAACCGAAGCATATCCTCCTTTGTAGATCTGGTTAACTCCTTCTACAAGCAGTTTGCCAGCAGTATGAAGCTAGGAAGAAAACCAGTTTTCTACAGGATCGTTCATGAATTCGAAGAGACGACCTGGGAGTACCTCACCAGGTTCAACAATAAAAGGTGGCAATTCCCAATTGTGGCCACTGCCATTGTGGCCTTTCGCAGGGGGATACATCATGATTCAGATTTGTACAAGCAATTGACGATACACCCGTGCACGACCTTTGCTTATGTGCAAGCCCATTAGGTCGCAGCAATGAGATTGGAGGAAGATGCTGCCTCCAGAAGAAATGCCTACGACACAAAACTTGTGTCTAGGAAAGCACCAGTGAAGAAACGGAGCGAGAGGTCGAAGCCCTATAGCAAGCCCGTGAGCAAAGTATCAGAAAGCACTGGTGTAAAAAGTGACGCAGATCCACCTCCCAAGGTCAACGAGTACGGCTTTACCACCGGGATGTCTGGCCTGGTGAAGGCCCTGAAAGAACTAAAATGAGTCAGGTGGCCGAAAAAGAAAGAGGAGCGCCCCAATGACTGTCGTGATGCCAGCAAAAAAATGTGAATTACATGATGACATAGGCCATACGACGGATGAGTGATATACCCTAAGGAAGGAGGTCCGATTTCAGTATAATCGAGGTAACTTGGATCACCTGCTCCCAGGGAAATCCACCAGAGTCAATGCAACCAGCCAGGTGCAGCCCTCGCCAGCTCCTCCATGCAACACGATTGTCAATGTCATTACTGGAGGGTCGGAGCTGTGTGGGCTCACCTATTTAGCAGCCAAAAGGCGTGTGGCAGCAGTAAATGGAGACCACCCAAAGTTCCCGTGCAGAAGAGGCCGCCAGGACCTCCCAGTAGTAACCTTCGACGAGACAGACGTGCAAGCCGTCCCAGCGCAGCACCATGACTCCCTGATCATCACATTAAACATTGGCAACTATGAGGTTAGGAAAGTCATCGTAGATACAGGAAGCTCCGTCAACTTGCTGATGCTGGATGCCCTGAAAAACATGGGATTTGACGAAAAGGACCTGACAAAGAAGGCTATTCCCTTGGTCGGCTTCAGCGGAGAAACAACGCATACCCTCAGAGAAATCACCATCCTCACCTACGTCGGAGGGCTAAACAAGCAGGTACTATACTTGGTTATTGATGGTCCATCTACTTACAATGTAATTCTTGACAGGCCCTGGATCCCCGAAATGCGAGCAATCCCGTCAACGTATCATCAGTGCCTGAAATTCCCTACACCATGGGGGGGTCCAGGAGATAAGGGGAAATCAGAAGGAGGCCAAGGACTGCTACAAGGTAGCCCTCAAGAGAACCACCAAGCCGCCAGCCGCCAAAGCATAGCAATTACAGCAGCTGCACATCCAGAAGGAGTACATCGAGCCCAGCAGGCAGAAATAGATGAGATCTGTAACACCCCCATTTATTTAAGAGCCTTTAGCAAGACATTCTCAAATAAATAGGACTGTTACCATCTCGGAATATCCGAGATAGTGAATAACAAGGTAAACAAACCAAAGTACTTTATAGATAAAAAAAAACCGATTAAATTTAAACTTGTTATTACAGCAACTACGAGGTCCAAACCTTGATAAAATAAAAGTACAACTGAAGATATCTAAAGGTGATCTAATTCTAAGTAAGTCCAAGCCATGTCTCTCTCCATGCCCAAGCTCCTAATCCATCTGTCACTGACCTGAAAAATCTACTCCCCATTCCGGATCATCGTAGGTGTCACACGAATACACAGGGTCAACCGCGAGGTTGAGTAGGTAAAGCAGACAACACATAAATGACAATACTATCATAAATACATTGGGATCAATCATCCCTTCTCCGCACCGATCCAACACCAAATAAACTCCGCACCGATCACAAGACCCAATATACCCCACACCATATCACAGACCCTTTATCTCCGCACCAAACACAGACCCTTTATCTCCGCACCAAACACAGACCCTTTATCTCCGCACCAAACACAGACCCTTTATCTCCGCACCAAACACATACCCTTTATCTCCGCACCAAACACAGACCCTTTATCTCGCAGTGATCAATAATAACAATTCAATCCACAGTACAGTAATAATCAATTAGATCAAACTCGTAATAAGCATCACTTACACCTTTCCTGTCATAACATGAATCATAATATATTCCCCTACCTCAAGTTGCCGAATATCGATGTCAACAGTACAGCTGCCAGGAGTTTCCACCTCGAACTCAATTCCTATAATATTACTCATTATCAAAGTTTATCCGAACAAGCAACACTACTAATATTTTCGGTCATGCCCATGGTTATATACTCATAAAACACTATACTCTATATACGTAACACATGCTCATATACTCGTTAATCACCACTGACCACATATAACCTTACTATGTTTAGACTTACTAATTATAGCAGGATCAAGCAACGACTCATTCCTAAATCGATATCAGTAAACAACATTAACCACACTACTACTCAATTATTCGACCATGTTACCAAACTTGATTACCCTCCACACCTTATGTAAATATACATGGCAATTATCGCTTACCAAATAAAACTTACTAACAAAATAGAGTACAACTAACTAATCATTATTATTAAATTAACAAAATGATATACATACATATATTCCAACCATTATTATCAACCTTAAGATCATAAATCAAACATTAACAAAGTAGGTAATAATAATAATCACCCAAACATACTAATCATACAATTAGTAATAAACTTAAATGGTAAAAACAAAACAAACAACGAAGTGCCCAAAACAGCCCGCCATTACTACTCTCAACCCACGCATCAACAAACTCCTCACCACCGCGACACGACACTACTACCACCAGCCACCACCAGCAACCCGTACCCTGCACCACACACTGCCCACGCAACCACCAGGGGTCCCTTCGCCGGCTGCCGGTGAGAAGAACCAGGGGTCAGAACTGGTCTGGTTCGTTACCCCTAACACCCGACCAGGCTGCTTTCGAGAGCCTCCCAACGCCCATACAACCACTGCCACCCCCCTGACTTAACCCCAGAAAAACCCCCTGACACCAGGCGCTGGACCCACGGTGGTTCCACCACTTTGACCTCCCCCGAGTCATTGGTGATACCACCCCCAAACACCCTCTGCAAAACGCATACCTGCAACCATAACCAGCAGGGAAAATGAAGGCTCCCTTTACCACCACCACAACCACTGATAACCACCATGACGACCACCACTCTACTCCCTCGACCACTCACAGACCCACTACCCTTTTCCCCTTACGCACGCCACAAAAGATCAACCTCGAATACCTAAGAAACAGCCGTGAAAAGGAAACAGACCTGCTAACAACACAGAACCGCTGCCGTGACAGGCGGTATAAACCTCCGCATTCAGTGACTCTAGGTGATTGACAAACTCGTTACTATGGTCAGGACATGACTCTGAACCTCATAGATCAAATATAGATGAAAAACAGACCCTGACAACCCATATACTAGCCCGAATAACTCCACAAAATTCGACAGACACAAAGAAAAAGAGAAGAAACGTGTTGAGCATACCTCCTTTTGACTCTGATCGACGCGCCCTGACCGCCCCAAGACCACCGTGACCACCACCCTCCAAAAGTATGCTATGTCGGCTACAAGTTCGTGTGGTGTGTTTATGATTGATAGGGCAGATTAGGTTAGGGCAGCAGCTTAAATATGACGGCTTATTGCTGAAGTGTTTAGGTTTTAGTTTTCTTATACGGTATGGGCTGTTGTGTGGCACATAAAACGAGGCCCATACCAGGTGCTAGAGGTCCATGGTTTGAGTCTCACCAATACCCACGACTTCTATTATTATGTTTGATAAATGGGTTCCCAATTCGACTCTCACCGGGGTCCAAAAACGCTTAAAACATACAAGATATATTAGCTTAAAAAAAACGAAGAGTATATATATATATATACATTATTATACGGGTTATTATAGTAAGGAAAATATGAACGAAATGTCACTTATGAATTAATCATCAAATATATAAAACGATTACGAAATACACTTGTATTGTCCTTCCTTTGATAACTATAGACTGAGGCTAAAACACGGAGTATTACAGTCTTCCCTTCTTAAAAATGAACTTCGTCCCGAAGTTCGCCACCCCATAACGGTCAAGAACTTATAACAAGCATGAGACAATCATCACTAGCACTTATATAGACTTCGAAACACGAAATGTTACATTCTACCCTCGTTAAGAGAACTTTGTCCCCAAAGTTCAGCGCATAACTAAGTTAAAAGATACTTCACGAATCACATTATAAAGCATAACAGAAGTAAACCGGCTTATCAATATATTCAAACAATCATGACATATCGATTTACATGCTATAACAACTAGCCACAACGTAAAATCACCAAGATTTTACAATCCTATCCTCCTTAAAACATGGTTACGTCCTCGTAACCCCATTATAAGAAGTCCCCAGCACATTACTCCGTCTTACCCAAAAACTCACTTTAAGTAACCAAGTATTGTATTATCATTGTCGAATCCAAGACCAAGGACAAGGGTGAGTGAACTGGCGGAATAAAACCGCGAATCAGTGCCTCATTTTAATATTGATTTCAAACGCATACTACAACTCAATCATCAAGGTCCCACTGGACCATAAACACCATATGGCACTACGGCCAAATAGCTTATAACTCGGTACCAAAGACCAATTCTCATCTCGATTTCAATATCGATATTATCAAATATTCCCTTAGAGGAACTGCTCGAAAGTTAAGGAAATAATTCTAAATTACTCACCCACAAGTCAAGGTCAAAGAATGCGACCACTCAATAAGACACTAAACTGCAAACTCAAACTCAGTACAAAATCAACTATGGTCTTTGTTCCAAGATCACGAGCAACTCTATCCCAACAGCTAACATGACAATGTACGTATGTTAACCAATTCATCGACACGTTTGTATGTACACTTACAATTCCACAACTCGTGAAACAAGAGCTTGTACACTATACCAGGCGAGTCTAATACAGAATTATTACACAAAATATTCAATTACCAAAAGCTTAATCCATCTCACAAACAAAAGAATTAGCTTATAATTAGAGAATAAGTTCACAAAAGAGGACCATAGCAAGTATCATGTAATCATATAACCTTGAGCAAAACGAGAGTATTAAGGTCCGTAGAAATCGAGTTACGCAGTAAAACAGAATCGAAATAGATAACACTTGTATGCCCTTGCAAATTCTCACAATTTCATATATTAACAACAATGTAAACAAACAAGAAGCTTAGAGTTCATAACCATATTTTAGAAGCAAAACCATATTTTAGGAAAAGACATAGAACAAAATTTTAATGAACGTAATAAACATGGTTTATTGACATGTTTCACAAAATATGTACAAATCATGGACTAACGAGACCGTTTAGCATATCTAGGTATTAATAAGTTAACCAGATCACTTAGGTACAACTCAACTTACATCATCTATCATGAGACTAATAAAATACATGTCTTGTAATATAAGAGTTCGTATAACGCGCAACAAATAAACATCCGGGCAGGCTTTCATCAACACGTAAGTACAGAATTTGTCATATTGCAAACAATTACTACAATTATTAAAAGATCAAGCGTCATCATGGTTATTCATCATCTGGAAATACAAATTTAAAACTTTTGAAACCTTTGGAAAAAAAAACTTTTGAAACGCTGAAATGGTAGTTTGTGACAATTATAAACACAAGCAAAGGCTATTTTTCAACTACAGATCGGACTCGAACTGCACGGAGGCATTCTGACTCTCCTTTACTAAAACGTTGTTCTCACAAATTGTAGCTCACGGATCATGAAATTTAACGATAAAGTAAACGAATGCACAACACTAAATCACATGCCAAACTAACTAATAACGCAAAACATCGTGATCAGATTTCGAACATAATATGCAATTCATTTTATGGTGCAACAGTATACATGACGGAGTCATAGGCGATTACATCAGGGAACTAGACAAAGATGTACCTTTAATATACGAAAGAATAGCAACAAGGTTCACGTTGTTCAAAATAACCACCATTAATTATAACAATTAAATTGCTATACAACTTTTACTCATGACATCGTGCTAATAAACTTACTAGTTAAATTCCATTCTACTACTTGTCAAGACTCTTCTCTGGTAAACATGATTTTAACATCACATAGGAACATCACATAATTATTTTGAGGTCATAACAACAGAAAGTAGGAACGTCCGTATAATTGAAACTATTTTATATAAAACCCAACGAAGTAAGCAAGGTTACATTACCATGTAGTAAGGTCCATATTCTTATCATATGACTATTGTTCATGTTACTAAAGCTATAACAGGGCATCACGTGGTTACATCACATAAGCCATACTTGTTTAAACTTTTATATGAAAATTTTATATCACACGATTTCAAACAATCAAACGTTACGCAGCAACTTACCAAATCATAAATAAATAACAGCTTAGCTAACATGCGAGCGTTCATAGTTCTTAGCAAATATAATCATAGGAACAGAATCGAACGCATATCTCAAGGAAAAAAAAAGATTTAATACCGTTTCCATAACTCAATCGATCTGAACAAGAACTTTCCAGCATTTCAACAGAAAATTAGGCAATTAGCAAGAATCACCACTAAATAACGACTCATTAAGATTTTACATGGCCTGTCATCTTGAAAACGTAAACGCATATTCTGAGCAGTAAAGGTGGGATTATGCATAAACAATAACCAAGTTTTAAATGATTTCTGTTACACAAAGATGGGTCAAAACGGAACTGTGCAGCAACAATCCAACCACGGTCACTAGAAGATTTATTTCACTCAGAAAATAACTCATATTAATATGTAACCAAAACATTGAAAAAAAAAAATCGACTTAGAGGATGATCATACATAAAATTGTCATAACCATATTTGGAACATATGTAAAATGACATCCTACACAAAACAGATAACATTCTGAAAATGGATTAAAACTTTGGGTTCCTTTGCAAATAAACACTACTACGTCCAAACCCAACCTTTCTTATTCCAAAACACGTTGACAATCATTTGAAGACCACTCTGTACCATATTAACATTCACTCCACATTTCAGTTGTAGTTGTCATAGAAAACGCAGTAAGGTCTCGAAACTGGAAATAGGGTCAACTAAAATAGCTTGATAGTTATACATATGTATCAGAATAAATTAATTTCTCCCATTGCATCATCACAACTTATCTAAGTACGGAGACTTAACTAGAGGCTACTATGTATCCCTTATTGATTACGAACTTCATAACAACTTTAAATGCATATACTAAGCATAAAATCTTAAGTACGGTATGTGCAACACATAACTATATACGTTCATGGCTTAGGAAACACATTCCGCATATCACTAGACATGGATTACTAATTTATATAAGTCTGATCATTCATGTTCAAATACCAACAATATATTACATAGATACGATAGTCATTCAATTCCAGCTAATCGTATGAACACTTCACTATCAAAATCATATGATCACATCGCTCTAGCCATGGCTCAACAAATACAACACTCAAACTCCGATAATTTCTTTTCAATCATCCCTATCAACCCACAGTTCATATTGCACATATCCTTAATCAGGACTCACATATGACTTACCTCGTTCTTCTCCTGCAAGATCGTTAGCATAATATAACCAAGTCACTATATAGTCTACCCCACTCTCCAATTACTCTCTTTGGGTTCCCGAGACAGAACAGAAAGGGCCCAGGTTTGGTGTGAGGGGGCCCCTAACTCATCCCGTTCCTTTTTGGGGCTCCTATCAGTTTCATCTCGGGGTTCATTTTATTAGACTCTTCCTACGTTCATTATTATTCATTTAGTTTAGGCCTGAGGAACCTGGCTCTGATACCACTTTGTAACACCCCCATTTATTTAAGAGCCTTTAGCAAGACATTCTCAAATAAATAGGACTGTTACCATCTCGGAATATCCGAGGTAGTGAATAACAAGGTAAACAAACCAAAGTACTTTATAGATAAAAAAAAACCGATTAAATTTAAACTTGTTATTACAGCAACTACGAGGTCCAAACCTTGATAAAATAAAAGTACAACTGAAGATATCTAAAGGTGATCTAATTCTAAGTAAGTCCAAGCCATGTCTCTCTCCATGCCCAAGCTCCTAATCCATCTGTCACTGACCTGAAAAATCTACTCCCCATTCCGGATCATCGTAGGTGTCACACGAATACACAGGGTCAACCGCGAGGTTGAGTAGGTAAAGCAGACAACACATAAATGACAATACTATCATAAATACATTGGGATCAATCATCCCTTCTCCGCACCGATCCAACACCAAATAAACTCCGCACCGATCACAAGACCCAATATACCCCACACCATATCACAGACCCTTTATCTCCGCACCAAACACAGACCCTTTATCTCCGCACCAAACACAGACCCTTTATCTCCGCACCAAACACATACCCTTTATCTCCGCACCAAACACAGACCCTTTATCTCGCAGTGATCAATAATAACAATTCAATCCACAGTACAGTAATAATCAATTAGATCAAACTCGTAATAAGCATCACTTACACCTTTCCTGTCATAACATGAATCATAATATATTCCCCTACCTCAAGTTGCCGAATATCGATGTCAACAGTACAGCTGCCAGGAGTTTCCACCTCGAACTCAATTCCTATAATATTACTCATTATCAAAGTTTATCCGAACAAGCAACACTACTAATATTTTCGGTCATGCCCATGGTTATATACTCATAAAACACTATACTCTATATACGTAACACATGCTCATATACTCGTTAATCACCACTGACCACATATAACCTTACTATGTTTAGACTTACTAATTATAGCAGGATCAAGCAACGACTCATTCCTAAATCGATATCAGTAAACAACATTAACCACACTACTACTCAATTATTCGACCATGTTACCAAACTTGATTACCCTCCACACCTTATGTAAATATACATGGCAATTATCGCTTACCAAATAAAACTTACTAACAAAATAGAGTACAACTAACTAATCATTATTATTAAATTAACAAAATGATATACATACATATATTCCAACCATTATTATCAACCTTAAGATCATAAATCAAACATTAACAAAGTAGGTAATAATAATAATCACCCAAACATACTAATCATACAATTAGTAATAAACTTAAATGGTAAAAACAAAACAAACAACGAAGTGCCCAAAACAGCCCGCCATTACTACTCTCAACCCACGCATCAACAAACTCCTCACCACCGCGACACGACACTACTACCACCAGCCACCACCAGCAACCCGTACCCTGCACCACACACTGCCCACGCAACCACCAGGGGTCCCTTCGCCGGCTGCCGGTGAGAAGAACCAGGGGTCAGAACTGGTCTGGTTCGTTACCCCTAACACCCGACCAGGCTGCTTTCGAGAGCCTCCTAACGCCCATACAACCACTGCCACCCCCCTGACTTAACCCCAGAAAAACCCCCTGACACCAGGCGCTGGACCCACGGTGGTTCCACCACTTTGACCTCCCCCGAGTCATTGGTGATACCACCCCCAAACACCCTCTGCAAAACGCATACCTGCAACCATAACCAGCAGGGAAAATGAAGGCTCCCTTTACCACCACCACAACCACTGATAACCACCATGACGACCACCACTCTACTCCCTCGACCACTCACAGACCCACTACCCTTTTCCCCTTACGCACGCCACAAAAGATCAACCTCGAATACCTAAGAAACAGCCGTGAAAAGGAAACAGACCTGCTAACAACACAGAACCGCTGCCGTGACAGGCGGTATAAACCTCCGCATTCAGTGACTCTAGGTGATTGACAAACTCGTTACTATGGTCAGGACATGACTCTGAACCTCATAGATCAAATATAGATGAAAAACAGACCCTGACAACCCATATACTAGCCCGAATAACTCCACAAAATTCGACAGACACAAAGAAAAAGAGAAGAAACGTGTTGAGCATACCTCCTTTTGACTCTGATCGACGCGCCCTGACCGCCCCAAGACCACCGTGACCACCACCCTCCAAAAGTATGCTATGTCGGCTACAAGTTCGTGTGGTGTGTTTATGATTGATAGGGCAGATTAGGTTAGGGCAGCAGCTTAAATATGACGGCTTATTGCTGAAGTGTTTAGGTTTTAGTTTTCTTATACGGTATGGGCTGTTGTGTGGCACATAAAACGAGGCCCATACCAGGTGCTAGAGGTCCATGGTTTGAGTCTCACCAATACCCACGACTTCTATTATTATGTTTGATAAATGGGTTCCCAATTCGACTCTCACCGGGGTCCAAAAACGCTTAAAACATACAAGATATATTAGCTTAAAAAAAACGAAGAGTATATATATATATATATACATTATTATACGGGTTATTATAGTAAGGAAAATATGAACGAAATGTCACTTATGAATTAATCATCAAATATATAAAACGATTACGAAATACACTTGTATTGTCCTTCCTTTGATAACTATAGACTGAGGCTAAAACACGGAGTATTACAGTCTTCCCTTCTTAAAAATGAACTTCGTCCCGAAGTTCGCCACCCCATAACGGTCAAGAACTTATAACAAGCATGAGACAATCATCACTAGCACTTATATAGACTTCGAAACACGAAATGTTACATTCTACCCTCGTTAAGAGAACTTTGTCCCCAAAGTTCAGCGCATAACTAAGTTAAAAGATACTTCACGAATCACATTATAAAGCATAACAGAAGTAAACCGGCTTATCAATATATTCAAACAATCATGACATATCGATTTACATGCTATAACAACTAGCCACAACGTAAAATCACCAAGATTTTACAATCCTATCCTCCTTAAAACATGGTTACGTCCTCGTAACCCCATTATAAGAAGTCCCCAGCACATTACTCCGTCTTACCCAAAAACTCACTTTAAGTAACCAAGTATTGTATTATCATTGTCGAATCCAAGACCAAGGACAAGGGTGAGTGAACTGGCGGAATAAAACCGCGAATCAGTGCCTCATTTTAATATTGATTTCAAACGCATACTACAACTCAATCATCAAGGTCCCACTGGACCATAAACACCATATGGCACTACGGCCAAATAGCTTATAACTCGGTACCAAAGACCAATTCTCATCTCGATTTCAATATCGATATTATCAAATATTCCCTTAGAGGAACTGCTCGAAAGTTAAGGAAATAATTCTAAATTACTCACCCACAAGTCAAGGTCAAAGAATGCGACCACTCAATAAGACACTAAACTGCAAACTCAAACTCAGTACAAAATCAACTATGGTCTTTGTTCCAAGATCACGAGCAACTCTATCCCAACAGCTAACATGACAATGTACGTATGTTAACCAATTCATCGACACGTTTGTATGTACACTTACAATTCCACAACTCGTGAAACAAGAGCTTGTACACTATACCAGGCGAGTCTAATACAGAATTATTACACAAAATATTCAATTACCAAAAGCTTAATCCATCTCACAAACAAAAGAATTAGCTTATAATTAGAGAATAAGTTCACAAAAGAGGACCATAGCAAGTATCATGTAATCATATAACCTTGAGCAAAACGAGAGTATTAAGGTCCGTAGAAATCGAGTTACGCAGTAAAACAGAATCGAAATAGATAACACTTGTATGCCCTTGCAAATTCTCACAATTTCATATATTAACAACAATGTAAACAAACAAGAAGCTTAGAGTTCATAACCATATTTTAGAAGCAAAACCATATTTTAGGAAAAGACATAGAACAAAATTTTAATGAACGTAATAAACATGGTTTATTGACATGTTTCACAAAATATGTACAAATCATGGACTAACGAGACCGTTTAGCATATCTAGGTATTAATAAGTTAACCAGATCACTTAGGTACAACTCAACTTACATCATCTATCATGAGACTAATAAAATACATGTCTTGTAATATAAGAGTTCGTATAACGCGCAACAAATAAACATCCGGACAGGCTTTCATCAACACGTAAGTACAGAATTTGTCATATTGCAAACAATTACTACAATTATTAAAAGATCAAGCGTCATCATGGTTATTCATCATCTGGAAATACAAATTTAAAACTTTTGAAACCTTTGGAAAAAAAAACTTTTGAAACGCTGAAATGGTAGTTTGTGACAATTATAAACACAAGCAAAGGCTATTTTTCAACTACAGATCGGACTCGAACTGCACGGAGGCATTCTGACTCTCCTTTACTAAAACGTTGTTCTCACAAATTGTAGCTCACGGATCATGAAATTTAACGATAAAGTAAACGAATGCACAACACTAAATCACATGCCAAACTAACTAATAACGCAAAACATCGTGATCAGATTTCGAACATAATATGCAATTCATTTTATGGTGCAACAGTATACATGACGGAGTCATAGGCGATTACATCAGGGAACTAGACAAAGATGTACCTTTAATATACGAAAGAATAGCAACAAGGTTCACGTTGTTCAAAATAACCACCATTAATTATAACAATTAAATTGCTATACAACTTTTACTCATGACATCGTGCTAATAAACTTACTAGTTAAATTCCATTCTACTACTTGTCAAGACTCTTCTCTGATAAACATGATTTTAACATCACATAGGAACATCACATAATTATTTTGAGGTCATAACAACAGAAAGTAGGAACGTCCGTATAATTGAAACTATTTTATATAAAACCCAACGAAGTAAGCAAGGTTACATTACCATGTAGTAAGGTCCATATTCTTATCATATGACTATTGTTCATGTTACTAAAGCTATAACAGGGCATCACGTGGTTACATCACATAAGCCATACTTGTTTAAACTTTTATATGAAAATTTTATATCACACGATTTCAAACAATCAAACGTTACGCAGCAACTTACCAAATCATAAATAAATAACAGCTTAGCTAACATGCGAGCGTTCATAGTTCTTAGCAAATATAATCATAGGAACAGAATCGAACGCATATCTCAAGGAAAAAAAAAGATTTAATACCGTTTCCATAACTCAATCGATCTGAACAAGAACTTTCCAGCATTTCAACAGAAAATTAGGCAATTAGCAAGAATCACCACTAAATAACGACTCATTAAGATTTTACATGGCCTGTCATCTTGAAAACGTAAACGCATATTCTGAGCAGTAAAGGTGGGATTATGCATAAACAATAACCAAGTTTTAAATGATTTCTGTTACACAAAGATGGGTCAAAACGGAACTGTGCAGCAACAATCCAACCACGGTCACTAGAAGATTTATTTCACTCAGAAAATAACTCATATTAATATGTAACCAAAACATTGAAAAAAAAAAATCGACTTAGAGGATGATCATACATAAAATTGTCATAACCATATTTGGAACATATGTAAAATGACATCCTACACAAAACAGATAACATTCTGAAAATGGATTAAAACTTTGGGTTCCTTTGCAAATAAACACTACTACGTCCAAACCCAACCTTTCTTATTCCAAAACACGTTGACAATCATTTGAAGACCACTCTGTACCATATTAACATTCACTCCACATTTCAGTTGTAGTTGTCATAGAAAACGCAGTAAGGTCTCGAAACTGGAAATAGGGTCAACTAAAATAGCTTGATAGTTATACATATGTATCAGAATAAATTAATTTCTCCCATTGCATCATCACAACTTATCTAAGTACGGAGACTTAACTAGAGGCTACTATGTATCCCTTATTGATTACGAACTTCATAACAACTTTAAATGCATATACTAAGCATAAAATCTTAAGTACGGTATGTGCAACACATAACTATATACGTTCATGGCTTAGGAAACACATTCCGCATATCACTAGACATGGATTACTAATTTATATAAGTCTGATCATTCATGTTCAAATACCAACAATATATTACATAGATACGATAGTCATTCAATTCCAGCTAATCGTATGAACACTTCACTATCAAAATCATATGATCACATCGCTCTAGCCATGGCTCAACAAATACAACACTCAAACTCCGATAATTTCTTTTCAATCATCCCTATCAACCCACAGTTCATATTGCACATATCCTTAATCAGGACTCACATATGACTTACCTCGTTCTTCTCCTGCAAGATCGTTAGCATAATATAACCAAGTCACTATATAGTCTACCCCACTCTCCAATTACTCTCTTTGGGTTCCCGAGACAGAACAGAAAGGGCCCAGGTTTGGTGTGAGGGGGCCCCTAACTCATCCCGTTCCTTTTTGGGGCTCCTATCAGTTTCATCTCGGGGTTCATTTTATTAGACTCTTCCTACGTTCATTATTATTCATTTAGTTTAGGCCTGAGGAACCTGGCTCTGATACCACTTTGTAACACCCCCATTTATTTAAGAGCCTTTAGCAAGACATTCTCAAATAAATAGGACTGTTACCATCTCGGAATATCCGAGGTAGTGAATAACAAGGTAAACAAACCAAAGTACTTTATAGATAAAAAAAAACCGATTAAATTTAAACTTGTTATTACAGCAACTACGAGGTCCAAACCTTGATAAAATAAAAGTACAACTGAAGATATCTAAAGGTGATCTAATTCTAAGTAAGTCCAAGCCATGTCTCTCTCCATGCCCAAGCTCCTAATCCATCTGTCACTGACCTGAAAAATCTACTCCCCATTCCGGATCATCGTAGGTGTCACACGAATACACAGGGTCAACCGCGAGGTTGAGTAGGTAAAGCAGACAACACATAAATGACAATACTATCATAAATACATTGGGATCAATCATCCCTTCTCCGCACCGATCCAACACCAAATAAACTCCGCACCGATCACAAGACCCAATATACCCCACACCATATCACAGACCCTTTATCTCCGCACCAAACACAGACCCTTTATCTCCGCACCAAACACAGACCCTTTATCTCCGCACCAAACACAGACCCTTTATCTCCGCACCAAACACATACCCTTTATCTCCGCACCAAACACAGACCCTTTATCTCGCAGTGATCAATAATAACAATTCAATCCACAGTACAGTAATAATCAATTAGATCAAACTCGTAATAAGCATCACTTACACCTTTCCTGTCATAACATGAATCATAATATATTCCCCTACCTCAAGTTGCCGAATATCGATGTCAACAGTACAGCTGCCAGGAGTTTCCACCTCGAACTCAATTCCTATAATATTACTCATTATCAAAGTTTATCCGAACAAGCAACACTACTAATATTTTCGGTCATGCCCATGGTTATATACTCATAAAACACTATACTCTATATACGTAACACATGCTCATATACTCGTTAATCACCACTGACCACATATAACCTTACTATGTTTAGACTTACTAATTATAGCAGGATCAAGCAACGACTCATTCCTAAATCGATATCAGTAAACAACATTAACCACACTACTACTCAATTATTCGACCATGTTACCAAACTTGATTACCCTCCACACCTTATGTAAATATACATGGCAATTATCGCTTACCAAATAAAACTTACTAACAAAATAGAGTACAACTAACTAATCATTATTATTAAATTAACAAAATGATATACATACATATATTCCAACCATTATTATCAACCTTAAGATCATAAATCAAACATTAACAAAGTAGGTAATAATAATAATCACCCAAACATACTAATCATACAATTAGTAATAAACTTAAATGGTAAAAACAAAACAAACAACGAAGTGCCCAAAACAGCCCGCCATTACTACTCTCAACCCACGCATCAACAAACTCCTCACCACCGCGACACGACACTACTACCACCAGCCACCACCAGCAACCCGTACCCTGCACCACACACTGCCCACGCAACCACCAGGGGTCCCTTCGCCGGCTGCCGGTGAGAAGAACCAGGGGTCAGAACTGGTTTGGTTCGTTACCCCTAACACCCGACCAGGCTGCTTTCGAGAGCCTCCCAACGCCCATACAACCACTGCCACCCCCCTGACTTAACCCCAGAAAAACCCCCTGACACCAGGCGCTGGACCCACGGTGGTTCCACCACTTTGACCTCCCCCGAGTCATTGGTGATACCACCCCCAAACACCCTCTGCAAAACGCATACCTGCAACCATAACCAGCAGGGAAAATGAAGGCTCCCTTTACCACCACCACAACCACTGATAACCACCATGACGACCACCACTCTACTCCCTCGACCACTCACAGACCCACTACCCTTTTCCCCTTACGCACGCCACAAAAGATCAACCTCGAATACCTAAGAAACAGCCGTGAAAAGGAAACAGACCTGCTAACAACACAGAACCGCTGCCGTGACAGGCGGTATAAACCTCCGCATTCAGTGACTCTAGGTGATTGACAAACTCGTGACTATGGTCAGGACATGACTCTGAACCTCATAGATCAAATATAGATGAAAAACAGACCCTGACAACCCATATACTAGCCCGAATAACTCCACAAAATTCGACAGACACAAAGAAAAAGAGAAGAAACGTGTTGAGCATACCTCCTTTTGACTCTGATCGACGCGCCCTGACCGCCCCAAGACCACCGTGACCACCACCCTCCAAAAGTATGCTATGTCGGCTACAAGTTCGTGTGGTGTGTTTATGATTGATAGGGCAGATTAGGTTAGGGCAGCAGCTTAAATATGACGGCTTATTGCTGAAGTGTTTAGGTTTTAGTTTTCTTAGACGGTATGGGCTGTTGTGTGGCACATAAAACGAGGCCCATACCAGGTGCTAGAGGTCCATGGTTCGAGTCTCACCAATACCCACGACTTCTATTATTATGTTTGATAAATGGGTTCCCAATTCGACTCTCACCGGGGTCCAAAAACGCTTAAAACATACAAGATATATTAGCTTAAAAAAAACGAAGAGTATATATATATATACATTATTATACGGGTTATTATAGTAAGGAAAATATGAACGAAATGTCACTTATGAATTAATCATCAAATATATAAAACGATTACGAAATACACTTGTATTGTCCTTCCTTTGATAACTATAGACTGAGGCTAAAACACGGAGTATTACAAGATCCGTCTCAATGTAGAGCACCCAAAGAGGATCGTGTTCGTAAGCTCAGACTGCTCCGGATATCTTCGCCAACAGCTCCTGCAGCTGCCGAGGAATTTCCATCAGTACATTATTTAACTGACGGATTTTCCATCAGATGCACTATTATCTCGCTTTTTTAAAAAGTCACATGGTTAAAAAATAACTGATGGATTTTCCGTCAGTAAAGTAAATATCTGACGGAAATTCCGTCAGTACCCTCTTACATATACTAACGGATTTTCCGTCAGTAACCTTTACCGCCATTGACTTGGTCAACGCAACAATGTAATCTGACGAATTCCGACGGATTTTTCCGTCAGTATTCCGTCAGGAGTCCGTCAATCAACTAAAAAAAACTAACGGAAAAAATTCCGTCAGTATATCGCGTTATTTTTGTAGTGTTGAGAAGGCTATGACTACAGTGTAGGAATATTTCATAAATTTCCATTAAAGTATTAATCTAATTAATATTGCCAATGATTATATCAAAAGATGATTTGATACAAAAACTATAAATTGAATTAAAAAGACATGAATATAGAAATAACCTTTAGATCTATGAAGAATCGGCCTAAGAACAACCTAGTAAACCCAAATTTCAATGTAGAAATTCATGACCGAGAAAATTGTCCTTCAAGTTTCCACCTTAATTATTATTAATTTTGGAGGCTTTTGTTTTTAGGGTATTTAGATGATAAAACTCATGTGGAAAATATGAGAAAACTGTTCTCTTATATGTTTGATTCACACGATGGGCCGATCCACCGTGTTAGTACACGACCCAAGGCTACTACCGACTGTGTTAGTAGTCTTTTTATTTTAGGAAAGTGTTAATTAATTATCTTATAATTAATTAACCTAATTATATTATTCTAAAATATCATATAATTAAAATATATATAATTAATAAATATAACATTTATATATATATATATATTTGTGAGAATTAACATTTAATTCATTTCTCCCAATTATTATTTAATCATATTAAATGTTTATCATCTAATTAACTACATTTAGCTAAGTTTGGCAATTACGTAATTATATCAATATATAATCACATTTCTCAGTACTATCCTATAGGTGTGACCTTTAGGGATCAGCTGATTACCGCCATCATATGACAGTAACGTTAAACTTATAGTAAGCCAACCGTTACCGTAAACGTTAACCAATTGATTAATATACTAAGTATTCTTGTGTGATCCTGTAAAAGATTTATTTAAATAATCACACACTGTGGAGGACATTTACTCCAACAATCTCCCACTTGTCCTACAAGTGTGTGTGCGATTACGATTCTCATATACATAAATTTCTCCCACTCAATGGAAGACAAATTGCAAAGTCCCACCTTACAAGGTCGTATCTTCCAACTAATCATATCAAGAGTGATTTCCTCGACTAGAGAGTAACATAAATGATATACGAATCATATTCGAGCATGGTCATGCATTTAAGTTACTACTCCTCGAGTGGCCCTGAGAATATATATATAAAACCTGATAAAGGTTGGATATTTTCCTTGACTGATAACCTGCCGATGAAGCACAGCATGAAAGGTCCCAGTAAAAGTTCGATTGGCCTCCTTTTACGGTGCGACCTAGGACAGAAACCTAAACCACCCAAGAACTGTCTATATCGCAGAAAATAATCAATGGTCAAAAGAACCGACTTTAGGAATCACAATAGACGTCCTATCCACGACCAGGCACCTAATGTATCTTAACATTTAGGACTCTATGTAGTGGTCACCATGTCCTATGCGGTATCAGATAACCATATTTGTTATTGATCAGTCAAACGTTTGACTTATGGCATATTGAACCATCCATCCTTCAACTAACAAAATAATCACCAGAGTTATCAGCTCATTGTGGTGTTTACGGACAAAACATACATATAACGTAAAACAAATCACTTTGTGGTGTTCAAAATTGTCATACAATCCAAATGAAATACAATATAAAGAAATTCAATGATTTTATTAAGTAGTAATTGAAATGATCAAACATCAATCAAATAATATCTAATACAACTCTGGAACACGTTTTATCCCCATGGATGTGATGTGCCCTTCATGTTTACTATGCGGTAGTGCCTTAGTGAGCGGATCTGCAATGTTGTTATCCGTTCAAATCTTGCACAACGTTATCTCCTTTTGCTCAACATAATCTTTTATAGATGAGCTTTTCTGAGTACATGTCTAGATTTGTTACTAGACTTAGGCTCCTTAGTCTGGAAGATAGCACCACTATTATCGCAATAAATGGTGATTGGATCTTTCACAGTAGGTAATACTTTTAGTCCTTGTAATAAATAACGCATCCAAATAGCTTCCTTTGCAGCGTCGAAAGCTGCCATGTACTCGGACTCTGTTGTAGAATCTGCTGTAACGCTTTGCTTTGAACTCTTTCAGCTGACTGCTCCACCATTAAGAGTAAAGCTAAAACCTGACTGAGATTTAGAATCTTCACGATCGGTTTGGAAACTAGCATCTGTGTAACCTTTAGCACATAGCTCCGTGTCTCCACCATATACCAGAGCCCTGTCCTTAGTCCTTCGCAAGTACTTAAGGATGTTCTTAACGGCCATCCAGTGACTTTCACCTGGATTCTTTTGGTAACGGCTGACCATACTCAATGCATATGCCACGTCTGGACGTGTTCACATCATGGCATACATGATCGATCCTACTGCCGAAGCATAAGGAATCCGACTCATGCGTTCAGTTTCTTCCGGTGTTGTAGGTGATTGAGTCTTACTCAGATGCACCCATGAACAACAGGAAGGTAAACCCTCTTGGAGTTTGTCATACTGAATCTGTCAAGAATCTTATCTATATAATCTTCTTGACTTAATGCTAACATCTTTCTCGATAGAATCCTATAGATACGGATGCCTAGAATCCTTTGTGCCTCACCCAAATCTTTCATTTTGAAATGGTTCTTTAACCATGTCTTAACCGACGAGAGCATGGGAATGTCGTTTCCAATCAGTAGTATGTCATCTGCATACAATACTAGGAACACGTTTTTGCTCCCACTTGACTTGATATACAGACATGGTTCTTCGACACTTCGAATGAATCCGTTCTATTTTATCACGTCATCAAAACGATGATTCCAACTCTGTGATGCTTGCTTAAGTCCATAGATAGAACGCTTAAGCTTGCACACTTTCTTAGGATGTTTAGGATCTATGAAACCCTCAGGTTGTATCATATACATTTCTGCTTCCAAAAATCCGTTTAGCAAGGCTGTTTTCACATCCATTTGCCAAATCTCATAATCATGAAATGCGGCCATCGCTAAGATAATCCGAATAGATCTAAGCATTACAACTGGAGCAAAAATATCATCATAGTGCAACCCGTGTACTTGAGTGAAACCTTTTGCTACCAATCGTGCTTTATAAACATCTGGTTGTCCATCTAATGCGCGCTTTATCTTATAAAGCCATTTGCACTGAAGGGGTCTTACCTTCTCAGGCAAATCAACCAAATCCCATACTTAATTCTCGTGCATGGAATCTATTTCGGACTGCATGGCTTCGAGCCATAGCATAGAGTCAGAACAGGTCATGGCTCCTTTGTAGGTAGTTGGTTCGTTACGCTCAAGGAGTAAAATGTTTTCTACACCACCCTCCTCAACCATACCAATGTATCGGTCTGGGGGTGAGAAACTCGAACCGACCTCCTAGGTTCCTCTGGAATGGAAACCATAGCAGATGTGGAAGGAACCCTTTCTTCCATCACACTGTTGGTTTCTGGTTCTTGAACCTCTGACAAATCAAAAGTCCTACTACTTTGTTTGTTCGAGAGAAACTCTTTCTCTAAAAACTTTGCACTAGCCGCAACAAAAACTATTTGTTCGGTAGGTGAATACAAGTAGTGACCAAAACTTCCTTTCGGATAACCTAAAAAGTAAGTCTTGACCGATCGTGGGCCTAGCTTGTATTCGTGTCTCCACTTGACATAAGTTTCACAGCCCCAAACCCGAATAAAAGACAAGTCAAGAACTTTTCCTTTCCACATCTCATATGGAGTTTTGTCCGCTCCTTTAGGCGGACTTCGGTTAAGTATTAGAGTAGCCGATTGAAGAGCAAATCCCCATAATGAATCAGGCACAACCGTGTGACTCATCATGGATCGAACCATATCTAATAAAGTTCGGTTTCTCCGTTCAGATACACCATTTAATTGTGGTGTTCCAGGTGGAGTCAACTGTGATACAATACCACGGTCTTTTAGGTGTTGATCAAACTCAGTCGAAAGATATTCGCCACCACGATCAGATCGAAGTGCTTTAATCTTCCTATCCAATTGGTTCTCAACCTTGTTTTCGAATTCCTTGAACTTGTGGAAGGATTCACTTTTATGTTTCATCAAGTAGACATACCCGTATCTACTCAAATAATCCGTAAAAGTGATAAAATATCTATAGCCGTCTCTTGTTGTGATTGTCATAGGACCACACACATCTTTATGTATGAGTCCTAAAAGATCACTAGCTCGCATCCCAATAACTTTAAAGGATATACGAGTCATCTTTCCGATGGGACATAATTCACACGTACCAATTGATTCGTAATGAAATGGTGGTGTAACACCCTAAGAGTATATGAGGAAAGTTGTCCCACATTGGTAGAATGTGAGGCTTGTGATATGTTTATAATAACTTCCACCACAAATTAGTAACAATGCCTTGTGCTTTTGGGCTTAAGTGAGGACAAATAATAGCCCCAAAAGTGCACACCCATCTTATTGGGTTTGTGTTACCACGGTGGTGGGTCGGGTTGTTACAAATGGTATCAAAGCGACCCTGTGGCCGTGTGGTGAGCCTGTGGTAGGGAGTACCCGGGTCACACACCTAGCGGGGGAGGATTCTGGCCCTGATTGTGGTCAAGTTTGAGGCACAACGAGGACGTTGTGTTCTTTAAGTGGGGGAGTTTGTAATACCCTAAGAGTATAAGAGGAAAGTTGTCCCACATTAGTAGAATGTGAGGCTTGTGATATGTTTATAATAACTTCCACCCACCACTTAGTAACAATGCCTTGTGCTTTTGGGCTTAAGTGAGGACAAATAATAGCCCCAAAAGTGCACACCCATCTTATTGGGTTTGTGTTACCACGGTTGTGGGTCGGGTTGTTACAGGTGGTATTGTCCCATCCTTAATAAGTTCCTCTACGCGTTTTTCATTGATGTGTCCCATTCGACAGTGCCATAAATACGTTTGTTCTTTATCACCTGTTTTAACCTTTTTATTATTCACATGATAAACCTCGGTGGTTTGGTCTAAAACATATATTCCGTTTATGGAAACCGCTTTGTCATAAATCATATCGTTTAATGAAAAAGTACAACAGTTGTGCTTAATATTAATACAAAATCCTTCCGTATCCAAAACAGAAATATAAATAATGGTTTTCGACAAACTAGGAACAAAATAACAATTATTCCAAAATAACTCAAACCCACTAGATAGTTTGAGTACATAAGTTCTTATGGAGATAGCTGAAACCTTTGCTCCATTTCCAACGCGAAAGTCTACGTCGCCCTTCTCAAGTTTGCGGACGTCCCTTAAACCCTGCAAGTGATTACACAAGTGAGAACCACAACCAGTATCAAATACCCATGTTGCTGAACTTGCATGGTTTATTTCAATCATATGAATAAATGATGATATACCTGTAGCTATCACACGTCCAGCCTTGATATCATCGAGGTACTTAGGGCAGTTCCTCTTCCAATGCCCGGACTAGTGGCAATGGTGGCACTCTCCCTCTTTCCCTTTGCCCTTAGCTTTGCCTTTTGAGTTACTGGTCTCACCAGGTCCACTCTTGGGCTTAGGCTGCTGCTTCTTCTTGAGCTGTGGCTTCTTAACATTTAAGGGAGACTTTGCCTTTCCTTTCCCTTTCCAGTTAGATTGTATGAAGAGGACGTCCTTCTTAACACTCCCACTCAAATTGAGATCCTTCTCAGCTTGCACGACCTGAGAGTGGATTTCATGAAGACTTTTCTTCATGTCATTCATGTTGTAGTTCACCCTGAATTAGGTGAACCCATCATGAAGAGAATGCAAGATTCGGTCTACATACAATGACTGACTCCTTAATCTTGCAACCAAGAGATTCCAGAACTTCCACATTCTCAATCATCTTGAGGATGTGTGGCCTAACAATTTGGCCCTTCGTCAGTTTTGCCTAAAAGAAGCGAACTGCTGCGTCATACCTCATGATTCTCGGAGCTTGCGAGAACTCATTGGTAAGTGATGCGTGTCTATTTTATGATGTTTTTCATCTATTTTTACACGCATTTGGTCGCTCATTTACTATGTTTTAGCCTTTATTTCCCAACAATCGTGTACTTTCGTATTTTTATGCATTTTTGCAGATTTATGCGAAAAAGAGGCGATTTAGCACCAAATTCATGTTCTCGAGTCTTTTGCATAATTAAGGAACAATAGAAAGTCAACTGAAGTCTTTATTTAAGTACCAAAACTCAAAGCAAGAAGAAAACCGAAGAATTCCTTGCGGAAGCGGTCGACCGACCAACTAAACGGGTCGGTCGACCAGGCCTAATTTCTATAAAGTCCAAATCTTGAAGAAAAGCCCAAGAATTCAATTAAGTCCGTAAAAGAGGTCGACCGACCCACCAAAGTGGTCGACCGACCTCATCGAAGCCCAGGAGCGATTTTTCGGAAAGTAATTAGAAGTAGAAGTCTTTTAGGAAACTCTAATCTTTGGCCCTATATAAACTAATCTCTTGATTAGGGTTTAGTATCTAGCTTTTATCAAGACACATTCATATTCAATAATCAAGTTTTATTTAGAAGAATTTTAGTTTTGTAATCTTTCGATAATTCCCAAGCATTCAATAAAGTTTGTTCCTTTCTGCCCTAATTCCGACTTTGGTAATTACTCTTTTAATCTAGCTTTATTATTGTTCTTATTACTATTGCATTCAATTAAGATAGAATTCTCAAGCTTTATTGAATCTCGCATGTTTAGATTATTTACTATGTTTACCATGTTTATTCCCGTTTTCATAATCGTCTTAATAACCATGAGTAGCTAAATTTCATATGTTAGGATGTAGTGGATGAATATGCGTAGGTAGTAGAAATTCTGAGACCGACTTGTAGCAGAGCCGCGGTCGGCCGACTCAAATAGTGGGTCGGTCGACAGAGGCTGTGGTCGGCCGACTGGAATAGCTGGTCGGTCGACCACCCGCGCATGAATCCTGTTTCGTCTTTTCTTGTTGACCATAATATTCTTCAATGAGACTAAAAGGAGACTTGTAGGACGTTAGTAATGACCTACCCAAGATTGAGAGATACGGGAAGGGCATTGGTTTACACCTTAAGACGGCTAGGTTACTTAAGACTGAAAGGTATGTGACCTAGGATTTAGGAATCACCCTTATTGTTGACACCCAATAATTGTGAGACCTAGGAACTAATAGCATAGGCCGAAAGGAGCTATTAGGTATCATAGGCCGAGAGGATATGTTACATCCCTTACGCGACTGCAATACATGTTGACCTTAGGATTTATATTACCTTAGCTATTTGTTACCCAAACATCCTAGCTAGCATCCCTTTTATTATAATTTTATTCTCATCTTTATTTCTTGTTTTATTTTAATTCCTTGCTTAAACTTAGTAATCAACAATCAAAACCCCCAAATTTGTTACCTTTAACATTAACACCAAACAATAAACATTCCCCACCTCTCTGTGGTTCGACCCTGACTTTCACTATCTATTGTTAAAGTTAGCAATTATAAATTTTATCTTTGGTACCCTCAACGACGGGCATCAAATTTTGGCGCCGTTGTCGGGGAGGTGACGCTAGTGTTTATTGTTTTTGTTTTTGTTTCTCTTTGTTTAAGGAACATTTTGTTCCTTAAACCTTCTCACCATTTTCTTGTAGTTTCCATCTTATGCGCAGGTCAGTTCAAGGAGAACTCCTACCACTTGACCACGAGCTTGAGAGGACTCTTAGAGAAAGGAGAAAGCAACTTTTAGCAAATCAGGAAGGAGGTTCACCATCTTCCTTATTTCAAGAAGACTTATTCGAACAACCATCTTTACCATCTTCACCAAAAACACCACCTTCACAACCAAATTCACCCAACAATCCACTTTCACCAAGAACACCACCTTTTGTCTACTTTCCAGTTTTTCCTAAAGAAGAAGAAAACATGACAGAGGAAGCTACTATTGCCAGTCACTCCATGCCTCAGGCAAAGGACCTATACAAAGGGTTCACTTTATCTGCAGGTACTGGGAAGCCATTCGAGGCCAAGCCTGCCTACATTACTATGGTTGAAAGAAACCAATTTGGAGGCTCGGCCAATGAGGATGCTGCAAAGCATATTGAAATCTTCACAGATTACATATGCTCTATTGCACCCCCAGAAGGAGTGACGCAGGACCAGATTAAGCAGACCATGTTTATCTTCTCTTTTAGGGACGCTGCGAGAGAGTGGTACAGAGATTTAGACCGCACTGCTGCGGGAGTCACAGATTGGAATACCTTAGCCTTAGCATTCTACAGGAAATACTATTCTGCATCAAAGACTAATGCTTTAAGAGCGCAGATTACAAATTTCAAGCAAGGCCCCAATGAGGACTTTAGTGAAGCGTGGGACAGGTTCAAGAGACTTGTTCGATCCATACCACATCACGGATTCGAACAATGGTTTCTTTGTAACCAGTTCTACAATGGCCTCTACGATGACAAGATTGACAACAGGGCCTATCTAGATGCTGCAGCTAATGGGAGATTCCAAGATAATTCATGAGAGACTAAGGGTCTCAAGTTGATAGAAGATGTTGCTGTGCACCGTGCTGAGCATGGTACTTCCAGAGGGAATCAAAGGAAATCTGAATACAACCTATCAGCAATTGAGGCCTTGACGGCCAAATTGGAAAAATTAGAGGCTGGAGGAAAATTCGATCTAGGAAGTGGAAGCAAGGGCGGTATTTATCAGGTGAACGCCGTTCAAGACGGACCCTTTGCTTGTGAGAGGTGCGGTGGAGAAGGGCACGTGTCAAAATTCTGTACTTCATCCAATGAAACATGTGCCGCTTTTCAACATTATCGTGGGAACAATTTCTATGACCCGAATAATAATAATGTCCATCCCAACCTGAGGTGGACAAGCCAGAATGTTCTTAACCCACAACATATGCAACCTCGGCAAAATTCCACATATATCCCCCCACATAAGCAAGGTTTTCAAAAACCACCCTTCAACCCTCAACCACCTTCTAATCCACCACCCAACACAGACACTCTTATCCAAAATCTTATTGGGTTGGTCCAGAAGGAGTCACAGGCTAGAGAGGCAGGGATGAAGATGTTAGAGTCTCAGATTGCTCAAATCGCGGGCAAGAATGATACTAGGGCTCCGGGTCAACTTCCGACCAAAACGGACCAGAAAAAAGAAACTCTAAACGTCATATCCTTACGAAGTGGAGCTAAAGTAGGGGTCGAGAAAAAAAAAACAGCCGAGTAGCAGCGAGAGCGGTCGACCGACCGAAGATCCAGGTCGACCGACCGCCGAGCAGAATCCGAAAAATTTCGTTGAACAGGAGAGCGGTCGACCGACCGAAGAAGATGGTCGACCGACCACCGAGGCAGAACCAGAGGCTCCTTTTTGTCCCGAATTACCGAATAACTTAAGGTATTTTCTTTTCAGGGGTGATAAGACCCCTAGATTTCTGAAGAGGGCTGCAAATACTGAGTCTTCAGCCGCTCCTTTCCCAGAAAGACTTATACCTTCGAAAGATCAGGTATCTTTTGACAAATTTAAGGATGTGATTCGTTCATTAAATGTTCAGGTCCCATTTCTAGAATTGGTCCAACAAGTTCCTTCCTATCTTAAATTTGTGAGACAACTTTTGTCAAGAAAAAGGTCTCTAGAAAAGGTTGAGTCGGTGGCCCTCACTGAAGAGTCATCTAGTTTTTTAACACATGTCATTGCCCCTCACAAGTTAGAGGACCCTGGTAGTTTTTCTGTCCCCTGCAATATAGGAACCTTCCCAGTCAAGAAGGCTTTATGCGACTTAGGTGCTAGTATAAGTGTCATGCCCCTAAGCGTTGCCTTAAAATTAGGAATGACCGAATTTGCAGTGACCAGTATGACAGTCCAGATGGCAGATCGAACATCTATGGAACCTAAAGGGGTGTTGGAAAACATCCCTGTGCGTATTGACAGGTTTTTCTTCCCAGTTGACTTCGTAGTTTTGGACATCCCAGAGGATGCCCATATACCTATAATTCTAGGAAGACCTTTCCTCCACACTGCAGGTGCCATTATAGATGTAGACACTGGGACTTTGACCTTCAAAGTAGGAAAGCATTTTATTATATATGGCCTATCTTATAGGAAAAAGGATGCTATGACCCCCATCACATGTAATGCTATCACTTCTGAAAAGAAGTATGAGGTCATCACTACTTCTCCTACTTTTTTACCTGTTCTTGTATCTGTTTTTACACCTCCGCCCCAGATTGGGAGCAATATGGAGGACACTTCTATTGTGGCTAATGCAGGAATTGGTTTGGGGAAACCCAAAGTGAAGGAAGTCATAGTCCAGAGAGGCGGAATGATATGTCTAAGCTATAAAGAAGATGAAGACCCGGATGTCGTGGATCGGGAAGAGAAGAAGAAAAGGAGGCAAGCTCAAGAGGAGAGACCGTCGCATATGCTTTGCGACGGCGGGAAGAAGATGTGTTTTGCTACACAAGCAAACACTGTGGTGACTACGGCGTATCGTCAAAAGCCGTGATCGGATATTTTCCGCATCTTTAGCAGATAGTTAATTCTAGTTTCAGTTTTAAGACAATTTATTTTTGTTGTGTGGGACTTTTTAATTTGGTTTGCTCAAAGTTTTAGAACTTTTTTTTCTTTATGCTTGCGTAGTTAAGACTTTAAGACTTGTTTCTGGAATATCGCGCATTTGCGGGCGCATATATTTTTCTTGCTTTTTCAGGTTCTACGAAGAAACGAAGACCGCTGGGACGCAGAGGGTCGACCGATCAGATACTCAAGTCGGTCGACCTAGTCGCCGATTCGCTCAATTCCTGTATTCTGCAGGAAGGTCGGTCGACCTATTCTCTGGGTCGGTCGACCTGCCTGTCCGTTGCAGTCAGTTCGTTTCTTCCTCGGAGTTCGTGCAACCGTTCTTTGGTACTTGAGTGGCACTGCTGGCCACCAAAACCTCACAGCTTACGCTGGTTTGGGGAGGTTTTTCTCATACGCTTAACAATCCAGTGAGTTCTTTCCAGTTTTTCCTTAAATTTTATTTATTCGCATCTTTCTTTTAATTTTGTGAAATCTTTACTTAGGCTAATGCACAATGGGGTTGTGCGGGTTGGTTTGGGTAATGGTTTCGTGTCACATGCATTGCATTTTGTCACACGTTTATTGCATTTCTGTCTTGCATCGTTCTTTTCTTTATTTTCCTTGCATATACAAGAAAAATACAAAAAAAAATGAAAAATTTCAAAAAATTTCAAAAAAATGCACGTTTATTTTAGCATATAGGTCGAGTCGGAACGAAAGTATTTCAAGGATGATTTAGCTATCTTACATGTTTATGCCTTTACCTTGCCTTGCCAACTTGTTTTAGTATGAGAGTCTTTTGCATATCTACGAGTTTTTGTCAATTTGTTTATCTTGAGACTTGACTTATACCTTGGCAACCTACTACACATTCTAAGTTTTAGAGCTTACTTCCTGGTTTCATTCTTAAACCAGTTATCTAGGATGTGAATAGTACTCCCCTTGGAACATGTTACATCAATATGCATAAACATGAACTTGAATTGCTATATACTTGTTTCACTTTCTCGTTTTGTGAGTCTTGATGCGTGCATTTGGGATCTCTTTTCTCATATTTACCCATAAGCTTCACATAGCCAAAATTGCCTTTTTATCCCCCAAAATCTACATCCCATACTTAGCCTACCCTTCCAAGCTAGTATTTGTAGTCCTTGGTTTATTTTGAGGTATCTTGGTTTGTTTGCTATTTTGAGCAAAAAGAGAAAAGAAAGAAAGAAAGCAAGAAAAGAGAAAAAGAACAGAAAAAAAATTCAGAAAAAGAAAGAAAGAAAAGAAAAAAACGAAAAAAGTCAAAAACGTACAGAAGTCAGTCGACCGACCCCTTTCATAGGTCGGCCGACCAACTGTCATTATCAGATTCAAAATTCGTTCCAAAAAGTCCCTTTCTTTTATATGTTATCACTCCCGTACTTCATTCAAAATATTTGGGAGTCCTTTCTTATATTTAATGTGAGAGTTGTGCTACAAAAGAGCACCTTCTTAATATCAAAAGTTGTGAATTATGTTGTTGAAAATCAGTTTTACTAGCTTGGCTACTAACCCCACAAATCCAAAAACATTTTAACCACTTTTTACCTTTTACCTCACATATCTTTCTTACCTCAATTGCATGTATCCGAGTCACTTAATGGGATTGTTATACAAAGTTGTAGAATTCTTGTTCATGTTAGATTGCAGGCATGTTTTCATAGGTCGCAGTTAGGTGAGTGTCATTACAAAATTACTTCTTTCTATCTTTTGCATATACTCACCCTTTGCTTCATGAGTGTCTCGAGCGTACCGCGAGAGTCCATGGTATAAAGTCTCTATAGTCTCTAGTTTTGCAAGTTTGACAACACCATAACTCGTTTGCATGATTTGAATACTTTCTCATTTTGTACTTGGCATTGGTATAGGCTTACATGTAAATTTCGCTCTGAGATTGAAATCGTTCCATTAGTTAAGATCGAGTCTATTTCTTGCTTGAGGGCAAGCAAGGGTTTGGTTTGGGGAATTTGATGCGTGTCTATTTTATGATGTTTTTCATCTATTTTTACACGCATTTGGTCGCTCATTTACTATGTTTTAGCCTTTATTTCCCAACAATCGTGTACTTTCGTATTTTTATGCATTTTTGCAGATTTATGCGGAAAAGAGGCGATTTAGCACCAAATTCATGTTCTCGAGTCTTTTGCATAATTAAGGAACAATGGTAAGTCAACTGGAGTCTTTATTTAAGTACCAAAAGTCAAAGCGAGAAGAAAACCGAAGAATTCCTTGCGGAAGCAGTCGACCGACCAACTAAACGGGTCGGCCGACCAGGCCTAATTTCTATAAAGTCAAAATCTTGAAGAAAAGCCCAAGAATTCAATTAAGTCCGTAAAAGAGGTCGACCGACCCACCAAAGTGGTCGACCGACCTCATCGAAGCCCAGGAGCGATTTTTCGGAAAGTAATTAGAAGTAGGAGTCTTTTAGGAAACTCTAATCTTTGGCCCTATATAAACTAATCTCTTGATTAGGGTTTAGTATCTAGCTTTTATCAAGACACATTCATATTCAATAATCAAGTTTTATTTAGAAGAATTTTAATTTTGTAATCTTTCGATAATTCCCAAGCATTCAATAAAGTTTGTTCCTTTCTGCCCTAATTCCGACTTTGGTAATTACTCTTTTAATCTAGCTTTATTATTGTTCTTATTACTATTGCATTCAATTAAGATAGAATTCTCAAGCTTTATTGAATCTCGCATGTTTAGATTATTTACTATGTTTACCATGTTTATTCCCGTTTTCATAATCGTCTTAATAACCATGAGTAGCTAAATTTCATATGTTAGGATGTAGGGGATGAATATGCGTAGGTAGTAGAAATTCCGAGACCGACTTGTAGCAGAGCCGCGGTCGGCCGACTCAAATAGTGGGTCGGTCGACCGAGGCTGTGGTCGGCCGACTGGAATAGCTGGTCGGTCGACCACCCGCGCATGAATCCTGTTTTGTCTTTTCTTGTTGACCATAATATCCTACAATGAGACTGAAAGGAGACTTGTAGGACGTTAGTAATGACCTACCCAAGATTGAAAGATACGGGAAGGGCATTGGTTGACACCTTAAGACGGCTAGGTTACTTAAGACTGAAAGGTATGTGACCTAGGATTTAGGAATCACCCTTATTGTTGACACCCAATAATTGTGAGACCTAGGAACTAATAGCATAGGCCGAAAGGAGCTATTAGGTATCATAGGCCGAGAGGATATGTTACATCCCTTACGCGACTGCAATACATGTTGACCTTAGGATTTATATTACCTTAGCTATTTGTTACCCAAACATCCTAGCATCCCTTTTATTATAATTTTATTCTCATCTTTATTTCTTGTTTTATTTTAATTCCTTGCTTAAACTTAGTAATCAACAATCAAAACCCCCAAATTTGTTACCTTTAACATTAACACCAAACAATAAACATTCCCCACCTCTCTGTGGTTCGACCCTGACTTTCACTATCTATTGTTAAAGTTAGGAATTATAAATTTTATCTTTGGTACCCTCAACGACGGGCATCAGTAAGGGTGGTGAAAATCTTATTTGCACCTTGGGAAATGAAACGGCGCTGCAAATTGCATTCCATTGCATATATAAGTAGGTTCTTAATCGCACCTGCTTCACGAACGAACTCATCATATGCAGTTCGTTGGTGTAACAGCCCGCATTTTCGTAAATTATACTTTAAAGGTTTTTAATTATTTTTACGGGATAAAATAATATTTTAATGTTTAATGTTAATTTACTTTAAATAATTCATAAGATCCGTCTTAAGAACCCTAAGTCCTTAAGACGAATGCGAACTTGGTAACTTAAGTTCGTATCTTAAAAACCCGTTCATTTCTACAAACCCGTTTTCCTTGAAACAGGAAAGGACTGTTAAAACTTCCTTAAACCCTCTTGTTTGTCGACATCTTCAACCTCAAGAACAATAATACAGTAAATCACATTTCTTACAAAACCTCCTAAATAATCATCTTCTTTTCCTTATTGCTTCATCATCCGTTCATCAAATCAAGGTAATAATAACATTTTCGGAATCCTCATCGAATTTGCAAGCCATCCGTCACTTCCGTTTCTCGTTTCCTTCAACTCGAAATTTGGGCTGTTTTGAGTATACTTCGAATTTAGCCTCTTAACACCGTTTTACTTGTTGTAGGGGAAGGCTTAGAGGATCCTAAGGAAGTTAGTGGCAAGATTGAAGAAGAGATTGGAGCTTAAACGCTTATAAGGTGACGATTACGAGTAACTCGGCCTTTTTGTTAAAATAGCAAGTTTGTTGTGTTCTTGTTGATGTTTCTGATTTTGTTTAAGTTGAATGATTAATGGACTTAGAAACATGTTTAGGAATGTTCTTACTTGTTGAATTCATGCCTTGTGATGTTTTCATATGTTCATATGCTCATTTTCAGTTTTCACAAAGTTAAGACGGATACAAGTTGTGATCTTAATATGTGGTTGTTGATGAAATTTATGCTTGTTTGTGGTTCATATGTATGTATAAGATGCTGGGTAAACTTGTGTTGATGCGAATTTTGAAGTTTGGTATCGATTTGTCGATGGATTGAAATCACTGTAAAAGTCGAATTCTGCGTACAGGCTCTCTGAGCCGGTCGACCGGCCGCCGGTCGACCGGCTGGGGGTGTTATTTGTTGTTTTTGCGTAAAATTGAGAACATAGGAATAGGGTTCCCAGCCGGCAGACCGGCCGCCTGCCACCTGGCTGGGAGTGCATTTCTAGTGTATTTGCGTGATTTTGATACGTAGGGAATTTGGGTTCCCAGCCGGTAGGCCGGCTGCCTGCCGACCGGCTGGGAGTCCTTTTGTGTTGTTTTTGTTTTAAAGGCTGAGGAAGCTGAGAGGGGTTACCAGCCGGTAGGCCGGCTGCCTGCCGACCGGCTGGGGGCCCCTGTAGCTTGTTTTTTATTCATATTTTGTTGATAACTTTTAACCGGTTGATCGGTTTTGATTGAAACTTGTTCCTTGTATCTTTGATATGTACTTGAGGTCCCCGGAGGATGGGCGACACTATATTGGGTTCGGGAATGGAGTGAGGATAGAGACCCCCCGGTCGGGTAACCGAAAGGGAAACCGGCTCTCCCTCGTCTTAGTTCCCGGGGTCAATTAAGTGTTGTTTAGTAGTTTAAGAAGTTAGAGCTATAGGCTAGTTTCTATCTTTGGATGCTATTGATTGAGTTGGATGTCGCGTGGTGGGATATGTGTTAAGTTCACCTCTGGACCCACTACGTGTTTTGTATGTCGCGTGATGGGATATGTGTTAAGCTCACCTCTGGACCCATTACGTATTTTGCTTGTGGCGTGTCAGGATATGTGTTAAGCTCACCTCTGGACCTGACACGTGATCGGTTGTCTTACACGGGATATGTGTTAAGCTCACCTCTGGACCCGTTGTGCGATAGCTGTGTATTGGGATATGTGTTAAGTTCACCTCTGGACCCAATACTTGTTTTTAGCATTGGGATATGTGTTAAGCTCACCTCTGGACCCATTGCTTTTGGATGTATGTTGGGATATGTGTTAAGTTCACCTCTGGACCCGACATTTGTTTGTAGTGGGATATGTGTTAAGCTCACCTCTGGACCCATTACTGAATTGTGATTAGGGATATGTGTTAAGTTCACATCTGGACCCTTTTCTTGAATGGTATGTATAGGGATATGTGTTAAGTTCACCTCTGGACCCTTTACTTGAATTGCATGTTGGGATATGTGTTAAGTTCACCTCTGGACCCGACATTGTTTGGTAGTGGGATATGTGTTAAGTTCACCTCTGGACCCATTGCTAGTGTTTATTGATGTTTATATCTGCTTGCCTTGAGATTGGTACAGTGTCAGATATGCATGATGAAGTTGATGATTATATAGTGTCAGATATGCATGATGAAGTTGATGATTATATTGCTTGAGTTATAGTTTGTTCATCCAAGGCATTGGATGACTCTATGATCGGTTTCATAAATAGTTGGATTGAAAGACCCCCCGACTGGGTAACCGGTAGGGAAACCGGCTCTCCTTCCTAACGGTTTATGAAGTTGGTTGAGAGCCGTGCATTAGTATTGCATGATAGTAAGAGAACAGTTGATGAGATGTTTATGCTTCACATGTTTATATATGTTTGAGTATTCTATATTGCTTTACTTGTTACGTGTCGTTACAAAAGGTGGCTAGGAGAACTCTAGTCACTCCCCACTGATTGTGGCGTACATGTTTTCATGGATGTAGGTACATGCAGGTTGGATCGGGGTTCACTTGAGAGCTAGCGAGTGATGATCCTTTCATCATATGACTTACACGTCTATCGATTAGCTAGACTCTTAGTTTTTGATACAGTTATCTTTTGGTGCCTGTAGGGATGTTCCATCCCAGGCTGTTGTACATATTTGGTTTTCAGTACTTAGAACTGTCATACTTACCCATCTTGTTTATATCAGTTTTCAGTTTCCGTTTTAGTTTAATTCTTCTCGCATGTTGTTTATGTTTAAAAAGTTTAAATTCCGCTGCATTTTTAGTACTTTGTGTGTTTTAAATTTCCGCTTTCGCGAGGGGTTTTACAGTTGGTATCAGAGCATTATTGCTCCCGACGCACTCATGTGACCCCCAACCTTAACTTGACCAAATAAACAAATAATGAATGAGAGATGGGGTAGATTTAAGGACTTATATTATAGTCTGTTTTGTGATGGCTTCTATTAGGCTCTAACATGTTTGTTGATTGTCATTGATTTCACTTTTCTATCTTTTAATCGACGAACCGTGGGATTATCCATTTGGCGATGGAGACCGGAGTTCTACCGAAGATAGAAGATTTGTGCTACTGTTGGGAAATACTTCTGAGCCTTGAAGATACTCCTCTTTCCTTGTGCATCACTTTCTTTGATAACTCTGGATGCACATCCTTCTTTTAGAATATTTATCTGTCTTGCTTGAACAGATCTTCATATCTTTTCAGCTTAACCTTGTTGCTTGCTTTCTTAAGGTGCCCTCTAGGTAACCTTTCCTTTTATTGGATTTGGAGGAACTAGTCTTAGGATAACCGTAAGTTGTGTTATGAGAAATATTGTAATTTGAGGAATAACTTAAGAGGTATCGAGAGACATGTTTTGGTGATCCAAGGGTCTAGTTGTCTATCCAAATGGGGAGAGTGAAAGTGAGTGATAGGATACTTGCTTGAAGGTTGAGTTGTATACTTAGTATTCCGTGGAACCTACCTTGAGAACCATGCTTAGATCGTGGAAGTATGTGGATTGTAGACTACTGTTAAGGAGTTAGATAAGATATTTGAGGTTATAGAGCAACCTGAAAGAATAGGCTTAAGATGATAATGAAAAAGAATAGATGAGTAAAGTGAGTTAGTATCAATTGACTCAGGTGAGTGATCGAGTTGAGAAAGGTCCGTTGTTGAAGAATGTGAATCATTGGCTACAATGGTTGAATACTTGAAGAGTTATTGACTTAAGCTTAGAAGAAGTGAATCACTACTTTACCCTAGGCTGCCTATCGAATCTTAACGTTTGTTTAATGAAAAACTTAAGAGAAACTTGAGGATGCACCGCTAGTTTGTGAATGGAATAAAGTAATTCATTCGGGGGGGGGGGTGGAAGTTCGGAAAAACTTGATGGTTTGGGAATTGTTATCTGGTGGACAGTAAGGTAAGTAAAGTAGATATAGCATATATTGATGATGACCTGAAAGTGTTATTGAATGGTCATTTGAGGAACTAGCAGAGATGAGACATCTCAAACTTTTGGAGATGGGTAGTTGTAATGGCGATATCGTTTAAAGTTTGGAAGATTAGGGTATATAAATCATTGGAGGAATTGTTCATGAGAACCGATAATTGAATGACTTGATTTGGGAAGTAAGAAGTGAGAACCCCGTGAGAATAGTGAGAGACCCGCACCTTGGGAGATTTCCGTAATCGTTTCTTTCATATCGCTTCTCTCCTTTCCCCTCCTTTGCTTCTCCTTCTGATCTTCGCTTCAATTTTACTGGAGTCCATAGCATAAAGTTCCTTACCTTGTCATCTTGTTGTCCCTCGAGCCGTCTTCCGTTTGTCTCTCTCGAGACCTGTGTCGTGTTTATTCCTGAAGTTTGCATCTCATCTCCTCTTCTGTGAGCCTTGTTCCTTTTCATTTAGGATAGTGGCGAGATCGACCTGTTCTTGCGGTAGAGATACATGCCTTGAGGAATGCTTGGCTCTGCGTTGCCAGGATTTGGTTGAGAGAGTTGGTGAGAATAATGTTCGGGCGATGTTGGATAGTGTACCGTCTTGAGAGTTCTATGTAGGATGGGTCGGTGTGTAAGTGGTATTTGTAGATTTTGAAGTACCATTTCAGGATTTGAATATAATGCTTGGAGTTCTAGACGAATTTAGAGGAATGTACCTTGGATAATGCTGATGTGGTTAATTGGTTGAATGAGGTAAGTTAGTGCTACTTAATCTTGAGGAACTTTTGTAATGCAGAAAGGACCATACTTGAGGAACAAGAGTTATTGGTAATGGTGCGAGAATATTGAGACATTTACAAGTGGACTTTTAGAGCTAACTGAGTGTTGACCGTGAATTACTTATGGAACCTCGGCATTTGCCTATTGATGTACTTACAGGTAACCGTTGATGTTTGAGGTAATCGTAGAGTAGGAATTTGAAACTTATAAGTGTTCATAAATATCAATTGAGGAATCTCGGAATGTGAATGTCTAGGTCTTGTGGAACCTATAAGAGCGAAAGTTGTTACTCCCTTGGAACTCTCTTGAGATGTATATTGTTGGTAGATGGTTGAAATCAGAGAATTTAGGAGTTGTTACTTTAGTAAGATCTTCTTTCGAATGTTCATTGTGATAATAAAATTTGGGAATTTAAGATATCGAACCTTGTGGAATAGGTTTGCTAGGATCAAACTGTCAAAATTTAAGGTTATAGGATAATGAGTACCATATCTTGGGTTTCGAGGTTTTGATGATAGAACTCAGATTTGGAAAATGCGTAAACCTTGTTCTGAGGAATGTGTTTAGGTTTCCACTTTGAGTGAGAGATCCTTAACCGTGGTTAAACGGATTTTAGTGTGAACTGAGTGAGAGTTTTGGAAACCTTCTTGTTGAGGACCACCCTATTTCGTGGATGAGATAAGGGTAATAGGAACCGTGAACCCATTGTGAGCATCGAGGATTACTGAAATCGCCTTTTGGGATATACTAGGGATCGTTGAAGGGATGTTTTGATTATGAGTTGAGCGGTTAGCGTACCCATGTTTGACAAAGGTTACCGTCTTCTTTAACCTTCAACTTGATTGTTCCGTTCCTTCAACCCTCCTTTTCGTGTTCTTACAGCCGCGAGGCTTGAAACCCCTAATTCTTCGTGTTGAAAAATAGCTCTGCGACTGTTTCCGCGCTCTCAAACGCCTGTTTTGAAATCTTGCTCCCCAATTGTTGACTTTAAACTCACTGTTTATGTAAAAACTTAATTGTTTTGAGAAATTGAAATTTGTTTCCTCTTCCGTTAGAAGTAACTTTTCGTCATGGTTGCAATTTTATGTTCCAAAATTTGAGAAAAAAGGTTAATTTTGAAGGAAACTTGATTTTGAAGAACGGAACATTTTTTAAATTGGCAGACTTCAGCGTTGATTGACACTAGAACGTGTTATTGGAGACGTCTGGTAACCCGTACTGTGCTCATCAACACCGAATCGACCTAAATTTCGAATTTTGACTAATTTAGTTTTGGGACTTGTCTCAGATTTGGAATATCGGACTCTTGAATACGTAACGAGAATCCCAATATCCATTGACAAGACTTGTGCCATGAAACTTTTTCTTCTTGAAACCTTTTCTTCTTGAAACCTTTTTGAAAGATAAAGTTTTGGGTTATCTTAACCCGTGTGGTACATTTGAAAGTTATAGTTGTTTTCGTACTTAGTTCTGCCTTCGAGTTTCGAGGACGAAACTTTTTGAAGATTGGGTGATTGTAACAGCCCGCATTTTCGTAAATTATACTTTAAAGGTTTTTAATTATTTTTACGGGATAAAATAATATTTTAATGTTTAATGTTAATTTACTTTAAAATAATTCATAAGATCCGTCTTAAGAACCTTAAGTCCTTAAGACGAATGCGAACTTGGTAACTTAAGTTCGTATCTTAAAAACCCGTTCATTTCTACAAACCCGTTTTCCTTGAAACGGGAAAGGACTATTAAAACTCCCTTAAACCCTCTTGTTTGTCGACATCTTCAACCTCAAGAACAATAATACAGTAAATCACATTTCTTACAAAACCTCCTAAATAATCATCTTCTTTTCCTTATTGCTTCATCATCCGTTCATCAAATCAAGGTAATAATAACATTTTCGGAATCCTCATCGAATTTGCAAGCCATCCGTCACTTCCGTTTCTCGTTTCCTTCAACTCGAAATTTGGGCTGTTTTGAGTATACTTCGAATTTAGCCTCTTAACACCGTTTTACTTGTTGTAGGGGAAGGCTTAGAGGATCCTAAGGAAGTTAGTGGCAAGATTGAAGAAGAGATTGGAGCTTAAACGCTTATAAGGTGACGATTACGAGTAACTCGGCCTTTTTGTTAAAATAGCAAGTTTGTTGTGTTCTTGTTGATGTTTCTGATTTTGTTTAAGTTGAATGATTTATGGACTTAGAAACATGTTTAGGAATGTTCTTACTTGTTGAATTCATGCCTTGTGATGTTTTCATATGTTCATATGCTCATTTTCAGTTTTCACAAAGTTAAGACGGATACAAGTTGTGATCTTAATATGTGGTTGTTGATGAAATTTATGCTTGTTTGTGGTTCATATGTATGTATAAGATGCTGGGTAAACTTGTGTTGATGCGAATTTTGAAGTTTGGTATCGATTTGTCGATGGATTGAAATCACTGTAAAAGTCGAATTCTGCGTACAGGCTCTCTGAGCCGGTCGACCGGCCGCCGGTCGACCGGCTGGGGGTGTTATTTGTTGTTTTTGCGTAAAATTGAGAACATAGGAATAGGGTTCCCAGCCGGCAGACCGGCCGCCTGCCAGCTGGCTGGGAGTGCATTTCTAGTGTATTTGCGTGATTTTGATACGTAGGGAATTTGGGTTCCCAGCCGGTAGGCCGGCTGCCTGCCGACCGGCTGGGAGTCCTTTTGTGTTGTTTTTGTTTTAAAGGCTGAGGAAGCTGAGAGGGGTTGCCAGCCGGTAGGCCGGCTGCCTGCCGACCGGCTGGGGGCCCCTGTAGCTTGTTTTTTATTCATATTTTGTTGATAACTTTTAACCGGTTGATCGGTTTTGATTGAAACTTGTTCCTTGTATCTTTGATATGTACTTGAGGTCCCCGGAGGATGGGCGACACTATATTGGGTTCGGGAATGGAGTGAGGATAGAGACCCCCCGGTCGGGTAACCGAAAGGGAAACCGGCTCTCCCTCGTCTTAGTTCCCGGGGTCAATTAAGTGTTGTTTAGTAGTTTAAGAAGTTAGAGCTATAGGCTAGTTTCTATCTTTGGATGCTATTGATTGAGTTGGATGTCGCGTGGTGGGATATGTGTTAAGTTCACCTCTGGACCCACTACGTGTTTTGTATGTCGCGTGATGGGATATGTGTTAAGCTCACCTCTGGACCCATTACGTATTTTGCTTGTGGCGTGTCAGGATATGTGTTAAGCTCACCTCTGGACCTGACACGTGATCGGTTGTCGTACACGGGATATGTGTTAAGCTCACCTCTGGACCCGTTGTGCGATAGCTGTGTATTGGGATATGTGTTAAGTTCACCTCTGGACCCAATACTTGTTTGTAGCATTGGGATATGTGTTAAGCTCACCTCTGGACCCATTGCTTTTGGATGTATGTTGGGATATGTGTTAAGTTCACCTCTGGACCCGACATTTGTTTGTAGTGGGATATGTGTTAAGCTCACCTCTGGACCCATTACTGAATTGTGATTAGGGATATGTGTTAAGTTCACGTCTGGACCCTTTTCTTGAATGGTATGTATAGGGATATGTGTTAAGTTCACCTCTGGGCCCTTTACTTGAATTGCATGTTGGGATATGTGTTAAGTTCACCTCTGGACCCGACATTGTTTGGTAGTGGGATATGTGTTAAGTTCACCTCTGGACCCATTGCTAGTGTTTATTGATGTTTATATCTGCTTGCCTTGAGATTGGTACAGTGTCAGATATGCATGATGAAGTTGATGATTATATAGTGTCAGATATGCATGATGAAGTTGATGATTATATTGCTTGAGTTATAGTTTGTTCATCCAAGGCATTGGATGACTCTATGATCGGTTTCATAAATAGTTGGATTGAAAGACCCCCCGACTGGGTAACCAGTAGGGAAACCGGCTCTCCTTCCTAACGGTTTATGAAGTTGGTTGAGAGTCGTGCATTAGTATTGCATGATAGTTAGAGAACAGTTGATGATGTGAGGAATAAAGCATGTATTCACCCTAAATTTGCAGGATTATAATGAAAAATACAGTTGTGTTTATAGTCATAAGATTAAAAAGGATAAGAAAAAGAATTACAACCTTGGGTCCTTGCTTGAAAAGGCCTAAGAACAGGAATTAAAGTAAATTCCCTCCTATAACTTGCACCCAAGACTTTGTTTGAGATGATGCCGCGTGTGCTAGAAAATACTCTCCAATTGCCTTGCAATATGGGGAAAGCTATTGAGGTTTTAGATGTGAGATCTGAGTTTTGGGAGAAGAATGCTCTCAAAACCCTAATTGTGAGAATTATCATTCAACAGTTCCTGACATAAGGAGAAGGACTCTCCTTATGTAGTACTTAGGGTGGGTCGGCCGAATTAGGGTAAGAGTGGGCTTTCTCCACTCTTACTTTATTCCTTTGCATGATTCGATCCGTTTTGCTAAATATTATTTGCGGGATTTTTATTATAAATCGCATACGTGTTATCAGATATTAATGCAGTCGATGTATTAATAATGGTCTGATAAAATTACGATATTGTATAATTACCCAAATTAATATAACTGTTTATATTAATACCCGAAATCAATATTTAATTAAATATAACTGCTTATATTTAATTTTATGAATTAATCATGTAATCCGCATTAGCTAAAATTATTTAATCCGTATTAAATAATAATCTCAACATCTTATTGACTAATTTAATAGTCAATACCTCTGACTAACTGTTTAGTCGTATTCGGCATAAATGTGACTGTATTTTCATACCTTCACATCTCTCAAACGTATCCTATAGGTGTGACGTATAGGGACCAGTTGATCACCGCCATCCGTATGACAATAACGTCAAACTTATCTAGCAAGCCAACCGTTATTGATAAACGTGGATCAACTGGTAATAATACAAAAGTATGCCCTTGTGATCCTTAAAGAGATTTAATAAGTCATTGTACTTAATTGTCAAGGACACCAGCCCCAACAATCTCCCACTTGTCCGTACAAGGGTATGTGCAATGACGTTATCACACTACATGTGGAGGACACAAGCTCCAACAAACTCCCATTTGTCCGTACAAGTGTAGGTGCGATAACCGAATCTCATATCCTTTTAAAATTTCTCCCACTCAATGTAAGACAATTTGCAAATCCGCATTCGCAAAGGTCGTATCTCACAAGCGATCAGTATCAAGAGTGGTTTCCCCGACTAGAGAGTAACTTAACTGATAAAACGAATCTGTATTCGAGCATGGCCATGCATTTCAGTTACTACTCCTCGAGTGGCCCTGAGAAATGATAAAATCCTGATAAGGGTTTGGATATTTCCCTCAACTCGAATCCTGCCGATATCGCCCAGCATGAAATAACCCAGAAAAAATCCTCTTGGCCCCTGTTACGGTGACCGTGGGAAAGAAACCAAAGTTACCCAAAATCTGTCTTAATCTCAAGAAACAGTTGAAAGTCAAAAGACTCGACTCTAAGGAACACTATGGAGGTCCTATCCACGACCAGGCACCCAATGTTATAAAACATTTAGGACTCCATAACGTTGTCACGGAGTGTCCTACGAGATATCCGTATAACTCGCCTTTGTGATTGGTCAGTCATCCACGTGACTTATGGCTCGTTGAACCCACCATCAACCAACGTCACAAAATGATTACCTGAGTTATCAGCTCAAGTGGGTAATCAAGGACCAAAACGATGTAATGTTAATCAGTTCACTTTGTGGTGTTCAAAATTGGCGTACAATTCCACATGAAAAACAAAACATTTTATATCATAACAATAAGGTTGAATAGAGTACACGAGAAAATGAATTATTACATGAATTCATAAAAGAGTACTACAACTTAGGAACACATCTAATTCCCATGGAATGAATGTGTCCTTCATGCTTATCACGTGGTAATGCTTTAGTGAGAGGATCAGCTATGTTGTCATCCGTAGCGATCTTATCAATGAATATCTTCTTTTACGCGGACTCAGTCGTAGAATCTGCTGTAACACTCTGTTTAGAACTTTTCCAGCTGACAGCAGCGCCATTAAGAGTAAAAACGAATCCAGACTGAGATTTCGAGTCATCTCGATCCGTTTGGAAGCTAGCATCTGCGTAACCCGTGGCGCAGAGCGTCGAGTCGCCTCCGTAAGTCAATCCCCAATCTTTAGTCCTCCGTAGGTACTTAAGAATGTTTTTCACGGCCATCCAGTGTTGTTCACCTGGATGAGCTTGGAATCGACTTGTCATACTCAATGCATATGCAACGTCAGGACGTGTGCATATCATGGCATTCATGATCGATCCTATTGCCGAAGCATAAGGAATCCGACTCATGCGCTCTTTCTCTTCCACTGACTTAGCTTCTTGAGTCTTGCTCAAGTGAAGCCGAGGAGTCATAGGAAGGAACCCCTTCTTGGAGTTCGTCATGCTGAATCTCTCCAGAATCTTCTCTATATAAGATTCCTGACTGAGAGACAACATCCGTCGTGATCTATCCCTGTAGATACGGATGCCCAAAATTCTTTGTGCCTCTCCCAGATCTTTCATCTGGAAATGGTTTTTCAACCATGCTTTAACCGAAGATAGGAGAGGTATGTCATTCCCAATCAAGAGTATGTCATCGACATACAGTACTAGGAATACAATCTTGCTCCCACTCGACTTGATATAGAGACATGGTTCCTCGACTGATCGAATGAACCCATTCTCTTTTATCACTTGGTCGAAGCGATGATTCCAACTCCGCGATGCTTGCTTAAGTCCATAGATGGAACGCTTAAGCTTGCAAACTTTCTTAGGATGTGCTGGATCGATAAAACCCTCGGGTTGTACCATGTACAACTCTTCCTCCAAATAACCGTTTAAGAAGGCGGTTTTAACGTCCATTTGCCATATTTCATAGTCATGAAATGCGGCGATCGCTAAGATAATCCGAATGGAACGTAGCATGACTACGGGTGCAAAGATCTCATCATAGTGCAAGCCTGGCACTTGGGTGAAACCTTTAGCAACTAGTCTAGCCTTATGGATATCTTGTTGTCCTTCCACGGCATGCTTTATCTTGTAAAGCCATTTGCATTGAAGGGGACGTACCTTTGCAGGTAGGTCCACAAGATCCCACACGTTGTTCTCATACATGGAGTCCATCTCGGATTGCATGGCTTCTAGCCATAGCTTTGAGTCAGAACTGGTCATGGCACCTTTATAGGTTGTGGGTTCATTACCCTCTAGGAGTAAGACGTCATCTGTATCGTGTTCCTCGACCATACTAATGTATCTGTCCGGTGGAATAGAGACTCTTCCTGACCTCCTAGGTTCCTCAGGGATATCTACCGCAGCCTCGGTTGAAGGTACTGTTTCCTCCAATGGTTGCTCGGTAGTTGGTTCTTGAACCTCCGATAACTCGAAGGTTCTATTACTCGACTTGTTCTCGAGAAATTCTTTCTCTAAGAACGTCGCACTAGCCGCAACAAAAACACGTTGTTCGGTAGGCGAGTAGAAGTAATGACCAAACGTTCCCTTTGGATAGCCTATAAAGTATGTCTTGACCGATCGCCGGCCGAGCTTATCCTCGTGTCTCCACTTGACATAAGCCTCGCAGCCCCAAACCCGAATAAAGGACAAGTTAGGGACCGTTCCCTTCCATAACTCGAATGGAGTCTTGTCAACAGCTTTAGACGGACTTCGGTTAAGTATTAGAGCGGCCGACAAAAGAGCATAGCCCCACAATGAATCAGGCACAACGGTGTGACTCATCATGGATCGAACCATATCAAGTAAAGTTCGATTTCTCCGTTCGGACACACCATTTAATTGTGGTGTTCCAGGTGGAGTCAACTGTAGCACGATCCCACAGTCTTTAAGGTGTTGATCAAACTCGCGTGAAAGATACTCACCACCACGATCCGAGCGTAGTGCTTTAATCTTTCTACCCAGCTGGTTCTGTACCCGATTCTGGTATTCTTTGAACTTGTCAAAGGATTCACTTTTGTGCTTCATTAAGTAGACATAGCCATATCTACTCAAATCATCCGTGAAAGTGATGAAATACTTATAGCCATCTCGTGCGTTGATCGACATAGGGCCACATACGTCCGTATGTATGAGTCCTAATAGGTCGGCAGCGCGCATTCCAACACCTTTGAAGGAAATACGAGTCATTTTGCCGATGAGACATGATTCACACGTGCCATATGATTTGAAATCAAAGGGCGAAATAGCTCCATTCTGTATGAGCTGTTTAACGCGTTTCTCATTTATGTGTCCCATACGACAATGCCATAGGTAAGTTTGATCTTTGTCACCTACCTTTATTCTTTTATTATTCACATGTAATATCTCGGTAGTTTGATCTAAAACATAAATTCCATTCATGGAAACTGCCTTGCCATAAATCATATTGTGTAAGGAGAAAATACAGCTATTATTCTCTATTACAAATGAAAAACCAAGTTTGTCAAGTGCAGAAACTGAAATAATGTTTTTGGATAAACTAGGAACATAATAACAGTTATATAAAAATAACTCGAATCCACTTGGAAGCTGGATTACGTATGTTCCCTTCGAGAATGCAGCCACACGTGCTCCATTCCCGACACGCAGGTCCACCTCACCCTTGGTTAGGGGTTCTTGGTTTCGGAGGCCCTGCACATGATTACATAGATGAGAACCACAACCAGTATCAAGTACCCAAGTTCCGCAACTTGCATGGTTAATCTCAATCATGTGAATAAAAGAAGAAGAAGACATACCAACAGGAGTAACACGGCCTGCCTTAATGTCCTCGCGATACACGGGGCATGAGCGCCTCCAATGCCCAGTCTTGTGGCAATGGTGACATTCCATGCTTGTATCCTTGCTCTTTGTCTTGCCTTGTGAGTTACTCGACTCACCTGGCCCACTCTTAGCAAATCCTGGTTTCTTGAACCTGGGCTTACCTACTGCTAGGTCGCCCTGAGCTTTAGCCTTCCCTTTACCTTTTCCCTTACTGGAGATCATGAGAACATCCTGCTTCAGACTCCCACTCAACTTTAGATCCTTCTCAGTCTGTACGAGAAGGGAGTGGAGCTCATGAGGAGTCTTCTTCATGTCGTTCATGTAGTAGTTGGCCCTCAAGAGGGCGAACCCATCATGAAGCGAATGAAGCATGCGATCAACGATGATGTTCTCACTGATCTTGCAGTTTAGGGACTCCAGTTTCTCGATATTCTCAATCATGTTGAGAATATGTGGGCTAACAGCTTGGCCCTTCTGGAGTTTCGCCTCAAAGAAGCGACAGGTATGCTCATAAGAAACGATTCTCGGAGCCTTGGAGAATTCGTTAGTGAGCGTGGTGAAAATCTTGTTTGCACCATGGGTTATGAAGCGTCTTTGCAAATTTGATTCCATTGCATAGATGAGTACGTTCTTTATCGCACCCGCTTCCATAACGAAATCGCTATGAGCGCGAATTTCGTTGGCTCTAGCTCCAGTTCCTGGGTGTGGCGGAATGGGCTCAGTTAAGAACTTGAGCTTTCCGTCAGCAATGGCAGCATTCCGTAGTGCTGCCTCCCAGTCAGAGAAGTTTGACCCATCATTCCTCAGTCTAGTTGACTGATTCATGGAGTCCATGAAGGCTTTTAGCCAGGATTCACGTGCTAGCTTGGCACTTGGCATTGGGTCTTCACCAGCCATTTAGTTATACAGCAGTTTAATTGAACGTGTTCTAGACTGAAAAGAAGATAAAACAAAACCATATAAGCAACTTATTGTTGTGATTTAAGTCTATATTAAATTGAATTTAAACTCGTAGACTCATGCATTTATATAATTGATCTCCCTCAAGAATTATATAAACGATCCCAAGACTCAATTTCCGTATATTGATAAGCCCACAGTTTGGCTAATTCCAATCGTTGGAACTCTTGGTCGATAGATTTCCGTAAATCCTATCTATTAGTCCATCTCAGTCACTGGAATATTATCGAGTGACCATGATGTTGAGATAAAATAAATCATCTGTTCCCACTTACCCGACGTAGAAGGGGTCATATTATGCCTACCGACGAAGAAGGGATTCATGGGAGGCTGATTTATAAAGACTAGTCTCAATTTTTGGTTATACGAGGAAGACCCCATCAACTCTTATTTATCCATATTTAAGTGAACTAAAAACTAGCATTTGCGTGAATGAATTAAATAAAGTGATGGCTTTAAATTGACATGTGACATCTGTATTGTCACAGAAAACTAACGCGTAACCTCTACATGAGTCAGTTTTCAGGCATGATATAGGTGGTTTGGTTTTTAGGCGGAATATGATGCAGGCTATTATCGATAAAAGCGTAAAGATAAATGCAATAAACGTAAATAAAAGTCCTAGTATGGCCTATCCTACCAAAATAAACATAAAACAACTTGGAATCCACTGTTGGACCCTAGAAGCTTGTCTTGATGTTCCATCTTGGTCCTTGCAGCGGGAGTGAGCATCCGGCCTCCGTCTTGTCTTTGGTCTTCACAAAATTACTAATTTAAATTACAAAAGTAGTCCTAGATACATTCTAATTTAAATACAAAAGTAATTACATGGCAAAAACCCAAAACGGAGATTCAAGATCTCAAAATTACAAGCAAGATCGTGTCCCTTCATTACGGTGACACAATCTTCTAAGGCCACACTAAGTTACAACCGTTTGCAAAAATTAAATACGTTATTGAAAGCATTCAAGGCATTCACAAGACGATAAATAAAATGCATCAACTAAATTAAAATCCATACATGACATCATAATACTGTTATTATGATTAACAAATTTTTACCAAACCACCTTTTAGGATTAAAATTATGTGATTATACCGTTTTAACCACTTTAATTTTAATAAGCATATAATCCATTATTTTAAACTGTTTTAAAACAATATGTATCAAACGAGGGTGAACCGTTTCACTAAATAATATACTATTTCCGTATACAGTATATTATTTTAAGCCATGTGAAAATAAAACATGTTATTTTCGTAAAATAAAAAAAAAACGATTCTGATACAGGGGTGGTCTACCGACCGGAAAAAACAGGTCCACCGACCACCTGACGAAAAAAAATTTTTTTTTTTTTTTTTTTTTTTTTTTTTTTTTTTAAAGCAGAATGGTCGACCGACCCGAAAAACAGGTCGACCGACCACAAAACACGAAACCGAGTTTCTGAACACGATTTCTCACAAAGGAAACTGTTTTAAAAAAAAACAGAAAACTCACACAGGGGCGGTCGACCGACCGCTATAACTGGTCGACCGACCGACACGGCGGCAGAAACGAGATTTTTCAAAAACTTTTAAATAAACTTATGAAAAACACAAAAGTAAAATTTTCATGGCCTGGCTCTGATACCACTTGTGAGGAATAAAGCATGTATTCACCCTAAATTTGCAGGATTATAATGAAAAATACAGTTGTGTTTATAGTCATAAGATTAAAAAGGATAAGAAAAAGAATTACAACCTTGGGTCCTTGCTTGAAAAGGCCTAAGAACAGGAATTAAAGTAAATTCCCTCCTATAACTTGCACCCAAGACTTTGTTTGAGATGATGCCGCGTGTGCTAGAAAATACTCTCCAATTGCCTTGCAATATGGGGAAAGCTATTGAGGTTTTAGATGTGAGATCTGAGTTTTGGGAGAAGAATGCTCTCAAAACCCTAATTGTGAGAATTATCATTCAACAGTTCCTGACATAAGGAGAAGGACTCTCCTTATGTAGTACTTAGGGTGGGTCGGCCGAATTAGGGTAAGAGTGGGCTTTCTCCACTCTTACTTTATTCCTTTGCATGATTCGACCCGTTTTGCTAAATATTATTTGCGGGATTTTTATTATAAATCGCATACGTGTTATCAGATATTAATGCAGTCGATGTATTAATAATGGTCTGATAAAATTACGATATTGTATAATTACCCAAATTAATATAACTGTTTATATTAATACCCGAAATCAATATTTAATTAAATATAACTGCTTATATTTAATTTTATGAATTAATCATGTAATCCGCATTAGCTAAAATTATTTAATCCGTATTAAATAATAATCTCAACATCTTATTGACTAATTTAATAGTCAATACCTCTGACTAACTGTTTAGTCGTATTCGGCATAAATGTGACTGTATTTTCATACCTTCACATCTCTCAAACGTATCCTATAGGTGTGACGTATAGGGACCAGTTGATCACCGCCATCCGTATGACAATAACGTCAAACTTATCTAGCAAGCCAACCGTTATTGATAAACGTGGATCAACTGGTAATAATACAAAAGTATGCCCTTGTGATCCTTAAAGAGATTTAATAAGTCATTGTACTTAATTGTCAAGGACACCAGCCCCAACAGATGAGATGTTTATGCTTCACATGTTTATATATGTTGGAGTATTTTGTATTGCTTTACTTGTTACGTGTCGTTACAAAAGGTGGCTAGGAGAACTCTAGTCACTCCCCACTGCCTGTAGGGATGTTCCATCCCAGGCTGTTGTACATATTTGGTTTTCAGTACTTAGAACTGTCATACTTACCCATCTTGTTTATATCAGTTTTCAGTTTCCGTTTTTGTTTAATTCTTCTCGCATGTTGTTTATGTTTAAAAAGTTTAAATTCCGCTGCATTTTTAGTACTTTGTGTGTTTTAAATTTCCGCTTTCGCGAGGGGTTTTACAGTTGGGATCCAGTCCTAGCAGGTGGTTCAGCCGGAATCGGCTCAACCAAATACATTAGTTTACCATCAGCAATGGCAGCATTCTGTAATGCTGCCTCCCAATCGGTAAAGTTACTCCCATCATTCTTAAGGCGGGAGTTTTGATTATAGGAGACGTGGTCCATGAAGGAGCATAACCACGACTCCCTTGTGAGGGTGGCACTAGGGCCCGGAGTTGTTTTTGGATCAGTCATTTTTTTAAACGCAGATATTAAACGATCTACAAGCTAAGTGAGAAAATAAATAAACATGAGTAATCATCGAATTTAAAATCTTTTAATCAAAGATAAATTACATAATATAATCGATCTCACTCAAAGAATTATATAATGTATTCCAAAACCCAAATCCCGATTTGGTGAGTTAACCTTTTAACTGGTTCTACACTAGAACTCTCAGTTGACAATTTCTTAAATTTATCTTTTAGTCCACAATGACTTCAAGAACTTGATTGAATCATCGTGTTGAGGTCAACTAGGTCACAACACACCACTTACCCGAGGTAGAATGGCTCCATATGGAGATAACAACGGGTCCTATATGCCCACCGACGAACAAGGGATTCATAGTGGTTTTGACTTAGAAAGGCTAATTTCTCAATTTTACGTAGAGTGAGATCTCATCATCATTTTAAACTCATTTAAGTGAACTATTTGAGGTGAGTAGGAATGAGTGATGTCAAATATAAAACATCATATGTCAAAATGCAAAATAATCTACATTAGTCATTTTACATGCATATAGGTGGTTTGGTTTAGTCGGAATATAATGATATGCAGAAACAAGCAATGAAGAGAATAAAACATAAAAATCCTAGTGTGACCTATCCTATGAAAAACAGTAAATACACCTTGGAATCCAATCACATGGACCCGAGAAACTTCGTGGGATCACCGTTCTTCTTCTTGTGATGTAAAATGGACATGGCACTTGAAATGAATGTTTCAATCTCCTCTTCTTCTTCTTTATTCTAAGCTATTACAATGCAAATCCTATTTACATTTAATCTAAAATAAAGAATAAATAAATTACAATGGGGAGATGCGAGATCTCATAAAATACATCACCTGATTACTTTCCACCATTACCGAAAAGTAATCCAAAAACTAAGGCCACACTAGATTACATCATTAAATATTACACCAATTGCCAAAATAAATAAAACCTTCATTGTAAAGCAATATCATTAACAACATAATAAAAAACCTTCATAATGCAATATTATCCAAACCACCATTAAACTAAAATTGAGAGAATTACATGTCATACATGTAAATCATAATCCAATTAAAATTCTAAACAATTTTAGAATCTAGTGTGTATCATCAAATTAGATGTATTAAACATTTTAAACCCTAAAATCATATTTCGTGGTTTAAACACCCCTTTTATTATCTTTATACATTTGTTCTAATTATAAATCTACTAGATTTAATGCCCGTGCGATGCACGGGCCTTTAAGTATTGTCAATTTGTCATCTTAATAAAGTGAATATTTATTGTAAGTAGGACACATAGCATAAAAAATTAAAATTAAGTAACGTTATTGAGAGAACGTTTCTCTAAAGTTGTTGCGGATTTCTTACAAAATAAACAACATTGAAAAGACGTTATAACGTCGAAATATTTCTATTAGTGATGCTAATATTAAACAACTTATAGAATCTATATTACCGCCAAGGGCGCCAACATCATTTTGTTAGACTTTAGATTTAATTTGATATATATACTTTGGGCAAATTAAATTAACTCATGCATGTCACTTATAATTATATTTTTCGAAAATTTTCCCCATAGTTATCTAACCTCTCAATATTAATAGCAATTTTGAACTCATTTTTGTATCTTTTTATTCTATCATTAAGGTTATATTTGGCATAACATTTCAGATAACTTATTTGACCCAAATTTCAGTTAGTTGACTGATTTACAAGTGTTTGGAGCGATTCACTCAACTCTAAACTCTAAAGCTAATTAAATTTTAGGGTCAAACTTGCTTCTGGCGCGCCTGATATACTCCGAAACGAAACAAACTTGTTTTGTTTGAAGCGGTGTGTACCACAATAAAGTAATTAATCACAAAATCTTTATTAAATGAAAAGAAGTTGTATAATTATCTTTTGAAATCAAAATTCAAGTGAAATAACAAGACCCCAAATTAAATACGTACATGTTTCTGAATTATAAGAGGGAATATAAGAATTTCTCTTTGTGATAGATCCCTGATTTTGGTTCTTGAGCATGAATAATCGTCAATATCAAGGGGGAGAAAAACTTCGTTAGTTAAGAAATTGTAAATCGATAACGCAAAAAATATACAAAAGTACAATCTAATCTAACATGTAAGAAAGAGGGAAACACGACAATGAAGTAAAAATAATGATAACCTCAAAGCCTCATTGATGAAGACCGGCCAAAAGACTTATCAATTATGTAGCAATATGAAACATTCATATTTAAATTTACGTCCTCATAAACATTAGTTTATTACAAAATATTCCTGCGTAAAAACAACAACAAAGAAACATAGGGGAAATTAGTAAAGCAAACATTAAAAATAAAGACGAAGTATGCATGAATAGAAGACCGTATATATACATATTACTGTTGTGAATATATAGGAGGAAGAGAAGTGTGTATTATTCTCATTAGGATTATGGGGTATATATAGCACTAAAAGGGAGGAGTTATGCAAGGGGAATACAAAGGGGAAATCTAGAACCATCCATGAGTTAAGGACATCAATACTAATATTAAGTATATACTTAATGTTGAGTCTTATGGACATCCACTAGCTATAATATTTACATAATACTCCCCCTTGGATGTCAATAAGTTGGTGAAGTTGCCTCATTAAAAACCTTACCTGGAAAACCCAATGGGAAAAAACCAAGGATAAGGGAAAAAGAGTGCAACACGTATTTACTCCCCCTCTTGATATCATCACTTAAAATCTTTGAGGCGACGTAGACCAATGTTGTAAATCAGCTTCTTGAATGTTGCAGTTGGGAGTGCCTTGGTAAAAAGGTCTGCCAAATTTTCGCTTGAACGAACTGGTAGTACAAGAATTTCACCTTTCTTCTGAAATTCGTGAGTGGAAAAGAATTTTGGAGAAATATGTTTTGTTCTATCACCTTTAATATATCCTTCCTTGAGTTGTGCTATGCAAGCTGCATTATCTTCATATAAAACGGTTGGTGCTGCTTTTATGGATGATAAACCACAATCTTCTCGTATATGCTGAATCACAGATCTTAACCATATGCATTCACGACTAGCCTCATGTATTGCTAAAATCTCTGCATGATTGGAAAAAGTGGCTACAAGAGTTTGCTTCATGGAACGCCAAGAGATAGCAGTATCTCCATATGTAAACACATATCCAGTTTGTGATCGCGCGTTGTGGGGATCAGATAAGTATCCTGCATCTGCAAAACCAACTAAATCTGCCTTTGATAAATTAGAGAAAAGCAAGCCCATGTCTTTTGTGCCTTGGAGGTAACGGAGTATATGTTTAACACCATTCCAGTGCCGTCGGGTAGGGCATGAACTGAATCTTGCCAGAAGGTTCACAGAAAATGCTATGTTAGGTCGTGTATGACTAGCCAGATACATTAGTGCCGCTATTGCACTTAAATATGGTACTTCAGGACCAAGAATTTCCTCATTATTTTCCCGAGGACGAAACAGGTCTTTATTTGCATCAAGTGATCTCACTACCATTGGGCTACTCAAAGGATGTGCCTTGTCCATGTAAAACTTGTTGAGCACTTTCTCGATATATGAAATTTGATGCAAAAGAATTCCATCATTCAGATGTTCAATTTGTAATCCCAAACAAAACTTTGTCCTACCAAGGTCTTTCATCTCAAATTCTTTCTTCAAGCATTCTACTATTTGAGAGATCTCTTCTGGAGTCCCAATAATATTTAAATCATCAACGTATAATGCAATTATGATAAATTCTGTTTTGGATTTCTTTATGAAAATACATGGGCTAACAGGATCATTTTTGTAGTTTTCACTTAATAAATATTCACTTAGACGATTATACCACATACGTCCAGATTGTTTTAACCCATATAGGGATCGTTTCAATTTGATGGAATAATGTTCTCTGGATCCCGAATTTCTTGCTTCTGGCAGCTTAAATCCTTCTGGAAGTTTCATGTAGATATCATTTTCAAGTGGGCCATACAAATAAGCTATAACTACGTCCATGAGACGTAAGTCAAGTCCTTCTTTTATTGCCAGACTAATTAGGAATCTAAATGTAGTTGCATCCACCACAGGAGAATAAGTCTCTTCATAATCAATTCCAGGTCTTTGGGAGAATCCTTGTGCAACTAATCGAGCTTTATATCTCACAATTTCACCAGATTCATTTCTTTTCCTCACAAAAACCCATTTGTATCCCACTGGTTTTACACCTTGAGGTGTACGGACTACTGGTCCAAATACTTCTCTCTTCTCTAGAGATTTCAATTCTGATTCAATTGTTTCCTTCCATTTTGGCCAATCATCTCTTTGTCTACATTGTTCAATAGACTTAGGTTCCTGATCCTCTTCACTTTTCATAACATTTAACGCAACATTGCATGCAAAAATATCGTCGACGTCGATTTTATTTCGGTTCCAAGTAATACCAGACATGATATAATTTATTGAGATCTCATCATTTTCAGGTACCTGAGTTTCTTCTGGAACTGAATTTTCAATCATGTCCAAAATCTCTTTGGGAGATTTTTGTAAATTTACTGCATCCTCGACCGGGCCATCTTCATTCTTTGCTCCTTTTCTTTTTCGAGGATTTTTATCCTTGGAACCAACTGGTCTGCCACGCTTCTGGCGTGCATGAGACTCATTACCAATTTTAGTTTGTCCTTCTGGGATCTCGATTTTAAATGGAGCATTTACAGCTGGAATGTGTGACTTAGTCACTCTCTTTGGGTCAGTAAAAGCATCTGGCAATTGATTAGCTAAGCTTTGTAAATGAATTATCTTTTGAACTTCAAGTTCACTTTGCTTAGTACGAGGATCAAGATGAGATAAAGATAATTCATTCCATTTTATTTCCTTTTCCTTTTCCAACTGTTTTTCGTCTCCCCCTAAACATGGGAAAATGGACTCGTTAAAATGACAATCTGCAAAACGAGCCCTAAATAAATCCCCAGTGGTTGGCTCAAGATATTTGATTATTGACGGAGATTCAAATCCAACATATATTCCCAACCTTCTTTGGGGACCCATCTTTGTGCGTTGTGGTGGAGCTATTGGTACATAAACTGCACAACCGAAAACTTTAAGATCGGAAATATTTGGTTCCTGACCATGAACCAATTGAGACGGGGAGAATTTATGATAACTTGTTGGCCTGATGCGAATAAGTGATTCTGCATGTAATATAGCATGTCCCCAAGCGGAAATAGGGAGTTTACACCTCATAAGTAATGGTCTAGCAATTAGTTGAAGTCGTTTGATTAAGGATTCAGCTAGACCGTTTTGTGTATGAACATGAGCTACATGATGTTCAACATTTATCCCAATCGACATGCAATATTCGTTAAAAGTTTGAGAAGTAAATTCACCAGCATTATCAAGGCGAATATTCTTAATATGTGTATCTGGAAAATGCGCTCGCAATTTTATTAATTGAGCAAGTAATCTCGCAAACGCCAGGTTACGAGTTGATAACAAGCATACATGTGACCATCTAGTCGATGCATCTATTAAAACCATAAAATATCTAAATGGTCCACTTGAGGGATGTATTGGTCCACAAATATCCCTTGTATTCGCTCAAGAAATGTTATTGATTCATGATTAATTTTAGCTGGTGATGGTCGAATAATTAATTTGCCTTGTGAGCATGCAGAACATGAAAATTGATTAGGGATAATTTGTTGGCTTTTTAAAGAATGACCAAATGAATTTTCAATTATCCTTCGCATCATCGTAGAACCGGGATGGCCTAACCGGTCGTGCCAAACTGTGAAGTTATCAGTAAACTTCTGGTTTACTACAACATTTGCTTCAACAGTAGCAATATTTGTGTAGTACAACCCACTAGAGAATGCGGGTAGCTTCTCCTTAATTTCCTTAATGCCTTGGATTACACTCGTGATTTGAAGAAATTCAACATTTCCTTCACATGTTGTCTCAATATGGTATCCATTACTGCGGATATCTTTAAAACTCAATAAATTTCTTTGAGACTTAGGAGAGTATAGTGCATCAATTATTTCAATTTTTGTTCCCCAAGGTAACAATATATTTGCTCTTCCGGAGCCTTCAATAATATTTGTACTACCTGAAATAGTACTAACATTGGCCTTTTCCATTACCAAGTGTGAAAAATATCTCTTATTTTTTAATATGCTATGAGTAGTTGCACTATCTGCAAGACATAATTCTTCACCATTTAATTGACCTCGAGACATATTGTTATGCTTCAAATAAATAAACAAACATCACAAAATATCAAATATAAATATATTCATCAAAAAAACATCTCCATAAAAAAACTGAAACTAATAAAATGTCCGAAACAAGCAAAAGATAAAGTATCTTAAAAACAAACAAACTTAGTAAAAGTCTTGAAACAAACAAACTGATAAAGTTCGTAAATAAAAATAGTATTATAAAATGAATAATTATTTCTGGGTGATGCTGTCACTTGAAGATTAATTATTCCCTTCGGGGGTGGTGAAGAAGTCAGCAACTTCTAAATGGGTTGCATTTGCAATATCAAAATCACCATCTATGTCTTCGTATACAAGATTAATCTCCACTTTCTTTCCTTTGTTCTTTATCGATTGTTGGTAGAGATCAACCAAGTGCTTCGGGGTGCGACAAACACGAGACCAGTGGCCTTTCCTCCACATCGATAACATATATTAATCACATTTTCATTTTTATTCTTCTCAATTTTGTTTTCATAATTATTGTCCTTCTTTTGATAGGAATATGAATTTGTAGAAGGACCACCACGACCTCGACCAAAATCATAACCACCACGACCTCGACCAAAGCCATAACCACCACGACCACGACCATAACCATAACCATAACCACCGCGACCATGTCCGCAACCACGGGAACCGCGCCCCTGACCAATGCTTCTGGCATTATCTTTTTGAGATATCACATTCACTTCAGGGAATGGAGTTGAACCAGTCGGACGTGATTCATGATTTTTCATCAACAATTCATTGTTTTGCTCAGCCACAAGAAGACAAGAAATTAATTCAGAATATTTCTTAAAACCTTTTTCACGATATTGTGTCTGCAGGACAACATTATTTGCGTGAAAAGTACAGTAAGTCTTTTCTAACATTTCTTCATCAGTAATTTTCTCACCACATAATTGTAGCTGTGATGTAATTCTAAACATGGCTGAGTTATATTCACTCACGGATTTAAAATCCTGTAATCTCAAATGCATCCAGTCATAACGAGCTTTAGGTAATATTACTGTTTTCTGGTGGTCATAGCGCTCTTTTAAATTTTCCCAAAGCACTTGCGGGTCTTCAACCGTCAAATATTCAACTTTTAGTGTCTCATGAAGGTGGTGGCGAAGGAATATCATGGCCCTAGACTTATCCTGAGTCGATGTGGTATTGTTTGCAATAATAGTTTCACTCAAACCTTTTGCACCAAGGTGTAATTTAGCGTCAAGCACCCAAGATAAATAGTTTTTTCCGGTAATGTCAAGAGCCTCAATTTCTAGTTTCGTAAGATTTGACATAATGACTATACGAAAAAAAAAAATAATCGTGTATCAGATGCAAAAGGAGCAGTTAAATAAATTAAAAAAAATAAAAAAATAAAACATGAAGCAGAATATGAAATCTAAAAAAAAAAAACATGTACAAAGCAGGGCGAACCTAGAAATATTAACAATTAAAAAAAACCCTACCAACTTTTAACTATTCAAATATGTACAAATATTACAAGTACTATTTATTTGTAGAAGGCAAACGTTTAAAAACAAAATTGCAGAGAGGATTTAAGGGACAAAAACATTAAACTAAGGAATTAATTTTCTTGGGAATGAACAAAACATGAAGGTTCATATTAAATGAAAATTTGGGGAAGGAGCCATTAATGAGAATAAGAGAGAAAATAAGGTTATCAAGAGTGGTATTAATTACATAATGGTGTAACAAAGTATAAATTTCTCACGCTTTTTCTTTAATTTGGTGTAGCAATAGTCAACGTCTGTCCGCCCCTAGTACGAAGTATATCGTAACAACCAAAAAATTTGCCCATACTTTCGACTCACCTACTCCGTAATTAATTTAAATACAACTTGCATAATCAAAGTTACGACAAAGCAAAAACAATTTGCATAAGGAACAGAATGTAATCTAACAACATGTGATTATCAATATGCGCACCATAGTTAATCATTACATCAACAAGATAACAATGGACCAAAACAACATGAATTATATATAGTTAATAATTCTTAGCCTAGGATAAATGTGTCAACTAAAAAATTACACAACGAAGTTGATAAGTTACGTAGATTATATAAGAAATCCCATGTTAATATGTAAAACAAAACGAATGTGAATAAAATGGGAAAAAGGGACATACAAATTAATTGAATACAATATCAATAATCCAGGATGTGAAAAAAAAATATAACGTATTTTATAGATCGTGCTGATAACGTGCTGTGAATATATAAGAGGAAGAGAAGTGTGTATTATTCTCATTAGGATTATGGGGTATATATAGCACTAAAAGGGAGGAGTTATGCAAGGGGAATACAAAGGGGGAATCTAGAACCATCCATGAGTTAAGGACATCAATACTAATATTAAGTATATACTTAATGTTGAGTCTTATGGACATCCACTAGTTATAATATTTACATAATAATTACTCTGTAGTTTGTTAGTGTTTTAATTTTACATGACATTTATTAATATTAAGTTTATAATTTCTAATCAATATGTTTGAATACGTAAAAGCGTAGTTTATGGTTCTAGTATTATTATTTATTATATACTCCCTATTATATAGGAGTAGTATTAGATTAGAAGTTGGAGTTTCAATTTAATTGTTCAATCTAAAATCTAAAATACTTATAAACTATTTGAAACTATATATTTATTAAATTTTTATCTTTATTTTAAGCTCATAAAAGTTGGAGATATAAGCAAATTTTATCTTTTCCAATTTCTATTTTGAATTTTTTTTTTTTTTTGAAATCACTTAATATATTATTCAACCAATCACGTGGCTCGAAAAAAGCTTCCTTTAATAATATAGATAGATATTTATAATTTAGTTAATATAAAAATTATTATATAATATTAAAAATAACAAAAACAACAAATCACAAAAGGAAAGGGGCCGAAAATATTAAATTAAAACTCACGGTAAAAAAACGCACGTAAATTTTTTTTTATTATTAAAATTGCAATTACACATATTATCAAATAATAACATGTAAATCGACATCTTCATAAGAAATTATATTATTTCCTTAAATGGTATAATCAAGGTAAAACTAGATTTTGGAAACTTTACTAATTCGTGAACTTTCTTAAAATTACTCATAGTAGCACAAAAATCATCTCATAATTTATTTGTTATAGTTCTAATCATATTAGATCTTAAAAATTTCCAAATATTGTCATTAAGATTAACCTTTAAAATCACATGATCAATATTCATTCATCTTAACAATTTAAAATAAACAAAACTAATCTAAAACTAATTATGTCGATTGGTTTTTTAATAATCATTGATCTACATCAATATTATGTATATCATCACATGACAATTATTTTAACAATTAAAATAACAAAAGCAAAAAATAACAAAAGAACCGAAAAAGAAATTGTCGTGACATGATAAAAAAAAATTGGTTTTGTTCTAAAAATCATTGATCTATATCAATATTATGCATATCATCATATGAAAATTATTTTAACAATTAAAATAATAAAACAAAAAAAAATTACCGAAAAACAAAAAAAAACGCCGTGGAGAAGAAGAAAGAAAAAAAATTGTCAATTTAATTGTCAATTATTATCAAAAAGATTTTTGAACAACGCTCTGATACCACTTGTAGGAAAATTTCATAAATTTCCATTAAAGTATTAATCTAATTAATACTGTCAAGGATTATATCAAAAGACGATTTGATACAAAAACTATAAATTGAATTAAAAAGACATGAATATAGAAATAACCTTTAGATCTATGAAGAATCGGCCTAAGAACAACCTAGTAAACCCAAATTTCAATGTAGAAATTCTCCTTAGATTGCACCCAAGATGACCGAGAAAATTGCCCTTCAAGTTTCCACCTTAATTACTATTAATTTTGGAGGCTTTTGTTTTTATGGTTTTTAGATGATAAAACTCATGTGGAAAATAAGAGAAAACTGTTCTCTTATATGTGTGATTCACACAGCCCAAAAGGGCCTATCCACCGTGTTAGTACACGGCCCAAGGCTATTACCGATTGTGTTAGTAGTCTTTTTATTTTAGGAAAGTGTTAATTAATTATCTTATAATTAATTAACCTAATTATATTATTCTAAAATATCATATATTAAAATATATATAATTAATAAATATAACATTTATATATATTTGTTAGAATTAACATTTAATTCATTTCTCCCAATTATTATTTAATCATATTAAATATTTATCATCTAATTAACTACATTTAGCTAAGTTTGACAATTACGTAATTATATCAATATATAATCACATTTCTTAGTACTATCTTATGGGTGTGACATTTAGGGATCAGCTGATTACCGCCATCATATGACAGTAACGTCAAACTTCTAGTAAGCCAACCGTTACCGATAAACGTTAACCAACTGATTAATATACTAAGTATTCCTGTGTGATCCTGTAAAATATTTATTTAAATAATCACACACTGTGGAGGACATTTACTCCAACATACAGCACCCGTGTTGGCCATGCTAGATTTCTCAAGGGGTTTCACCATTGAAACTGATGCTTCTGGTGAAGGAATAGGGGCGGTCTTGATGCAGGGCAATCATCCCATAACATTTATTAGCAAAGCTTTGGCTCCTAAGCGTTAGGCTATGTCTACCTATGAGAAGAAATTATTGGCTATAATCCCTGCTGTCACAAAATGGAGCCAATATTTAGTGGAGAGGAAGTTTGTCATCAAAACAGATCACCAAAGTCTTAAGTATTTATTGGATCAGAGAATATCGAATCCACTTCAGCAGAAATGGCTTGCAAAACTGTTGGGGTATGATTATGAGATCGTACACAAGAAGGGGAAAGAGAACATTGTGGCAGATGCACTATCGAGGATAAAAAGTTCAGAAATGTGCGAGTTATATGTCACTACTATTAGCACCAATCTATATGTTGGGATATATGTCCTCAACAATAGTGCGTTCACATAATTAAATCTCATGACGAGAATGCGTAAGGGATGATACGAAATTGTATTAGTCAACTGATCAACATTAATCAGTAATGATTGGCTAGCTAGAGTTTGACATTACTGTCGTATGACGGTGGTGGTTAGTTGATCCCTTTAGGTCACACCTATAGGACAATCCCCTTAATTGATAAACTGATCAAATGTATATTGATACGAGTTGATCATATTCCTTAAACTCGTATATCGAGAAATCAGAGGTTAAATCTTATTATAAGATTTATGTTTGAAATTGAAACGTGTCAATTATCAAACATTGAACGGTATTCATGAAATATCGTAATTAGAATGAATAAGGTCGTATATTATTACAAGGGTTGTAAATCGTATTGACGATTATTAATAATAACCATTTTATATATACTAGTAATTTTGAATTACTTGTCAATTGTTAAATATGATTTATTTAATTTATAAAATGATATTTATTTGATAAATATATTTTTTAGATTAAAACAATTATTGTTTATAACATTATGACATAATGTATGTCACAAATGTAAATTGTACAATTGACAAACATAAAATGGATGTCCATTTTAACCTAAAATGTGACGGTTTGGGGAGGGTTTAAAGAGTGTTTAAAAAGCATCTTAATTACCCTATTAACCTAATGATTGTAGTATGCCTTGAGAATACTACCTATGGCCACCCTAAGTGCATGGGAAAGGGGAAGTGTTCCCCCTTGATGCTCCCTATGTTCGGCCGTCCCAAACCCAAGACCACCTTAATAAAACTTGTGATCTTATTCACAATTCATTCTATTCTAATTCTTTTAGCAAAATTTCTAGAGAGAAAAAGTTATTAAAACCTCTAAAAAATATTACATGATAATATTTCCAAAACCTATAATAGTTGTATTATTTGTTTTAAATAGCTCTAATAAGAGATTAGAACGAAGTGTAAGGAAACCGTTTCTAAAACCCTAGCTTGTGTTAGTCTCGGTTCTTAAGAGGTGTCTTGGGTGCATCTTGGAGGAGGTATTCTACTTGGATACTAAGGGTTGGAGGATCATCCTTGCATCATTCTTGTCGAAATAGTGAGTTTTCGATTCCTTTTTCCGCATTATAATTAGCATGCATAAGATCTTAGACAATATCTAATTAAAATGTTAATTAACTATTACATTAGTAAGACTAAGTTTTTAGGGTATGAGACCTTAGAACCTAACAATTGGTATCAGAGCAAATCGGTTGTTTGCATGCTTTTCGTTTATATTTTTACGAAGTTATTAGATAACAAAAATAAAATTGAAATTTAACACCATATTTGATATGGCCGAAATTTCTAATGCTTGAATACCTACTGGTCCTAAATGTATTTTAGGATATTTGGAATAATTTTTGGATTTATATTATTCATAAGTATTATTATTTCGGTTTTTGTCATTTTTAATGGTTAAAATAAATTATTTTGGGAAAAATAGCTATTATTAACTTCTGGCCGAGATTTTTTAGTATGGTTTCAAATGTATTTTCTATGATATGAATATGAATTTTCGTAAATATTGGAGTTAAAATACATGGTTTATGAATTTTAAATGTTAAAATGCCATAAAATGAAAATAAATGGGTTTATATAGTTATATTTCGAATTTGACTATAAAATTTTTTGAGTATGTCACATGCAATATTTAAAATGTATATTAAATTTTCCAGAAATTTTTCACATATATTGCATGATTATTGATTTTTAGTGTAAAAATCGGATAATAAGTAACATAATTTCGACTTTAATAGTTTGAGTTGGAATTTGGACATAAAAATTTTACACAATGTCATATATATTATTTCCAGCATGTATAAAAATTTCGAGATTTTTATTTGATGTTATGCTTGTGAAATAATTTTAATGGTTAAAATTGACGATATATGACAAAAATTGTTAAAAAAAAATAGCAAAAGTTTTTAAAATGGCCGAAAATTTTAACCCATAAAATTCATATTTGATATGTCCATCACCATATTTTTCTTGGGAGCCAAAAGTTTCTGTTTTATTTAATTTTTATTTATTAAATGTTATATTTAAAAATTGAATAATAAGAGTCATTTATGAAAATTTCGGATATTGGACAGTGTGTTATTTAAATTTTCTATCCATTTCAGTTTCTTAAAGTGTTTTGGAAAGTGTGAAAATACTATTAGTATTTTAAATGCTTTTATGGAGGTAATTATTGAATTTCTGACTCAAAATATGCGTTTTTACGTTTTATTTATGATATAAATAATAAAACTGTATAAATACTAATATTTCAAAGTTCTAAAATTTTAAGAAAATTGTAGAATGTTCAAAATTTGAATTTTGAATTTTTCGAAATTTTATGACTCTTTTAGAATTTTATATTATTTTTCCCGTAAAACCGATTAATACCGAACAATATTATGATATTAAGTTAAGTCATGTTCAAAGTTTGAGTAAGGCTAAATTTTGAAACCTAAATGAGTTAGGATGATTAACTTAAGTGTGAATTTCGATTCACATGATGCCAAGTGTTTTTAATCGTTAAAACACGTAATTCCATAAAACCGAGGTATACGATAGCTGTATATATAAATGATTTTCAATAGGACGATTTGGCTTAGGTTTTGCATGCTAGTTCATATTCATAAGCATTGCATATTTTAATTATGATTGTCATGATTTTATTTACGTAATTTTGGATTATGTAATTTACTTAGTATGGCCTTAGTTTTAATCGATATTTCCCGTAATGTAAGGGGTTATCGATTCGGATGTAATTAATGTGATCTCGTATCACTTTATTTATTGTTTTCTATTTTATAATGTATAAAGTAGATCGAAAAGTTGTAATTTATGTAAATTCCGGAGAACCTTGAAGACGATGTCATTCGGGAAGGAGTTCCGACCAAGACGGTGTTTGCCTTGGGATGCGTGCCTCGTGAAGATCAAGGGACCAAAGGAGTTGGTTTCCGAATTTGTACTTTTATTATTTTCTTTTCTAGGAAGGCCATACTAGGGTTTCTTATGCTTTAAGTTTTATGCTTTTATTTTGCTTTATATGTTTGCATGCATAGCCAAATCGTCATATCATGTCATGCATTTTATTCGATTCGTCGACCTAGTTAATTAAATTTATTGATAATTCACCGACTTAGTTCACTTAAAACGGAGATAGATAATGAATTGACTAGATCTCTTACATTATAAATATTGAGACTTAGCCTTACCAAAGAGTATAGACCCATGACTCCCTTCTTCATAAGAAAGTGGGCTCGGCTACACCGGGGTACTAAGCTTGTTACGTTGGGTAAGTGGGGTAATGTGATTACACCTTGAAATTTGGTCGATCTGAACGAAGGTATTCGTAACCGTAGTTGCAATAAGTTCGGGCTAAAGACAATTTATAGGAAATTGTCGACCGAGAGTTCTAAGGTAGAACCGATTAAAGAGTTAATCCACCAAATTATATCAATAAGGGATGAATCGGCTACACCGTGCTCGTATTAGTATGGATTTGGGTCTCGGAATCGTTTACTTAATTGGGTAAGAGATGATTAAGTAAATGCTAAACTTGTTTAAATATAATTACGAGTTTTAAATGATGTTGTTTTAATTCCTTCACTTTTATTTGTAGTTTAAGTTTCAACATCGTCAATGGCAACCAACGCTCCACCTCTCACTAATGTATCATTGCTTCGATCCTTCATGGATCGATGGAAACTCGATAAGCATGGTTCCAATTTTAAGGATTGGGATGCGCAATTAGTTTTGGCCGCTCAAGGTGACGATAAGACTCGTTACCTCACCGAAGCCGCTCCTCCCGCTCCAACCGCTCATTCCACGGCTCCAACTCGTGAGGCTTATGAAGCCTATATGAAAGAGTCCTCCGCTCTCAAGAATGTGCTTATCTTCTCCATAGAGCCGGATCTCCAAAGGAGTATGATTAAGTTAAGCACGTCATATGAGATATACACCAAACTTGCGACTATGTTTTCACAAACTCCGATCCAAGGGTGATTCAATATGAGGCGGCCTCCGCCTTCTTCGACATTTGCTTGAAGGAAGGGCAAAAGATTAGCCCTCATGTACTCAAATTAGTTGAGTTTGCGGAGACTCTCAAGTTGCAAGGAGTTGAGGTTCCCGACTCTCTCATCATTGACCGAGTTCTTCACTCTCTCAATAAGGTAGAATCGTATGCTCAATTCCGCGTGAATTTCAACATGCGAAATCAAGAAACCACATTGGACGAATTTCATAAGATGCTCGTCCAAGCCGAGAGGGACATGGGACTTCATGAAAGTTCCACTAAGGATGTTTTGAACATCGAGAAGAAAGGGAAGGGAAATTTTAAAAGGAGTGCCTTCAAAGGCAAGGGCAAGAAAACGTTCAAGCCCAAACCGGCTAAAGAGAAGACCTTTTCGAAAGGCGCTTCCACCTCATCTTCAAAATCTGAAGACAAGTGCCATTATTGCACGAGGGTAGGGCATTGGAAACGTAATTGCCCCAAATACTTGACCGACCTCAAAAATGGAAAAGCAATCGCCGTAGGTAATAAATTCTCGTTTAAAATTCATATTATTTTGTCAACTTATGTATGGTGATACAAATTGTTGACTTTCTGTTGGGTTTCTTAAACTCAAATTAAATTTAGGCCCTGTTCTTTCTGGCTTATTTTCAGCTCGTTTCAGTTCAGCTCAGCTCTATTCAGTTCAGTTTAGTTCAGTTCAGCTCAGCTTCATTCAGTTCAGTTCAGTTCAGTTCAGTTCAGTTCTGTTCTGTAATACCCCCATTTATTTAAGGGCATGTACTAGGACTCCCTAGATAAATAAGGATGTTACCATCTCGGTTTCCCGAGGCAGTAGATACAAAGGAAGATAAACAGTACTTTAAATTGATAAAGTTAACTCAAACGGTTCTACACAACTGAATTATAAAACTGTCTTGCTAAAATAAAAGTACAACTCGTAAACAACTATCATGTGATCTAGACTCTAGGCAGGTCCGGATCCAAGCTTCTCTCTTCCCCTAGCTCCCACAGTCTCAACACCTGTCAATCTGCTCCCCAATAATTGGTTCATCACAGGTGATCACGAATACACAGGGTCAACTACGAGGTTGAGTAGAGAAAAACTGTAAACAAACCACATTACTATAAATAGAAAGTCGAGCTTCTCCACTCCGAATCACAAGACCCATAATTCTCCACACCAATCACAGACCCTTTATCTCCGCACCAATCACAGACCCTTTATCTCCGCACCAATCACAGACCCTTTATCTCCGCACCAATCACAGAATGATATAAACAGCACAATATAACAATCACATGATATTATGTAACAAACATGCTTAATATCAAATAAGAACAGATTACACATCAATATTTATCAGTATTTCCCCTACCTGAATTAGCGGGAACGCAGACAAATCCGAGGCTTGTTAAAATTGTTCCACGCGAAACTCGCTACCTAAACAGATATACGCAACGAAATAACAATCTTCCCGAACCCCTTAACGGTCATACTTACTATAAATAGCAGCCTTTCATAAGTGGAAAGTTTCCATAAATAGAAACTTTCCTAATATAGTAACTTAACTTAAATAATTCTCGACTCGCATATTTAAATAACACGACCCGAAACCGTAAGAAAATACAAATTTACTAATACCAACATAAGTAATAATACTAATAATACCAACATTAATAATAATCATAATAATAATAATAATAAAACTAATAAAACAATTAAAACAATTAAAACAATTAAAACAGCCCCCCTTCTTCGACTAGCAACACCCGACCCTTGCAGCCCTATCACCACCGCGAAACACCACACCCGACCACCAGCAACACTCGACCTTGTTCCCCCGACTGCCTGTTACACCCCCAACCACCTGCAACCCCCTCGTTGGCCGCCGGCGAAGCGAACCAGACCCAAACCCAGGTCTGGTTCCTCACCCACACGACTCTGCCATCCCCTAAATAAATCCCTGCCGACTCTGACACCACCGCTAACACCACCCAAAACCACCTTCTACGTATCCCTTGACACCAGACACATACACCACGGGGGTACCACTGTGTCGACCTCCCCCGAGTCAACAGTGGTACCTCCCCCTACTCTCCCCCTGTGCACGCGTGAACCAGACTGAGACCACGACTGAGGCCAACCAGAGAAACGAATACTGCTCTCTACGCCATCCCCGACACCTGCACCCACTATGACAACCCCCACACGACTCCCCTGACCACCAGCATTAAAGAGACGGTAACGCAAAACGAAGGTGACAACCAGACACTCTTCGAATCTAACACAAAACATGAGCAGAAACGACTGGACTGAACTATTGACAAAGATGCGTGCAACCGTACCTGATTCTCGGTCAATTCGAAGGGTGTTAGACCGCTCTAGACCGTCGTGTGGACCTCCTCTTCTAAGACTGTAGTGGTGGCAGTAGGGTTGTGTGGTTGTTTATGTGTAAAGTGGTTTGGAAAGGAGGTGTGAAGCCTTCATACATGACGGCAGGCAAAAGTGAGGGTGTGAGTGAATGTTTTAGGGTTTCTCAACTTCGTGGGCTGCTTAAGTCTTGTACACGTTTTACGAGGCCCGCTCCCTTCACCCAAGGTCTCAAGTTCGAACCCCCACATAGGCAAGTAACAAACATCAAATGATTACTTATTTACCAAGTATAAAAACGTAAGAGCAAGCGTCGTTAATAAGTATTCAAGGTATTACAGTGATTTGTACGCAAAGTAAGGCCCACTCGAGTACTTACAGCTCGGTCTATTAACTAATACCCGACCCGACATTACACCAATAATAATATTTAATAGATATAATATAAACACGCATATGATAAATTAATTATCGAATATATACGTTCAAATATTATCAACACGTTAATATAATATAAATTAATTATCGATAAAATACGGTTATTACAGTTTTCCCTCCTTAAAATGAACTTCGTCCCGAAGTTCACCATCCCGTGAACAACAACTAGTCACTAAGCATGTAACGAACACAAAACGGAATACCACATAACTTCAAGGCTAATAAAGGTACTTTAAAACACGGAATATTACATTCTACCCTCGTTAAGAAAAAATTTTCCCCAAAGTTTAACGTATAAATAAATTAAAGAATACTCCACGAACACAATAAAATGTACAACCGAAGTAAACAGGATTATCAAGTAGAAACAATCACCATACACCAAATAGTCATGTCATAACAAATAGTCATACCATAAAATCATTAAGATTTTACAATCCTATCCTCCTTAAGACATGGTTACGTCCCCGTAACCTCATTATAAAATTCCCAGCTCCCTACTCCGTCTTACTCATTACTCTATCTCATACAATCTTACTCCAAGTAACTAGCTGGGCGCCAACTCCCTTATTGTTATTATTATTATTGTTTTTGTTATTACGATTATTATATTTATTTATTTATTATTCTATTTATTATTATTAATTAATAATTATTATTATGATTATTGTTGTTGTTTTTGTTTTTTTTCTTCTTCTTATTATTATTATTATTTTTTGCAGAAAAGCAAAGGATCTTTATATCATAAAATGAGAGAGAAATACAAGACCCCAATACTAACTACAAAGGAAACCGAAGTGGTTCCCTATCTAAAAAAACCCCTTAAAGGGGAAAAAATAAAAAAACCCAACAGTTCAGCGTGAACTGTTAAGAACCAGAAAAACATTACAGTAGGGGGAGATACTACAATGTGAAAAAACTGGTGATTAAAGACTTGGCAGATGGCGCAGAATAGTAGCTTCAGAAATTCCATAGCTACAATAATACATCCGGGTATGTATACGATGGAGAATCAAATTCGTAATGCTATCCTCAGTAAGACGAGCCCCCTTGAAAATTCTGCCATTCCTTTCATGCCATATGTAATAGAAGGTGCTAACCAGAGCACACCTACGCCTTCTTTTTACCCAACTAGCTCCACGATTATAGCGACGATACCAATCCAAAATTTCAGCTAGTTCGGTAGTATTAGTGTCAAAAGATAGGGCCATCTGAACAGAAGACCAAATGGTAGCAGACACAGGCCAAGAAAAGAAAAGATGATCATGAGATTCCATAGAATGCTCACAAAGCACACATCTATTAGCCCACATAAACCCTTTCTGAATATAATTGTCAACAGTAGGAAGTTTCCCCTATACAACAAGATGCCCAATAAAACTATGCTTCGTGTAATTGGCAGTGTCATGAATGGTCCGACACCAAGTAACCTGCGAATGAGGGGTACGAAACCAGTTGTACATTTGATTGGTATCATACCTATCCATAGCCAGAAGCTGCTGTTTAGCCGCATTAATACCCGTCTGCTGAACTAAAAGACCCTTGACGGAGAGCACATTCCTCCAATACCAAGAAGCATTGGACTTAGGTTGTGCATCCCAGACATCAATGTCTTTTAAAATATAGGACTTTACACATTTCACCCAAAGAGAATTATTATTATTATTATTATTATTATTATTATTATTATTTTATATATATTTTTATTATTTATAATAATAATAATAATTATTATTATTATTACTAGTAGTAGTAGTAGTAGTAATAGTATTAGTAGTAAACATGAGAGAGTAGAGAAATGTAATTGAGAAGTAAAATTTGATAACATTCAAATAATAATATTTGTTAACACAATTGAAATTCATAATCTTGAAAATATAGATATCATTAACAAAGACATCATCTATGTTGCTTCATTATTAACTTCCGTATCATCTTAACACAATTGAAATTCATAATCTTGAAAATAATAATATTTGGATGACTAATAGGAGACAAATACCCAAGTGTATTCGGGTATCCCGAATCCACCAAATAAATTATATTTACCTACAAATGTTTATATATAAAAATAATTAATGTTTAGACTTAAAATGTTTATATAATAAAAAACAATGAAATACATGTCACATTTACCACATTTAGACGTAAAATGTTTAGATAATAATAATAAAAAAAGTTTAGACGTAAAATATTCAAATGTTGTTTTTGTTAATTTTAAAACACAAGAAAAGAAAAAAGCAAAGTTCATTAGAGTTGACTACAAAAAAAGACCTAAAAATTAATATTTTTTTAATATAATTGTTTTTTACAAAAACACAAATTTGTATTAATCAAACATTTTTTTTATATTATTATTATTATTAGTTAATACACTTTAATTAAAGTTAAGTTATTTCTATTAATTTCAGCTTCATTCAGCTAAGTTCAGTTCAGCTCGATTAAATTCAGTTCAGTTCAGTCCAGCTCAGCTCGATTCAGTTCAGCTCAGCTCAGTTCAGTTCAGTTCAGCTCAGCTCAGCTCAGCCCCATTCAGTTCAGCTCAGTTCAGTTCAGCTCTAAAAAGCCAGAAAGAACAGGGCCTTAGTCATACTAATAAATATCTCATAATGAAAAAGATCTTATCGCATGCATAACAAAATGGCCGAAATATAAAAGAAGAAAATCAATCCTTACATTGTTTGATTTCGGCTAAAATAGGGCACAATCAAAGACACCTTCTTTGATTGTTCTTGAGCTTAATATTCAAGGTATGATCCTCCTTAGTCCCCAATATAGAAGACCTCCAAGAAGTAAACACCAATACACACTCTAATAAAATTTTTGTTTGATTTTACTAGAATCCTCACACAAACAACCTAGTTATTATCTATTATAATTACTACTCTTAGTATAAATATAATAGAGATTTATGGTGTATAGACGAATGAACTACACGGCTAAAACAAAGAGAAAAATGAGAATTTTCTATCTCTAAAATCTCTCTAAGTTTGCATGTGTAGAAGATGAATGAATGAGTTTAGAAAACAATATTTTTCTCTTCTCTATGTTGGTGGCCGGTTGGTTAGGGTGCCCTATGCATGGGCACCAAACCACCACCACTTGGCATCACATGCAATATATAATTATAAATTTTTTTGTTAATTTTTATCATATAAAATGTTACATACACAAAGTTGTATAATGTGTAGTGTGACTTATGTCACACGGTCCATGCTCACAATGGGTTCAATTTTATCAATCATAAAATTGAACATATAAAACATTTCACAAGTTTAACTAACTAAACTTTAATTCTTATAAAATCAATATACAGTCACATCATTTTCTATTAATAGAGCTGTCCTAAAGGTGTGACCTAAAGGGATCGACTGATCACCACCGTCATACGACAGTAATGTCAAACTCTAGCAAGCCAATCATTACCGATTAATGTTGATCAGTCGACTCTATGAAAAGAATCATCCCATGAGTATTCTTATTGCAGATTTATCAGTGATTTAAATTCACTGACGTGATCGCACTATTGTTGAGGACACATTTTCCAACAATCTCCCACTTGTCCTCGACAAGTGTGCGTCACCAATTCTCTGTCCTATTACATCATCTCCCACTCAATGCAAGGTGTCTTGCAGGTCGTACTTGCATTTGATCATATCTTGAGTGGTTTTCTCGATCTGGAGATTAACTGATTTAACCGGAAGTATCTACCATAGATACCTTCCGAGCGTGGCCACGCATTTACAGTTAACTTCTCCTCGAGTGGCCCTGAGATTTAAGATAACCCTGACAAGGGGTTGGACAATTCCTATCCTACTGTTCCCTTTGACTAACGCAGTCCATCATGACCCAAAAGATGCCCATTTGACCCCCTTTAACGGTTGATCGTAGAGCAAAAATGAAAGTCACTTTGAAAACTATGCCACCTTGGGCGAACAGTCTCAAGTTAAACAATTGACTAGCAAGAATACATATAGTAGCTCTCGCCACGACCAGGCTAATATAAAATTTCCAGAACTCTTAATCGGTCACAAATTGCCCGACAAAGTGCCTCTTGCAGTCTGCCTATGTGATCGACTAGTCATCCCTTATGACTCTATGGTATTTGAACTTGACATCAATCGCCTCACACTCTAGTCGCTTCGAGATGTCACCTCATACAAGCGACTAGGGGTTATACTAAGTCTATCCGGTTCACTTAATGGGGTTCAAATTGTCTCTACAACCCATCTGGATTTGACAAAGTATATATTTAAATTAAGTTTTAATGTAAAACATAAAACTTATAAACAATAAACGCGATTATCATATATGAACAATAGAACTTTTATTCACATCAAATAATCTAATACATGTTTGGCATACGCCTTAAACCCATAAACAAAACATGGGAATCATGCTTAGCTTGTGATAATGCTTTGGTTAAGGGATCAGCAACATTTTCTTCTGTCCCAACCTTGCATATCACAATTTCCTTTCTATCTAGAAAATCTCTTATCACATGATATTTTCTGAGTACATGTTTCGATCTACTACTAGACTTCGGCTCCTTAGCTTGAAAGACAACACCACTGTTATCACAATAAAGGGTGATAGGATCTTCGGCCTCGGGCACTACTCTTAGTCCCTCAAGAAACTGCCTAATCCATACTACCTCTTTTGCAGCTTCACATGCTGCTATGTACTCTGCTTCGGTTGTAGAATCCGCAACTACCGGCTCTTTAAAGCTCTTCCAACTGACGGCTCCACCATTCAAGATAAAGACGTATCCAGCCTGGGATTTCATATCATCTCTATCCGTTTGGAAGCTTACATCCGTGTAACCCTTTACACGTAGCTCATCTTCCCCTCCAAACACCAGAAATGAATCCTTAGTTCTTCTTAAGTACTTAAGGATGTTCTTTACAGCAATCCAGTGACTTTCACATGTATTAGCTTGATATCTGCTAGTCATGCTCAAAGCATGCGAGACATCCGGACGGGTACATACCATGGCATACATGATAGATCCAACTGTGGAAGCATAAGGAATCTCTTTCATGCGTTCAACATCTTTGGGCTCCGTGGGAGATTGAGATTTCTTCGAGATAATCCCACTTCCCATTGGAAGAAATCCTCTTTTAGAATTCCCCATGCCGAATCGTCGAAGAACCTTATCAATATAAAATTCTTGACTTAGTGCCAATATCTTTTTGGATCTATCTCTATAGATCCGGATACCTAATATGCGTTGTGCATTTCCTAAATCCTTCATTTGAAATGACTTCCCAACCATCCTTTCACAGAAGATAGCATTGGAACATCATTTCCAATAAGTAGTATGTCATCTACATACAGTATTAGGAACACAACCTTGCTCCCACTGAATTTAGTATATAAACATGGTTCCTCGACACTTCGAGCGAAACCATTTTCTTTTATAACTTCATTGAAACGATGATTCCAACTCCTGGATGCTTGCTTAAGATCATAAATGGATCTCTTAAGCTTGCGTACCTTGCTAGGATTTTTAGGATCCACAAAACCTTCAGGTTGTATAATATACATATCCTCCTTTAAATACCCATTTAAGAAGGCGGTTTTGACATCCATTTGCCACACTTCATAATCATGAAATGCGGGAATCGCTAACATAATCCTAATGGATCTAAGCATAGCAACTGGAGCAAAGGTTTAATCATAATGAAGACCTTGAACTTGGGTAAACCCTTTAGCCACTAGCCTAGCTTTATAGACATCATCATGTCCTTCTATACCATTCTTCACTTTGAAGATACACTTGCACTGAAGAGGTCTCATATCTTCAGTCAAGTCAACCAAGTCCCACACTTGATTTTGAAACATATATAGAATCCATCTTGGATTTCATGGCCTCTTGCCATTTTGCGGAGTCAGGACTAGAGATTGCAGCTTTATAAGTGGTAGGCTCATCACTTTCCAAAAGTAATACATCGAAACTACCATCTCCCTCAATTAGTCCAACATACTTATCAGGTTGATGTGGAACTCTACTCGACCTCCTAGGTTGAATAGGCACCGAAGTAGACGAAAAAGGAACATTTTCGTTTGTCTCTTCTTCAGTTTGTGGCTCTTGAACTTCATGAATTTCATCAAGTTCAAAATTTCTCCCACTCTGTCTTCTAGAAACAAATTCCTTTTCTAGAAAGACAGCCTCTATAGACACAAACACTTTGTTATCTCGAGGTTTATAGAAGTAATATCCACGTGAGGTGGTTGGATAACCAATAAAAGTGCATTTTTCGGATCTTGGAGCTAATTTGTCATCGCTCTTTACCTTGACATAAGTCTCACAACCCCATATCTTCATATAGGATAATGAAGGAACCTTTCCTCTCCACATCTCATATGGAGTCTTTTCGGTCGCTTTCGTCGGACTAACGTTCAACGATTTAATGGCGCTGAGAATCGCAAATCCCCAAAATGAATCTGGTAAATCGGTTTGACTCATCATAGATCGAACCATATCTAATAAAGTTCGATTTCTCCTTTCAGCCACGCCATTAAGTTGTGGTGTTCCAGGAGGTGAGAGTTGTAATAATATACCACAATATTTTAAGTGTGAATCAAATTCACCACTAAGATATTCACCACCACGATCCGATCGTAGTGCTTTAATTTTCTTGTCAAGTTGGTTTTCTACCTCATTTTGAAATTCCTTGAATTTCATGAAAGATTCACTTTTATATTTCATTAAGTAGATATACCCATATCTACTCAAATTATCTGTGAAGGTAATGAAGTAGTCATAGTTTCCCCTAGCGGTGATCGTTAATGGACCACACACATCGGTATGTATGAGTCCAAGTAAATCATTTGCTCTTGTTCCTTTACCACTAAAGGGATTTCGAGTCATTTTACCTAGGAGACAAGCTTCGCATACACCATATGATTCATAATCAAATGGTTTGATAATGTTAGTCTTTACTAATCTTTTAATGCGATTTTCGTTAATATGACCAAGTCGACAATGCCAATAAAATGATTCATTTGGTTCACTTGTTTTTGCTCTTTTAGCTTCTATGTTATAAACATCACGGGATGAGTTCGAAGTTTCTAAAATGTAAATTCTATTAATAGAAGTAGCATGGCCAACAACCATGTCATTCTTAGAAATAATACAACAATTGTTCTTTATGGAAAAACTATAACCTTCAATGTCTAACATTGCAACGGAAATAATGTTCTTAGAAAGCGTCGTTACATAATAACAATTATTTAAATGTAGCTCAAATCCGCTTGGCAAGGCTAGAGTGCAAGTCCCCTTTGAAGTGGCCGCTACCCGAGCTCCATTTCCAAGTCGGAGACCCATCTCTCCCTTGTCAATCTTCTCGGCTCCTCTTATACCCTGTACACGATTACAAAGGTGAGAACCACAACCGGTATCCAATACCCAAGTTGAGTTAGAAGTATAATTAATGTCAATAACATAAATTTCGGATAGAGAATTACCTAACGGGAAAACAAGACCTTCTTGAATATGCCGTAAATAAATCGGACAATTCCTCCTCCAATGGCCCATGTTGAACCATATATTCAAATATATATCAAGTATATATGTTTATGTTTTGATAATGACAAGTCTAGCTATATATATATATATATATATATATATATATATATATATATATATATATATATATATATATATATATAATCGTGTGCTAAGTGTACAGAATATTAGTAACAAGATCTAATCTAATCAATCAAGCATAAAAGATTCAAGTATGTTAGTCAATGGATTGACTAAATCAAAGATTGAAAGAAGATCGCAAGCGCACATAATAAACTAAAGTTATACTTATCAACTATAACTTTAGTATAAGATTGGTTCAAAGTATAGCTCGTTGCTATAACTTCATAGAGAAGAAATGTTCGATATATGTGTGTTAGTTGAAACGATTTTAGTTTCTAAAATCATCATGGACAATTAATGTTTAATTGGTATTCTCTTTTTAGAATATGGAATTATTAATCTTAATGGATTAATATAAAATATCTTTTGGTTAAAAAGAAATAAATAATTTTCATATGAGTTAATTATTTATTTCTAACAAACTAAGGATTTTCATTTAACTTTTGTCAAGATAATATAATCTAAATATTGTTTGATATGGTTTAGGAAAACGTGTATCATGACACGATCCATAATCATGTTGGGTGGATTAAAATAAATAAATATGTATTTATTTATATATCCTAAAACAATCTAGATTATCTTATGGGATATAATTTATTATATTTTGACATGGTTTAGGAAGTTGTTTTAATAAGGTTACTATTTGTTTATTATATAAAGATCTTTCCTAAATATGAATTAGGAAATTGATTCCTTATATAATACCTAAAGTATATTATTAAATCTTTCCTAAATAAATTAAGATTAGATTTATGGTAATATTACTAAAAGATTAGAATTCTAGTTTAAGTAATATTCCTAAATCATCTAGGGTTCAAATTACCTAGATATAATTCTATATAAATAGACTACCTATGACACATTAATATACACGAAACACACACACATATTCACGCATATCAAGACAAACCGCCGTTCGTTATTCTTCAAAGATTCGAGCTTATAATTGTCATATTCGTTTCAAGATTCAAGTGCTCCAGCATTGATCTTATTCAAGATTGTGACTTAGAAGAAACATTGAAGACTTCATCTTATTAACATAAGATAGATCGGGTATTTTACGGTACTCATTGTAAACAAGTATTTAACGGTACTTGTCATAGCTAGATATTTAACGGTATCTAGATCGAGTTACAACTAATATCAAAGTTGTACGAGTAGGGTTGATAAAATTGTAATCCGGAGTCGGTACTAATTTTATTAATCGAGAATAGTGGACGTAGGTTTCAAATTGTGAAACTGAACCACTTCAAAAATATCGTGTCTCTATTTTATTCGTGCTCCACTCAACATTCATCATACATCCACACACATCGAAGAAGATTTTAAAAAAGAAGGCATACTCAATTCAACCCCCCCTTCTTGAATATATTATATCAATAGACTCTTCAGCCCATATCACAACAATAGTGACATCGACCCTTTTGTGATTTCTTTCCCTTCCTTTTCTTCTTTGCAAGACTTTTTTTGCTAGAGCTCCCACTAGCTTTATCATAAGCTCTTTCTTTCATATACAAGGCATCCAACTCTTGATTTAGCTCATCAATATAAGTCGTATCAAGTAATGGTCCCTTAGGATGTGGGAGGGAAGTAACAAAATTCACATTGCCATCCGGACCCATTCCGAAATGAATTTCTCTAGAAGTATCAAGGTTATTGCGGGTGCAAATATCGTCAAATACATTGTGATAAGAGTCAATAGTAATAGGTGTGATAGGGTTCGAAGAATACATTGCGGTCTCAATAACTACAAAACGGAAGATAAAGGAAAATATTAATGTTTATCATTTTAATTTATTCACTTGTATAAACAAGTAAAACACTTACTTAATGATCTCTTACCCAATTAAGTAAATGATCCCGAGACCCAAATACATACTAACTTGGGCACGGTTTAGCTGATACATCCCTCATTAATATGACTCGGTGGATTAACTCCTTAATCGATTTTACTTTAGAACTCTCGGTCGATAAAATTACATTAATTCTTATCTTAGCCCGAACTTATTACCACTACGGTGGCTCGAATACTTTCGTCGAGATCAACCAAATTTCTAGAATGTAATCATATTACCCCACTTCACCAACGTAATAAGGTTTGCACCCCGGTTTAGCCGAGCCTACTCCCTTATGAAGAAGATCCTTCGCGGGTTCTTTACTTTTTGGTAAGGCTATGTCTCAATTTTAGAATATCGTAAGAGATCTTGTCAATTTATTATCTATCCCCTTTAAGTGAACTAAGTCGGTGAATTATGGTAAATTGATTGACACGGAGCTGAGTGGGACTCGAAACTCGATATGCATGTTAAGTTGATGGCGATTTGGCAATGCATGCAACATATAAAAATAAATGCTAAACATAATAAAACTCCTAGTATGGCCTTTCCTTAAATAGAAAACAATGTAAATTACAAATTCGGAAACCAACTCCTTGGTCCCTTGAACTTCACTCGCATTACGCATCCCAAGGCCAACTCCGTCTTGGTTGGAACTCCTTCCCGAAATGGCACCAACTCCAAGGAATCTCCGGAATTACAAATAATTACAAATTTTCTATCTATTTTATACATTATAGAATAAAATAACAAAATAAAGTGATACGAGATCACATTTAATTACTACCAAATCGATAACCCTTACATTACGGGAAATACCGATTAAAAAACTAAGGCCATACTAAGAAATTACATAACTCAAAATTATATAACAATAAATATGACATTCATAAAAAACAATGTAAAGCATCAAAATAAATAATATGTTCATTTTAATGCCAAATCGCCCTAATGCAATTTTTTAGTCATAACTCATCCGATTTTATGGAATTTGCAATTTAACTTTTAAAATGCCTTAATTTTAAAACATAAATCGTATTTTCGTTAAAATTCAACTTTCCTAACACATTTTAGGATTAAAATTATTCCATACTAATCTCGACAATAATTAATTCAAAATTAATTAATTTGTTCATTTTGGTCTTAACAATATCATAACTATTATGAAAAATTCAAATTAACTTACAATAATTCTAAATTTGAATTTCGAAAACTTGAACATTCTGACAAATTACTTTAATAATCATAATGTCAAATTTTATGGTTAAAATTTTCGAACTTATTTCGATAACATATTTAATTTTAACCGGAATGTCAATATTACGCTATTTATCGTATAAAATTCGTAATGCATGCTATACAACTCCATTTTGTACGAAATTTTACATACTATTTGTAAAATATACATGTGACATCATATATAAAAACTACGGCCAGAAACTTTTTCTTTCTATATTTAGTCTAATTTTCCGATTTCAACAATTAAAACGATTAAAAAGACTAAAAATTATTTAATGAACAATTTAAATTCCATAAATTATCTAAATAACCTAAAAACATTTTTAGGACCAGATTTAAATACATGCAAAATATTTCGAGTGATTTATCATATAAGTCGAAATTTATAGTTTTATTTAAGTTACAATAACTCGGAAAAACTACACCGATTATGCATTCGATCAAACAATCATTGCTCTGATACCAATTGTTGGGTTTCTTAAACTCAAATTAAATTTAGTCATACTAATAAATATCTCATAATGAAAAAGATCCTATCGCATGCATAACAAAATGGCCGAAATATAAAAGAAGAAAATCAATCCTTACATTGTTTGATTTCGGCTAAAATAGGGCACAATCAAAGACACCTTCTTTGATTGTTCTTGAGCTTAATATTCAAGGTATGATCCTCCTTAGTCCCCAATATAGAAGACCTCCAAGAAGTAAACACCAATACACACTCTAATAAAATTTTTGTTTGATTTTACTAGAATCCTCACACAAACAACCTAGTTATTATCTATTATAATTACTACTCTTAGTATAAATATAATAGAGATTTATGGTGTATAGACGAATGAACTACACGGCTAAAACAAAGAGAAAAATGAGAATTTTCTATCTCTAAAATCTCTCTAAGTTTGCATGTGTAGAAGATGAATGAATGAGTTTAGAAAACAATATTTTTCTCTTCTCTATGTTGGTGGCCGGTTGGTTAGGGTGCCCTATGCATGGGCACCAAACCACCACCACTTGGCATCACATGCAATATATAATTATAAAATGTTTTGTTAATTTTTATCATATAAAATGTTACATACACAAAGTTGTATAATGTGTAGTGTGACTTATGTCACACGGTCCATGCCCACAATGGGTTCAATTTTATCAATCATAAAATTGAACATATAAAACATTTCACAAGTTTAACTAACTAAACTTTAATTCTTATAAAATAATAATCAGATTATTATCTTTATAAATTATATTAAAACATTTCTAATATATAAATATATTCATCCTTAAATAATGTTTCATAAACATATTAATTTTAGTAATGACAATTCATTCACTATATTTATAATCGTATTATAAATATACTCCATACACGAAATATAAACTAGGATCGATATAACTCGCATCAATATACAGTCACATCATTTTCTATTAATAGAGCTGTCCTAAAGGTGTGACCTAAAGGGATCGACTGATCACCACCGTCATACGACAGTAATGTCAAACTCTAGCAAGCCAATCATTACCGATTAATGTTGATCAGTCGACTGTATGAAAAGAATCATCCCATGAGTATTCTTATTGCATTTTTATCAGTGATTTAAATTCACTGACGTGATCGCACTATTGTTGAGGACACATTTCCCAACACTTTCACCCTTTTTAATTGTTTTAAAGGGGCACCTCCTAGTGACAAAGGCAAGGAGAAGGAAGTTTGAAGTTCCTTACTTGGATGACTATGGTAGCATTCGATTGATTGAAGACTCAAAGACCTTGGCTCTAATTTTCATTATTGTCTTCTTCAATTTATGCATTTTATTTTCTAGAACAATTCTTTTCTTATAAGACAAGGATTTAAAATCCTAAAAAATGGTTTTATTTTGGATAATAGTGACTTGGTTTTAAACCCAAGTCATTACTTTTTTTTCTTAATCAAATTATTGATTCCTAAAATAAAATTGCATGCCTTGTAAAACATGAGTAAATGTGACCTTAATAAATTACTAAAGAAGTACCATGAAACGTTCATTGTAAAATAACATTGATACGATCAAAATAAAGAATCAAAGTGTTGATTAATTAAAAATGAGAACTACACCTCAAAGAGAAAACATTCAATCAAATTGAGATATAATTAGTTCATTATAAGATGATCATTTTAAGTGAAAATGAGAATCAATCCTAATACTATTCATCATTCAAAAACATTGGTTATGGTAAATTACTATCCTTATGTAAATAAAGATTATTTTAAAAGGATAGAGTAGGAGAAAATATTTCCCGCAAACCAATGGAATAAATGTGGAATGTTACAAGGGTTTATTATGAATAACCCTAGATGAATAAACAACAGAAACTACGAGAGAACACTGAAGAAACTACGGAAGGACACAAGAGGAAATGTTCCTTATGTTCATTGTTTCAGAGAGAGGATAAAAGAAACCCCGTATGAAATCGGAAGGAAAATCGGTTCCTTAACAAATGAGATTTTTCAAAATTATAAGATAATAGAGAAGATATCATCTCAGTTCTCTCAATGATAGTATCTTTTGTATCGAAAAGTGTAATTAGGAAATATCACAAGAAATGAAGAGTTCATTTAAGTAGTGATAATTGATTGATAATGGTTCAAGTAAAAACAAAAGGGATAAAACATGCGAGAAATGAAAGGTTCATTTAAAAAATAACATCGATCACTATAGAAAGAGTGATGTTGGTTTTAGTGGGAGCAACATTCATTAAAGAATTGAACATACCATTCAGAGAGAATGGTGATTCTTTAGAGTGTAACGAATAAGAAGTTCTCAATTATAGATGAATAAAATGCAATATATCATAGGATGATGGAGCTTCATGGGAAGGTTTATTATATTGATAATAAAAGGTCACCCATTATAAATCAAAATGGTTGGATACATTATTCATATTGATGAATATAAAACTTTTGATAAAATAGTCAAGATGATTGAAAATGTTGGAGTGATGAAATCACAAATAACTACAAAATAGATTTCAGTACATAAGTGGCTAGGTACTTTAGAGCGATAATTGATCACTCTGATATACCAATACGTCACGAGTTATAAGATAACAGTGGGAGCTTTGCTTAGGAAAGGAAACTCAAGATCTAGAATGAGTTCTAGATATGTACTCAAATAAGATCATATTATGCGAGATAATATGAGTTGGAAGGAGACTAAAATTTGTAGGTTTTTGAAAACATGAATAAAAGGGTTATTTGCAAACTCAAAACACTAATACAAATTGATGATCATGCATCAAATGCAATAAAACAGTATTGACTATTCTTGCATGACAATGTCGTTTGAGTTATAATTAACTCACAATGAAAGATACTTTGTCAAAATCCAAATGGGTTGTAAGAGACAACTTTGAACCCCATAAAGTGAACTGGATTGACTTAGTGTATAGCCCCTAGCCGCTTATATGAGGTGACATCTCGAAGCGACTAGAATGTGAGACGACTGATGGCAAGTTCAAATGCCATAGAGTCATATGTGATGACTAGTCGATCACATAGACAGACTGCAAGAGACACTTTGTCGGGCAAAGTGACAGCTTATAGAGTTCTGGAAATTTTATAATAGCCCGGTCGTGGCAAGAGCTACTATAGTATTCTTATGAGTCAATTCTTAGACTAAAGACTACTCACCCAAGATGGTGCAGTTTTGGCATAACCTTGATCCATTCTCTACGACTTTTCGTAACTGGAGTCAAATGGGATTGTTTTGGGTTGTGTCTGACTGTGGCTAATTAAAGGGAGTAGTACGATAGAAATTGTCCACCCCTTTGTCAGGGTTGTTCAAATCCCAAGACCACTCGAGGAGAAATTAACTGGAAATGCGTGGCCACGCTCGGAAAGTATCTACGGTAGATAATTCCGGTCAAACAGTTATTCTCCAGATCGAGAAAACCATTCATGATATGATCTAATGCAGGTACGACCAGAGAGACACCTTGCATTGAGTGGGAGATTGTAATTGGACAAGAGAATTGGTGACGCACACTTGTCGAGGACAAGTGGGAGATTGTTGGGATATATGTCCTCAACAATAGTGCGTTCACATAATTAAATCTCATGACGAGAATGCGCAAGGGATGATACGAAATTATATTAGTCAACTGACCAACATTAATCAGTAATGATTGGCTAGCTAGAGTTTGACATTACTGTCGTATGACGGTGGTGGTCAGTTGATCCCTTTAGGTCACACATATAGGACAATCCCCTTAATTGATAAACTGATCAAATGTATATTGATACGAGTTGATCATATTCCTTAAACTCGTATATCGAGAAATCAGAGGTTAAATCTTATTATAAGATTTATGTTTGAAATTGAAACGTGTCAATTATCAAACATTGAACGGTATTCATGAAATATCGTAATTAGAATGAATAAGGTCGTATATTATTACAAGGGTTGTAAATCGTATTGACGATTATTAATAATAACCATTTTATATATACTAGTAATTTCGAATTACTTGTCAATTGTTAAATATGATTTATTTAATTTATAAAATGATATTTATTTGATAAATATATTTTTTAGATTAAAACAATTATTGTTTATAACATTATGACATAATGTATGTCACAAATGTAAATTGTACAATTGACAAACATAAAATGGATGTCCATTTTAACCTAAAATGTGACGGTTTGGGGAGGGTTTAAAGAGTGTTTAAAAAGCATCTTAATTACCCTATTAACCTAATGATTGTAGTATGCCTTGAGAATACTACCTATGGCCACCCTAAGTGCATGGGAAAGGGGAAGTGTTCCCCCTTGATGCTCCCTATGTTCGGCCGTCCCAAACCCAAGACCACCTTAATAAAACTTGTGATCTTATTCACAATTCATTCTATTCTAATTCTTTTAACAAAATTTCTAGAGAGAAAAAGTTATTAAAACCTCTAAAAAATATTACAAGATAATATTTCCAAAACCTATTAATAGTTGTATTATTTGTTTTAAATAGCTCTAATAAGAGATTAGAACGAAGTTTAAGGAAACCGTTTCTAAAACCCTAGCTTGTGTTAGTCTCGGTTCTTAAGGGGTGTCTTGGGTGCATCTTGGAGGAGGTATTCTACTTGGATACTAAGGGTTGGAGGATCATCCTTGTCGAAATAGTGAGTTTTCGATTCCTTTTTCCGCATTATAATTAGCATGCATAAGATCTTAGACAATATCTAATTAAAATGTTAATTAACTATTACATTAGTAAGACTAAGTTTTTAGGGTATGAGACCTTAGAACCTAACACTATATTCACGGTTACAACAATCCTGGAGAGAGACCAAGCCCTGGTTGCCTTAATTAAAGAATTGGAAAAATATCCCCAGTCTCATAAAGCTTATACTTGGAAGGAAGAACAATTGAAGAGAAAAGGAAAACTGGTTGTAGGCAATTGTGAGGGAATACAGGCACTAATCATCTCTCTCATGCATGACAATTTACAAGGTGGACATTCGGGAGTGGAGGCCACATATCATAGGATCAAACAAAGGTTTTATTGGAAGGGAATGAAGAAAGATGTCTAAGATTACATCCACAAGTGCTTCACATGCCAGCAATGCAAATACGATGCTGCAGCATACCCCGGTAAAATACAGCCTCTACCAATTCCTGATGTTATTTGGACAGAAACTACCATGGATTTCATAGATAGGCTGCCTAAGTCTATGGGGAATGATTCAATTATGGTGTTGGTGGATAGGCTATCCAAGTCAGGACACTTTATTCCCCTAAAGCATCCATACTCTGTAGCAGTGGTGGCAGAAGCTTAATTTGATTATGTCTACAAGTTACATGACATGCCCAAGAGTATTGTGTCTGACAGAGATGTTATCTTTCTGAGTAACTTCTGGCAGGAGCTTTTTTCTGTGCAGGGTGTGGATCTTAATCTGTCCTCTGCCTGCTACCCCAGTCAGATGGACAGACCGGGGTCCTTAACAGGTATTTGGAAACATATCTGAGATGTTTTTATCGTGAGACCCCAACTGAATGGTGCAAGTGGCTCCCTGCAGCCGAATACTGGTATAACATATCTTACCATACCTCCTTGAAGACCTCCCCTTATGATGTGGTATACGGGCAGCCTCATCCCATACATATACCCTACTTAACTGGTGAGAGTAAAGTTGATGCGGTTGACAGATGTTTAATAGACAGAGAAGAGGCATTGCAAGCAATTAAGCTTAACCTGACAAGGACTCAAAATAGGATGAGACACCAGACTAATAAGAGAAGGAGTGAGAGGGAATTCGAACCAGGGGATTATGTCTTCCTTAAACTACAACCATACAGGGAAACTTTCCTGGTTCATAGAAGCAATCAAAAGCTAGCTAAAAGGTATTACGGACTTTACAAGGTCCTTAGCAAAATTGGCCAGGTTGCTTATAAGCTAGAGCTGCCTCCTAATGCCAAGATCCACCATACATTCCATGTCTCCTTACTCAAGAAGTGCTATGAGATTCCACCTGTAGTCAGTCCAATTCCAGAAGGACAAGAGACAACCAAGGTGCCTGAACTGATACTTGCTAGAAAAACTGTCAAACGGGGAAGAATATCTGCCACAAAGGTCCTTGTCAAATGGTCTAATTATGAGGTAAAGGATGTCACCTGGGAGTTTCTGTTTGATTTGCAGCAAGCTCATCCAAATTTTGATCCTTGGGGTCAAGGATTCTTAGAAGGGGTGGGTAATGATACAACCCTTTCTATGATCACATCAGAAATTAGTGCGCAAAAATATCTTGGAAGGGTGTGTTGGGAATTAACAAAAATAGGGGAAACTATAGAGCACATGGGAGTGATGAGTCAGCATGGTGATCCAGGAAATGAAGCCCCAACAAATGATCATGGAGGAGAAATCAAGCTGTTGTCAGCACATGGAAAGATGCCAACTAATTATGGTCTAAATATATCCACCTAATGTGATAAGGATCATGTAACAAACTATATCATCAGCGTGATCCCCAAGTAATCTAGGCTATAAATAACTAATCCCATGTACTCAAAAATTATGAATGAATTAATCAAACTTTTCCTCTTTCTAATTATCTTTTGCTATTTTTGCTATAGAAACCAGGTAACTTTCTGCAACCCAGTTACTGCATTTCTTAGCGTCATTCAAGGCCTATCAATCCCAATAATTGAACAGCCTTATTGTTTCACCAATTTAGTCTGTAGTTTGCATCATCAATTTAATTCTACTTTGTTACATTTCCTCATTGTTCACTTTATATTGTCCAGGTTGTATCATATATTCATAGCATTCATAATATCAAAAATATTGATGTACATAATCTTATAAGTAGAGTAATTTAAGCTGTCTAAATATTAGTATTAGACACTAGAATGTAACTTATGCGCAAAATTTAGACGGAAAAATTATAAAAATTAACGTTAAATATTGAAAAAAACCCGAGTCACAAGATTAACAACACGTCAATTTAACCCGAAACTCATATAAACCCGCTCATATTTTATCGAAACCCTTAAGCTGCTGTTCTGACCCGTTTAAGGAGCCTAGTATCGATAAGACAATAACTTACAAGCATAGAAGCCCGTGGGGTTTTGAAGCCCTAGTCCAACCCCATTTATACCTTCTTCCTTACTATTCTTTCATTTTTTTTAATTTGGTTCTTCCTTCCGCCGCCGTCACCTACCTAAGCTCACCTCTCCAAATGGTACTTTCTCTCTTCTTTTTCATTTAATTGATCTTATATTTCAGTAATTATGTTTATAATCTTAATTTGATTAAGTCATTGAATTGGGTTTTAGTTAGTATTTTAGTTAGTATGTAGTATGAGTAAGTAAATACTAAATAGGGTGTTTTTGGTCCATTATTTTTGAGATAATTAGCTTGATCGTGTTCCGTATAGTGTTGCGACATTGAATATATTATTGTTGGTCAGTTTTGTTAGCAAAATCTGAAAACATGTTTTTTTGGGATACCATTTATATCATTGAGCCATTTAGATAGTGGATAGACAACATGCTATACTCGATACTATCGATATTGAAGCGATTGCTGAAACCTTTCTTTGGATCGATTCATTTGGAGGTAAACGGAGACGACCGAAATGTTGTCTATATATCTTCCATTGTAGGAATGAAATAAGAGAAAGGGACTCCAGAGGGATATATTTTCCGTCCTCGTCCTCTAATCAAATACATTATGTGTATCCATTGATTGTGACAAGTATCAGCAAGTGTATATGCATGTGGTAGAAAATGGAGCAATTTATGGATAGTGTAACTTGCATTATGGATCATGTTTTCTTAACTAACAAGTGAAAATGTTTGTCCCGTCTTTCTGCCCTCTCTGAACAATCTTTTCCTCCAAACACCTCAATATAAACAATGGGTAAGAGGATGTGTAGTGGTCACCTAGTAGAGGAATTGATCCCACTTCTCCAAGACCACCAATTGTTATTGCTTGAGTTGGGTTTTCTTCCCTCTCTCCTTTTTCTAATGTTTTGTAAAGGAAGACGTGTTTGTTAGCTTTTACTAAGTAACTGCTGCAACTGCTTAGAACCTCCAATCTTTAGTTTTCATTACCTCTCATTGACGGGACGAGGAAAGTGCTCTTGCCTGCCCAAGCTATTTAGCATTAATTTAGGTTCAATCACTACTCAAGGTGCATTACTATGCATTTTGCAATTCCAACTTTTTTTTTCTAGTTTTATTTCACTTCACTTCCGCTCTTTATCCTTAATTTTCACATATTTACATGTTATCCCTCTTTAAAAATAAATTTACTTGCTATTAAGTAGTACTTACTTATTTTGGATTTATACTTTGCACCGTATGAAACAACCATTAAGTTTGCGTAATACATTTGCTCTATTTATATACTATGATCTTGATTCTAGCTAAGACAATTGAATTTTTCCTTACTCATGATTCTGTGACTTGTGATTTTCTAAACCCCCTTTTCTTTTATTCACCTGAACTAATTGAGGTTGGTTAATGTTGGCAGGCAAAAAGAACCAAGAAGGTCGGGATTGTTGGGAAATATGGTGAGTACTCATGTTCCCTTTTAGTTCTTCGATTGATTCTTTGATGAGTGATGAATGGTTAGATTCTCACAATGTGCTGGTGTATCACTATATACTTTCCGGCATTGAAGTCTAAAATTTTGATAGCTTATCTGTCTTTCCAGTTCATTGGCTGATTGGTATTCCATTGTTTCACAATAAATTAATATTTCATGTATTTGTTAGTTGCACTAGACATGTCGGTGGGTATGTTTTTACTTTTTTTTTCTCGAGCTATGTTAGGTGTTTAGTTGGTTTCATTGCTCTGGTTTATGTTTGGAAATGGAGAAACTAATATCTAATAAGCTCTGCTTAGGTACTCGCTATGGTGCCAGTCTTCGTAAGCAAATCAAGAAGATGGAGGTGTCTCAGCACAGCAAGTACTTCTGTGAGTTTTGCGGCAAGGTAATATTTTACTTCCATATATGTCGTTGCCCCATTGACTTTAAGTTGGCTCTGAATCTCTGATTGCTAAAAAAACATTGATGACTCAGTACGCTGTGAAGAGAAAGGCAGTTGGAATCTGGGGATGCAAGGACTGTGGAAAGGTCAAGGCCGGCGGAGCTTACACCTTGAAGTAATTTTTTCCTTCTTTTGTACTATAATTCTTAATTTCCTTTTAATGGTACTTCTCTCTTTCAAGTTACAACCGGCCCTTTACTGACCCTTTCGTTCCTTGTTGCAGCACCGCCAGTGCTGTTACAGTCAGGAGTACAATCAGGCGTTTGAGGGAACAGACCGAGAGTTAAATACGTTCCTACTTCTCATTTCAGTTAATCAAGTAGAAATTTTGTACCCTTGTTAATTTACCTTTTTGGACCTTTGGAACATTGTTTGCTGTTAGAAAAGCTTTAATCATTTGACTTGGTTTTCTACCTTCAGGCCTTCCCCTACTGGTTTCTTTGTTTTATTTTATCGTAAGCACATTGATAATCTTGCGCAATTCATGGCTTGTGGACCTATGTTTACTCGATTTCACTTCTTGATTAATATCTCTTTGGATCTTTGTAGTATTTTTACCGTTGGAAAAAGCTCAAATCATTTGAGTTGTTTGTTTTATTCCCTACCGTCAGGGTCCATCTACTTGGCCTATGTTTCTCTGACACTTCAGTTCGGTAGTGTGTTGTGTATCCGACTCTCCGTTGTGAGACTAATAAGCTGAAGACTTGGCACAAAATAGATTATCCGACACTCATACTGTGGACTGTGGTGTATTTGAAGATTGCAGCCAAGTTGGAATTAGAAAAGCTCATGGCTTTGTAGTTACTTCATCTTCAGCACACTGCGACAGTGATGTATTTTGTTTGCCATGTTTGGTTGCTGGAGTCTCGTGCTCTCATCAATTGATAGGTTACGGACCCATGTATTCCGTTTTTTGGTTCTTTGCTTCTTTGCCATTGATTTTTTTTTAAAGAAAAGCTCCTAACCATGGAATCCATATATGACGATCCTTTCTTTTTTTCACATCTTAATTCTCGGAAAGATGAACGACTTGGGAAAAAAAGTCGTCATTAGCTCGTAAACGTTACTCAATCAAAGTCTTAAGTTTATTAGGTGATTTGCACGAACCTTCTTTGTTAGTTCTATACATTAAGGGAGTTGCTAAATCTGTGCACGATTTTGCTTAATTCTGCACACTTTATCGTGTTATTTCGATTTTACTCCTCTTACTTCTCACACCCAATTAGAGAAGACAATAATAAAAATAAATAAAGAAATTCCCAAAAAAATGTATACTAAGCTGCAACTCGCCCCACCACCAAACTCTCCACAACTACAACACACCACCAATAGCCGCCATAAACCGACTACCCTACCCGGCCAATAAGACGACCATAAACAACCACCTCTTAAAACAATCCAAAATCTCAATCCCTAAATTTCAAACTCTATTTGTAAAAATTTCATCTTTTTAAAATAAAAAGAAAACATTCAATTAATTAGAAGGCGTGTATGAATAAATTTGTTGATAGAACAACGAAATTACTTGTGATATGTGCGAATTAAGATCCATAATTCGTTAAATTATTATCAATTTGATTGGGGTTGAGAAAAGAGGAGAAAAAAAATGAGCCTTTCGTTAACAAAGGGTAAATATGTAACAAGATGACAAAATTGTGTTGGATTAAGTAAAATTGTGGACGAGATTTAGGATATATGTACGCTCTTTTTTTTTGCCAGCTCTAAAATTATAGAACCTAGAACTACATGTCCACCGCAAATTTTGCAAGGTTATGAGCAACCTTGTTCAATCTGCGGGGGATGAAACAAAAACTTAAACAGTGAAAAGACCAGGCCCGGCTCGTATGGGTGATCAACTTGTGCGGTTGGACTGGGCCCCCAAAAATTTGGGGCCCAATTCTGTAAAAAGAGAGAAAGGTTATATAGACTTTGAAACAATTAAAATTATTAGAATGATTATGGCCTAGTGGTATAAGTGTCAATGTTTTAGGGAAGCAACCCGAGCTCGAATCCTAGTGTAAACATTTTTTTCCTTTTTTTTACTTGTGAGTCCACTATTCATCCTTTTAATAAATGTTTTAATGTTTTAATTCTAATATTTGTTACGAATTCTCGTGATGGTCGATATTATTTATGTTTTTTTAATTCTAATATTTGTTACAAATTCTCGTGATGGTCGATATTATTTATGTTTGTTGAATTTTTCTCTCCGATGATTAAAATAATAAATGAAATAGCAAATGTAATTTAAGATGAAAAATGTAGAGAAAAAATGATGGAACATGGCGTCAAATGGATTTAAACGATACTAATATAGGGCCTTTATAAAATCTCGCACAGGGCCTCAAGAATCTCCCAGACGGCCCTGGAAAAGACGGGAAAAAACTAGAAATAAAAGGAAGAAGATCCTTTGTTTGGTGATGATAGTGTTCTTCTCCCGCAATCTGAAGTAAAAGTTGAAGACAATCTAAAGCGATACGAAGATGATAAACTTTACGACGAGAAGCCCATTGAAGAATATCACAGAGTACCCAAGCTTCAGCTTGACAAGCTGGTTCAGCTGAGAAGGCAAAATTTTTCTTGGACACTTCAATTCCTTATGAATCATAAGCAATCCAACCACCACCACTCTGTAAAGAAGAGAACCAACTCGCGTCTCCCTTGACAATAGTATATGGACACTCCGAGGTACTTCCAATAACATAAAAAAGGATATCATTGACGTATTTTGAACCTTAATAAATCCTCAAAGAAGTGAGAAAGAATTTTGAGATTGAAATTTGACTCCTCAAGATGAGTAGATGCTTCACAGAAGAACTTGGATAAGCTTTTTTGAAGGTTAAAGAAACCAACAATAGAAAAAAACTGCTTCCTGAAAAATAATTTTATTACGAAAAATCCATAAGCTTCACAAAGTGGAGAGAAAGATAGTTATATTAGTAATAGAATCCTCCATTTTTTTTAAATAGAAAATCCAGTTGATAATCCAATCTGCAATAGGCACCGAATCAGCACCAGCAATTCGTAATCCCAAGTCAGAGGAGGCCCAAATACGTTTTGTAATTTCACAATCTCTAAAAAGATGACACAGAGTTTTCGTAGCATTGGGGTCTAAACAAAAGTGACCAGAAGGGTCAATAGAGAAATTCCTCTTGTTAAATTCATCTTTAACCGAAAAAACTCCCATTAAAATTTTCCATAAGAAAATTTTCCACGTACTAGGACCCAGAAGAGACCATAAAGTTTTCCGACAAAAACGTCGTGAACGTAAGGTTAATCTACTTTTGTCTTTATCAGAAGCAGCAAAAGCTAAAAGATTTTTAAGTCCCCAAGCATATACACTCTTAACAGAAAAGATTCCAGAAGAAATATAATTCCAAATAAGATATCGGCCTCAGAGTTATGCATAAAGGGATAGCTAAGATTTGACGTGCCAAGTAATCCCCACAAGTGTTCCATGATAAGGACTTTATTCCAATTAAGATTTGGGAGAGTAATCATCATTTAATATATTAAAGCAACAGCCGGTAGCCGTTATTTTAGAGTAAAAAGGTGACGTGTCGCGCTCATATCGATCGACCGTATAAAATACGGATTATGTACACAATAAATACCTAAAACAAAAACTACCCACTCATCCACTACCCCCACCCTGCTCCGCACTTAGGGGGATTCGATCCTGGGACCTATTGGCCACAATACTTCCGTCTTAACCACTAGACTAAGACATCTTCAGTATCACTCTCTCTAATTTGTAAAAGTTACTCCGTTCACACTATTTCCATTTGTCTCGATCTTTTCACCATCTTAATTTCTTGAATTTTTGCTAAACTGTAAAAGTAGTACTCTGTATTTTTTATCAACTTATACTTTTAATTTCCACTTAAATACCAGATTTTTGTAAAATATTTAATATCCAACCATATTTTTTTAATAATTATCCTATAATAGTTTTCTTAACTATTATTAATCACGGCATGTTTTTAGACATGATCGAATTTATGAAACTATTTTTTGGGTCACGTGTAAGAAGGGTCCGGAAATTTAAGGTGAAAGAAAACAATTTGATTAATGTAATATAACTATTAATGTAGTGAAAGAAAATATTCAATACTTGTAATGTTTTTTAGCATATGTGAGATATTATAAATTGCTTCAACACTATAGTACACAAAACAAAGGTCAACATGACAGAAATGTCCGTCGAAAACGTCATTTGGTTTTGTTGCAAAATTAACATTGGCCTTAAACATCCGTCGCAAGAGGTAAATTGAGACGAAATATTTCCTCCCAGAACAAAAATGAATCCGTCTCAACTCTCAATTGTCATATAAAAGTCAACATTATTAGGTGTTGTCGACTTTATGTTACTATTGAAACATGACCGACTTTATATTACTATACCGTATTTTTTAGGTTACCCGTAATAAGGGTTTGAAAATTTTATATTGGAGAAATAAAAACTAATAAATGTAATATATTAATAAATGTAGTTTATAAAGACATTTTTCTATATTTTTAATGTTGTTGGCTATTGGTTAAACATTATAAATATTTTAAACACAAATTATATATGGCCCGTCACAATCTATATATTATATAAAAGAATCTTGTATCAATGCTGAGGTGGCACAATGTGGGAGTAGAATTTGGTGTTTTAAGCTCTGATATTGCATCTCACAAAAGCCACTTTGTTTTGACCAATGACGTTTTATTGTCTCTGCCACATCAGCCAAAAAAAATAAATTAAAAGCAATATATTACAAAAAAAAACGCATCTTATTAATTGAAGAGGTTAATATGCACTTAATTGGTTGTCTGCAATTCTCGAGGTATGGTACAAGGCACATAAATGTGACTATTAGATAAATACAGTGTCCACATTATTTGACTATTAGATAAATGTGAAAGTATTTTAGAATGATTAGAATTGTACAATTCATTAGCCCTATGAATTTGTCCTTCAAATAACCATTAAATTCCAAAAAAACGTGAGATTTTGTCAATTTGAACACTAGCAAAAAATATTACTTTCACAATTTAGATAAGAAAAATATTATGGAGGATTTACATAACAAAAAATATCTATTTTTAACCTTTTTTATTTTCACGGTATATTAATGACAACTTTTAGCAAGATTTAGAAAAAAATCGGCTGATAGTTACCAATGACAACTTTGACGTTATTCTTTGGAAGTATAATTGTCAATTTGTATGTTTGGTATAAAAATGAAAAAAACTTATGGTACAAGGCACATAACACCAAGCCCATATTAAATAAACAGTAAATCACTCATAGATTTCCTTATAGTTCCAAGACTTGGCTCTTAAAATTCAATTATTTCAATTTCAAAAAACTATAAATTAAATGACTCATTTCGCTTATCTATTGTTATGCCCCAAAATTACCATTTTATAGGCTAACACGTGGCATTACGTAATTGGGAGCAAAGTATACATTGGATACCAAAGTCAATGGGATAAAGGAAATGGGAAGTCAATACAAAAGAAGATTGTAGGAGAAGGAAAAGAGCGGGATAAACAAGGAAGAGGAAAAGGTTAAAAGGAGCAAGACTCGAGATTGCCTTAAATGGCCACGCACCAGGCCTCCGTCAGAAAAAGCAAGCAGGAAGAAGGCACCCAAAATGGGTAAAAGAGAGAGAAAAGACCCGTTGGATTGGACTCTAATCCAACGGTCCATAGCATTAAGTTTTTATATATATGCAAACATTGTACATGTAATATTCATTCATTACACACCTAATATACACAAAACACTAGAGAACCCTAAGAAATACTTGTAATCCCATACATTTCCTGAAGGATAATTCTAGTAGAAATTGGAGGAAGCATCCCTCCCGCAGTTTTTCCTAAGGGATTCCTGCATCATCAATCTTTGTCTTTTCCATACCTCTTCTCTTCACATTGTTCAATACTTAATTAATCCACTAAACCATATTCTCGGTTTGAATTCACTATAACCTCACAAAAACTATCTTAGGTAAATTTTGACCTAAACATTTTGGCGCCCACCGTGGGGCTGTAGTGATTATTCAACCCAAAAGCGTAAAACCCTAAAATCCCTCAGAAATCTCTCAAAATGACAAACCCAGCCTCTCAAACAACCTCACAACCCATCCCAGTGGTAACAGAAACTTCTCCCATCCCCGTGGAGGCTCAGGAAATTCCGGCTCCGGCAGTGACCGCTCCCCTTGTTGTCAGCACTCCCCAGGCGCAGTCAGGCGTCACCAGCGGCGGCGCACTAACCAGCTCAGGCTCAGCAGACACTCCCACCCCAGCCATGTGGAAGACGATGATGGAAGGAATCTTTGCCCTCCACCAAGCAGTCGACGGCTTGAAGAAGGACAACCAGGAGCTCAGAAAGTTAGCCACGGCTCAGAACCAACCTCCACGCGTCGGTGGAAATCCGGGCACAGAAGCAGGAGTCCCAAGGCCTCCAGGGAGCAGAAGCGAGGCCAGAACCATTCCCAACGAGATAGTCACCAGGCTGGACCTCACAGGGCTAGCTCCTCCAGGAAGAATCACTCCGACAGGATTGGGCTACCTTTCAATCAACCTAGATTCACCGCCACCGCAAACGGGGGCCCCAGGTAACGGAACTGTAAGGTTACCCACTAGCACTAACCAATATGGTAATGCAGGACCTTTTTTCACCCCAACCTCGGTCTGGACGCAAGGAGAGGGATCGTCGGCAAGGCAACCCCTTCCGTTGAGGGCTGGCTCATCAGGATACCCCGCTCAACAGACACCATCAATAGTACACGCTATACCGGTGGGTCATCAAATGCTCGGTCAGCCCACGGTCAGTTAGACCCCAGGAGCACCAGGGTATGCACCTCTCACTCATACTACCCCTTGGAATTTTGCTAACCCTCTTGCAGGACCAAATCTATGGGAACACCAGTACAAAGATCTGTGGGACCTAGTCAGCCGCATACCAGGAATGCCAAGGCCCCTGGAGAAGGCGGCCCCGGACAGCTACGCGGACTCTCCATTCACCCACAACATCGTCTCGGTGGATGTGCCTAAGGGATTCACTCCCCCAAACATGACCAGCTATGATGGAACAGCCGATCCGATAGACCACATCAATCAATACAAGCAGAAAATGATGGTGATCACGGCCTCGGGCTCCCTGAAGGAGGCGTGTATGTGTAAAGGATTCGGGTCCACCCTCTCAGGAGCCGCCCTCCAATGGTTCGTCACTCTACCCAACTCCAGCATATCCAGCTTTGCAGACCTGGTGAACGCGTTCAACCAGCAGTTCGCCAGTAGTAGGCGGCCAGAAAAGCAGAGCAACGATCTTTACGAGATCCAGCAAGGTGATGGAGAATCCACCAGAGACTACCTGGCCAGATTCAACAAGGAGATGGTGTCCATACCCCATTGTGAAGAGAAGGCTGCCATCCACGCCTTTCGCTGGGGGCTACCACAGGCCTCCGACCTATACAAAGAGCTAACCAAATGGCCATGCACGGCTTACGCTCAGGTGCAGCAAAAGGCGTTGGACGCCATTCGACTGGAAGAGGACACGGGACCTAGGAGGATCAGTTGTGGCTCTGCCTCCACCAGCAGGAAGGCGCCAGCAGCGGACAGGCAGGAGAGATCAAAGCCCTACAACAAGCCAGTGCACAAGGTCTCTGGGGGAAAAAGCTGGAAGAATGATCCAAATCTGCCGCCAAAGGTACAGGAGTATGGTTTCACTGTCAATCTTGCAGGATTAATCAAGACACTGAAAGAGTTGGGAGAAAAAGTGAAGTGGCCCAAGAAGCGGGCAGAAGAAAGAAGTAAAGACGGAAGAGACACCAACCTGAGGTGCGACTTCCATAATGAAGACATCGGGCACACAACCGAAGACTGCATCACCCTCAGAAAAGAGGTCCGGTATCAGTACGAGCAGGGCAACCTGAATCACATCTTGCCAAAAGGAACAAAGGTGAATGCAACTCGCCAGGTAGCACCCTCTAGCCCTCCTCTCTGCACTAGAACTATTAACGTGATAACAGGAGGCTCGGAGCTGTGCGGACTCACCTATTCTGCAGCCAAGAGGCACGCTACCCGGGTTAAAGGAGACAAGCCAGAATCCTCGTGCAGGATCAGCGCCCAAGATTTACCAATCGTCAGCTTCGACGAGACAGATGTAGAAGAAGGCGCTGAGTACCATGATGACGCCCAGATCATCACCCTATCCATAGGGAATTGCAGGGTGAAGAAGATCCTGGTAGACACGGGAAGCTCAGTTAATATCATTATGTTGGAAATGCTGAGGAGCATGGGATTTGGGGAGGCAGACCTAACCAAAAAGGCGGTCCCACTGGTGGGATTCAGCGGAGAAACAAAGCATTCACTCGGAGAAATCATGATCCCGACCTACGCCGGAGGAATCAACAAGCAGGTGAGGTACCTGGTGATCGACGGTCCCTCCACCTATAACGTCATCCTAGGCAGACCGTGGATACATGATATGAAAGCCATTCCGTCTTCATACCACCAGTGCCTCAAGTTCCCTACACCGTGGGGAGTCCAGACCATAAAAGGAAACCAGGAAGAAGCAAGGTGCTGTTACAAGGTAGCGCTCAAACCCACAGCCACTCCTCCTCCAGCATAGCAATCACAGGCAAGGCAGGTCAGGGGAACCTATGAAGAACCTCCCCAAGTAGAGGTGGAGGAAATTCCCCTAGACCCGCTGCACCCAGAGAGGAAGGTACTGGTGGGAGCAGAGTGCACAGGTACCGTTCGCTCAGAACTGCTAAATTTGTTAAAAGCTAACATTGACTGCTTTGCGTGGTCCCATGAAGACATGGTGGGGATAGACCCAAACATAATTTCGCACAGGTTGAGTGTAAGCCCCGGCTACAAGCCGGTCCAGCAAAAGAGAAGGAAATTTGCCACGGAGAGAAACCAGGTGATAAACCAGGAGGTGGACGACCTCCTGGCCGCAGGGAAGATCAGAGAAGTAACCTACCCGGAATGGCTATCCAACGTGGTGGTAGTCCCCCAAAAGAACGGGAAGTGGAGAGTGTGTGTAGACTTCACCGACCTCAACAAAGCGTGCCCTAAAGATCCATTCCCCCTGCCACACATAGATGCAATGGTGGACGCGACAGCGGGCCATGAGATGCTCACATTCCTGGACGCCTGGAGCGGATACAACCAGATCAAAATGCATCCGGAGGACCAAGAAAAAACGGCATTCAGGACTGAAAGAGGTATCTACTGCTATAACGTTATGCCGTTCGGTTTAAAAAATGCAGGGTCCACATATCAGAGGCTGGTGAACATGATGTTCAAGGATCAGATTGGCAAAACCATGGAAGTCTACATAGACGACATGGTTGTCAAGTCCAAAGCAGCCAGCCAACACGCCCAGCACCTGGAAGAAACCTTCAGCATCTTGAGGAAGTACCAAATGAAACTGAATCCCTCCAAATGCACGTTCGGAGTCTCCAGCGGGAAGTTCCTGGGGTACATGGTCACGCAAAGGGGAATTGAGGCAAGTAGCGAGCAAATCAAAGCGCTCCTGCAGCTGGAATCCCCCCAAAAGCCGAAAGATGTGCAGAAACTGACTGGCAGGGTGGCAGCCCTGAATAGGTTTATCTCCAGATCCTCCGACAGATGCCGACTGTTTTATGACATACTGCGAAAAAGCAAGAGATTCGAATGGACGGAGGAGCACGAAAAGGCGTTCACGGAACTGAAGAAGTACCTCAGCACCCCGCCGCTCCTGTCCAAACTGGAGCAGGGGGAGCCGTTATACTTATACCTGTCAGTAACCGAGGTGGCGGTAAGCGCAGTACTGGTACGGGAACACGAAGGAACCCAGCATCCAGTCTACTACATCAGTAAGTCTCTGCTACCTGCAGAGACCAGGTACACTGCTCCCGAAAAACTCGTTCTTGCTTTAGTTACAGCCTCGTACAAACTGAGACCTTACTTTGAGTCTCACTCCATATCAGTCTTAACCAGCTACCCCCTAAGACCCATATTGAGTAAACCAGAACTTTCTGGAAGAATGTCCAAATGGTCAGTCCACCTGAGTGGCTATGACCTGAAATTTGAAACAAGGACCGCGATAAAATCGCAAGCCCTTGCAGACTTTGTCTCTGATTTTAGTCCAGGAATGGAAAAGGAAGCAGCCAAAGAAATCCTACCCCCAGAAATGGACTCCGAGGAAAACTGCTGGACGCTGCACGTAGACGGAGCCTCTAACAGCCGAGGAGCAGGGGTAGGAATGGTGCTCAGATCCCCTCAGGGAGATATGATCGTGCATGCAGTACGATGCGAGTTCTAAGCAACCAACAATGTAGCGGAATATGAGGCCTTGATCCAGGGACTCCAGCTGGCTCTGGACCTCAAGGTCAGATACCTACAGGCGTTCAGCGACTCGCAGCTCATAGTAAATCACATCAACGGTGAGTATGAAGCTAAGGACCCCAGAATGGCAGCCTACCTGGAGGTGGTCAAAGACAGGACGGCAAGATTCGTCACCTTCCGAATAGAGCAAATCCCCAGGGAGCAGAACGCGGAAGCAGACGCGCTGGCTAACCTGGGGGCAACATTCAAGCCGGGGGACATCTCCTCAATCCCCATCACCCACGTGCTGGAACCCTCAACTTCCCAGGAAGACCAAGAAGTTGAAAACTCCAGCACCCAGTGGGAAGCCGGACTAGGCGTCCTCAGCAACACCACGGAGCAACCAGAACAAGAGGATTGGAGGTCGCCTTACCAAAGATGGCTAAGAGACGGAACCCTACCAGCAGACAAAAAAGAGGTAAGGGGATTCAAAATGAAAGCTTCCAGATTCATACTAATAGACGGTGTGTTGTTCAGGAAATCGCTCGCAGGACCCTACCTAAGATGCCTGGGCGACGGAGAAGCGCAGACAGTCTTGCACGATCTCCACAGTGGAGACTGCGGAAATCATGCAGGGGGCAAGAGCTTATCCAACAAGGCAATCAGAATGGGATACTTCTGGCCGACGATACAAAGAGATGCAGTAGAGCTGGCCAAGAAATGTGAAGCCTGCCAGAAACACGCCCCTGTCACGCATCAACCCGCCGAACCCCTGCATCCAATCATATCACCCTAACCCTTCATGAAATGGGGGATGGACATAGTAGGATCGCTGCCCAGAGCACCCGGGAACAGAACCTACATGCTCGCACTAACAGACTACTTCTCCAAGTGGATAGAAGCAGAGGCCTTCCCCCAGGTTACAGAAAATCAGGTGATATCCTTCCTTAAACGAAACATAATCTGCAGATTCGGTATACCTTCTGAAATAGTGTGCGACAACGGCTCACAGTTCATATCTAACAAAACCGAAGCATTTTGTGCTAGTTGGAATATCACCCTACTAAAAGCTGCTCCCATGTACCCACAAACGAATGGCCAGGCAGAATCCAGCAACAGGATAGTCATGGACAACATGAAAAGAAGACTGGAGGAAGCTGGGGGCAAGTGGGCAGACGAGCTGCCTCTGGTTCTATGGTCTGACAGGACTACACCAAAAACAGCAACAGGCCAAACCCCTTTCAGCCTGGTGTTTGGAGCAGAAGCTGTCATTCCAGCAGAGGTAAAGGTGCCAACACAGAGATACGGCTGCCTAACGGAAGAACGCAATCAAACAGAAATGGCCAGCAGCCTGGACACGATAGATGAGCTCAGAACCAGCGCCGCCATCAGAATGGCCGCCTATAAACAAATGGTGGCCCGGAGTTACAACAAGAACGTGAAGATCAGAACCCTCCAGGTAGGGGACCTAGTCCTCAGGAAAGTGTTCCAGAACACGAAGAACACGAGTGTTGGAAAGTTCGCCTACAATTGGGAGGGCCCCTATCAGGTGGAAAGCGCAACGGGAAGCGGGTCCTACAGACTGATGGACATGGAAGGGAACATGGTGCCCAGACCCTGGAATATCCTCCATCTAAAAAAGTATCACATATGAGGAAGCATACCGGGATACTCCCAGAATATGCGCCCAGGATCTAAGTCCAAATTCTAGGGTATTTACTTACTTATTCTATGTTTAAACATTTCGTACCTCAGCTACTCACAAATATATCACCCCCAGGATCCAGCTATCCTGAGGGAGTTATTTGAAAAAGCTAATTTGATGACCAATGAAAATCTATTTAAGGTATTTTTTATCGTAAATACTTGCAATACGACATCTCTATAGAAAGTGAGCATGAGTCGAATCACACTCAAAACCTCCACACTGCGTGAGTATGACGAAGTACAAGCAACTGGGACACTGTCGCCCACGATACTTAGCACTCACGAAAGCCTGGTAGCCTCTGACTGAGATGGGTATACCCTGAAGCCAGCACCCACACATGGCCAAAAATACACAAGCATGCACAAACAAAAAAAAAAAAAAAAAAAAAAAAAAAAAACACACAAGGTATAAAAAGCGTCCACAAACGCATACTTAAGAAAGCAGCATAACAACTGCTGGAAATTTCTGGGAACCACCCAGCAAGAGTTCAGACAAACCAACAAAAACGGAAACAAGATAAAAGCCCGCCACGCAGGGCCCAGGGCATAGAAGTATCAAGGGCACTAGCCCAGCCAACAAAACAAACATAAAAACAACTAAATCTGAATGCCACTAAGGGCGCAGAAGCTAAACATCGACGGCTTCCTCCACAACCTGCTCACCGCCAAAATGCCGAGTAGAAGAGGAACCCGCCTCAGCAGCAGTCTCAATAACCTGGTCCTGGAAGACGCCGGCTGGAGCAGGAGACCCTGGAGGAGCGCTTTGTACCTCGGGGGAGCCAGGAATCGGAGAGCGGAGGGATCCATCAGGATTGAGATCAGAAAAGTCCGGAAGCACGGGATGAACAGGGAACATCTGCTCCATGAGCTTCCTCTTATCCTCCAAGCTCCACTTAGTATGCTCCCCCGCCCTGAATTCTTCCATACAGGCTATTCTTGCCTCCAGGGAGGAGAAAGTAGCCATGTCGTACAGCAGCTTGGACAGGTTCTTCTTCTTGATCACCACGGCTCTCAGCCGCGCGTTCTGCTCCCTACGTTGCTCAGCTAGGGCCTGGTCCTTCTCTCTACATAGCTCAGCAAGCGCCTCGTCCCTCTTCCTGCCCTGCTCCGCAAGGGCGTCCTCCAGCTCCTTCACCCTCATCTGGCAGCGGACCAGCTCCTCCGACTTCCTCGCCCTAAGCCCCCTCTCGGCGTCCAACCCGGTCTGGGCCTCCTGAAACGCAGTCTCCGCCTCTCTGCACCCCATTAGCATCTTCTGGAAACCCTGAAAAAGGGACATGGAGGCGATATCAGTCAACCAAAGTGAGGATACAAGTAAGCACAAGGGAAAAGGGGAGGAGGAGAACTCACCGAGAAGACGTCCTCTGCGGCCTGGCGCCACATCGGCATCACAGGCTGACCCTTCAACAGGGCCTTAGAACCAGGAGTCAAAAGGCGGCTCATAGCAGGCCACGGGTCCTCCTCCAGAGCACAACTGAAACCCTCTGGCAGGCGAATAACATCCTCGCTCAGATCCTCAATGATTGGAGCAGCGGACTTCTTAGCCAGGGCGGTGGAAGTAGAAGCTCTGTTGCGTGTCCTGGAAGAAACTGCAGGAGGAGGAGGACAAAAGGGGGTGACAGAGGGAGACGACTCAGCAGGAGCAGGCAGCGCGGCTTTCTTGGGGGCAGGAAGGGGCTCACCAGGCTCCAACTTCCTCTTCGATAAGGGCTTGACCGATGAGACCATCATAATCTTTTTGCGCTCGGCGAGCAGCTCTGTGGGCGTCTTCTTCGTCTGGGTGGAGCTGGTAGACATCTCTTCGGGCTCCTCCTGAGCGAATAGGGTGTTGAAGCAACGGGCGTCAGCGTCCAGCCCAAATAACTTGTTATAGGTCTCGTTGATATCAGCTGAGGGAACCAAGTCTTTTACACCTGCACAAGAAAAAGTGTAAGGGCGTGAGCAGTAACGAGAACGAAAGATAGAAGGAAGAAGCTGCCAGTACCTTTGCTATCCGTAATGGGGTCCTGGTAGATATAGTCAGCAGGTGCAGGTAATGAATCCACTCGTATATAGACGAACTGAGTGGACCACCCGACATCCTTGGCCTTTTTAGGAAGGATGATGGGAAGGTCGATCTTAGAACGAGCCCGGAGAGTGTACTGGGCATCACCCAGACCCCTGACCATATAAAAGTGGGCCAAATCCCCTAAAGAAATGTCGAGGGAATGGAGGCTGCTCAGCGAGGAGAGAGAAAGAAGGATCCTCCATGCGTGAGGATTTATTTGCCAAAGGGGAAGTTTTGAATGGTGAAGGAATTGCTGCACTAATGTAGGGAACGGGAAAGATAACCCTAAGGAGAATGGGTACAGGTAAACAGTGGTCCATCCCGGGCAGTGCGCATCAGGCGCTTGCCCAGGACGGGGAACAATCATCTCAACCTTTTCATCAAAAGGAAAGAAACCCCTAACCACAGACGGATGTATCGGGGCAAAACAAGAGTCGACGCGGTATTTACTGTGCAATAAGGGGCGTTCAGAGAATGTGTTCGAAGCCATTAATAACGCTGAAAAGAGATTCACGAAAGGGTCGTACCTTGACGAGGAAAGAAGACAGAAAACGGTTGGCGAGATCGGAAGTTGAAGAAATCGTAAAAAGAGAGAGAAAGGGTGAAAGTAGGGAAGGTGAAAAGATGAACGGTAAAGAGGGGTAAAGGGGGATTAAATAGAAAAGTAAATTTGAATTTCGAATGGAGTGGGGGACAGTTGGCGAGCGGTTGGCGCATATTAAAGGAAGTGTTCACCGAAACAGAAACGCGTCACATCACTGTCTCGTCAACTGCCAACTCTACCCGACGTTTCTGGAAGAAGCCTGCGTCAAAGGCCTGGACCCGATATCTGCAGGAGTTCTTACACAAACATATTTCTGCAAGAACTGGGGGCTAATGTTATGCCCCAAAATTACCATTTTATAGGCTAACACGTGGCATTACGTAATTGGGAGCAAAGTATACATTGGATACCAAAGTCAATGGGATAAAGGAAATGGGAAGTCAATACAAAAGAAGATTGTAGGAGAAGGAAAAGAGCGGGATAAACAAGGAAGAGGAAAAGGTTAAAAGGAGCAAGACTCGAGATTGCCTTAAATGGCCACGCACCAGGTCTCCGTCAGAAAAAGCAAGCAGGAAGAAGGCACCCAAAATAGGTAAAAGAGAGAGAAAAGACCCGTTGGATTGGACTCTAATCCAACGGTCCATAGCATTAAGTTTTTATATATATGAAAACATTGTACATGTAATATTCATTCATTACACACCTAATATACACAAAACACTAGAGAACCCTAAGAAATACTTGTAATCCCATACATTTCCTGAAGGATAATTCTAGTAGAAATTGGAGGAAGCATCCCTCCCGCAGTTTTTCCTAAGGGATTCCTGCATCATCAATCTTTGTCTTTTCCATACCTCTTCTCTTCACATTGTTCAATACTTAATTAATCCACTAAACCATATTCTCGGTTTGAATTCACTATAACCTCACAAAAACTATCTTAGGTAAATTTTGACCTAAACATCTATAATAAACAGTAAATGACTCATAAATTTCGTTTATCTATAATAAACAGTAAATGACGTTTAGAGTTCTTCATAGTAAACCGTAAATGACGTTTAGATTTCGTTTATCTATAATAATCAGTAATTGACTCATAGAGACATGAAATAATTAAGTGACTTTTCGAATTCTATTTATTGTTACCCCTTTAAATATCAGCATACAATCCCTTCAAAAAAAAATTATCAGCATACAACCTCAACTTTTTTTGTGTTTCGTTATTTAAAAATTTTGTTTCATCAAAACTACCTTGCAAATATGGCTATGACAAATTATCTTACCATTAGCGATCTCAAATACGGAGTTAGAGCCACTCAGATGAATGTAAGGGTTGCTCACATGTGGTCAAGACCTGAATTTAACAAAAACAATTTAGCCAACAAATACAATAACGATGATAAGAAGAAAGTCGTTGATGCAATTGAAGCAATTGAAGTTTTATTTCTGGATTCAAATGTAAGTATTATTTGTAAATAATATATGAATATTGTAATTATATTGCATAAAGACTAGGATTAACATGTAGGTTAATACGGAGTATATATATATACACATATTACATACGTTAAATTAGGATAGTAAATATTCATACTAATTACACCATAATTAGTGGTGCTAATTTAGGTAGTAATATGAGTAATAATGAGAGAATAATATTTTCAAACTAATTGAGCAAATCACGGTTGATTAGAGAATAATATTTTCTAGAAATAAAACTAATTGAGCAAATCATTATTTTCTAGAATAATAATGAGAGAATAATATTTTCAAACTAATTGAGCAAACTAATTGAGCAAATCACACAAATTACATACGTAAATTAGGATAGTAAATATTTATACTAATTTCACCATAATTAGCCGTGTTAATTTAGGTAGTAATGTGAGTAATAATGACAAAATAATATTTAATCCAATTGAGTCAGAATCTACACATAATGAGAATCTACACGTAAATTAGGATAGTAAATATTCATACTCCATTCACATAATTACTTTCACTTTTATTTTAAATTTCTTTATTAGTTCCTGAAAAATAAATTTTTTTTACTATCATGTTTATTTTTAGTATCATGTTTATTTATATGTAAGCGATTAATGTCTCACTTTGGACCAAAGCTTACCGTTGGTGAAGTTTATACTATTCGCAATTTAACCGTAGACAATAACACGGGCCTGGATAAGGCAACCCCTCACCCTTTCCGTTTAAAAGTTGAGTTTTCAACGAGAGTCCAACCCACTCAGGATCCAACAATACCTACTAGCATATATCGTTTTGCACGATTCAATGATATCTTGGATGGTATAATTCCTGGGACGCAATATATAGGTATGAATCTTCAATTGGTTGATATTATTACTTTATTTGGATTTGTTTGAAAAACCTACTTATATATATACATTTCAATTTTGCAATTTACAGATGTAATAGGGAAACTATATGAAATTGGTCCCATTACAGAAACTCCAAATAAGCATATCTTTCGCACAATTAAGCTAGAAGACTATGGGTAAGTTCATCAGTATTGTATCTTTTGGAAAAAATGAGTTCTTCATAAAGTATTTATTTTAACTAAATTATTTTGGTTTTTACTTTAGGGGAACCAAGCTTTCCTGCACATTGTGGGGAACATTCACCGATCAAGTACCGGCACTCATTTCCAAGCTTCCAAACCCAGAGCAATCAAAAGTGATTGTCATCCAATGTGCACAAACAAAAAAATATGAAGGTAATATATCATACGTCATATAATTTGATCACACCGTATCCTTGATACATAAGCCAGACAAAAGCAAGATCTTATGCTGTCTTTAGTGACTCACGTCCTCTTTCCCTCTCAAATGCAAAAATGCCAGATAAGGGCACCATAATAATAAGCGGGCTCCGTAATAGTAATATATATATATATATTATTAATCAAGACTCTCCATTTGACATTTTTTTTCAAATATTGTAGGTACATGGCGGATCCAGACAGAAGTCGTAAAAGTAAAAACCACATATAAAATGACAAGGGTAAGATTACCTTTGACCTATCATTAAGCAGAGGCCTTAGATTCATTACGTAAGGAACAATGACTTGAATTAACGGTAGCTACACAGAAGCATCCGTGGAACTGCCGGCTTGAATTAACGGTAACTGCAAAGATACTATAATATCAACGCAAAATTCCAAGAAACGTTACTTTCATGCATGGCATCATCTAATTCTCATCAGCAAGTATCAAAGAAAAGTAAGAGGAATGAGAATGAAGCTACAAAAGGTTAGAACTATTTCATAGAAATTTTAATTTTATATTAACGGTTTTTCTAATAGCCAATATCTCACGTCTTTAAGAAACTTTTAGATTATAGTGTGGAAGCGGAATTGGGGCCATTCTTTTTCAACATTAATCTTAACTGTATCAAGTTCTGAACTCTGAATCAATAAGAATTCCTCTACAAAAATTAAAATTAAAACTAAAACTAATTCTAATTCTAAACAGAAGGTGTAACAAAAATCAATATGAATCAAGAATCAATAAGAATCAAGAATCATAACTAAAACAAAAATCAATAAGAATCAAGAATCATAATAATTCCTCTACAAAAATTAATACTAATTCTAAACAGAAGGTAACAGTCAAAACGACATATAAAATGACAAGGGTAAGATTACCTTTGAACTATCATTAAGCAGAGGACTTAGATTCATTACGTGAAGACCAATGACTTCAATTAATAGTAACTGCACAGAAGCATCCGAGGAACTGTCGGGTGCGGAGCAATGGATCAACTCGGAAACAGCTACAAAACCCATTAATCAAAATCAATCAAATTATTACTTAATCCTATACATATATTCGCTTTATTCCGAATTTACCTTCCAATTTTTCATTCCATTTAAATAATGACAAATCAAAAACCAAAATAATTAAAAAGTTCCCTAAAAATACCTGATAGACGGTCGGATTCTGACCACCGGCGCAAAAAGGGAAAGGGGATGTCAGCGCCTGAAGGTTTGCGACGATGATGATTGAGGGGAAGGGGGTGTTCAGGAAAGGAGAAGGGGGAAGGGGAATGGGTGGTAGGCGGAAATGAATTGATGAATAATGATGCCCCAATACTTATCTCAACGTAAGGTTAAAGACCGAAATGGGTCAAAATTTACGTTTCGATACTCTTAAACTTTCTAAGGAATTCATAATCATCAATTATTTAATAATTATGTTGTAAATATCCTATTTTTGCAGGATTTGCTCTATTTTTGATAACCCTAATCGTAAAAACTTTTTAGAAAATAATTATTCGGTCGATTACAAGACATTGTATTTATAAAATTTTTGTGAAACGACTAAATTATTTTTAATATGTGAAACGACTAAATTACTTTATCTACCTAGACCGGTCTTTACCCACGGCCAATTTTACGTTGCTATATCTAGGGTTACAAGTAAAAAAGGTTTAAAAGTCCTTATTCTGGATGAAGAAGGAGGGATGTCTAATACAACAAATAATGTTGTTTACAAGGAGATTTTCGATAAACTTTAATTTCTGTATTATATTTTCCTAAGGTGAATCAGAAAACAATTGTAGTTAATGTAGCTGAATATTATTTTTTTATTAACTTAACGTTTATTAGATGTTTTGTCATTGCTAAGAAATCCTTTTACATATTCGTTTAGTCTTTTAACTTTGGAAATTAACATTTTCAAAAAAATTAACGTGTTCAAAAAAAAAAAAAGCAATTACTTATCCTCTTACAAAATAAATAAACACAACCCGTGAATTTTCACGGGTCTAACACTAGTTTTGTATTATTTACAAACAATTTAATTACTTTTGAACATCATTTATTAAAAGAGGATTTTTGAAAATAATGAATTTTTGTTATATTTAGCCATCTCTACGAAATATCGAATATTTTGTGATAGTTTTCATATTATTTCTACTATAGTCTTTTAATTACCCGGTAATTCCTTTTTTTCTGTCATTTTTCTTCGTCGGAGTCATTTTAGGTTATACGTTGTTTTTGTAGATGTGATCTAATTTGGTGGATTAACTTAACTTACTTAGTTTGACGATGGCAGATTCGATTAATGGTAAACGACTTAATTTGCGAAAAGTATTTGGGTGTTTAGCGTGAAAAAAAGGCTCAATTATTTTTTGTTGGTTCAACGAAGCACGCACTTGGTCGCATTGCAATAGAGGGGAGGGGGAATCGAACGTAGGACCTATTGTCCAGGATAGCTCCGTCTTCACCACTGAACTAAGACGTCAAAAAGACTCAATCAATTATTAGACTATGCAATTCTCCAAATTAACTAATTAAGAAATAAACTTAATTAATGGTGGCAGGTCTATCTCCAAAGAAAATCAAGATGGCAACATTATTTGGTATTGTTTCTTATTTCGGTTGTGTTTGCTTATGATTTAAGGTGAAATCTAAAGATGTTTAACTTAGTTGATTATGAAATGACTGAATATCGAAAATTAGGGGTCTTTGTTTGATTTTTAATCCAAAAATTATAGTCGGAGTGATCTGAGATTAATGGTTGCAGAGAAGTTTAAAGATTATATGCACAAGTTTGATTAGTGCAATACCATCTCTTTTTGATTTCTTAACATTTTTTTATCTCCTTTGACATTTAGTTTTTTAATTGTTGAATTTGTAGTGTTCAATTGTTCATATTCAGTTATACCAACATTTGACCCTCTTATAAGGTCATTATTATAGTTAGTTTCACCTTGCATAAATAGCTCATCTAATAGACCCTACAACTCTACCAACATCTTCTAATAAGTTAGCTCCAAACTACTAAGTTTTAGAGGAAGGAGTTGAGAGTTTTCACAATTTTTAGTTTGCTTAGTAGTAGCCGCTAACAGCTTTAACAGAATAAATAAAGTTGGCTATTGAAGTCTTGAAGAGGACGATAATGAAAATTTTAGGTAGGTAACTGGGGTTAGACCGTTCTTATAGATGAATACAAAGTAAGTGATTTGTGTATCCTACATGTATAGGTGTCCAGGTGTCGGATTTGACTATTATATGAAAAAATATCATGTTTTTGGCATAAAATTCAGTATCGAAGTGTCATACCTATGTCCGAGTGTCCAGTGTGCGATTGTCTGCGCAATATAGCTATAAGTATTGGTTGTAAAATTATGGTTATGTTACTATCAATTATACGACTACCAAATTAGGAAATGCTCATTTTTAATTTGATTTAATCATTGTGAGACTACTATTTTAAGGCATACAACTCTAAATCATTCCATTTTTCAAAATTTCTGATGTGGATTTTGAACAAATAGGTCAATTCAAAGGAACTAGACGGAATAATATGTACTAAATTTTATCACTGCGTATATTTTAATTTGTTTCACCTTGCCAAATTAGCTAATACATTGTCATTGGGCTAGTGATCAACATATGGAAAACATATTGGAGGGCTCGAATTTTGTATACTTCGTCTTAGTTTGTAAAGGCGCGTCTCGAGTGCGCCTAAGATGCTCCATGGATAAGACACTAACCAAATCTCGCCTTGGTGCAACTTAGATTTCCTAGGACACATTAAATGAGACTTACCAGATTATTTGAAATCTAATAAACCCTAGAACTTTCCAGAATATGCTACTGCATAAGCACTGCTGAAAATGCAAATTATCTCACAATTAGAAAGTATGAATGTTACACTATATTAACATTTGGCGTTTGCATTCCAGGGAAACAACGAAGGGTGTCAAAGTTCAATTTCAATTTGAAGGCACAAATGCAAGGAGATTGGATATGGCGTAATTAAAATGAGCTCTTTAATTCTTTGATTTTAGTACTCGGTGTGGGCCTGTATCATACAACCTTTACAACATTCCGTTGGTATTTATATTTAGAATTGCACTAATATGTTTGATATTGTTGTACTTGATGGAGTCGGTCTCATTAATTCTTTGATTTTGTACGGAATATAGAAAAATGACTATTTTAAACGAGATTTTTCTTACGATGAAGGAATAATGATTTGAATCATCTCTGTTTTTATTTCCGGATTATCATTCGGAAACAATCTCTATGTTTTGTTAATGCAACTGTAAAATTGAGTATCTCCGACCTCTTACATCATGGTTTATGGGAGTCATTCAGGTATAACGTAATATTGTACTTTTTCACATTAACGATGAGATTACCCGTGTCGTCTTCCTTCTTTGATTTTCCTAAGGACTTTTATTATCTTTACGTTTGTTTTGTCTTCAATCAATATTTAAGGTGTAAGAATGAATATTTATTTTTAAACAATTTATTGATTTTATACATATATATTCACTTATTTAAACATTTCCATATTTATACAAAATATTTATATTTTTGAGTTAAAACTGCCACCAACATAATTTTTTTATACATATATTCATATTATACCCGTGCATTTATGCACGGGTTACACACTAGTATCTTTAATAGTAAGATTTGAAAGAGAAAGAGGTACAGGAAACCCAACATTGGTTGAAAAAGGAGGTTGTTTGCCATTAATCCAGCATATCTGCCAGATATTTAAATAAGAAAATAAAAATCCCCGGTTTCCAGCTGAAATTATGCTGAATGAGCGAGATTCGGTCCGTGAGCAATACTGCGACATCCCCAAGATGAATCTCTCATACATTTAAGAGAGCCTTCACTAAAAGAAGCATCCTTGAAAATCTTATTAAAGAAGACCTTACTTAAATAAAAGAGAGTTCCTGACAGTCATAACTTTCCATGCAACTTTTCCCAGAAGAGCCTGATTGAAGACATTTAAATTTCTAATGTCAAGTTTCTCTTAATGTGCAATTAACCACATAATTTATGTTTAAGAATGAAATTTACTAAATTAAATATTTTACTATTACTGAAAATTAAAATTATTGATCAATTTTTAATCCTAAGAAATTCTAATTATTGAAAAAAATATGTTAAAATATTTTTTTAAATTATTTTGATGAAATATTCATAATATGAACATTTTAAGTAGAGTTACAATGAAATGATACATGACCCAATTTTTGTTTTATATTAAAATTTAGTTCACATTTTCCTTTGAATGGGTAAATATTGTATTTAGTTTTTAATAGATATATCTAAAATAATTTTTTTACTATAAAATAATAGGCTTTATTAAAAAAATGGTAGAAAATTTGATTAGTGCTTAATTATACATTTATGTAAAGTTATGAAGCTAATTTGCCACAAATGAAACTTAAGGATTTGATTTGCACATGATATATAACATATGTGATAATTTGCTACATTTCGAATTAAATAGTCTTATCCGATTCCAAAATCCTATATATTAAAGCAACAACTACAATACTGAGGTGTCAGCCTGTGGCTGAAAATCAATTTTCCAAAGAAAATTACGGCGGGCCTTTCATGGTCGTGGAATGAATTAATTGCCACTAGTAGAAAACACCCCTATTACGACGCGTTTATCGTGGCGGTTCTAATAGAAACGACGTAAAAAGCCCAAAAAATTTGCGGGAACAAATTTTTTTATATGTAAGAGGTCTATAGTGACGGTTTAAGTAAGAACCGTCGTAATAACAAAAGCTTTTTACGACGGTTACAAATAGGAAATGTCATTATAGGTCAATTGTGGCGGTTCTATTCACAACCGACGTTAAAAATGACGCTAAAAGTTAAAACAAAATAACCATATTTAGGCTAAAAACCGCCATAATAGGTCTTTGTGTCGGTTTTTAATTAAAACCGACGTTAATAGAAATAATTAAAAAACTCCAGAAACCCTTTAACATCACGCTGCCTCGTCGTCTTCTTCATTCCCATATGGCCAAAACCTCACAGACTCCTCACAATTCAACTCCGTCTTCTTCTTCATTTCCATTTCCATATGGTCACCACCACCGTCCTCCCTCCTTCAGGTTCTCCCTACTCCTTTAATTAATTTACTTCAATTGTTGTTGAACTAGTTTGGTTTTTTAATTATTTTGTTTAATTAACTAGGGTATTTTGTTCAATCCCATCGCCATTGAAAACCAGCAACAAAATCTGGAGATTTTAATAGTAAATTTTGTCAAGGATACCTCTTACGATTCCGCGTTTTCATTGTCGTCCTTTTTTACCGTTCTCAGAAATCCCACAATTTCCTCAATCAATTTCCCAATTACCCAATTCTATGTTTCATCTGATTTTTTGTTTACTTGAACTAGAGTTTTTGAATTAGAAATACAATTTTAAAAATTTTTGTCTGCCATCCGAGAGCTATGTGACTTAAATTAATAAGCAGGGCATAATATTAGTAGATTTATTAAGTATATCTTTAATTTCACGTGTCTTCTTTTGTTTTATAGATGAATTGGTCATCCCTGAAGTCTTGAGTCTTGACTGGTAGGCTAACTACTTGATCCCACTTTGTGCAGTAGTTTGTGTTTTATATATACAGGTACATTATACATGTACGTAGGGTTGCTATTTTTGGAGATACATAGCGTCTTTGTGAGCCCCCTGTAATGAACAATGTTTTTTTATTGATTATACTGCAGTATGCTGTTATGATATATCTTAAGATTGATGATTTTTAGTAGCTTTTTAACTTGGGACTTAAATATTACACTTAATCGTAGTACTGATGAGGGTAAAGATCCGGATAGAACCTGTGTTGATCTTAGCCCTTACTAAAGGAAAAGGCCACAGGGATTCCACTCTAAAGTATATTGTATCTTGTTCAACTGAGTACAACATGGCAACCTTCCTGCCCAGTCAGGAAGCGCTTGGTTCGTCCCCAGTATCAAATCCCAACATGTGAGCTACTCCTTCTATAGTCATTCATGAGGTATGACAAACATCGTCTTATCTCTCGCTCTAAAATCATTATTTTCATACAGAATATACACAGAAACCTCAGTTTGTGTCCAAGTAATATGCATCAAATGATGAATGATTGAGTTGCTTGTTTTCCCTTCTGTTTTTACTGTTTCTGTCTGACTTATAATCAATGCCTTGAAGATGTGAAGTTTATGTTTTATGATTCCATTTCTGTACGAGTCATGCACCAAAAAATAGGATGACGGTTGTGTGTCCTTTTTTGTTCTATGATGTCTTTAAATCGCTGTCTTTTTCCTTGTTTAATTTGTACTTATTATTTTTCCATCTGCTCACTTGTCTATGATGTCTTTAAATCCTTCATTGTTTTTGTTGTATATGTCCATTTCATTGGTTTGGATAGTAGCTGTATATAAAATGAACTTGTATCCTGCCCTTCTAAGTACATTGGAGATCTAGGGAGGAATCGTAAAACATAATCAGTTTTGGAAGATATTTTCGATTGCCTAGCTCTACAAAAAAGGATACTCACTTTCTGACACTTTCCTGCTCATGGACCTGTCTCTTTGGACGTGAATCTTGCTATTTCATAAAATAGATTATATTGAATGTATCAGGCCTGTCATTTCTTCGATGAAGCTTGACTAAGCATCAAGCACATTGCTGCAAATGTAGCGAAAATGCTAAATGCTACACATGAGTGATATGTCATATACACTTTATATAATAGTAGCTAACTAGTTTGCCTACACTATATATTTGCAAATTTTTGCCGAAATTACAGGAATGCGGCTACAAATGAGTGTTTGACATGATTAGTAAGATTGGGCATCACTTTGTACCAGAAGGCTCAAACATTATTCTATTTTCCATGCTTGTCTTTGTTAATGTGTGACATCACCATTACCCACTGAAGTTGAGAAGGTGTGCTTATTGCTTTTCAAAGCAGTTATTGAGTTATCTCGGTCTTTTTTTATGTGGTGCTTATCTACTTATACTTTTCTGTAGACTGAAGAGAACGAGGCTTCAAAACCTTTGGCAAGAGGAAAGAAACCTATGAGTAAAACCGTCATAGAGTATTGCTATGAACCTGAAATGGAAGAGGTAATGAATTTCATCGAATTTGTTACTTTGTCCATAACATGACTGTTATGTATTGCTATATAATAGAAATTTTATAGTATCCCTGATAGGCTCTGGGTTCCAATATTTTCTTCAAACATTGTCATTTTGTTCCTGTGACAGGCCTACAGAATAAGCATGCTAAAAGCATTAAAAAAGATGAAGGTTGTTTGTGCTTTTTCGGTACTTTGGTTTTTTTCCTTTTCTATTAATGGCTTTTGAATTGAAATTAAACATTTTTATTATAGCATGACATATAAATTTACAGAACCAAAAATTGCAGTTCCTAGTATCAACTTTCTTTACATCCAAAGGTGTGATCGCATCTTGTCTAAGTGTCATTTTCCCTTACCTTCGTTCAGGTTTATTATTAATATTATTATTGTTATTATCATTATTTTTTTTGGTAAGTGGTAAGTATATTGATAAACAAAGTGACGAATACATCAACATCCTATCCATCCCAAACTAGTTATATAACTGACATAAAAGCTCACCGCTTAACTTAAAATTCGAAAATATGCTCCAGGAACTTGCTGTCACGTTGTGTTAATTTCCTCTTGCTGATGTGTCTGATGAAAATGCTCATTTCTTGCTTAATCTATTTGCTCACTATCTATGGTCTAACCACAGTGCCTTCTATCCTGCATTTGTTACGCTGATGCCAGACGTGGTAAATCACTGAATTGATAACTTCATTAATCACCCCCTCCTCAACTTGGAACCACGTAAACACAATCTCCAATCATCACTGATATGATCCCTCATGGTATATTGCAGCCACTCACTCAAGGAGGACAACAGTAAGTGTCTGTAATCGCATTTGCAGAAGAGATGTTCAAAGTCTTCTGAATGCCCATTGCAGAAACAACAGGTATCATCGTCTATCAGTTGCAGTTGGTGGAGCTTTGTCTTCACTTTCAGTGCTTCATGGTGGAACAGCCAAGCCACCATTCTATGCTTCGGGATGGACCATTTGTGCCAAACCAGGTTACTCCATGCTACAGGTTACTCCATGCTTAGCTGAAACCTGATCTCCTTGAGTTTGTGTTAAATATTGGCTCCAATTTAGGTTGATGTGTGAAGCAGATAAATGTTACTATGTTACTGCATTGTATTTGGTTTGAGAATGTAAATGTTGTGCTATCTAATATCTTATCAGGTCCACGTTAATAGGTAAAAGTTACAGTGGGTTATTAATTAAATGAACCTAAAGTCTTTAAAGATTTTGCGTAATAATAATAACATCATTATTGCTCTAGTATCTAAAAGGCTCGAGTTTGTAAAGGTTATGCCTACTAGATAACTGATATTTTGAAGAACATGGTTCCCAAATGAGAACATGTGAAATACTTTTTTCTCAAATATCTGCTCATGCTTTACAATTTAGTAAATTACATGACAAAAAATACAAGGAGATAACACACTCCTATTATATCCAGCTTTTTTTAGCAATTGTTATTAATATTACACAAATTCTCATTGTAGACGGAGGGTATCCGTCACAAGGAGAAGACGGATATCATTTTGTCTCACAAAATGCCCATTTAGAGGAGAGAGGAAAGCACATGGGGTGCCCCACCTTGTCCCCCTATTCGTTTTGTGAGTGTCATTGTCCGTCTCTCCACCCGACCCGTCACAAGCAAGACTAACTGTTAATATTATCATGAACTTTGGTTTTACAATGGTTTGTTTCAGATATCATGTTCCCGTGTCACCGCGGCTATTTTGGTTGCAAACTTTCTAGTTTTCTAGTTGATGCTCATGTCTGATTTTCTATTTTGGTTGCAAACTTTTCGTTCTTGGTATGTTTTATTTATCTATTTGTAGATTTATATTCTTACTAATTGACCAATTTGTTAATTATAGCTTATGGAGGAATGAACCATGTCAACAACAGATATTTATGAGATCAAAGAAGAGTGGGCGACCAAATGTTTAGCGAACTTGTAGATTAGTTTATCAACTAGAGCGTGTATATTATTCATACACTTAGGATGTATTTTTGGTCATAGTGATGATGATATTGTTACGTTGGATGTGATGCAAGATTGGTGTACGTTTGTTGGACTTGTATTGTTTATAATACTATTTTTGTGGTTACATTTCTATTTAAATTCTGTTCATATAGCATTTGGAATTATCAAATTTAAGGGGAGGTGTAGCTGAAATTTGCGTAGAAATTTTCATTTTAAAAAAAAAAACATATAACTGTTACGACGGTTTCTGTAAAACCGACGTAATAAGGTTAAATAAAGTCGCTTTTAATAACGTTTTTCACAAAACAACCGACGTTGTAATTATCTTTAATGGCGGTTTTTGGAAAGAAGTCGACATTATAACTACCTTTCTCGGCGGTTTAGTAATTACAACTGTCGTAATAGAAAACATGTTTCGGTAGTAAATTAGCTTTGAAACGCCTATAGCGACGGTTTTTAGAACTTTTAGTGACGGTTTAACACCAAAGAATCGACGTTTTAATTATCTTTAGTGGTGGTTTTTGTAAAGAAAACCGACATGATAAATACCTTTCCCGGCGGTTCTGTAGCTATAGTGGCGGTTTATAGAACATCTAACGACGGTTGTAAATAAACAAACGTCGTGTTATATAAGGCTATAACGACGGTTTTATATAACAACCGCCACAATAAGAGAGCTATAGCGACGGTTGTAGAAATTTTATACGACGGTTGTAAACTTTATACGACGCCGCGATATACGACGCACCCTAAACCTCTCAAAACCGCCACAAAAGGTCATTTATGACCGCCACCGTAGGGGTGTTTTCTACTAGTGTGCTTTTATACATATGCCGATTAAGTTAATTGATATCAATGACATTCATATATGATATATACTATACTATTAATATAAGAACACTACTTCAATATTTTTAACAATAACCTTATCAAGTAACACATGAAAAATATTAAACTACTAACTACAAATATAAAAGAATTGACTTTAAACACCCAACAATGTGAAAAATAATGACATACGAAAATATACCAACAAATTTTAAAAAATTATGTGAACAGTTTTTTCAATAAATCAATCGTTACTCAAGAGTGACGGATAAAACTCTCATATAAAAAATTCTGAAAGAACAAATGGCAAAAAATAACAAATTGTTAAAATTGCATAGAATAGTAATTTTTTTCATTAAAGATTAAGAGTTATTAGAATTTAAAAAGGCAAAAAATAATCTAAGAAGAATATAACTGAAAAAAAATAGAATGTGTATACGGAACATTCACATATATATACAATACTATAAAAATTGGAAATGTTTAATTATCGTAAGTATTCAATTTTTTTTTTTTTTACTTTCCATGCATGAATCTCAATTAGTTTAATGAGAAACTATAGATAATGAAAAGAACAAGTCTTATACGAGCAATTGAGAGACAATACTGTGAGATTGAGGCGATAGCGTAAATTTATGATTGTATTTATATTATGTGAGATTTGTATGGCGGAGGGCAATTAGGCAATTAGCGCGATAGACAATTTGAGAACCAGAAATGAGATAGAGACCCTGTAGGATTGTGAGCTAATTGCTAGATCATATTGTTCCAGATTAAATAAGTAGGTTTTTAAATGACTTTGACGGTGACTAGTTGGACTAATTTATGCAAATGACTTATATGTTAGTTATACTCATGGAGTCAATTCTTTAATTAATTTTGTATGATAAATATATTTTGTATATAATTAGCATACAATATTCTCTTTCGAAGCAGACTACGACGAGCTTACAGGTCATAACAACGTTCGGGCCTGACGCAACTATGTTAATTGAAACTAAAAAATTTCATCTTAGAATCCAAATTACCTGACAATATTTGTTTATAACTTCGTCTATATTCAAGCATGTGTTAAGTCCACAATGTGTTGTTTTTTGTCCAGAAGTCTTTTAACTTTTCTCTTATTCATTTTGTTGACTCATTTAAAACTTGAGACTGATAAATCCATCTTAAATGAGAATATCATCGTAAGGGCATTTATCTTACTACCTACTAAACAAACATACACTTACATCTTACCCGAATATGATGTTACATTATTGTCCTAACTTATGCAATAACCCATGAAAATTCCTATGCGATAATATGTTAATTAGATGTCAAAGTTTGACAAAAGATAATATTTAGTTTCTTCTCACTTTGATGGAAAAAAAACTTTGTGATTTTATATTTATGCAATGGCAATAAATAAACTGAGTGGGGGTCGATTTTTATCTTCAAGGTCAGTGTTTATATATGATCAACTTCTGCTTTGCTATTTTAAGAGTCACAAATGTAAATGGATTGATGTTTTTATTTGTATCTACGATATGTACATATATAATAAAACAAATACTAAAGAAATATTTGATAAATTGTAGTACCATTTACTTAAGATTGTATAATTTTTTTTCACTTTTTATATCTATTATGTTCACATGTAATATTTTTGAATATGAATTGTATTGTTTATATTACCATATCTTTATGACAGATCAATTGGTGATTGCAATTGAAATTATAATAAAAATATTAAGTAATACCTTAACCATAGATGAATCATCATTTCTTACATTATTTAATAATAAGTTAATAACCACATTTGAAATAGTAAACCCTGTAATTTACATGGGTTTAAGACTAATCTCCTATCTATAAAAGGAAGGTTTTTTCTAGGCTTGTGATTGACTGAAATTTTTACTTTTTACTTTTTTTTTTACACATTAACCAACCCCACTCTCTCCACTTACTCTCACCCCAATTAATTACACTCTCTCCTCATTTCTTATTTTTCATATACATATTCATATGTTAAAAAGCTTATGATAAAAAAATTAATCACATTCAACCTCACAATAAAAGAAAATTTTAAAAAAAATCTGAAATCTATATAAGGGACAACAAATTTTAATAAAAAAAAAAAATACAATTCTGGAAAATTAACCTCTTGGATACCTTGACAATTAAAACTAAATTAGAATTTTTGTATGAACGGTCTCATACTCTCATACCATAAGACGATCAACATATATAAAAAGAAAAATCGTTTATTAGCACTGAAGGAACAACTTTTTATATGAGACCGTATTACTCTATAATTTGTGGCAATTAAAATGTATAAAAGCAAATTTATATACTATATAAACATATACATTAAATTTAACATGAGGTCCAAATTTTAAAATTTTGATGAAAAATAAATCCTAAAAATATCTATATTTCCGAAAATATGAAAAAAAATGGTCACTATTTAATCAAAAGTGGTCACTACGTATCAAAATGTGATCATTTTCCTACTGGTCGCATGTGCGACCGTCGTAAAGTAGAATTTTTCGAAATGATAAATTAAGGCTACATAAAATAATACGAGTAATAATTATTATTAGGTGATATTGTCGACTCATGCATCTATATTGATCCATGTTTTTATGTTGTCTATTAGCCCAAAATATATATTTTTACAAGCTCAAAAATAGTTGGGGTTAACAAAAATATACAATGCCGTTTTATTATATATGGTTTTAGATTAAATCCCTTATCTATAAAAAGAACAACTTTTCCTACGTTTTCATTGGTTTCTTCATTTTACTTTTCTCCATTTAACATTCTAAAGTTACAAATAATTTTTATCTCCATAATAAAAAAAACAACTTTACTCTAAATTCGAAAATAAAAAAATCACTAAATTCTACCGAGAAACAAAAAATTCAACAATATTAAAAAAAGTTGGACAATTAGAAGTAATTAACAAATATTTAGAGGTATGAAAAACGAAAAAAAACGAAAAAAATTATACAAAGAGTTAAAAATTAACAAACATACGTATATCTAAAAAAACGAAAAAAATACACGAGGAGATAAAAATTAACAAAAAAACGTAAATTAAAAAATAAAAGAAACGTAGATCAAAGATTTTTGAATAAGATCAAATAAACCCAACCCATAAAATTAAAAAAATGAAAAAAATACACGAGGAGATAAAAATTAACAAAAAAACATAGATTAAAAAAATGAAAGAAACGTAGATCAATTTTTTTTGAATAAGATCAAATAAACCCAACCCATTAAATTAACAAAAAAAATATAAATTTACGATTTTTAAGAAAATATAACAACCTTCGAGAATTAGTCAATTAAAACTACGTTAACATCGAGAAAAAAAGATGGTCTTAATAACAATACATTATTATTTTCTTTATAAAATCATCCACAAATTTTAAGAGACTGCTATTAAAAATAATTTTATCATTTTACTTTCATTTAGAGAGTAAGTTATTTAAAAGGGTAAGATATAAAAATACAATACAATTTCTTTATCTATTTTATATAGTTCAAATTTATTTCATATTTTTATTAATTATACCAGTAAATCAATTATTTGGAGTCAAAATCATCCCCGAATTCATAATTTATATTTTTCTCATTTAACTTCATATTAAATTATATTTGTACTACTTTTTTAATATATTTACGAAATTTTTAAAAATAGACCCGTACATTTTTTGTACGGGCATAAAACTAGTTGTCTTAAAAGGAATGAAATTTGGTTTTAAGGAATTAAATTTATCGAGACTATTATTTGATTCCAGAATTGTGTGAACTCTTCCCACCCCCATTGAATTAAAAATGGAATGAAATTTGGGTTTAACTATTAAGGAATTAAATTTGTCCAGATTATTCTTCTATCTATTTCAATCAATACTAGTGTAACACCCGTGAAAAATCACGGGGTTGTGTACACTTATTTTTAAAGATGACTATAAATAATTATATAACCAATTCTAAATATTTGAACATGTGTACTTTTTAAAAATAAAATATATATATATATATATATATATATATTAAAATATATATACGGATTTTATAACAAAATTATAAAAAAAAAATCAAAATTAAGATAATTAAGTTCTATATACTAAGAAAATGAAAATTATGGTCAAGATTATGGTTATATTAGTTGAATCAAATTGTTAGATTTATAAGACGAATAGTTAATAGATCGAATGAAAGAACAAATAAATTAAAATAAAAGATAAATTAACTTAAAAAAGGTTCTAATACAAATTAAAATAGAATACTGTATCAAATAAGGAAAATATAAGACAAATTTTAGACAAATAACCCTAATGTTTAGTTGAGTAAGTCTAACTCCATATTTGAGTTGACTAATAGCAAGATCTTTTGTCATGGTCATTTGAGTTGCGACTTGAGAATATTTCACAAATTTTGTTTTACAGGTTTAAAGATGCAAGATGAAGAGAAATGTATTAAAGTGTCGGGATTATAAGGAATAAAAAGATAGCTGCAACCGACAAAATTATGAGAAATTGGCAGTCTGTTAAATATTTCTCAAAATATTTTTCTCAAAATTCTGTTAAATATTTATAAATTTTAATAGCCAATTAAAATCTTATTTTCTCAAAATTCTGTTAAATATTTCTAGATTTTAACAGCCATTATTTTAAAATCTTATTTTAAAGTAATATTGCAGCTATTAAAGATTCCGTGATTACGTGATTGAAGATTGGCAGGCTAAAATTACGTGATTATGTTAAAATTGGCAGCTATTAAAGATTGAAAGATATGTGACATATTGATTAAAAAAGAAATTTTAATATTACGAATCTTTGCTTAATTAATAGAAAAATCACGCATGGAAAATCACGCATGAAAAAATCACGCAAGAAATCTTTCCTTATTAACATATTGGTTACGTGACATATTGATTAAAAAAAGAAATCTTAATATCATGGTTGCTGACATGGCTAATTTTAATTGGCCGAGAAAAACTGAAATTGTGAGAGTGAATGAGAGGGCTTGAAATGTGGTTTTCTGAAACCACATTGCGCCACGTCAGCGATTTTACCTAATTCTTTAATATATATAATGATAATGATAGTTATCTAGTGTTTTTGACGATACGATTAAAAGCCCACTTGAAAAAATCTCTTAGCAAGTAGAGCGGATTCTCCATTTTATTTCACGTCTCATCTTGTGTCTTATTAGTATTAGTTATCCTAATGACACATTAACACTTTAAGAAATAAATTTGGACAATACAAAATAACTACCCCTCGTGCCATTGAATTTGATCCACACAAATTTCTTAAGAAAAAAGAAAATAGGAAAGAAAATGCGAATAACCAAATAAAGAATTATAGGAAGAAATATAGAATATGATAGTATTTCAAATACAATGTGTTAATTTTTTTTTTAAAAAAGTAGATACAGGATGAGACATAAAAATAAGACGGCTATATATAGTGGTTAGCAAGAACTTACACATTATTTATACAAGTTTTTGTTAGGATACACTTACATAATAAATTAGTTGATTCTCTTAGTAGTCATCACTGCTAGTCAGAAGTGAAAGAATTCTTGTAAAAGGAAGAATGGGTATTCTTGTTGTAGGGATGATAATAATAATAATAATATTGTTAGGAATTGTGTATGAGATAATGGTGATGAAGCCAAAGAGAGTAAGATTGAAGTTAGAAAAGCAAGGCATTAAAGGTCCAAAACCTTCATCTCTTTTACTTGGAAACATTCCTGAAATCATCCAACTCAAAACTCAACTCAACAATACAACTCCTCTTCACCATTCTATATCTCATGATTGGACTTCTGTCCTCTTCCCTCACCTTAAGCTATGGCAAAAACTTTATGGTATCTTTTTTTTCTCTTCCTTTTTTTTACTTTTTATATTTATTGCCAAAATATTTTAATAATAAATAAATAGATAATTTTCACACAGTGGTACTGGGTATATGATAAAACTAAACTGTTGTGGCTCATAGGGGTAACTCTGGTAAGCAAGGGGGCTAATAGGACGGTAGTCCCGTCCCACTCAATAATGAAAATTCGACTCTTTAGTTAAAATTTCTTAACTTTATTTTTAAGTTTAATTATGTTGTTATACATTACTCTTTCTGGGCAAGTAAAAATATACGATACGATAATGTTATCATATATAATAAGGGCATATGGCGGTATATGGTTTTAATTATCTAAATTTTTGTATATATGATATTATATACAATATATAAGGTCCACCCACACTCACTCATACCACTAACACACATCACTACAAACAACCATATATCTATTGACAACGGTATGGTGGTGGAGGTGTCATGGCGGTGTTGGTGGGTTGTCATGGCGGTGGTAACGGCGGCGGCGGTGATAGTGGAGGGTGTCATGGCGGCGGCGGTCACGACGGTGATGGTGGTGGGGTGTCATGGTGGTGGTGGCGATGGTTGTGGTGGGGATGTTATGGCGACGACGGTGGTGGTGGTGGTGGCGACGACGGTGGTGATGGTGGGGGTGTCTTGGCGACGACGGTGGTGGTGGTGGCGGTGGTCACGGCAGTGATGGTGGTGAAGGTGTCGTGACAGTGGTGGTGGTTGTGTTGGTGTGTCATGGTGATGGTGGTGGTAGTGGTGGAGGTGGCGACGACAGTGGTTTAGTGGTGGCTTTTGTGGTGGTAGCCGCAAGTGTGGTAGCTGAAAAAAAAATGGTTGAGGGGTAGCAAGGGTAATGAAATCTCATAGCCTAAGGACTATAGTAAGGAATTAGATGGATTGAGGGGGTAAGGAAGGTTCATTCCCATTGTTTTTGTCAAACAAACACCAACGAAGGGAATTAGTAACTTTGTTTCCATTTCCCTTTCTTATAGACCCCCAACTAGATATGACAATGGACCCAAATCCTACCCAAATCCACCAAACCCTATACCAAAGGGTAGAATCTAGATCCCATTATTTTAGATACTTAGCATCCGGGTCAGACCCATATCCTTATACGAGTATGAGGGTCGGATCTGGATCCCACCACTAAGATTCAGATCCTACCCTTGGACCCTCTTTTAATTTCTATAAGGGTAATATTTGGATAAATTCGACCCTTCAAGGGTAAATCATGAAAATAAGGAATGGAGTATTAGTGTTTAGTTTGTTTGGACAATTTTTTTTTATTATGAATTAGAATTAAAATTATATTGCAATTTGAACAAGTTGATATAAGACTGTTTAACACTTTGTACACTCTTTTTGTTTCTTTTGAATTATGATTTTTAAACCGGTGAAGCTAATAGAGGGTAATTCGACTAAAACATCGTCTCTAATTGACAAGTAAAAGTGAAATAGTGTATAGAGTAGTGACTTGATGGCGGTTTCGTTTGAATCATGTATCGTTGGAGATTGATGGATCTGGATTTTACCCAGATCCTTAGGATACGAATATTGATCTACAAATTTCGGACCCTAAGATAAGGGTATGATCTGGATATACCATTTTAAAATGGATATGAATCTGAATCCTATATGATCTGGTCTAGATAGGGATGTCAGTGGGTCGGACCCCCGATCGAGACCCTTAGGGTCGGACCCTAATGCTGGTATGAGTCTGAATTTTTGAGACCCATTCGGGTATGAGTCGAGTATGAGTTTGAATTTTTGAGACTCACTCGGGTATGGGTCTTATATAAAAACTTCGGGTCCGGGTCTGGGTCTGGGTCTTGGTGTTGGGACCCTACCCGACCCTTAGACCCTTATATTTATTATAAAAAAGAAAAAGAATAAACACACATACGAACGTCAATAACCCAAATAATACACACAGCAGACGACCCTTATTAGTTATCTTTAATATACTATATGCATATCTAAATAACAATTAAAAATAACGAGGAAATTGATGAAAATTATAAGTTCGGGTACGGTAAATGATATAATTTAGGGAAAAAGTTTGTTTAGCTAAAGAAAAAAGCAGATCCTAAGGTAGACCCTACCCAGACCCGGACCCTCTGGGTCGCGCATGAGTCCGTTAATTTCATATCCTTTCGGATATGGGTCGAATGTGGGTCCAAGGTATGTGACTGAGGGTCCGGTCCAGATCTTGTTGGACCCTACCCAAACCTACCCATTGCCAACCCTAAGTCCAGATCCTACCCATTCCCATCTCTACCCCCAACAAAACGTCCCCTATTTTAATCACTCTAGCCACAATACCTTCTCTCTAATTTTTTTATCTCACGAAATGCTTTAAATTAGTTTATTGATTTCCTTAATCTTGCGCCTATGAAAGTATGAAATAATGCCACACTTATTGAGAATGAAGGGACTATGTTTTTAAGTTATTTAACCTTAGACATCAAGTTATTAGGAAAAAAAATATAATACAATTAGGATGATAAAAGTGAAATAAATCGGGTATTTAATAACTGGATACTTTGGTGAAAATGATCTGTTTTAATTTAGGACGTCCAATTAGTAATGACGAGATCGCTTACCAATGGACATAAATACTTTCTCAATTCTTAGAAAATTGTTGGTCATCCCACTGTGCGACTTTTGTTTTACTTATCGTTCAAAGCCTCGCGTTCTCTTTTGTCATTAGTTTTAAGACTTTTAACGCAATAAGCGGAGAAAATTATTAACCGAAACAAAAGAAATATGCATACACACTTTATAAGAGTACTAATGCACATAGAGAGGTGCGTGCCAGTGTTACTCTAACATTATAAGATTTATAACACAAACATGTTGTTGTGTTATGCAGGGCGCATGTTCCTGTACTCAACGGGAAACATGCAAATTTTGAGCATAATAGACCCCAACATTGTCAAAGAAGTAACTCAGAACACATCCATTGATTTGGGCAAACCCGATTATCTCTCCAAAGATAGAGGTCCTTTGCTTGGTCATGGTATTGTCTCTTCAAGTGGTTCTTTTTGGAGTTATCAAAGAAAACTCATTTCCCCCGAATTCTTTCCCGACAAAATTAAGGTAAATACTCGATCTTCTAAATCACTCCTTACGTTACTAGATGATCATACGACGCAGAACCTCTATATTTCAGAAAACATCATGTATGCAACTGGAATCTTATCACACTCAAGAGCCTAGCCAGAACTCAAAATTTTGGGTACCAAAATGTTCTTCTGGATAGCCCTTGCTTCTATGTAGCTCCCCCAGATCACAGTATAGTTTCATGCTACAGTCGATATTTAGCAACCTAAAATCATTTTGCGAGGACTTGAGGAGGGTTTGTTGTTGTTCGTACTGTGTGCCTAACTTGCTCAAAATTCTATAAATATATGGCCCGGGCAGGGAATGTTAGGGATGATGGTGGAAGCGTCAACCTCTATGTTCAACTCATGGGAAGATGCTATTAAAAAGAATGACGGAATGGCAGAAATAACAATTGATGACGATTTACGAAACTTATCACAAGATATAATAGCAAAAGCCGCCTTTGGGAGCAGCTTCTCTAAGGGAAAGCACATTTTTGAAAAGATTAGAACCCTCCAAGGACTCTTGGCCAAAACTATTCATGTTGGTATTCCTGGTTCCAGGTTATATTTCTACTCATTTCCATTTTCGCTTGTTTCATCCTAATTCCTGCAAGTTTCGTAACATGTTCTAATGTCAACTATCCGGCTTAATTAATGTGTGGAGAGTATATATTAAGAAGAGTCGGACTAATTAACGTAACTTGAATTCCTCTGCTTTGACAATTTCAGGTTCATGCCGACCAAAAGCAATTGGCAGATAAAAAGAGTAGAGAAAGAGATCCACCAGATGATATTGAAGGTGGTAGAGGACCGGATAAAGGCAAAACGTGAGACAGATTTCTTACAGAAGATACTTGAAGGTGCTAATAGTTGCACGGATCAACTTGATCATACCCTGAAAATTAACATAGAGAAGCTCATTGTCGACAATTGCAAGACCATATACTTTGGTGGTCATGAGACTACTTCTAGTACAGCTACCTGGTGCTTGATGTTATTGGCCGCCAACCCTGATTGGCAGGAGCGAGCTCGAGCTGAGGTCTTACAAGTTTGTAAAGATGGCATTCCAACTGTTGAAGATCTCAGAAATCTAAAAGTGGTAAGTTTTACTCTTCATAAAGTAAGTCGAGTTTCATCTGAATGACTTATTATGGGTCGTTTTTTTTTATTACTGTATGATCCTTTTGGCAGTTAACAATGATTATACAAGAGACTCTCCGTCTTTACCCACCGGCAATCCACGCCTCAAGATCAGCACTAGAAGAGACAAAACTGAACAACATTCAAGTTCCGAAAGGGATGCAAATTCAAGTAATTATAGCATTATTGCACCATGATCCAGAACTATGGGGCGAAGATGTGCACAAATTCAACCCTGAACGTTTTGCAAATGGAATAGCCGGGGCTTGCAAAGCACCTCAAACTTATGTGCCCTTCGGCTTTGGAGCTCGTCTATGTGTCGGCCAACACATGTCTATGGTTGAACTCAAGGTCGTGCTTTGCATCATCTTGTCCAAGTTCACCTTTTCCCTTTCACCTGCGTATCGACATTCTCCTACTTTTAAGTTGATCATCGAACCCAAGCACGGAGTTCAACTACTCCTTAGATTGATAAGGAATAAGGAGTAGCTCTACAGGGTGATACCCCGCTGCCTAATAAAACAATTTGTCAAGATTTGAACTCTGCACTTTTTTAATAATGGAAGGATTTATATATGGAGTTTATTCCTCGTGGGAATAACTTCAATTATATTTTTCTCTTTTTTTTTCATAAAACGGGTTAATTGATATTTATTTCATTTCAATTATTTCTATATATTTGTTGAATATATATGAATTATATTTTAATGAAATGTATTGAATTGATTGGAAATGAGGGAGTACAAAGTTGTTCCGAAAGGATACAATGTTTTTTAAATAGTAAATTAGTAATGAAATTTGATAGATAATCATGTGTACTACCCCTTCAATGAGAAAAAACTAAACATTCCCGAACGTGAATAAACCCACATTAATAAAAGAAGAGCGAGTTTATCGCTTTATAGGCATACGAGCTAGCACCTTTATTACCAATTGATTATAAGGTGGAACCTCTTTACATTGAACTTATAAAATAGACTCTTTCCTTCATTTGGGTGCAATCCAGACCCGTGCTACTTATTTGATTTCTCATAACCTTTACTAGGGCAACTCATCCTCGTTTGGCAAGAAAAAAATCGAAAATTTTAATTTAGTTTTTCAGATTTACTTATCCGCCGTACCAATTTTTTTTTTCGACAAAGGTCGGTACCGAAATTTATTAGACTCTTAAATGTATATCCTACCTCCACGCAAACTTTAAACCTTCTTCTTTTCAAGGCATAAGCTCATAAATTTCTACAATATGTGGAAACTTATAAAATACACAAGATACACCCCTTTTCATAACTAAATCCATTTTAAACTCGGGATTGGTGCTCAAGGAGTTGAATAGAACCTTTATTACTCTTATACCCAAGAATGACTCTCCTGAACATGTTTCTGATTTTCGCCCTATCAGCCTCTGTAATGTGATTATGAGAATTGTCACCAAATGCTTTGCTTCCAGAATGAATCGCGTGATGAAGAAGTTAATTGGAGAGGAGCAAAATGCTTTTATCCCGGGCAGACAAATCACTGATAATATTCTACTGGCACATGACCTTATTCACAAGATAAATCTGTGGGGAATAAAGCATGTATTTGCCCCAAACTTGCAGGATTATAATGAAACATACAATTGTGATTATAGTCATAAGTTAATTAAAAGCATGAAAAGAAATCAACCTTTGGTCCTTTGTGCTTATGGCCTAAGAACAGGAATTAAAGTAAATTCCCTCCTATAACTTGCACCCAAGACTTGATTGAGATGATGCCGCGTGTGCTAGAAAATACTTTCCAATTGCCTTGCAATATGGGGAGAGCCTTTTGAGGTTTTAGATGTGAGATCTGAGTTTTGGGAAAAAGATGTTCTAAAAACCCTAATTATTCTTGAGATCTGTTTTTAATCAGTAAAACAATCAGTAGTCTCACAAAAGGAGAAGTTCTCTCCTTTTGTAATACTTGGCCGGCCGAGATTGGTCTTGGGTAGGAGTGGGCTTTCCACTCTTACCTTATTCCAATGCATGATTCGACCCATTTTGCTAAAATATAATTTGCGGGTATTTATTATAAATCGCACACATGTTATCAGATATTAATACAGTCGATATATTAATAATGGTCTGATAAAATACGATATTGTATAATTGGCCAAATTAATATAACTGTTTATATTAATACGCAAATTCAATATTTAATTAAATATAACTGCTTGTATTTAATTTTACGAATTAATCATGTAATCCGCATTAGCTAAAATTATTTAATCCGTATTAAATAATAATCTCAACATCTCATTGACTAATTTAATAGTCAATACCTCTGACTAACTGTTTAGTCATATCCGGCATAAATGTGACTGTATTTTCATACCTTCACATCTCTCAAACGTGTCCTATAGGTGTGACGTATAGGGACCAGTTGATCACCGCCATCCGTATGACAATAACGTCAAACTTATCTAGCAAGCCAACCGTTATTGATAAACGTGGATCAACTGATAATAATACAAAAGTATGCCCTTGTGATCCTTTAAGAGATTTAGTAAGTCATTGTACTAACTGTCAAGGACACCAACCCCAACAATCTCCCACTTGTCCGTACAAGGGTATGTGCAATGACGTTATCACACTACATGTGGAGGACACAAGTCTCCAACAAACTCCCACTTGTCCGTACAAGTGTAGGTGCGATAACCGAATCTCATATCCTTTTAAAATTTCCCCCACTCAATGTAAGACAATTTGCAAATCCGCATTCGCAAAGGTCGTATCTCACAAGCGATCTGTATCAAGAGTGGTTTCCCCGACTAGAGAGTAACTTAACTGATAAAACGAATCTGTATTCGAGCATGGCCATGCATTTCAGTTACTACTCCTCGAGTGGCCCTGAGAAATGATAAAATCCTGATAAGGGTTTGGATATTTCCCTCAACTCGAATCCTGCCGATATCGCGCAGCATGAAATAACCCAGAAAAAATCCTCTTGGCCCCTGTTACGGTGACCGTGGGAAAGAAACCAAAGTTACCCAAAATCTGCCTTAATCTCAAGAGACAGTTGAAAGTCAAAAGACTCGACTCTAAGGAACACTATGGAGGTCCTATCCACGACCCGGCACCCAATGTTATAAAACATTTAGGACTCCATAACGTTGTCACGGGGTGTCCTACGAGATATCCGTATAACTCGCCTTTGTGATTGGTCAGTCAGCCGCGTGACTTATGGCTCGTTGAACCCACCATCAACCAACGTCACAAAATGATTACCTGAGTTATCAGCTCAAGTGGGTAATCAAGGAACAAAACGATGTAATGTTAATCAGTTCACTTTGTGGTGTTCAAAATTGGCGTACAATTCCACATGAAAAACAAAACATTTTATATCATAACAATAAGGTTGAATAGAGTACACGAGAAAATGAATTATTACATGAATTCATAAAAGAGTACTACAACTTAGGAACACATCTTATTCCCATGGAATGAATGTGTCCTTCATGCTTATCACGTGGTAATGCTTTTGTGAGAGGATCAGCTATGTTGTCATCCGTAGCGATCTTATCAATGAAAATCTCCTTTTGCTCCACGTAATCTCTGATTAGATGAGCTTTCCGTTGTACATGCCTAGCCTTGTTGCTAGACTTATGCTCCTTAGCTTGGAAGATGGCACCTTTATTATCACAATAAACGGTGATTGGGTCATTCGAACTAGGCACTACTGATAGTCCTTGTAAGAATTGACGCATCCATATTGCTTCCTTAGCTGCTTCTGAGGCGGCATAGTACTCGGACTCAGTCGTAGAATCTGCTGTAACACTCTGTTTAGAACTTTTCCAGCTGACAGCAGCGCCATTAAGAGTAAAAACGAATCCAGACTGAGATTTCGAGTCATCTCGATCCGTTTGGAAGCTAGCATCTGCGTAACCCGTGGCGCAGAGCGTTGAGTCGCCTCCATAAGTCAATCCCCAATCTTTAGTCCTCCGTAGGTACTTAAGAATGTTTTTCACGGCCATCCAGTGTTGTTCACCTGGATGAGCTTGGAATCGACTGGTCATACTCAATGCATATGCAACGTCTGGACGTGTGCATATCATGGCATACATGATCGATCCTATAGCCGAAGCATAAGGAATCCGACTCATGCGCTCTTTCTCTTCCAATGACTTAGCTTCTTGAGTCTTGCTCAAGTGAAGCCCAGGAGTCATAGGGAGGAACCCCTTCTTGGAGTTCGTCATGCTGAATCTCTCTAGAATCTTATCTATATAAGACTCCTGACTGAGAGACAACATCCGTCGTGATCTATCCCTGTAGATACGGATGCCCAAAATTCTTTGTGCCTCTCCCAGATCTTTCATCTGGAAATGGTTTTTCAACCATGCTTTAACCGAAGATAGGAGAGGTATGTCATTCCCAATCAAGAGTATGTCGTCGACATACAGTACTAGGAACACAATCTTGCTCCCACTCGACTTGATATAGAGACATGGTTCCTCGACTGATCGAACGAATCCATTCTCTTTTATCACTTGGTCGAAGCGATGATTCCAACTCCGTGATGCTTGCTTAAGTCCATAGATGGAACGCTTAAGCTTGCAAACCTTCTTAGGATGTTCTGGATCAATAAAACCCTCGGGTTGTACCATGTACAACTCTTCCTCCAAATAACCGTTTAAGAAGGCGGTTTTAACGTCCATTTGCCATATTTCGTAATCGTGAAATGCGGCGATCGCTAAGATAATCCGAATGGAACGTAGCATGACTACGGGTGCAAAGATCTCATCGTAGTGCAAGCCTGGCACTTGGGTGAAACCTTTAGCAACTAGTCTTGCCTTATGGATATCTTGTTTACCTTCCACGGCATGCTTTATTTTGTAAAGACATTTGCATTGAAGGGGACGTACCTTTGCAGGTAGGTCCACAAGATCCCACACGTTGTTCTCATACATGGAGTCCATCTCGGATTGCATGGCTTCTAGCCATAGCTTTGAGTCAGAACTGGTTATGGCACCTTTATAGGTTGAGGGTTCATTACCCTCTAGGAGTAAGACGTCATCCATATCATGTTCCTCGACCATACCAATGTATCTGTCCGGAGGAATGGAGACTCTTCCCGATCTCCTAGGTTCCTCAGGAATATCTACCGCAGCCTCGGTTGAAGGAACTGTTTCCTCCAATGGTTGCTCGGTAGTTGGTTCTTGAACCTCCGATAAATCGAAGGTTCTATTACTCGACTTGTTCTCGAGAAATTCTTTCTCTAAGAACGTCGCACTAGCCGCAACAAAAACACGTTGTTCGGTTGGCGAGTAGAAGTAATGACCAAAAGTTCCCTTTGGATAGCCTATAAAGTATGTTTTGACCGATCGCGGGCCGAGCTTATCCTCGTGTCTCCACTTGACATAAGCCTCGCAGCCCCAAACCCGAATAAAGGACAAGTTGGGGACCGTTCCCTTCCATAATTCGTATGGAGACTTGTCAACAGCTTTAGACGGACTTCGGTTAAGAATTAGAGCGGCTGACAAAAGAGCATAGCCCCACAATGAATCAGGCACAACGGTGTTACTCATCATGGATCGAACCATATCAAGTAAAGTCCGATTTCTCTGTTCGGACACACCATTTAATTGTGGTGTTCCAGGTGGAGTCAACTGTAGCACGATGCCACAGTCTTTAAGGTGTTGATCAAACTCGTGTGAAAGATACTCACCACCACGATCAGAACGTAGTGCTTTAATCTTTCTTCCCAGCTGGTTCTGTACCCGATTCTGGTATTCTTTGAACTTGTCAAAGGATTCACTTTTGTGCTTCATTAAGTAGACATAGCCATATCTACTCAAATCATCCGTGAAAGTGATGAAATACCTATAGCCTTCTCGTGCGTTGATTGACATAGGGCCACATACGTCCGTATGTATGAGTCCTAATAGGTCGGCAGCGTGCATTCCAACACCTTTGAAGGAAATACGAGTCATCTTACCGATGAGACATGATTCACACGTGCCATATGATTCGAAATCAAAGGGTGAGATAGCTCCATTCTGTATGAGCTGTTTCACGCGTTTCTCATTTATGTGTCCCATACGACAATGCCATAGGTAAGTTTGATCTTTGTCACCTACCTTTAATTTCTTATTATTCACATGTAATATTTCGGTGGTTTGATCTAAAACATAAATTCCATTCATGGAAACTGCCTTGCCATAAATCATATTGTGTAAGGAGAAAATACAGCTATTATTCTCTATTACAAATGAAAAACCGAGTTTGTCAAGCGCAGAAACTGAAATAATGTTTTTGGACAAACAAGGAACATAATAACAGTTATATAAAGATAACTCGAATCCACTTGGAAGCTGGATCACGTATGTTCCCCTCGAGATTGCAGCAACACGTGCTTCATTCCCGACACGCAGGTCAACCTCACCCTTGATTAGGGGTTCTTGGTTTCGGAGGCCCTGCACATGATTACATAGATGAGAACCACAACCAGTATCTAGTACCCAAGTTCCGTAACTTGCATGGTTAATCTCAATCATGTGAATAAAAGAAGAAGAAGACATACCAACAGGAGTAACGCGGCCTGCCTTAATGTCCTCACGATACACGGGGCATGAGCGCCTCCAATGCCCAGTCTTGTGGCAATGGTGACACTCCATGCTAGTATCCTTGCTCTTTGTTTTGCCCTGTGAGTTGCTTGACTCACCTGGCCCACTCTTAGTAAATCCTGACTTCTTAAATTTGGGCTTGCCTACTGTTAGGTCGCCCTGAGCTTTAGCTTTACCCTTACCCTTACCCTTACTGGAGATCATGAGAACATCTTGCTTCACGCTCCCACTTAATTTCAGATCCTTCTCGGTCTGTACGAGAAGGGAGTGGAGCTCATGAGGAGTCTTCTTCATGTCATTCATGTAATAGTTGGCCCTAAAGAGGGCGAACCCATCATGAAGTGAATGAAGCATTCGATCAACGATTATGTTCTCACTGATCTTGCAGTTTAGGGCCTCCAGTTTCTCGATATTCTCAATCATGTGAAGAATATGTGGGCTAACAGCTTGGCCCTTCTGGAGTTTCTCCTCAAAGAAGCGACAGGTATGCTCATAAGAAACGATTCTCGGAGCCTTTGAGAATTCGTTAGTGAGCGTGGTGAAAATCTTGTTTGCACCATGGGTTATGAAGCGTCTTTGCAAATTGGATTCCATTGCATAGATGAGTACGTTCTTTATCGCACCCGCTTCCATGACGAAGTCGCTATGAGCGCGAACTTCGTTAGCTCTAGCTCCAGTTCCTGGGTGTGGCGGAATGGGCTCAGTTAAGTACTTGAGCTTTCCGTCAGCAATGGCAGCATTCCGTAGTGCTGCCTCCCAGTCAGAGAAGTTTGACCCATCATTTCTCAGTCTTGTGGACTGATTCATGGAGTCCATGAAGGCTTTTAGCCAGGATTCACGTGCTAGCTTGGCACTTGGCATTGGGTCTTCACCAGCCATTTAGTTATACAGCAGTTTAATTGAACGTGTTCTAGACTGAAAAGAAGATAAAACAAAACCATATAAGCAACTCATTGTTGTGATTTAAGTCTATATTAAATTGAATTTAAACTCGTAGACTCATGCATTTATATAATTGATCTCCCTCAAGAATTATATAAATGATCCCAAGACTCAATTTCCGTATATTGATAAGCCCACAGTTTGGCTAATTCCACCGTTGGAACTCTTGGTCGATAGATTTCCGTAAATCCTATCTATTAGTCCATCTCAGTCACTGGATATTATCGAGTGACCATGATGTTGAGATAAAATAAATCATCTGTTCCCACTTACCCGACGTAGAAGGGGTCATATTATGCCTACCGACGAAGAAGGGATTCATGGGAGGCTGATTTATAAAGACTATTCTCAATTTTTGGTTATACGAGGAAGACCCCATCGACTTATATTTATTCATATTAAGTGAACTAAAATCTAGCATATTCGTGAATGAATGAAATAAAGTGATGGTTTTGCAATTGACATGTGACATCTGTATTGTCACAGAAAACTAACGCGTAACCTCTACATGAGTCAGTTTTCAGGCATGTAATAGGTGGTTTGGTTTTAGGCGGAATATGATGTAAGCTATTATCGATGAAAGCATAAAATAAATGCGATAAACGTAAATAAAAGTCCTAGTGTGGCCTATCCTACCAAAATAAACATAAAACAACTTGGAATCCACTGTTGGACCCTAGAAGCTTGTCTTGATGTTCCATCTTGGTCCTTGCAGCGGGAGTGAGCATCCGGTCTCCGTCTTTGGTCTTCACAAAATTACTAATTTAAATTACAAATATAACCCTATTTACATTCTAATTTAAATACAAAAGTAATTACATGGCAAAAACCCAAAACGGAGATTCAAGATCTCAAAATTACAAGCAAGACTGTGTCCCATCATTACGGTGACACAATCTTCTAAGGCCACACTAAGTTACAACCGTTTGCAAAAATTAAATACGTTATTGAAAGCATTCATAAGGCATTCAACAAGACGATAAATAAAATGCATCAACTAAAACAAAATTCATTCATGACATAATACTGTTATTATGATTAACAAATTTTTACCAAACCACCTTTTAGGATTAAAATTATGTGATTATACCGTTTTAACCACTTTAATTTTAATAAGTTTATAATCCTATTATTTTAAACCGTTTTAAAATAATATGTATCAAACGAGGGTGAACCGTTTCACAAAATTAATAATATACTATTTCCGTATATAGTATATTACTAAAGGCCATGTGAAAATAAAACATGTTATTTTTGGAAAAAAAAAAAAAACGAGTCTGTTACAGGGGTGGTCTACCGACCCAATAAACAGGTCTACCGACCACCTGGCGAAAAAAAAAATTTTTTTTTTTTTTTTAAAGCAGAATGGTCGACCGACCCGAAAAACAGGTCGACCGACCACAAAACACGAATCCGAGTTTCTGAACACGATTTCTCACAAAAGATAAACTGTCGAAACAGAAAAACACGCAGGAGGCGGTGGACCGACCGCAACGGGGGGTCGATCGACCGACTTAGCGGCAGAAGACGATTTTTCAGGTTTTAAAACTTACGAAAAAACACAAAGGTAAAATTTTCATGGCCTGGCTCTGATACCACTTGTGGGGAATAAAGCATGTATTCGCCCCAAACTTGCAGGATTATAATGAAACATACAATTGTGATTATAGTCATAAGTTAATTAAAAGCATGAAAAGAAATCAACCTTTGGTCCTTTGTGCTTATGGCCTAAGAACATGAATTAAAGTAAATTCCCTCCTATAACTTGCACCCAAGACTTGATTGAGATGATGCCGCGTGTGCTAGAAAATATTTTCCAATTGCCTTGCAATATGGGGAGAGCCTTTTGAGGTTTTAGATGTGAGATCTGAGTTTTGGGAAAAAGATGTTCTCAAAACCCTAATTATTCTTGAGATCTGTTTTTAATCAGTAAAACAATCAGTAGTCTCACAAAAGGAGAAGTTCTCTCCTTTTGTAATACTTGGCCGGCCGAGATTGGTCTTGGGTAGGAGTGGGCTTTCCACTCTTACCTTATTCCAATGCATGATTCGACCCATTTTGCTAAAATATAATTTGCGGGTATTTATTATAAATCGCACACATGTTATCAGATATTAATACAGTCGATATATTAATAATGGTCTGATAAAATACGATATTGTATAATTGGCCAAATTAATATAACTGTTTATATTAATACGCAAATTCAATATTTAATTAAATATAACTGCTTGTATTTAATTTTACGAATTAATCATGTAATCCGCATTAGCTAAAATTATTTAATCCGTATTAAATAATAATCTCAACATCTCATTGACTAATTTAATAGTCAATACCTCTGACTAACTGTTTAGTCATATCCGGCATAAATGTGACTGTATTTTCATACCTTCACATCTCTCAAACGTGTCCTATAGGTGTGACGTACAGGGACCAGTTGATCACCGCCATCCGTATGACAATAACGTCAAACTTATCTAGCAAGCCAACCGTTATTGATAAACGTGGATCAACTGATAATAATACAAAAGTATGCCCTTGTGATCCTTTAAGAGATTTAGTGAGTCATTGTACTAACTGTCAAGGACACCAACCCCAACAAAATCATCACAAGGTGGGAAAATATGGTTTATGTGCCTTCAAGGCTGACATGAGCAAGGCATTCGACCGTATCCGATGGGATTTTTTACAAGCAACTCTTACTCATTTTGGCTTTCCTGAAAGGTTTTTGGCCCTTATTATGAACTGTGTCTCCACGGTCAGCTACGAAATTCTTCTCAATGGTGCCCCGCTTCACCAATTTAAGCCCAGATGTGGTCTACGACAAGGTGACCCTCTGTCACCTCTTCTCTTTATTATTTGCATGGGAGTGCTGGCAAGCAATTTGCATCATCTTATGAGGTCAGGTGAAGTGGAAGGACTCCGTATGTGTAGGGGAGCTGACCCTATTCTGGGTCTTTTCTTTGCGGATGACACTGTTTTCTTCTTTAAAAACCGTGATCAGGCTGTACTCCACCTTCAGGACTCTTTATCTTCTTTTTGTGAAGCCTCAGGCCAAATGATTAATCTTGGCAAATCTGGAGTCTTATTCAGTCCTAACACCACCATGGCATCTGCCCAATTTTCTCTGCAAACTTTGGGAATAAGAGGCAACAAGGGAATTGGTAAATATTTGGGACTCCCCACGGATTTTCAACAATCAAAGAAAGGTATCTTTAATGCGTTAATTGAATTTGTGGCGCAACGCATTTCTTCTTGGAATGGGATTTTCTTATCTCCCCCGGGACGCCTCACTCTGATCTCGTCCGTCCTATCCAACCTCTCAAATTTCTTTCTATCGGTGTTTAAAATACCGGTAAGTGTGGCAAAAAAGATTAATTCTCTTTTGTCGCATTTTTGGTGGGCCGGCTGTCGTCAAGGGCGCAAAAATGCATTGGTGTAGCACAAATTTCTTATCGCTGCCAAAATCCTGTGGTGGTTTGGGTATCCGCAACATTCTCTGCCTTAATAAAGCTCTTCTTGCAAAACATGGGTGGAGATTGATCTCTGGTGAGAACTCTCTTTTTGGCCGCTGTTTCAGACATCGTCTTTTTGGCACAAATGATTATAAACCTACTGTTAAGCTTCGTCAAAACTCGGGACTATCTTGGGGGGCCCGAAGCATTTGCTTTGGTCTAGATCTCATCACTGATAATATTGGATGGAAACCGGGCATTCGCTCAGAGCTAAATATTTGGAATACGAGATGGGTCGATGGAGAGCCGCCGGAACCAAAGGATAACCTCCTTGATTTAGATTCAGTTCATCTCCGAAACCTTTGTGTTAAAGATATTTCTGATGAGTATGGCAACTGGCACATTGAGTCGGTCTGCTCACTCTTCACCAATGATTGGGCTCAAAAAATTTTAGCCATTCCTTTAACTACTGCGAGAGATGAAGATGAAATCTTCTGGATGGCAAATTCTGATGGCATTTATTCAGTTAAGAGTGGTTATGCGCTTGCCTTCAGTCAATTCATTGCTCTTAATGCTTCTTCAAAGGATAATAGTCGTATGAGCCCAAAGGGGCGTTCCTTCTGCAAATCCTCCCTTTGGTCCCTTCATATTCCCAATAACTGGAAAATTTTCTTGTGGAAAATTCTTGCACATACTCTTCCGGTTGGTGAGGAATTCGTTAAGCGAAACTTTGAAGGCAATTTCAGCTGCTCCATGTGTAGGATGATTGGAAACCACCTGGAGACGAGAGATCACCTTCTTCGTGATTGCAGTGAATCCTCGAGAATCTGGGCTGGTTCTCTTTGGGAATCCGAACCGAGGGATCGGCGCAAATTGACATTGGTGACTGGGTGGTTAACTGGATTCGCTATCTAGGATCTAAGGATGACAAGGAGCTCAGAATTCTTTCTTTCGTGGCCATCCTTTGGGGAATTTGGTACAAACGAAACCAGATGCTTTTTAACGGATCATCCGTACCCCCTCACATCCTCTATAACATTATTGACTCTAATACTGCGACCTTCACTCGAGCCATGACGGAATGTAATGACAAGATGACCTCTGGTAGCCTGGGCGTGAATATCAGGGACTCCTCTGAGATAAATGACCTTCAGATGCTACGGCAAAGAACTCCCTTCTTCGTCATTGGATCTCATGAGTCGTGCGGCTTATATCACTTTAAGGTGGATGCGGGATGGAAATCCAATCTTGTTGCTTCATATGGTTTCGTTGTTTTTGATGTTTTAGGTGTACAGATACAAAGCCTTAAAGGTACTCTGCATGCTGAATCTCCACTTCAAGCGGAAGCATGGGCCCTCCTTCTCGCCCTTCAATGGGCAAAAAACACAGGCATTCTCCACTTGCATCTCTCTACAGATTGTCTGAAGCTAATTCAACAATTGGCAAAAGCTGAAAGAGTTGATCACTCCATCAGGGACATCCTAAACAGATGCAATAGTCTCACTAGCTTCTTCCACTGTTTATGTTTTAGTTTTATTCCTCGTCACCTAAACAATATAGCTCATGGCCTTGCTAAAAGCGCTATGAGATTGTAATTCCTTTCTTTACTACTGTAAAAAAAAAAAAAAAAAAAAAAAAAAAAAGTAACTAAATCCAAACTATTGTTCTCTCCCACACTCCTCTTTGTTTTAAACTAATTAATACGAAGTAGAAGGGATCAAATATGAGCTTAGCCCAAACATAAACGCCTGAAGTCATTAAATTTTTGGCCCACAAATAAGCAAGTTAACAGGTTTGAGACGAGTTAGTGAAGTGAGTTTTTATAAAATATCGTATTTATTCCCGTTTATTTTGTTAACGAGGTAAGTTGTCTTGAATCTAAGTGACAATCCATAAACGAGTCTACTAATGAATCCCCGAAAGAAGCCCAATTAATGAGCCTGCCTTACTTTGCTCTCTTAATAACACCTTTCACAGTTTCACTATAAAATTTCATGTTGTATACATGACTTGAGCACCCCACCCAACTCAACACATAATTTGGTTCCATCATTATTTCACGTTTAAATTGCATCTTTCTTCATTAAAACCCAAAAACAAAATCTCATCTCTTAACGTTACAAGTTACAACAATGGAAACTCTTAATTGCAAAAAAACTTATTATTCATTGCAAAATAATATCTCCCTAATAATTTTTATCTTAGGAGCAATCTTCTTAATCATTCTTTCCTTCTCCTTAAACTCTTCTAAATCCCTCATCACTTCGCAATTCCTTCAATGCCCTTCTCACCAAAATCAGGTAAAACATACTTCCTCCGTTTCAATTTATTATTGTTGTTAGTAATGTCACAAACACACGCTAATTTGCATGACACAACCATGCATGACTCAATTTAAATTCACATTTTTAGTTTCTACATTTTAAAGTTGTATGTGTATCGTGTCGTGTCATGTGACAGACCAGATTGGAAAGCAGAAAGGACGAGCTAGAAGAGGCACTAGAAAGGACATCAATGGCAAATAAAACAGTTATAATCGCGGTGGTAAATAGGGCATATGTGGAAGGGGACGTGGTGCCAAACATGCTAGACCTCTTCTTAGAGGGATTTTGGGAAGGGGAAGGGACAAGGGAGCTCGTGAAGCATCTGATGATCGTGGCGGTCGATCAGACCGCGTACGACCGGTGTCTATTCCGTGGCCTACATTGCTATAAGCTTGAAACGGAGGGTGTCGATTTCACAAAGGAGGAAGTCTTCATGTCTTCTGATTTTGTAAACATGATGTGGACGAGAACTCTGTTTCTTCTTGATGTTCTTCAGAGAGGCTACAGCTTTATTTTCACGGTAACTTTACATTTTTTAAATTACAATTAAGTTTTAAATAATTTATTTATTTATTTTACACAAATTATCATTTACATTGTTTGACCTTGCTTGCTTTTATAAATTTCAATACACTCATTTAAATAGCTGAGAAGGGCGAACTCAATCACTGTTTATCTTCTCTAAACCCACCACTGCACTCTAATAATGGATTATAATCTTCCACAATTTACAACAAGGATTAACGTACATATTACATATGCACAACTCCACGTTATTTCATTAAAAAACTAAACTAATTTGTGATTTTATCCAACAAATATACTTGTACACCACGTACCTAACACCAAAACGAACACGGACACGGTATCCCATAAAATTTAGCACACGGATACGTCATTTAAATATATTTACGGATACGTCATTTAAATATAATAAAGTATATATGTTATGGTTATAAATAAGTATAATCTTATTTTTATCATGTGTTTAAAGCTAAATCTAAACAAGTAAATGTCCAATTCAACCTTACTATAACTAATTCTCATTTTTCCAACCAAACTCCTATTCTAATCGATCTTTTTTAAAATTTTATTCCTCGTCGAAACTATAATATGTTTAGCCATGTGTCCAAGTGTCGGATACGGTGTTAGACGTAGGACGGCTAATTAGGAGAACTATCCGTACTACCTAGACAACAACTAGAATATTACTTATTCTATGAGTGGTATGTAATATTCCCTCCATTCCAATCAATTCTATACATTTGTTTTATTCGTCAATATCCGTTTTCTTTGGCTAATAATCAATTCTATACATTTGTTTTATTCATGTTTGTCAATACCCGTTTTCTTTTGCTAATATCTTTAGTTACATATCAATAAAAATTATAAAATTTTGATATTCACAATGTACTCGGTAAGACAATTTAAACAAGATCTCACATGACTATTTTTATGTTATATATTAAAAGTTGTGTCGAATATTCAGCTGCTTTATAAATAGTGCGAAAAAAGTGAAATGTATAAAATTGATTAAAATGGAGAAAGTATCATTTGATTAATATCTTTTCTGTTTCGCCATTTATTTGTGTATTCTATTTTAATACTTTGCATTTTAGTATAGTAACGTCTTCAAAGAACAATTGCATTCTACGCACTCAATTTAGTGTAACTATTCCTCATATTTGACTTCTTCCTATTTTTAGTGTTTGTGGTAAAACTAAAAGTAAATAAATAAGACAATTGAAGGATACAGTGGGAATAGGAAAGGTGAATAGTAAGTTTTAAATAAGAAGAGCATTAAAAGTGAGGAGATCTGGATCTGGAGACTTGAGCAACGTACCGTAGAATACGTTACTCTATTTGTCATCATAGTAAGTGACGGATAATATATAGGAATTCGAGTTGAAATTAAGTTTTAAGTGGTGGATGATTTTTTTAAACGTAGACGCTTGTCAGCTTGTCAGTTTATCATTGATGATTATCGAATCCCTTGATATTTTAAGAGATCAAGGGATGATTTTTTAGACTATTTTTCTAAATAATGTTATGAAAATTACAAATATTAGTCTTAAACCCGTGCAAATTGCACGAGTAATCTTTCAAAAATTTGCTACTCTACGAAAAATGTAAATATTTGAGATTAGTTTGTACACTAATTATTATCTACTTCTAAATTTAATTATCTTTGGAAATAAATTTTACAGTAAAGTAGTAAAATAAATTTCTTTTTTTGTTTACAAATTTAATTTGCATATGTAATAATTGTGTTATAAAGTCATATTTAAGATTGTATAGATGTGAATTAAAAAATTTATTTGCAATTAACATAAATGATACTTTAGGGTCAATTAATAAGTACTTCTAATATAATATGTCGTTTTCTGGCTAATGTCAAGTTTTACTATGTTTTGTTACTTTGGCGGCTTTAAAAAAGTTTACTATGAAATTATTTGGGTAAAAATTAACACGGAATTAGTGAAAATGTATGAATCAAAATAATTGCACACCTGTACAAATTGTTAAACCCGTTTTTCATTTAGTGAAACCGTGCATATTTAAAGTAGAAATTTTGACCCATAGTTCATTAAGTACAAAGCTTTAATTAGTAATCAGGGACAAAAGTAAAATTTTGACCCGTGCATGTTTAAATTGAATAGTCAAATTGTTAATCCTTAAACCCGTTAAATTAACATATAATATTTAAATAATTATATAGTAACTAATTATAAACGATAAAGTTACATACTTCTAATTATATAAACAATCATTTATATTCAAATTACCTAAACAAACAACAAAAATATATATCTAATTTAGTTCAAAACTTCTATTTAAATACAAACATAACAAAGACGTGGTCAAATTGCACGGACATGTTATTTAAATATTGTTATTATTTAGAAGAGATTCAAAAAGATGAATATATTCTGTATCAAGTCATTCAATTGTAAATTTGTTTTTTGCAATTTAAAGAATTTTGAGAATGTAAACAACGAACCTAACAACGACTTCGATATTTTAACAAAAATATATTGTTAATGCGTAAATATCGACGATCTTTAACAATTGGCTATTGAAATGAATTAATACAGTGACCTGAACCGCTTTTATGCAATCCACCAAACGAAGCGATAAGTCCAATTGGAGAACTCGTCCAATTGATACGTAATTATCTTGGGCTTATGCATTGACCAATATGACCATCACTTATTTTTTTTTACACTTTTGTATTTAATTTTAACCTACTTTACCCTTCTCTTCCCACTTTCCACCATCTTTCCCAATTTCCTTTAATGGCTTTAACAAAAATTCACATCCCTAATCTCGCTACCCCTATAATACGACTCCTTTCCCTACATTACTCCCGACTTTTAATTCTTCTTTCCTTGATAAATTCACCCTCTCACTCAAAATATATGAAATTTTAAACGTCTTTTCTCCCTTACTCAAAATCATCATTAATCAAGCCATTTAATCTAAGGGTATAATCACTCAAATTATTCTTGTCTAATCTAGACGACGATTCCCATTCTCAATAGGTAGTTTTGTATATGCATACCATTACCACGTTTTTTCAATAATTTTTATTTTCAGGGAAATTAGTTTTTTTGTCTTTTTAAAATTCTAATAATTTTTACAATCTTAATAATTTTTATCCTCTATATTATTTTTCATTTGATGAAAATTAAAATATTTAAGTGTTTTGCACCTTATTTAAAGTTTGTTTATGTGAATATTTTACTTATAGCTTACTTATAGCTTTGTAGATTTAATACCTGTGATGTTGTGAATAATTTACTCACAGATTTAACTATATAATATTTTATTCATAAATTTGTTTATGTGAATAATTTCTATAATTCTTTTTTTTCATTTTTACGTCGTTATTATTAGTAGTTGTATTTTTTATTCTTCGAGTCTTTTTTTTCCTTTTTCCATCAAATTGAGAAAGTGTTATTTAACAGATTTGAATATTTACTATTGTTTTTATTAAGTTCATGTTACTGTATATTAAATTTGTAGATTGGATTTTCAGCATTTGATTTTGTTAGTTTATTTTTTATCATAATCAAGTTAACAAATTTTGTTAATATTGAGCAATTTAAATCCTACGGCACACTATTTCATCGAATTAAATTAATTTTCCTAGATTAAATGTAAAGATAATCATGGTGGGCCCCTTATATAAAAAATATTAAAAAATGAACTTTCAACCACAGTGCGACACCTAAGCACTGTGGTTGTTGCTTTTATATATAGGATTTTATTATATGAGAGTTTGGATATTTCGAGGTAAATGAAAGGGCAGACACGCCACTTTACGTGATATATTCACTACAAATATATCAATTTAGGTGATGTATGTTCTAGGAAGATGAGTTTAAACGAGGAATACAATTTTAAAACAGATCGATTAAAAGATGAGTTTTTGTAGAAAAATGAGAATTAGTTATATTAAATATTAAATTGTATGTTCATTTGTTTAGATTTAGTTTCAAATACATGATAAAAATAAATTTATACGTTAATTATAACCATAAATTTATATTTTATTATATTTAATGACGTGTCCCGTGTCCGTTTTAATGCTGCTTAGCGTATCTTCTATCCATATTTTGGGACATTCTCTTTTCTCTGCCATCAATATTTGTACAAATAATTGTGTTATATTCTTCCATCAATAACTATCCTTGTTTTAAATGTTGAAAACAGGATACAGATGTGGTATGGCTAAGGAACCCTTTTACAATCCTAACTACGAACATCACTCAACATTTGGATATCCAATTTAGTACCGATTGGTATAATGGGAACTCGTCATCCATTCTAAACCCGATTAACACTGGATTCTACTTTGTTAAATCTAATAACAAGACCATCTCCTTATTCAAGACATGGTACCGTTTAAAGGACAATTCAAGTGGTGTTAAGGAGCAAGATGTCTTACAAAATTTAACATGGCAAGGTGTGCTTACTGACTTGGATATTAATTTCCGATTTCTCGACACCAAATTCTTTAGCGGGTTTTGCCATGATAGTTCGGATATCCGATCTGTGATCACAGTCCACGCCAACTGTTGCCGGTATATAAGGGCTAAAGTGACCGATTTGGTTCAAGTCCTTAGTGATTGGAGTTCGTTCAAATTTGACAAAGCTAGTTTAGTAGTAGATTCATTTGAATGGTCTCCACATGTGTTGTGTAAAAACTCTTGGAACACAACTTATGTAGTAAATGGTTAAATCTACTTCATACTTTGTATCATACATTCATCAATAAGTCTCTCTTAAGACGGATATATACGTTTTAAGTTAAGACGGGTCGAGTAGTTACCACTTGTATGAATAAGACAAAAATGAGTTATTATTTGACCCGTTTGAGCTTTATATAAAAGTGTTCAACCCGTTCATCTAGCACGACGTTTGTTCTAATGAAAAACTTGTTTGAGAAAAATTATAAAATGTATACCATTGTATATGTAGTTTAAGAATATGTTGTACTAAAGAGTTTACCCTCTAGACCATGGTGCACACTGTTATCGCATTGAAGCTCTGTGATCTGTGATAGTTTTCTACTTCAACCATTGTGCTTTAATTCTGTGAGCCACCACTCTATCTAACTCGTCATCCTTCTCAATAATTGAACTAAATATTTACAGAAATCCGATCCACAACTACCTTTTAACCATAAACAATATTCTCCACCTCTCTCGACCTTGTGTTATTGAACCCACACCTCCAACGGTCTTACTCCTTCGCTTAAACCCAAAAGTCTCCAAACTATGCCTCCACAATTCCAACTTCTTTTCAATCCCTCTTTCATCTCACCAATTAATATTTGATGTTGTCGAAATGCTATAAACCAGTATCGACTGAAAATCGGATAATCGTGTAAAAGTGATGTATAGTTTTTTTGCGTATGAAATCGAAAACGATAACTCATGATGCGACCTCGGACATGTGGTAGGAAAACCAAGGTCACCTGCTAAGTCAATCCGAACAACTCAAATTAAAGTGTAATACACGGTTTTAAGCTCTCTGAGGTCTCAGAACAAAAGTGTCTGAAAAATCGCACGTGTGGTTAATCGAGTCGGATAAATCAAGCAAAAAAATCAAAAACAACGGAGGATATTTAAGGTTGCCGAAATGCTATAAATCAGTTTCGGCAGAAAATCAGATAATCGTGTAAAAGTGCGTATAGTTGTTTTTTAGATGTGAAATCTAATAAGATACCTCATGATGCGACCTCAAACATGTGGTAAAAAAATCGGGTGAAATTTAAGGGTGACCCGCTATGACCATCCGAATGGCTCAAATTTAAGTGTATAATACACGGTTTTTAGGCCTCTGGGGTCCCGGAATAAAAATGTCCGATAATCGCACGGATGGTTACTCGAATCAGATAAACAAGGCATAAATTTTTTGAAAAACAACGAAGGATATTTAAGGTTGTCGAGATGCTATAAATCAGTTTCGGCTGAAAATCGGATAATCGTGTAAAAATGATGTATACTTTTTTTCTGGGAATGAAATAGAATAAGATTCCTCATGATGTGACCTCAGACATGTGATAAGAAAACAAGGTCGAAAATAGAGGTGGCCCGCTACGACCACTTGAACGACTCAAATTGAAGTTTATAATACACGGTTTATAGGCCTCTTGGGACCCGTAATAAAAATGTCCGAAAATAGCAGGAATGGCTGCTCGAGTCAGATAAAGCGGGCTTAATTTTTTTTGAAAAACAACGGAGAACATATGAGGTTGACGAGATGCTATAAACCAGTTTCGGCCGAAAATCGAATAATCGTGTTAAAGTGGTGTATATATGATTTTTTGGGCATGAAATCGAATAAGATATCTCATGAGTCGTGATGCGACCTTGGACACATGGTAAGAAAACATGGTGAAAATATAGGTGGTCCATTACGAACAACCGAACAGCTCAAATTAAAGTGTATAATATAATACACGGTTTTTAGGCCTCTGGAGTTCTCAAATAAAAATGTCTGAAAAGCCCATGGATAGTTACTCAAGTCAGATAAAGCGTGCAAAAAAAAATTTAAAAACAACTGATGACATTTGAGGTTGCCGATATGCTATAAACCAGTTTCGGCCGAAAATCGGATAATCGTGTAAAAGTGATGTATAGTTGTTTTTTTGGTATAACTCGAATAAGATACCTTATGATGCGACATCGGACACATGGTAAGAAAATATGCTCAAAAATAAAGGTGACCCGCTACGATCAACCAAACGGCTCAAATTGAAGTGTATCAATACACGTTTTTTAGGCCTCTGGGATCCCGAAATCAAAATGTACGAAAATCCAACGAATGATTAATCGAGTAAGATAAAGCGGGCATAAATAATTTCAAAAACAACAGAGGGCATTTGAGGTTGCCGAGATGCTATAAACCAGTTTCGGTCGAAAGTCGGATAATCGTGTAAAGTGATATATACTTGTTTTATGAGAATGAAATCGATTAAGATAAGTCATGATGCGAACTCAGACACATGGCAAGAAAACATGGTCAAAAATAAAGGGGGCCCGCTACGACCACCCGATTGACTCAAAATGAAATGTATCAATACACGGTTTTTAGGCCTCTGGGGTCCGGGAATAATAATGTCTGACAATCGTACGAATGGTTGTTCGAGTAAGATAAAGCAGGTATACAAAATTTCAAAAACAAAAAAAAAGACATTTGAGGTTGACGAGATGCTAAAAACCAGTTTTGGTCGAAAAAGGATAATCGTGTAAAAATGAAGTATAATTGTTTTTTGGGTATGAAATAGAATAAGATACGTCATAATGCGACCTAGGACACGTGATAAGAAAACAAGGTCAAAGAGAAAGGTGGTCCGCTATGACCACTCGAACGACTCAAATTGAAGTCTATAATACACGGTTTTTAGGTCTCTGGGTCGCGGAATAAAAATGTCCAAAAATCTTACGGATGGTTATTCGAGTCAAATAAAGCAGGCATAAATTTTTCAAAACAACGGAGCACATAAAATTGACTCAGGGGATAAAAATTGGCATACGGTTTAAAATACACATTTAGAGGCCATAATATTATTTTAACAATAAATCTCCCTTGTGACTTATGACGGGTCGGATAGCTCCCACTTGTGTAGATAGGACAAGTCTTGGGAATCACAAAGTGTTTGTCTTTTCCTTCTTACATGGATAATATTTGACCCGTCACAATTTTAAAGGTCGTTTTTAAAAATAAACAAAATAGGTTTAATAGTCTATTCTATGTTGTTTTGAGAAATTTTAGCATCCATTATTTATTATAGGATATAATGAGTCAATAGACAAAGATCCAGAGAAAAAAAAAATTATGGGTTCTAAAATCCCCAAAAATAGCCGATTTTAAAGGTTATTATCCACGTGTTTTAGGCCGACGGAATCATGGGATATAAATCTCGAAATTGCACCGTAGTACCTTGATACCATATAAAATTGACTCAGGGTGTTACAATTGGCATACAGTTTAAAATAGACACATTTAGAGGCCATAATATTATTTTAAAAGTCGTGTTTAAAATAGTCTAAATAAGTTTTATACTATATTATTTTATGTTGTTTTGACAAATTTCTTACTATCTAGTACCTACTATAGGTTATAAGCTAAGAGCCTATAGACAATTATTCAGGAAAAGATTTTATGGGTTTTAAAATGTCCAAAAGTAGCCGATTTTGAATGTTATTATTTACGTTTTTTTACGCCGACATAGTCGCAGAATAGAAAATCTCGAAATCCGCACCATTGTACCTTACTACTGTATAAAATTGACTCATGGTGTTAAAATTGGCATACAGTTTAAAATAGACACATTTAGAGGCTATAAAATTATTTTAAAGGTCGTGTTTGAAATATACAAATTAAGTTTTATAATTTATTCTATGTTGTTTTGAGAAATTTCTTAGCATCTGTAGTATTTATTATAGGATATAATGAGCTTATAAACAAAGAGTTAGGAAAAATAATTTTAATTTTGGGTTTTAATTAAATTGTCAAATGTAGCTGATTGTGAAGGTAATTCACACTTTTTAGGTCGACAGAGTTCCTGGAATAAAAAATCTCAAAATTCGCACCACAACACCTTAATACCATATAAAATTGACACAGAGTGTTAAAATTGGAATAAGGTTTACAATAGACACATATAATGAGCCTATAGACAAAAAATCAAGAAAAAAAATTCGGGATATAAAAATTCTCAAAATTCGCACCACTACGCCTCAATGGCATATAAAATTTACTCAGCGTGTTAAATTTGACATATAATTTAAAATATACACATTTAGAAGCATATGATTATTTTAAAAGTCGTGTTTGAGATAGACAAAATAAGTTTTATACTCTATTAAGTTTTGAGAAATTTCTTAGCATTCATTATTTATTATTGGATATAGTGAGCCTATAGGCAAATATTCAGGAAAAAAAACTATGGGTTCTAAGATGACCAAAAATAGTCAATTTTAAAAGTTTTATTATCCAAGTTTTTTAGGCCTACTGAGTCATGGGATAAAAAAAAATATCGAAATATGCACCATAGTACATTGATACCATATAAAATTGACTTAGGGTGTTAAAATTGGCATACGGTTTAAAATAGACACATTTAGAGGACATAAGATTATTTTAATGGTCGTGTTTGAAATAGACAAATGAAATTTTATACTATATTTTATGTTGTTTTGAGAAATTTTTAGCATCCATAATTTATTATAGAATATAATGAACATATAGACAAAGATTTGGGAAAAAATTATAGGTTCTAAAATGGCCAAAAATAGCGGATTTGAAGGTTATTATCCACGTTTTTTAAGCCGACAAAGTTCGGGGATAAAAAATCTCCTAATTCGCAGAATAGTACCTTAATACCATATAAAAGTGATCCAGGGTGTTAAAATTGGCATACGATTTAAAATAAACATGTTTAGAAGCCCTAAAATTATTTTAAGGCTATGTTTGAAATAAACAACATAACTATGTTGTGTTTGTTGAACATTGCTCAAATACAACGTCAATATAGAAAGATCAATATGTTCATTTATGACACGTAAAGAGGAAGATGAATATTTTAAAATCAAACAAATTAATACATACGCCCTCTATTCTAATTAATAATATACAATTATTTTATATACGATTATTAACGTAAAGAGAAGTGTTTTGGTCAAAAAATACCAAATGTTGATTTGAGGGTTATAATGATTTTAGTGAGACTAATGGTTTCGTGTTAGAAGTTGCAAGGAGTGGAGCAGTCAGGAGGAAGAAGGGTGCGAGGGGAGTTGTTGACGCGGAAAACCCGTTAGGGAAAAACCGCGGAGGAAGCAAGGTTCCACCAAATTCACTAAGGATTCGACTTGTAATTGTCGAGTGTTTTACAGGTGTTTATGTAATTTCTAGTGAGAGAAGTGCTATTCCTAGTTGTGCATACTTATTACAACAGAATTCTCCTATATTTATAATACATATCATGCTATGGACCATTGGGTCCAGGTATTACCCAACGGTCAGATCTGTTTTCTTTTGGCTTCTTCTTCCTCTTTCTTTACTCTGCAGTCCTTTGTTCTTTTATCCATTTATGGTATGTTTTGGGTCTTGTGTGGCACGCCTCTTCTTCCTTTTGCCGCGCATTTAGATTCCACTTTCTATGCTCTCTTGCAATTTGCTTGTGGCTGGGGCCCATTGACTTGACATACTCTCTATTCGTCTTTTATAGCGACACGTGTTGGGAGATCAAAATGCTAATTTTGAGGTCTAACATTAGCCCCCAATTCTTGCATGAGTGGACTTATGCGAGAATTCAGCCTCATCCTGGATCCAAAGTCTGGGCGAGTTTCGTGAAGCCCTAGGATTTGATTTGACCTCCATCTCCTTCATGTCATATGTCCATTCATTGCTTTTACCGGGCTTTTTCCAACCGTACACCTTTACTCCTTTTTTCAAATTTCAAACCCTATTTATTCCTACCAAACCCCTTCCCACTTCCCATAACTTCTTTTCACTTTTTTCATAACTCCTCTTTATCCCCAAAAATCCATTTCTCTCTCTCTGCAACTTCTTGCCTTCTCGCCATCCTTGCCTAAGGTAACCGCTTCTTCTTTATTTCGATTTTCCTTTTCATTTTCTCGAATTTCTATGGCTGAGAATCTCTGCCCCTCACGGTCTTTGCTTTCTGATTTTCATTATGTCGACTCCACCACCGGGCCCCTTGATGAGGCCACCGCGAGGGAGTTATTTCACTTGGACAACAATGTGGTCGTGCATGTCGCTACGACTGATCAAAAGGACGACACTGATCGTCCTGGATGGATTTGCTTCTATTTTTACCCCTTCTTCTTGGGGTTAGAATTTCTTTTCCCCGAGCTTGTTCAAGAATTCCTTCATCTTACCAAACTTCCTCTTCGGCAAATTAATCCCTACGCTTGGCGTGTTTTGATTTTGTTATCTCGCATGAATGAGTTGTACTCTCTTGATATCACTTTGGGTGATCTTGCCCATATATTCACTGTTCGCCCTCTGGGCCACGACAAGTTCACCCTCCGGGCCAAGGCGGGTGAGGATCGATAAGTGTATCATTTTCCCACCTAAGCCCAGGGATGCAGATTGGTTTAGGCAGTTTGTTTTCATGAGGGTGGATTCTCTCCCTCCGCCTTCTGACTATATCTACATGGCCCCGAGGTCTTCCACATGTATATATAGCCTTATCTCCTTACCGCTCTTCCTGTCGACACTTACTTTCTTACTTCTTTTCTTGTGCAGAATTGCCCAGATGAATCCATGATCCTGACGAGGGAGCCTCCCTTCAAAAGCTTTTCGGTTTGGATCCTCCTAAACGCTCTTTCAATTTCCTGCTGGGCTATTGTTCCGAAGAAGAGATGTCTGCAGAGTCTTCTCGGACCAAGATTACTCATGCCGCCATGCTGGCTGCTTGCAAGAAGAAGTCCTTGACCACCTCTGTCAAACCGCTCCTGAAGAGGAAGAATGATACTGCAGAATCCGAGCCTGCTCCAAAGAAATATGCTATGCCTTCTTCATCCAGCTCTGTGCCTTTGTCTGTTCCTCCTTTGTGTTCCATGCGGCCTCCAACGGTTTCCTCTAGAACCCGCAACAAGTCTTTGTCCTCTAGCCTTCCGGCTGACAAACCTTCCTCCGTGGTAATGGAGGACATCACGGAGGTCGTGATAAGGTTGCCTGAGGGTTTCGGGGGGAACCTAGATCAGGGGTCCTGGCCCTTCCTGGCCCTGAAGAGATGCTGAGATCGCGTCCTTCGACGACTGTGTTGGAACAAGCTGCTGAGCATTCTTTCTCGGTAGGTCATTGTAATACTTCGTATTTTTATTTCGTTTTATTTAATTATCTTGATTTTATTGGATGTCGATGTCGATGAGTAATAATAAAAGCGATATTATATTTGTGGACAAGGTGTTTTCGTATTGTACTTATAGTCGTGTGGGCGAATATTTAACCAAAACCGTATTTGAATTAAGTTGTCTACGTATTGGGATGTGTAAAGGGCCGACCCATATACGAAGAACACCCATCTATGGGCCTAGGGCTGCGTGCCAAGAAGGACCCATCACACGTTTCACAATTCTGAAATTAGAATTTCAGAATACATCTCCCTGCCGCCTTATATATTGCTAGACCTAGACCTACTTTTACCCTAAACGACACACAACACACACTTCCACACAACAGCCGCCGCATCAGAGGGTAGAAGGGAGTGGTTCACACGGTAATTAGGGTGGTCTAGGGCTCGTCGATCTCGCTGCTAATAGGGTATGTGCAAACCGTACTCTGCTCTTTTCTTGTTTTCGTGATATTGCCCTAATTTCTAATCCCGTTTGTAACTATATCATATGTTTATAAATTCGTGTTTTTGTATTTCTATGATCTATGCTATTCGAAGTATGTGTTTCAATCATCACCATTCAATCTTTATTATTTTAAGACGTTTATTCAGGGGGTTTCGTTCTGGGTTCGGTTTTAAATTCTGGATTGTTGATTCGTTTAAGTGTCATCGAAACAGGGTATATGAATGGGGGTTTTTAAGTTTGAATTCGACCAATCCTCTGTCAGTTTGCATTCTGGGTTTTGGCGTGGGTGGCATGACCGTAGTGTAGGGTGTCGATAGGTGGTGTTTGTGACCAGTCGTGGTGTTTTACGATAGAGAAAAAGGGCTGTTATGAGGCATAGGTCAGGGTGGTTGTCACACTGTTAGGGTTTTTGGTTGCTGCGGTAAGGGGTTAGATTAGGTGGCTACGACTGGTACCCTCACCATTGGGACCACCAGGACTCAGTGGCGAGTCTGGTGGTGCCAGGGGTGAAGGTGGTGGTCGTGGTTGGTAACACCAGTAGGCTTTGGTCACGGTGGGGCAGGCTGAAACACGGGCCAGGGGGCTGCTGCTACTGCGTTTGTTTACGAAAGGGTTTGTTGGGACTGTTTCGTTTTTTTTTACGTGTTTAATGTTCTAATTTGGGTGGTAAATTATTACTAAAACTAAATGATGATAATGTGTGTTAATTTTAGTATGAATGGTATGATATATATGGTATCTAAGTGATATGGTTAATGTTGTTATTTTTATTAAGTATTAAGGTTGTTATTGTGTTATGACTTGATATTGTTATTGGCTTAATGATTACATGAGAGTACTTTACTAGCTTCTAATTGTGGTTAGTGATCTTTATAATTGTTAATGGTTCTATCATGGCTTAAAATTGTTATGACAAGTATGTAATATTAGTGTGTAGGAGCATTGTTATTAGTATAATAGTGAGGAGGTATGCACATATATATTAAGTAGTAATAATTGTTTAGTTGTCCATAAGCTATAATTAGTAAGTGATGCTTGATAAGTCTATAATTAGTAAGTAAATGTCATGTGAGCTTATACTTTTGGTGACGGGCAATTGGTTGTATGAGTACGAATTTAATATTAAATAATAATTTATAGGAACGGAATTCGAAGTGGAATACTTCTAGAGGGTGATTGCATTCGCAGACTTGCTAATACAGGTAGGTTACACTGGTACTATATATGTGTTGAGTTATAAATGCATGGGATATCGTATGTATGGATGCAAGCATTATTATATGAGCATGATAGCTTTGGTTGACTATTTAATATTGCATTCACGAGCATGCATATGCATTGGTTACTGAGAAAGATGTGATCAGATATTGTTCTGATGTAAAGCCCAGGGTGCACTAGTACAAAAAACCCCTATCGTGTCGCAGCTATCGTGACGGTTCTAATAGAAACGACATAAAAGGCTAAAAAAAATTGGCGGGAAGGATTTTTTAGGCTATAGGGAGTCTATTGTGACGGTTTTAATAAAGAACCGTCACGATAAAATAAATTATTTGTGTCGGTTGTAAGTCAGAACCGCCACTATAAATCATTTGTGACGGTTTTAAGTATAACCGACATTAATAACGACATTAAAAGTACTGAAAAAAAACAACGGTTTTTTACCAAAACCCGTCACCGTATGAAATTTGTGACGGTTTTAGTTACAATAGACGTATATGGAAGGGAAGTGTTTGTGGTGAAGTGAACTATTAGTATGTTACGAGCGTCTTTTACTCTTACCAGCACCATCCTAATTCAATTCTAATATAACTGCAAGTAAAACAAAACCCACCGCTTCTTCCTCAATCCTAATTCAATTCAACTGCTTCTCCCTCAATCCTAATTGAATTCAACTAAACAAACCCACCTGTATCAATTCGTTCCCAAATCAGAAATTCGTTCCCAGTTTGTTTACAATTCGTTCTGAATTCGCAATCAGGAATTCGTTCATAGTTCGTTCACAATTCGCAATCAGCAATTCGATATCAAATAGCAGTTCGTTCATGATTCGCATTCCGCAATTCACAATCAGCAATTCGTTCACAATTCGTCAATCAAAGGTGTGCCATACTACTATTGCTTTTCTATAATCAATTTCAGTAATATGTTGTTTAATTTGATATTCATCTCATATCTATACTGCTTACGTAGTTTTAGCTTACTGCAGAACAATAGAAATAGAATTATGTGAACTATTTTATTGCTATTTGAGTAATTTTAGCTTGCTAGTTGAAGGGATTCCCTCCATTTTCCTGCAATCCTGCATATATTTGAATCATGTTATTATGCTAATTAGATGGTGGGAAGAAATTTGATTGCCCGAGGAACTGAAGGCTGCAAGAAATCAACCAATCAAATGGCATATGTGGTCTGTAGCTTGTCTACCAGGCTCATGCATGGCTGAGCTAAGGGTAGCACTTACAAAAGCCATATCATTCATATATATCATAGACGACATCTTTGATATCTACGGAACATCTGAGGAACTTACACTTGTCACGGAAACAGTCAATAGATGGGATACTGCGAGCTTCGACAAATTACCCGACTATATGATAATTTGTCTCAGGGAACTTTATGATATTACAAATGAGATAAGCAATATAATCGATGCTAGACATGGATCAAATCCGAAGTATCCTTTAAAGAAAGTGGTGAGTTGCTGAAAATCTTAATTCGAAATTAATTGTGAAGTGGTTTGTACTTTACAGCATTACTTTATGATTTTGATATTGTATAATGTTATTATAGTGGGCAGAATATTGCAGTGCATGCCTAGTGCAGTCAAATTGGATTGCTTGAGGGTATATGCCTACCACTGAAGAGTACATGAAGAATGAAATAGCGACTACCGGATCTTATATCGCTCATGTACACATCTTTTTTCTCCTAGGTGAGGTAATAAAGGACCCGAATTTCTTGGGAAGCCATCCAGACATTTCATCTTTAGCTGCTACGATTCTTCGTCTTTGGGATGATCTAGGGAGCTCTAAGGTATACACTTGCTCAATTCATCAAAATGCCATGCTAAATTATTGGAAAAATCCTCATTTCATTTTAACAGTCAAAAGATAGGTTTTTATACAATTATATATATCCAAGTATCCGACTCTTTACCCTGCTTATTGCAGGAGTCTCGCCTCCGCCCCTCTTTCTTTCCTTCATTATACCGTATAAAAAGGAGCTCTTGAATTCATGCCAAAATAATGAAATAGTGACTAACCTTAATCTGTAGTAGATGTGCGCAGCATGATAAGTTGATAAAAGAAATCACCATGTTAAACTTAGCAAATATAGACCGAGTCAATGGATGAGACGATTGTATATTATTAACACTTTGTTCAAGTTCTTTGCCTATTTTATACTAATCCACCTTCATATTTTAGAAAATGGGCATGTATCCCAACTGATCTGTTTTGCTTATTTTATTCCCACCTCTTGTTTCAATCCTACCCTATATAATATCTTCTCATATACAGTCGGCTAAGCTTGGCCGATATTTTAATTGTATCTAGCCACCTAAAAAGGACTCAAACATAAACATTGACCCAACCAAAGTAATAATTTGAATTTTTAAATAATTATATCAGGAACAAGTTGCTAATAACTTATTGTCTAATTTGTTAATTAGAGTATGGATCGAAGTTGGATGTATGGAAAACGGGATTTGCTAATAACTTCTTCATTTTAAAAATGTTCTTCCAGTCCTTCAAAAGATTTGGGTCAATCTGAAGCCAACATGCTAGCTCAATATAGCATTTATTTTATGTATTCACAATCAGAGAACAAATGAACACGAGTCTCAGTTGATACACCACACACAAAACAAGCAGTAGGAGCAATAATACCCAATTTTTGCAATTTGTCAAGAGTAAGGAGTCTACCTTGCTGAACCAGCCAAAGATTAAAACACCATTTTGGCAAGTTGTATCTATTCCATACAAATTTATACCAAGGAACTTTAGGAGTAGAGTTATTCATAAGCCAAGAATAGCCATCAGCAATAAGATACTTTCTAGTTAACAAAGAATGAGCAACATCTACATTATTTCTCTCCACATCATCAAACATATCTTTGTTAAGAGTTTTGAGTTTGTATTTCAAGCACTTCAGTCTCTTTGTAATTCTGTACATATCAGGACCTTAACTTTATACTTTAACTCTTTTAGAAGGTAAACATTCTATCATATAGAAGAAGGTCGCAGGGAATCTTTGTCAATAGCGGCACCAAGCAGTCCTAGTAAATGACATTTTACACAATTAAAGATTCTTGAATTCCTTAAAGAATAAAGCAAATTCTACAGCCAATGCTAAATTAAAAGTCAGAGGATCGATATGGTTTTCTCAAAAGAAAGGGGGCGGGCGAGTATGTTAGAAAACGATTTGTTTTTTTTAAGCAAAGCAGGTTGAAATGAGTGTATAGCCCGACATCTGTTCAAAGATTCTGGCTAGTGTATTAGAACTAGAAGAAAGCCTAAAGTCTGCATTACACTTGTTAAAGTAACCTGCATCTATCATCAGTATAACATCCATGCTGGAACAGTTTATCATTTGTATTCAGACCCTGATGCATATTAATCCATGTGACCATGGAATGTTTAGGGCAGTTCCATTTACTCCATAGCACTGCAGCACATTCAAGTTTTTATGCTGCATCTGTTTCTCCTTATTACTTATTACTACCTGCCTTTTTAGATTTAGCTCAACTGCATCTTGTTAATTTGTTCTTTATATTCTTTATATCATTGGATATTGATGGTTGGTTGCTTGGGGTTGAACACTGTGTACATTTTGGATTCGCAGCAAAGGGTGGCAAAGAAGCTCAGCATAAAAGGAAGGCTAAAAGCTGCTTGAATTTTACATTGTGTTAATGGAGGAAGGCGTAATTTTGCTAAAACGAATTAACTTCAGATCAAAGTGATTAAGAAAGTAAGTGAACATTAGCTACTTTTTTTTCAATTATTTAATTACTCAAAGGGCAGTGAGGAACAATTTGAGCAGGTATTTCTTATTTTTAAGTAAAAATATATATAGTTTACTTATTTTCATTTTAAACAAAAGCATCTTATCATTGATTTTCTTAAATGTAGATTATTGAAGATTCAACCATGTCAGTTGAAGATATGAATGAAGTTAAAGAGGTGTGGGCTACAAAATGTTTCGAGAACATGTAGTTTAGATTAATTGTTGGATTTTTATTTGTTGCTTAGCTGAGGTTATTGCTGAGGATACTTGTTGCTTGTTTTCTCGGATTATATGTCGTTGGGAAACTTAATACTGTTATTGTATTGTTGGATGATAATATGAGATGTATGGTTATTCCGAAGCTATTGAATGAAGCATTATTTTGTTGGTAATTGATTAAAATTCTTTGCAGGTATTCTTCCATCAATATTTATATTCGGCTAGCACCGAATTAGGGGAGGTGCTGTCGAAATTAGCTAGCTATTTTTTTTAAAAGTATATATATATATATATATATATATATATATATATATATATATATATATATATATATATATATATATATATGGCGACGGTTCTTATATTGAAACCGACACCATAGCTTACCCTATGGTGACGGTTTTAGACGCAAAACCGACACCATAGCTTACCCTATGGTGACAGTTTTAGACGCAAAACCGACACCATAACTTACCTTATGGTGACAGTTTTAGACGCAAAACCGACACCATAATTTACCCTATGGTGACGGTTTTTAGACGCAAAACCGACACCATACCTTACCCTATGGTGACGGTTTTAGACGTAAAACTGACATCATACCATACCCTATTGCGGCGGTTTATACCCCTATGGTGGCGGTTTGGGACTCACAACCGACACCATAGGGTAAATTATGGTGACGGTTTTAGACGCAAAACCGACACCATAGCTTACCCTATTGTGACGATTGTAGATGCAAAACCGACACCATAACTTACCCTATGATGGCGGTTTAGACCCTTATGGTGGCGGTTTGGAACTCACAACCGACACCATAGCGTACCCTATGGTGACGGTTTTAACGCACAACCGACACCGTAGGGTAAGCTACGGTGGCGGTTTTACAACCAACACAAACCTTATGTAACCCCAGCAATCACGTCGCTTCAAAACCGTCACTAATGGTCTTCTAGAACCGACACTGTAGGGCATAATTCTACTAGTGGTGGTTCTGCAGACCAGGCCTGGTGTCTTATCAGCTTTTGAGCTGGTGTTCGGCGACGGCCGATTATAGTCTGCCGGGAGGTTCGGTATGGCTGGGTGTTTCGGGTTTGAGATTGAGATTGTGATTGAGCTCGAGCATGACATAAGCATTTGCATATTATTGTTTTGTTGCATTATTTATTATTGTGTTATCCTACTCAACCGCGAGGTTGACAGTGTATTCGTGTTCACCTACAATGATCCGGAATGGGGAGTAGATCTTTTAGGTCAGAGACAGGTGGACTAGGACTGGACATTGGAAGAGAGACATGGACTAGACCTACTTAGCTACTAGATCACTTAACTTTTCATAGTTGAACATTTATTTTATCTCAGTTGTTTTGAAAGTCATTTGGACTATGCCTTGTAATAGTTATCGATCAGTTTAACCATTTATATTTGAAGTATTGTGTTTCTTTCACTGTGAATATCTACTACCCTGGTTTATCCGGGATGGTAACGGTCCTATTTACTCTGGAAGTCCTAGTTCAGGCTCCTAGGTAAATGGGGGTGTTACAGTCATGCTGGCAGCCACAAACAGTTTGGCTAAAAAAGTGATATTGATAGTAATGTGTCAAACCTTGTACTAAACATTGGCTTACGCAACTTGTTTTTGCAGGCTCTTCAGATGGTTCTTATGGAACGTCCTCGAATGACCTCTACAAGCCAGGAGTTGCAGTCTCTCAGGGCGGGGCTGGATGCAGAGAAAGGCGTCAGGGCTCGGAAGGTGGAAGAGCTGAAGGTTGCCCTGACTAAGATGAAAGAGCTTGAGGGAGAGAACGTTGTCGTGCCGAGAGATAACAGCAAGCTGCATGAGGAAAATCGCGTGCTGACTGTTGAGAGGGATGGGCTGAAGGATGAGAAGGAGGCCCTAGCTGCTGAGGTGGCGATTCGCCGCCAAAAGAAGAAGGCTTTATCCAAGACTCTGTCCGATATTGTTTCCTATACCTGTCTGGAGACCAAGATAGAATGCATGAGGGAGTTCAGGGATGGGAAACACCTGGAGTGGAATTTGGCTGATGAGGAAGCTTTCCTCGCGAAGGAGTTTCCAGAGAGGCCGGATTTGGGCGTTCTTTCGGACGTTGAAGTGGATAATGCTCCCGGATCACCTACATCAGCCTCTGGCCCCTCAGACCATCAGCGTGTCCCTCCAAGCACTCCTCCTCCAGCTGTGGGAGATCAGAGCCCAGAAAAAGGTGTTCCTACTGGCGACGCGCATTCTGCTACCAAGCATACTGGTGGTGAGGCGGTGGAGGACGTTCCTGCTGGGCATGTCGCGTTAAAGTGATTTCCTATTGATTAGCTGGTAGTTTCTGCGCTCCTAGTGGCACTGTTACATTGTTTTTCTGTTGTTTTTTCTTGGGCCTGGTAGTAGCACCCTTAAGACTTTTGATGATAGTGCCCTGGGCCCTGTGTGGCGGGCCTAGTGTTTGTATGTTTTGTTGGAACAATCTGTGTGCCTGATAATGAGCATGTTTTACAGTATTTGCTTGTGTGAGGTTCGACATTTTCTTTTAATAGACATTTCAACATCTCTCGTTTTAATGCCTTCTGTTTCGTTTTTGGACTCAGCCATTGTCTGGCAGTTTGTCCCTATTTCGTTTTTCATGCATGATTCCGTGTAAGTATGGCCAAGTGTGGGTGCTGATTTCAGGGTATACCCATCTCAGTCAGAGGATGCTAGGCTTGCGTGGGTGCTTAGTATCACGGGCGACACTGTCCCGGTTGCTCGTACCTTGCTACATTCCAACGCTATTATTTTTGTTGTGTCTGACTCATTTGCAATTGTTCAAAAGATACGATATATTATAATGTCTTGCTTACATATCCTTAGAGTTTTTAGCAAAACTCTCTGAAGAGAACTCTAGAAGATGTATTTCAACCTCAAAAGATAACTTTGTCAGGACTACAGGGTCCTGATATTGAAATACTTAACAAAAGAAATGTTAGGAGAGTGGGTCCCCCAAAATTTGCAGGAGATGCTAGTGGTAGCAATATGTCTGCTGATTCTTCCTCCTTCTTAAATAAAATACTTCTTCAGGTGGATGATGTTCTAGGGTCTAGGCACCATTTTTCCATTCATATCCATAAGTCTGTAGGAACCGCTTCCTGTTGAGCTTTCCACCTGATATGGTCCTTCCCAATTGTATGCAAATTTTCCGGCTTTCTGTTCTTTGGGAAAACTTTCCTGAGAATCAGGTCTCCCATCTGGAGGATCCTGATTTTGACGTTCTTGTTGTACGTTCTGGCTACCATATGATTGTAGGCTGTCATCCTAATGTTGGCGCTTGTTTTGAGCTCATCGATGGTGTCTAGGTTGCTGGCCATTTCAGTCTGGTTGCGCTTCTCTGTCAGGCATCTGTACCTCTGAGCTAAGACCTTGACTTCTGATGGAATGACTGCTTCTGCTCCAAACACTAGGCTGAAGGAGTTTTGTCATGTTGCTGTTTTGGGTGTGGTTCTGTCGGACCACAGGACAAGGGGTAGCTCGTCTGCCCTTTTGCCTCCGGCTTCTTCCAGTCTTCTTTTCATGTTATCTATAACAATTTTGTTGTTGGACCTGACCTGGCCATTAGTTTGTTGGTACCTGGGGCAGATTTTAGTAGTGAAATATTCCATCCCGTACAAAAGTTTTCTGTTTTGTTGGATCTGAATTGGGATCCATTGTCACAAACTATTTCAAATGGAATACCAAATCTGCAAATTATATTGCGCTTTAGGAAAGATATCACCTGATTTTCTGTAATTTGGGGGACGACTTCTTCCTCTATCCATTTGGAGAAGTAATCAATTAGGGCTAGCATGTCGGTCTTGTTTCCTAGTGCTCTAGGCAGTGGGCCCATGATATCCATCCCCTATTTCATGAAGGGCTAGGGTGATATAATTGGATGTAGAGGCTCGGTAGGCTGGTGGATGACTGGTGCGTGCTTTTGGCAGGCTTCACATTTCTTGTTGAATTCCATGACGTATTTTCGTATTGTCGGCCAGAAGTACCCCTGCCTGAGCGCCTTGTTGGACAGGCTCCTGCCCCCTGCATGATTTCCACATTCCCCGTTGTGGAGGTCATGCAAGACGGTATGTCCTTCTTCCTTTCCTAAGCACCTCAAATAGGGACTTGCGGGGGATTTCCTAAACAATACACCATCGATTAGTGTGAATCTAGATGCTCTAATTTTGAATCCCCTTACCTCTTTTTTATCTGGTGTATGGGTCTCGGTTAGCAGCCAGTCAACATAGGGCTTCCTTCAGTCAGCGGGTACCTGCTGTCCTGCAATGCTACTAAGGACTCCCAATCCTGATTCCCACTAGGTGCTGGACGTATCAACTTCCGGGCTTACCTGGGAAGTTGAGGGTTCCAGCACGTGGACTATCGGGATCGAGGAGACTTCCCCTGGTTTGAACGTAGCCCCCAGGTTTGCAAGTGCATCAGCTTCGGCGTTCTGCTCCCTGGGCACCTAGTCTATTCTGAAGGTGAGAAATCTGGACTTTCGGTCTCTTACTACTTCTAGATAGGCCATCATCCTTAGATCATTGGCCTCATATTCGCCATTGACATGATTAACTATGAGCTGCGAGTCACTGAATGCCTGGAGGTGCCTGACTTTGAGGTCTAGAGCTAGTTGGAGTCCCTAGATTAGGGCCTCGTACTCCGCCACGTTATTGTTGGCTTGGAATCCGCACCGCAAGGCTTGGACGATCATGTCCCCTTGGGGGACCGGAGTACCATTCTTACTTCTTCTCCTCGACTGTTGGAGGCTCTATCGACGTACAGTGTCCAATGATTTTCTGCAGAGTCCATCTCTGGAGGTAGAGCATCCCTGACTGCTTCCTTCTCAAGCCCTGGACTGAAATCAGAGACAAAATCTGCAAGAGCTTGCGATTTTATTGCAGTTCTGGTTTCAAATTTTAGGTCATAGCCACTTAGATGTACCGACCACTTGGACATTCTTCCAGATAGGTCCGACTTTCCAAGTACGGGTCTTAATGGGTAATTTGTCAAGACCGATATAGTGTGGGACTCAAAATAGGGTCTCAATTTGTAAGACGCTGTAACCAAAGCAAGAAAGGCTACCTCTGTTACTGAAAGGTACAGGTACAGGGGTTCTTCTGGCTCTGGTTTGGAGAGGAGTGGTGGAGTGCTGAGGTAATGTTTTAACTCGACAAATGCTCTTTCGTGCTCCTCGGTCCACTCAAATTTCTGACTTTTGCGCAATATATCGTAGAACAATCGGCATCTGTCGGAGGATCTGGATATAAACCGGTTAAGGGCCGCTACTGTAACATCTCGAAATTTCGGAAATTATATTTTAATAATTTAAATTGATTTCGGAAATTATAATTTAATTTATTTAATTTCATATATTTTATTATAAGAAAAATAGTTAAATCCTATTTTAAAAGGAGATAATCCGTAGATTGAAATTCCGCACTTGGCGTTTCCGTTTACAAATATTCCCGTTGCGTTAATTTAGAAACCCGTCCCATAAGTTGTAACAAGTAAACTTGAGGAAACCTCCTTATCATTTCCTCAACCTTCTTCTACCTTATTTCCCAAGTAAACAAAACTAAGAATAGACATCTCATTTTTCACCATTGTTACATTTCTAAGTTCACTAAATTCACCATCCCGAACTCGTTTCAACTCCAATCAAGGTGTTGATTTGGAGGACCCGAACAACGACTCTTACATTATTGAAGATGAAATGGAAGTTTAATCGCTTAATAAGGTGACTATAATGAGAAAACTCAACCTTCGTCTTAAATTAATTTGACATGAATTTCTTTGTGAATGTTACGGTGTTTGATGTTGTTTATAGAATGGGGTTGTCATGGGAAATTGTTGTTCAGAAATTCTTATGCTAAATTTAGAAGAGAATGAATATAATTGAAATGTAGCAAATGTTTGATGAGCTGTGTCGTGGGTTCTTAATGTGTGTAAATGCTCCTGAGTTGTTGCTACTGCCCTTATGACCTTCCACTGACTGTGTTTCTGTTGTTATATACTGCTATTTGATTACCTAAATTTATGTATTATATTGCTACGGTCTGCTAAATTGCACTATTACGTACTGCATTTCTGAACATGTTACTGCCATTCCCAATTACTGGCGTTACCATTGCATCACTGCCAGTCCGTGAATACTCTACTACACCATTCATTTAATAAACTACTGTGGGTGCACTAAGCCGTTGTTGCTACTGCTCCCTGTCACGGCATTAATGCCCTTCTTTACTGATGCACTCAACTATTGATAAACACTATAATTTACTGCTATGTACTACTAATACTACACTACTGAACTTCTGTGTTGTTGCGCAGTTGCTATCTCTGAACTTCTGTTGTATGTTAGCATTTCTTACGGCTCCACTTTCTTACTTCTGATGTTACTACCCTATACTACTTACTGCTACTCACTACTACATACCACAGCTGCTCTCAGAGTCACTACTACTGCTCACTCTACTCACTGATGTTTTATGCTACTGCTACCGCACTGTTGTTACTATCATTTCTATGTTCTGTCCTACGCTGCTACTTACTACTATGCACGGCTTCTATTGGTCTGTGCTACCAATGCAACACCACTGTACACTGAGCACCACTACTCACTACTACTAAACACTACTGCATATACTGTTGTTACTACTGAACTGTCACTGCACAAACTACTCTGTTGTTGGCCTAATACTGCCACTGTTACTCACCAATGCACATCCTGCTTATTACTGCTTCCACTCCTCTATTTCTGATGCTACATATTTCTATGCTGCACTCAGCATTTACTATTGGCCTCTACACGCTACTACAACCCATTGTTATGCTATTGATTAATACTATTCCCCATTGCTAAGCTACTGAACCTACTGCACTACTTCTGCCCACTATACTTACTGCACTTCTGCACTTCTCTATCACAAAAACTGCTATTGTTCACTGCTGTCTAGCCGCTGCTGCACACTGTTGCTGCACACTACCGCGCTGTACCATTATTGTTGCTAAACATCAATGAGTATTAGCGCTGTTATGGTTCTGTTATTGTTGTCTTTACTATCGTTCGCTGTGACTGTCGCCAATTATTGCCCGGTATATGCTATAATAGGTGTTATACTCAATTCATTTCCTGCGCTTTTGTTGCTGTTTTTGCTGTTGTAGTTGGTGTTGTTTTTTGTTGCCGTTAATGTCGTTACTACTACTGCCTTTACACACTGTTATTGCACTATTATAGTTATTATATGCGTTGTTGTCATGTGATGCATTGTTGTTATTAAATTACTGTTATGTGATGCTACTATTACTGTGTCGTTGAACTGGCCATCGTCGTTCCTTCTGTGTACTGTTGTATCAAGCTGCTGCTACTGTTATAAAGCTGCTGCCTAGGCCGTTGTCAGGCCATGGCCAGGCCGTTGCCTAGGCCTGGCTTAGCACGGTCGCTTGGTTATTGAATATCGTTTACTTGAAATCGTATAAGACATTCAAAATGGTTGCGATCTTTATTTTAAGTAGCACGTTTATAAATACATATTTAGTTAAGCGATTCTCGAATAATTAAATAAGGTCCGACTTGCTATTTTAATTTCACTTCCGTATTAATTTTATATAGAAAGTATGTTTATAATGTATAAAATGCTAATTGATTCGTGATTTCGCTTTTCCCGAATGAACCGTATAGTTGGGATATAGCGTATTGTTTAATTCGTATACTTATTCCTTTCCGTATAAAATGTAGATTATAGAATATGAATTTTACTTAGTTCGTATAAGTTATTTAGTTCCGTATGAAGTATATACTAATATAAAATAAGATCATAGCCAATTCCCGAGTTCTTATCGTATGAGTTACATATTCCTATTTTAATTAGTAATTATTTATCATCGATTTCCTTCCTCCGTAAGTTTCTTATATTGGTATAATATCTTATGAGATGAAGTATGTCCTCCTTATGGGGATTCATGTGTTGATACATGTATAGTTACGTGTTAGGATATGTGTTAAGCTCACCTCTGGACCTAATACGTGTTGCGTGTCAAGATATGTGTTAAGCTCATCTCTGGACCTGACTCGTGTGTGTTTGTCGCATGATGGGATATCACTACAAAAAAATGCTGCCCTTGCGACGGATTTTTTGCGACGGACACAAAATCCGTCGCAAAATTAGTTTTGTGACGGACTTTGCGACGAATTTTTTTTTTTGCGACAGAATTTGCGACGGACCTGAATTTCCCAGACCCGCGAAGCGAAAGTCAAATGGCGGGAAAGTTTGCGACGGAAATTCCGTCGCAAACATTGACTTTTGCGACGGAATTTCCGTCGCAAACATATTGACCAGACTTGGCCAAAAGTGGGTCAAGGTCAAATCTTGACCAGATTTGCGACGGAAATTCCGTCGCAGGAGTCAATATTTGCGACGGAATTTCCGTCGCAAATCTGGTCAAGATTTGACCTTGACCAGATTTGCGACGGAAATTCCGTCGCAAAATTCCGTCGCAAAGTTACATTATACAGACCCCGCGGGTCATATTTTTCCCCAAATCAATTAAATTTTTTTTGCTTAAACCCTAAAGGCGATTTCTTCGACGAGCGACCACCACCACCACCCTAAGGCAACCACCACACCGGCGACCCCACCGCCGACCACCCCACCCCACCGCGCCGCCACCACCGACGAGCGACCACCACCACCATCCTTCCTTCCTCCTTCTCTTTCCTTTCTCCTCCTTACTCTCCTTCTCCTTTGTCACCGCCGCCACCACCTCACCGCCGGAAAATCCTTGCCGCCGCCACTTCCTTCTTCATTCTCCATTTCTCTTTATGTATGTATACTAACTTTCGTTATTAATATACCGTCTTAAGTTTTTATGTTTAATCCGTCGCAAAATTCCGTCGCAAATTCCGTATTATTGTTTTTTTTATTGTTATTAGGAATAGTTAGTTTAGTTTAATTGTTATTTGATTAGTTTAGTTAGTATTGTTAGGTGGTTAGTGATATTAGGTTAGTAGCTAATTCCGTCCCAAATCCGTCGCATATTGTTGTTAAGTTGTTTAGGACGATTGTTTTTTGATATAAAATTTGCATTGTTGTTGATTGTTAGTGTTGTTGATTTTTTTAGAATATTCTTGAATAGTACCCGTTCAATAATTACACATTAGGTGTAATTGTTGAATAGTCCTCGTTTTGGGACTGTCTTTGAATCTTTCATGCCATTTAGGTAGTAAACATTCTTATATTTTCTTGATTAAAAATTGGGCAATACTTCCTTATTGTTCTCCAAATACATTCTATATAATGTATTTGGAGAACAATAGGGAAGTGCTGCCCAATTTTTGTCTCATTACAATTAAGAAAATATAAGAGTGTTTACTAATGGTATGAAAGATTCAAAGATGGGTTTAGGCTGGAGAGATAAGGACCCCAGACCAATATATGTAAATTGTTCTTTTTTGCAGGTTGGTGTTGGTGTTGGTGTTGGTGTTGGTGTTGGTGTTGGTGTTGGTGTTGTTGTTGTTGTTGTTGTTGTTGTTGTTGTTGTTAGTTGTTGTTGTTAGTTGTTGTTATATATGTAGTTGTTATTTAATTGTTGTTGTTAATTAATTGTTATTGTTGTTAATAAGTTGTTAACTAGTTTTTGTTGTTAGTTGTTGTTATATATATATATATGTAGTTGTTATTTAATTGTTGTTGTTAATTAGTTGTTGTTATTGTTTGTTAAAATATGTAGATTTACTATGAAGAGATTAGAAAGAAAATGGATGTATGAAAGGTTGGATTCTAGGAAAAAAATAAGGCAGGATTTCGTAATTGGTGTTAATGAATTCATTAACTATGTTAAGCAACAAGACGAATACGTTAGGAATAGAGAAATTAGGTGTCCATGTTCTAAGTGTAAGAATACAAAGTATTTAGTTGAGCAAGATGTACGGAAACACCTTGGTTTGAGAGGGTTTTGTGATAACTACTACGATTGGGTGTGTCACGGAGAGAAATTCTCCGTTGAGGAAGAGGGAAGCTCATCAATGCACTCCGACAATCCTTATAGAGATATGGTGGAAGATGCATTACGCGATAGCATTGATCAAATTAGGGAAGATGCTCTAAACGCCGAGGTAGTCGATGAATCTCCAAATCCTAATGTATTAGCTTTCTTCCAAATGCTAAAACATGCCGAACAACCTCTTTATGTAGGAAGTCGTATGACATTGCTACAGTCGGCTTCAAGGTTGATCACTTTAAAATGTGAATTCAACTTAGCTGAAAAGTGTGTAGATGGTTTTGCGTCATATATCGGAGATATGATTCCTGAAAATAATCTTATGACGCGTAACTACTACGAAACCAAAAAAGTTCTTAAAGCTCTTCAACTTCCCCATCAGAAGATAGATGCCTGCTCGGTAGGATGTATGCTTTTCTGGATGGACGACGCTCACCTTGATAAGTGTAGAAAATGTGGTACGAATAGGTACAAATTAGAGAAAAATGCAAATGGCAAAAGAGTTCCCGAAAAGTTCTTAACTTATTTTCCATTAGGACCACGGTTGCAACGCTTTTATGCCACAAAGCACATCGCGGGCGAAATGCGTTGGCATTATGAAAACCCTCGTGTTAGTGGAACAATGTCTCATCCAAGTGACGGGGAGGCTTGGAAACAGTTTGACCGGCTGCATCCTGATTTTGCATCTGAGCCTAGGAATGTCCGTCTTGGACTTTGCACTGATGGTTTCGCACCGTTTAGTCAATTCGGGAAGCAATATTCATGTTGGCCGGTGATACTTACTCCATACAATTTACCACCCTGGCTCTGTATGAAAAGACAGTTTATGCTCTTAACATTACTTATTCCCGGTCCCCACAATCCAAAGAAAAACCTTGATGTCTATTTGCAGCCTCTTATTCACGAGTTGAAGCAATTATGGGAGACGGGGATCTTAACCTATGACGTTTCCCTGAAGCAAAACTTTGATCTTAGAGCCGCACTCCTATGGACGATAAACGACTTTCCTGCATATGGCATGTTATCTGGTTGGACAACTCAAGGTGAGCATGCATGTCCATATTGTATGAAAAATGAGACTAAGTCAATTTGGCTACAACATGGGAAAAAATGGAGTTGGTTTGATTGTCATCGACAGTTTTTAGACAGGAATCATGTTTTTCGTAACGATAAGGTGCATTTTAGAAAAGGGAAAGTTGAGCACGATGTTGCTGCGAAGAGGTTAACAGGCAATGAAGTATGGGATTGTGTCAAACATCTACCGAAAATTGTGGATGGATCTGAACGTGATCTGAATTTGCTTAAAGGGAAACGGATTGGGTGGTGGAAACAAAGCATCTTTTGGGAGCTTCCCTATTGGAGCACGCTACTAATTCGACATAACCTTGATGTCATGCATATTGAGAAAAATTTCTTCGAGCAAATAATTAACACCGTCATGGACGTGAAAGGAAAAACGAAATTAAACTCAAATGCAGAGAAAGACATGTTACTTCTTTGTTCGAGTAGAAGAAAAGGGGATTCGGTCGTTTTGAAAAAGGAACAAAAGAAGGTCCTATGTGAATGGGTATACAAACTGAAGTTTCCCGACGGTTATGCTTCAGATTTGAGAAGGTGTGTCGATATGAATGAATTGAAGATACACGGTTTGAAAAGTCATGATTGTCACGTCTTCATGGAGCGATTACTCCCAGTTGCTTTGAGACATCTTCTTCCAAAAAATGAGTGGAGTGCCATAACTGAAATTAGTCAGTTTTTCAGAGATTTGTGTACTTCATCAGTACAGATTGAAAAAATTACAAGTCTCGAAAATAACATTGCGGAGATTATCTGCAAATTAGAGAAAATCCTTCCACCTTCTTTTTTCAACTCAATGGAACACCTACCTATTCATTTGCCCTATGAAGTAAAAGTGGGTGGTCCTGTGCAATATAGGTGGATGTATCCTTTCGAGAGGTAATATCATCCTTATTCAATTCTTTATATTACATAATACATATTTTTCATCATATTTTTCATTCTAAATTCATTTGTTTGTAGGTTTTTGAATCATTTGAAAAAGAAAATCAAAAATAAAGCTCATGTTGAAGGGTCTATATGTAATGCATATTTAATTGAGGAAATAGCAAATTTCTGTTCCCTATACTTTGAAGATCATATAGACACCAAGGCAAAGGACCTTGACGTTGGTTCAAAAAAGCCGACACAATCTAACTTGCCTGAGATATTTCAAGATCATGATGGCACAACTTCTGGAAAATGTCGTGAAAGGTTTTTAGAGGATAACGAATATGAGCGTGCACACCTCTACGTTTTATCGAACTGCGATTCTGATGAATTGAAACGAAACGAAGTGTAAGTGGTGAATCTAAATTCTTATACTTGAATTCATAATTATTAGTTGTTCAAAAATTAATAATTCCCCTAATTTGAATATAGGTTGTTTGAAAATTTTATCATGAGAGAACATCCTGAATGTGTCGTAGGCAATGATGTTTGGGAAAAATATGAAACAAGATTTCCCAGATGGTTTAGATCTCAGGTTACTAATATAGAAGATCCAGTTCTAATTGCCTTAGCAAATGGTCCCTCAAGAAGAGTCAGAACATGGAAACGCTATTCCATCAATGGCTACAAATTTCGAGCTTTCATTCAAGGAAAAGATTTGGAAAAGTGCACAATTAACAATGGAGTTTGTGTGAGTTCCACTGAAGGAGCTGACTACTATGGGACCCTTGACGAAATTGTTGAAATGACTTATACAGGCCCACAAAGCACTTACAAAGTCATTTTGTTCAAATGTAGTTGGCTAGATAACTCCGAAAGAGGCATGCAAGTGCATAAGGAATATAAGTTTGTGGATGTTAACCGGAGTAGAAAATTTGCAAAGTACGACCCATTTGTGTTGGCATATCAAGTGGAACAAGTCTACTATAGTCCTTATCCAGGTATAAAAAGGGATCAAAGTCAATGGTCAGCGGTATTCAAAACCAAGGCTAGATCACATGTCGATGCCCCCGTTGATGAATCTTTCTTTCAAGAAAATGTTACTAATGGTGAAACAATACTGTCACCAATTGAAGTAGAAGAAGAAGATGAAGATGAAATTGTGGAGGAACCAGAATACATTCAAATTTTGACAGTGAGGCAACATGAGGATGAGGACGAGGACGAGGACGAGGACGAGGTTGAGAATGAGGATGAGGATGAGGATGAGTATGAGGATGAGAATGAGGATGAAGATGAAGATATTATAGATTCTCTTTGTAAGGATGTAGGAATAAATTGTTCAAGTGGTGATGATGATGATGATTAGGACTACTATCTATTAGATTCGATAATCTTGTATTTGTTGAAATTATTGTAGATGTCGTATGGCTTAATGTCAATGAAATTATCTTATTAATCTTATTATTCAAGTTTTTAATTACGTAAAGCATTTCTTTCTAATTGTTGCTATATTAGTTTGATAATAATATGCCGGGTGGAAGACGACGAGGTGGTGGTAGTCGTCAGCCTGAGGGAGGACGATCGGGAGCTAATCATGATGAGGACGAGATTGTACTTGAGACTCAGCCGCCTACACATCGAATACACCTCGATCCGACTGATTACGAAGGCGCCAAGTGGTAAGTATCTTATTTGTTTACGGATAATTGATTATATATACGTATATATTGATTATAATATGATTACTTGTTGACTATTTTATTTTCACATTTAACTCTTTTTCAGGTTCAGTGACAAAGACGTTTCTATTCTTATAACACAGACCATTATTTGCAACTACAAGGAGTATGCGCCCAACTGGTCAGAAGCGTCGGATTACATTAAGGAAGAGTGGTGGAATTGGTTTGAGGTATTTATTAACTGTTTACTACCTATTTCCGTTTTATTATTTATTACCTATTTATTGTTTCATATTTATTTAACTATTTTTTTTCTTGAAACAGAAAAAAGTTACCTTTCACCCTCGTGATAGCGCAGCGGTTAGGTCGGCGTGGGAAGACATGATGAAAGACCGTCTTCGCAAAAGAATCCACTACGCTATGCAGAAACCAACGGAGAAAAGGCCGCACTGGATACCCTTGGATATTTTTGAACAACTGAAGGGTAGAAAAGAAGATTCAAAATTCCAAGAGAAATCCGACAAAAACAAGACCAACCGGATGTCGGGAAGTACCGAAAAAGGCAAGGCCTTAGGTACTCACATAATGGGTCGTAAAAACACCCTACAGATGATGGATGAAATGGTAATTGTTTAGTTTTTACTTCATTTTTCTTGTCTTCAATAATTTTCACCCTTTGACAATATTGAATGTTTTTTTCAACAAGTGTCGTTGGATTTAAATTGCAGGCTGGAGAAGATGGGAGGGATGTACCATCGGCCTTGAAGTTGCTTGAGAGGACAAAAAAGAATGCCAAGAAGGGTTGGCTATCAACGAAACCCAAAGCACTATTTGTAAGTTAACAGAAACTTTTCTTTATATTTTAGTAATTTGGTTTACTAATTAATTAACGTATACTAATAACATTTTATTTTTGTTTTGTAGGAAAAAGTTTTTTCAAGAAAGAACAAAATGATAAGTGAAGGGATCCCGGAGCAAGATATCGACGACAACGAGATCTACTTCGAAGAAGTAGGCGGTTTCAACAAGAAAGGGTTGATACTCGGTATGGGAAATGCAGCCCCAGTCATTTACGAGCGTCGTCGCCACTCAAGTGCTGGGACCCAGTCACAATACACCCCAGGTTTGTATTTTATAGTTTATTAAAAATTAAGACTAACCAATTATTTAACCGTTTACTAAATGAATATAATATCATGTTTGACTATTCATTGCAGGTATCCTCGGCAAAGTTCTTCGAGAGAATGCCCAGCTAAGACAACACGATCTCGAGACATCCCAAAGGCTGAAGGCAATTGAAGAATACTTAAGTCAACAGGGGGCGGAGTTCACTACTCAGAGCTGCAACCCGGGAGGCTTTTCTCAGCCGAGACGCGACTTTGACGATGATGGCGGCGACAATGCTAGGGCGGCCAGTCATTTCGCCACCCCACAGCCCACCGACACGACCGTTAGATAGATTTCATTAGGTTGTTTAGTTGATGTACCGCGGAGTATGTTTAGTTTTTAGTTGGATTATCATTTGTAAAACTTTCTTATTAGTTATGAAAAGAGATATTAAAAACCCTTGTCTCCGACAAGTTTTTGTTGCTGGGTTGTTTTTCTGAAATTGCAGGTTTACAGATCATGCAAAAGGGAAAAAATAAATCATTTCAATGGAAATGGGGAGCTGGAAAAACGGCTGAAACCGGAAAATCACACAGGAATTTGCGACGGAAATGTCTCAATTTGCGACGGACTTTCCGTCGCAAACCTTGACCAGAAGTCAAGGTCAGTCAATATTTGCGACGGAAATTCCGTCGCAAATGGTCCTATTTGCGACGGATTTTCCGTCGCAAATCTTGACTGACTTTGACCAGAAGTCAAGGTTAGTCAAGATTTGCGACGGAAAATCCGTCGCAAAGAGGACCATTTGCGACGGAAATTCCGTCGCAAATCTTGACTGACCTTGACTTCTGGTCAAGGACAGCCCGTCGCAAAATGAGGTCAATCCGTCGCAAATAAGTTGCGACGGAAAAATCCGTCGCAAATTAACTTTTTGCGACAAAAATATGGGACAGACGCAGTCCGTCGCAAATCCGTCGCAAAAACATCATTTGCGACGGATTTCACCCTTTTTGCGACGGAAAATTCCGTCGCAAAGAGAGCATTGTTTTGTAGTGTATGTGTTAAGCTCACCTCTGGACCCATTATGTGTTTTGTATGTCGCGTATCGGGATATGTGTTAAGCTCATCTCTGGACCCGCTATGTGTATGGATGTGGCGTGTCAGGATATGTGTTAAGCTCACCACTGGACCTGATACGTGATTAGTTGTCGTATGATTGGGATATGTGTTAAGTTCACCTCTGGACCCTCTGTGTACGATGACTGTGGTATTGGGATATGTGTTAAGCTCACCTCTGGACCCGATACTGTGTGTGGTAATGGGATATGTGTTAAGCTCACCTCTGGACCCATTGCTTGTGTATGTATGTTGGGATATGTGTTAAGCTCACCTATGGACCCAACATTTGATTGTAGTGGGATATGTGTTAAGTTCGCCTCTGGACCCATTACTGAGTTTTGTATTGGTTATGTCTGAGTCGGGACTTCTGAACCAATGCTAGCTGATTGTATCTTTTCATACCTGAGTCGGGGTTTATGATTAGATATTGTTGATTGATTCTATCTAAATTTTACCTGAGTCGGGGTCGGACTTAGATACTGCTGATTATGTTTAGCTTGCCTGAGTCGGGGTATAGTGCTAGACACTACTGAATGAATTGTATTTAACTTGCCTGAGCTGGGGTACCGTGTTATATATTTTTGATGTATGTTGTTAGATATGCCTCAGTTGTGGTTTGATCTATTTACATGAGTTGAGTATGTTAAGATAATGATAGACGAAAGACGAAAGACTACTTCTCATAATTATATTTATGTTGGAGTATGTATGGATGATCATATGTGATTACGTGTTATGTGTTTATGACAATAGATGGCTGGGAGAATCTCTAGTCACTCCCCGCTGTCTGTGGCGTACATGTTTCATGTATGTAGGTTGGTGCTGATCTCGCCAGGGGATTCATAGAGAGCTAGCGAGCGATGATCCTTCATCGATTAACTTTACCCTATTTCGTTAGCTAGACTCTAGTTTACATTTCAGTTTTAGTTGCCTGTGGGATATGCTATCCCGAGCTGTGGACATTTGTACATAACTTAATTATTTATCTATGTTTTATTTCTTTCTTATTTTTTATTATCGTTATTCACCTCGTATGTTAGTTAAGCATGTTAAAAGTTTTAATTCCGCGCAAAATTTGCATGCTTTTGTATGTTTTACTTTCCGCTGCCGCGACGGGTTTTACAGCTACTCTTCCAGTCAACTTATGCACGTCCTTTGGCTTCTGTGGAGATTCCAGCTGGAGGAGCGCTTTGATTTTTTCGATGCTTGCTTCAATCCCCCTCCGGGTTACCATGTATCCGAAAACATCGCGATGGATACTCCAAACGTGCACTTTGACGGGTTCAACTTCATTTGGTATTTTCTTAGGATGCTGAAGGTTTCTTCCAGGTGCTTGACATGCTGACTAGCTGCTTTTGACTTGACCACCATGTCGTCGATGTACCTCCATGGTTTTGCTTATTTGGTCTTTGAACATCATGTTCACCAACCTCTGGTAGGTGGATCCTACATTTTTCAACCCAAATGACATAACCTTGTAGCAATAAATACCTTTTTCTGACCTGAAAACCGTCTTTTCCTGGTCCTCCGAGTGCATCTTGATTTGGTTTTACCCGCTCCAAGCGTCCAGGAATGTCAGCATCTCATGTCCTGCTGTAGCGTGCACCATGGCATCAATGTATGGGAGTAGGAACTGATCCTTGGGGCATGCTTTGTTCAGATCAGTGAAGTCCATGCATACTCTCCACTTTTCGTTCTTCTTGGGGACCACCATCACATTTGATAGCCACTCCAGGTACTTTACCTCCCTGATTTTTCCTGCTGCCAGGAGGTCATCCACCTCCTGGTTTATCACTTAATTTCATTCAACGGCGAATTTCCTCCTGGCTTATGGCCGAGGTTCACACTCAGCTTGTGTGATATTTATGTTCGGCTCGATCCCTACCATGTCATCATGAGACCAAGCAAAGCAATCAATGTTATCTTTCAACAACTGTACGAGTTGTGAACGAGTACTACCTGTGCATTCGGCTCCTATCAGGACTTTCCTTTCTGGGTGTAGTGGGTCCAGGGGGATCTCTTCCAATTCCATCTGAGGCGGCTCCACATAGATCTCCTGGAAGCGCTTTTTCTATGATTGTTATGCTGGAGAAGGAGTAGCTGTGGCCTTGAGCGCCACCTTGTAACAGCTTCTGGCCTTTTCCTAGCTTCCTCAAATGGTCTGGACTCCCCAGGGTGTAGGAAACTTGAGGCACTGATGGTAGGAGAACGAGATTGCCTTCATGTCGTGGATCTAGGGCCTGCCAAGGATAACATTATACATAGAGGGTCCGTCAATCACTAAGTACCTTACCTGTTTGTTGATTCCGCCAGCATAGGTGGGGATGAGGATCTCTCCCAAGGAGTGCTTGGTTTCCCCACTGAACACTACATGGGAATGACCTTCTTGATCAGGTCTGTTTCGCTGAACCCCATGCTCTTTAGGGTTTCCAGCATGATGAGGTTAACCGAGATGCTTGTGTCTACCAAGATCTTTTTCACTATGTAGTTCCCTATGATAGGGTGATGATCAGGGCATTGTCATGGTATTCTGCATCATTGTTGACATCTGTCTCAACAAAGCTGACGGTGGGGAGGTCCTGGGTGCTGATCCTGCAGGAGGATTCTGGCCTATCTCCTTTGGTTCTGGTGGCATGCCTCTTGGCTGCTGAGTACGTGAGTCCGCACAGTTCCGAGCCTCCTATAATCACGTTAATATTTTTTGTGCAAATAGGGGGACTAGAAGGTCTAACCTGTCTGGCTGCTTTCACCTTGGTCCCTTTGGGGAGGATATGATCCAGGTTTCCCTGCTCGTACTGGTACCTGAATTCCTTTCGCAGGGTGATGTAGTCCTTGGTGGTGTGACCAATGTCTTCGTTGTGGAAGTCGCACCTCAAGCTGGTGTCTCTTCCTTCCTTGCTCCTTTCTTCCGCCCTCCTCTTGGGCCATTTCACTTTCTTTCCCAGGTCTTTCAGGGCTTTGATCACACCTGCAAGGTTAACTGTAAAGCCATATGCCTTAACCTTTGGCGGCAGATTGGGGTCGTTTTTCCGTCATTTTCCTCCAGAGATTTAGTGGACGGATCTACTGTAAGGTTTCTCTTGCCTTTCGACCGGCGCTTTCTTGGTGGTGGATGCGGTGATGCAGCTGAGCCTTCTGGGTCCAGCGTCTTCCTCCAGGTGTACGACATCCAGAGCCTTCTGTTGTACTTGGGCGAAGGTTGTGCGCGTCCACTTGGTCAGGTCTTTGTACAAATTCGTGCCTTGTGGCATCTCCCAACGGAAGGCGTGGATGTCGGTATTCACGTCACAACGAGGTATGGACACCATCTCTTTGTTGAATGTTGCGAGGTAATCTCTGGTGGTCTCTTCATCCCCCTGCATGATCCGGTACATGTCACTGGTCTGCTTCTTCTGTAACATCCCGTATTTTCGTAAATAATATTTTAGCGATTTTGAAGTATTTTCCGGAATAGAATCTTATTGTAATAATAAATTGTAAGTTTTATTTTAAGTTTCCGTAAGTTCCGTCTTAAGAAAATTTAACTCTTAAGATGTTGTTCACTTGGCATTTCTTTTCTCGACTTGAGTTCCGTATCACTTAATGAAATAAACCTGACTCAAGTATTTATGTGAAAGGACAACCTAAAACCCTACCAAAGCCCTCTTCATCGACATTCATTTCATTTCACTGTAAACAAAACAAACACCATTTTCTCTTTTTCTTCAAGCTTCTAAAGACGATCTCGACCCTTCCCGAACTCGTATCAAGGTAAATTTATATTTTCGGAATCCTCTCGAGATTTGCAATCTTTCTATCACTTTCAATTTCAGTTTCGGAAACTTTCATTTTCGGGCTGTTTCGCCCCAAATCCGTTTTAGGCTTATAATCTCCGTTTCTATGGCTGTAGGAGTTGGTTTAGGAGACCTGGAGGTCGATACTCTCATAGTTAAAGAAGATTTCGGAACTTAACCCGCTTTGAGGTGACTATTATGAGTAACTCGGCCTTTTTTTAAAGTAGCACAATATATGTTGGTTTTGGATGTTGCTTCTGATTTTTGAGTTTATGATGTTGTCAGATTATAGGAATATGTTAGGAATTCGTTTTATATGTTCTTCATATGATTTAATTAGAGCTTGTGATGTTTCATATGCTTAATATGTTCATTTTCAGTTTTTGAGAAGTTAAGACGGATACAAAGTTTGATCTTAATATGTGTTCTCTTGATTCTTAAATGCTTGTTTATGGTTCATATGTATGTTTAATATGCTGAGTAAACTTGTGTTGTTGCAATTGTTAAGATTTGTATCGATTTTTTGAATATTGAAATCACTGTCGAAATGTGAATTTTACGCTCAGGGGCTCTGAGCCGGTAGTCCGACCGTCAGCGATCGACCGGCTGGGAGGTCTTCTTATTGTTTTTCGTTGTTTAAGAAAGGCCAAAGTGTAGGGGTGCTCAGCCAGGTGGCCGGCCGCCGGTCGACCGGCTGAGACACCTTAATGTTGTGTTTTAGCGTAGAAGGGGAAGTAGGGAGAAAGGTCTCCCAGCCGGGTGGCCGGCGGCCGGTCGACCGGCTGGGGACCCTTCCTCGTTAGTTAGTTGTTTTTAATTTGAAGGCTGTTGAAGGGGGTTGTCAGCCGGCTGACCGGCAGCCTGTCTGCGACCGGCTGAGGACCCCTCTTCTTATAAATAAAATCATTTTAACTTTTGATCGGCTTGTCCGATTTGCTTGAGACTTGTTCCGTATGCTTTGTACGTGTGTTTGTGGTCCCCGGAGTTCGGGCGACACTATATTGGGTCCGGGAATGGAGAGAGGATAGAGACCCCCCGGTCGGGTAACCGAAAGGGAAACCGGCTCTCCCTCAACTTAGTTCCCAGGGTCAATTAAGTGTTGTTTAGAGGTCAATAAAGGTAGGACTAAGGACCTAGTTGTAGTACATATCGGAATATGTCTGAGTTGGGACCGCTAGAGTACGATATGTACTGATGTTTGATGCGTGTCAAGTTATGATTTGAGTTGCGATCCTTTAGTTTGACATGTGAGTGTTTGTGGCGTGACGGCCTAGTCTGAGTTGCGACGTATATACCGTCTCGTGTATGGATGATGCGGAAGGAATATGTCTGAGTTGCGACATCTGTCCTACCGTGAGTTTGTTTGAGCGTAGTGGGTTGGGTCTGAGTTGGGATCCCGATTTCACTACGAAGGGTAATGGTTCTGACTGAGTTGCGTTATGAACCATTATTAGCTGAATGGTATCCATCCGTTCCTGAGTTGCGGCTACTGGTGTATGTTTGCTGATTTGTGTTCCAAGTTTACCTGAGTTGGGGTGTGACTTGGACACTGCTGATTGTGTTTAGTTCTTGCTTGAGTTGGGGTAGGTTCTAGATACTGCTAATTGCATCTTCTTGCCTGAGTTGGGGTACAATGTCAGATGTTGCTGATTGTCTGATTGTGTTTGTATAGAATTTTGGTTATCTTAGTATTGTTCGTCCAAGGCATTGGACGACTCTTAGTCTGGTTTCGTAAATGGTTTGGATTGAAAGACCCCCCCGGCCGGGCAACCGGAAGGTAGACCGGCTCTCATTTCAAATAGTTTCCGAAGTTAGTTGAGAGCCTTGCAATTATTTGCATGTTGATATGAACGTTGACATATTGATATATGTACTTCACATGTTATAAATGTTGGAGTATGTTGGATGCTTTATGTGTTACGTGTCGTTAACAATAGGTGGCTAGGAGAACTCTAGTCACTCCCCACTAATTGTGGCGTACATGTTTTCATGTATATAGGTACATGACAGGTGACTGATGGGTTACATTGGAGGCTAGCGAGCGATGATCCATTCATCGATGACTTACCCGTTATCGTGTAGCTAGACCTAGTTGTTTTGGATTTACACTTGAGTGCCTGTAGGGATGTACCATCCTAGGCTGTTTTGTATTTATACTTTCGTACTTAGAATGTTATACTTATCTATGTTTTGATCATTTCAGTTGTACAGTTTTGTTTTAATTCACCTCGTTCTTCATGCAAGTTAAAGTTTAAATTCCGCATAAATTTTAGCATGTTTGTATGTTTTATTTTCCGCTGCGACGAGGGGTTTTACATCTTCGGCTTCCTGTTGCTGGCGAACTGCTGGTTGAAGGCGTTCACCAATTCTGCGAAGATGGAGATACTGGCGTTTGGCAAGCTGACGAGCCACTACAGCGCTACTCCTGAGAGGGTCGACCCGAACCCCTTACACATGCATGCCTCCTTTAGGGGTCCTAATGCCGTCACCACCATCATTTTCTGGTTGTACTGGTTCACGTGATCGATGGGATCAGCCGTCCTGTCATAGTGCACCATGGCTGGAGGATTGAACCCTTTGGGCACGTCCACGGAGACAATGTGGTTGGTGAAGGGCGAGTCAACATAACTGTCTGGAGCAACTTTTTCTAGGGGCCTCGGTACTCCTAGTATGCGGTAGACTAGGTCCCACAGCTCTTTGTATTGTTGTTCCTATGTTCCAGATCCTGCAAGAGGGTTAATAACAACTGGCGGAGGGAGAAGGATTTCATTCCCACACGCTCTAGAGACCTGGCTGACTGGGGTATGGTTGGCGGGAGTCGTGTGCACTATTGATGGCGTCTGTTGGATGCTGCATCCTGGCGGTCCGACTCCTCCTGTGAGCGGGTGCCTCACTGAGGATCCTGCTATCCACTAGGGAGTAGGCTGGAACGAAAGTCCTGCGTGACCATAATAGTTAGTACTGACAGACATCTTTACGAGTTCGTTACCTGGGGCCTGTGGCTGTGGTGGGGGTGAATCGAATAAGAGGCATCTGAGCCCACGCGGTGCTATCCTTTCCGAGGGGATGATCCCAGCAAGATCTAGCCGGGTAACCAATTCTGTTGGAATGGTCCGCACTTCACTTCTGCCCCCTGGCAGTCTTGGAGCCCCAAATTCGACAACTAGTATCCCGCTGGTTGGAGGAGCCTAGCTCGTACTTGCGGTATGGTTCCTCAGCTCTTGGTTGTCCTTTCTGAGGTTGTCCACTGCTTGATGGAGGGCATTCATTCCTTCCATCATTGTTTTCCACATTGCCAGCGTGGGAGCTGCTCCGCTCGTCTCTCCTGAACTGGTGGCTGGAGGTGCTTCCCCCGAGGTGGTGGCTGGATGAACCTGGAGGGAACTGCTGCTGATGTTAAGCCATAATTAGCCTGATCATATTCCTATCTAGTCCGACTACTCATTACAAACCTAGCAAAGGAGATTCTGGACGACCATGTATAATCAAGACGGATCAAGGAATTACACCCTGATAAGAGCACGTACCTGCCCAAGCAAGGAATAACAGCTGAACATAATCAAGTGAAATCATACCTGAATGACCTGCCCTGGTCAGTAATTGTTTTGGTCGAAAAATACCAAGGTTAGTAATTTGGGTTATAATGATCTATTTAGGTTGGTTGGTAATTGAGTGTGATTGATTAAGAAGAATTGGTGAGACAGAGTGAGAAGTGTGAGGACGAGATTTGGTGACGCGGAAACCCGTAAGGAAAAAACCGCGGGAGGAATCGTTGTTCCTCCAAATTTAATATGAAAAGTGGTAATTTGGTACCGGTTACAAGGTTGGGTTAGTCTTCTTGCAGAAAACAAAGGGTGTCCTAGGATTCACTAGTACAAAAATTGCCTATTGCGTCTAGTGATTTACATCAGTTCTACCAAAACTGACGCAAAAAGTACTTAATTTTGGCGGGAATCCAATTTTGCCATATAGTCAAGTCATTTGCGTCAGTTCTTACACAAAACTGACGTATATAATACGTCGGTTATAGTAGAAACTGATGTATTTAATCAAATACGTCAGTTATGTTGTGTAACTGACATATTTGACATTATGTTTTTGCATCAGTTTTTTAAAAACCGCTACAAATGATAATAATTAAAGAAAAAAAATCAACGAATAAACATTCACGCCTCAGCCTCTCAAAAGAAAACCTTCATTTCCCAATTAATCAACCCTTATTCTTCTCTCACATCACCAAACCCCCTGGTGGTTGCTCGATCATCGCACCACCACCGTGCTCCTGTCGCACCCCACCACCGACCATCATCGTGTCTTACGTTATCGGCCGAGCAGGGTTTTTCTATTGTCAATCTACTGACGTCCTTCTGCTAAACCCTATCTACGTCCTTGTGCGCAACTTCATCTTTGTTTTCGCCCAACTATCGTCTTCAACAGCTCCGAGTGAGTTTCCCCTTATTTTATGCTATTCATTTTTCAGATTTAATGCTACTTTGAAACAAGTCATCTATTAATTGGTTGATTTTGTTTTGGATTAGTTTCGCTTTTACTACTTAGCACCTGATTACCTTTTGACATGTATTTGGATATCCTCTCGTATATGTTAGGGAATTGCTTTTCTCAAACAATTTAGGGTTTTAATTGAAATTTATTGGCCATATTCAATTAGTTTGTTTCAAGTTAATATTGTTTAGTATTTTTTGGTCCAACTTTCTACTCGCATACTTTATTAATTATAGTCTTTGGAGTTGGGAAATTGATTAATCAAGGTTTCAATGTGTAATACTTGCAGAAGGGACAAGACAAATCAAAAGCATGTTGGCGTGATGAGACTGAACTTTGCCAATTAAAGGTTGCTGATCTTTCACTATTTCACTTGACTCCTTAACTAACCGGCTTGCAAGACCGCAGTTGTTTACCGATCTTCTAATTGTATTCATCTGATTGTTATCTCTGAATAATAATAACTTTCACTTACATTTTTTAGATGATATTGAACAGCAGTGTCCATCATTTTCTCTGTTTTTCACCAGATGTTTGGCATTAAGACACTCGTCAAGAGCTACTTGGCTGTCAAGGATGCTCACCTTCATGGTGGGATTGATAGTCTTATACAAATTCTTAGAAATATGCTTTCGTTTGGAAAATATCAAGAAAAATGGAATCAAGGTACTGTATTGCTCATAATTTTGAAGTAAGAAATTTTGCACAATTGTTATTGATCCTTACTCCCCCGTTCATTCAACTTTACAACTTATGGATTCTGGCTCAATATTTAAGACAATAGAATTGGAATAAAATGTAAAAAAGTGATAGAAAAGTGATAGAAAGGAAAGAAGAGTGAAATTATATTTGGCCCTTTGGTTTAAGTGGATTATATTGTTATAACAGAGGAAGTATTATTTTTGCTGCGTTACTCACATTGTAGATGTTTAATTTTTTTTCTTTTGTAACCATTTGCAGTCCTGTGGATAAGGCTCACTTAAACGGTGCTTCCGCAAAAGCTATTCTTCGTCTTCAAGATATTGGGAAAATAAGATACTTGTTGATGTTTTCCATCTTGCTTTGAGGATTGTTGAGGTGAGCTTCGGCGTGATAATTTGTTATTAGAAGATTTCAATATTGCTTCTCTTTGTTATTAGAAGATTTCTACATGGCTTCTCTTTGGTAAAACTTGCTGAAGTCCGAGTAATAATCTGTACTCTTGTACAATTGCAGCCGCAGCTGCAGCCGAGTCCGAGTGACATAAATTGCAATGCAGTTCTTTGTTTGTTCCATGTCTGTTAGCAATTTTCTATTGGCAGTAATTTCGTGTATAAACCCTAAGTTAGTGTTATCGGATGAAGAACCAAGTAATAATCTGTACTCTTGTATCATTATTTGATTTGATTTTATTATTTATTGGTTATTATGGCGGATAACATTGCTAATGAGCGGATCTTTGTTCGTGGAGCAGAAGTTATTTCTGCCAAAATGGAATCCAGGGATGAAGAGTCGGGTAATAACCTTTAGCTTATACTTTATAGTATGTCATTTCTATCTTTTTGGTTTATGTTCCTAATGATAGATATATTATTCATCTTTATTGGAAGTTCTTGTGGCACATCTTTATTTTGTGATGAAAAAACAAGTAAGACTTGATTAACGAGTTTCGGTTGTAGACAATGAACTGATTAGCGAGTTTCGGTTGTAGACTATGTAGATTACCAGGTTTTGATAAGACTCAGTTATTACTTATTACTATTTCCATGGCTCTAGCAATTACATTCCGTATGCTTGTTAGTCCGTTTTGACTATTCATTGCTTTTTACTCCCTCTGTATTTATATAAAAGTAGCTCCTTACTCTGCTGTTGGAGGAAGGTGCCGTTTTTGTGTGTGTAAATGCTTCACTCCACAAGTTAAATGATATACTGATATAGATATACCTAAGCTTTTATTTGATGCTGTTTGCACATTGATAGATATGCAGTACGTGGTTTATCATGCTACAGTCTTAGCTGAAGGACCTGAGGGTTATCAGGTAGGCTTCAATGCTCATTCTCTTTTCCATCCTCGCTTATAAATTATTTGCTGTCTCAAGTTCACACTTTTTTCTTCCTTCTCAGAATAATGGTCATTTTTTCCAGAAACCAGTCTTACCGGGTTCTTTTAAAACAAAACAGCAGTCCGCACACTTCGTAGAACTTTCTAGCAGGAGCTGGATCAATCTACAACGGTAGAAGCTTAAACTTGTTAGAGGCTGCAGTCTCTTTACCCACATTAACCACTGAAATACCAGGTGCAGCTTTTTAAATATAACTATTGAATCTTATTTACATTGCATGCTGTCCTGTCAAATAAGGGACTCAATAAACGAGCTCTTTTCCTCCAAAACCATTAGAGAGTTAGGAGAGATTACTGAGATTGGATCATTCATCATAACATTAGTGATATAAAATTGCAATCAGATATTGCATCATCATTATAACATTAGATGTTATCATAGCATTAGATTTGAGATTATTGCACCAGTCATCATTATTGATCTAAGATTCACCTCAAAATATTTTCCAACATTCCTAATTCTTAGGCACCAAATGTTCTCTCCTGCTAACAGTTGAGGAGTACATGCTCATCTTATGCTTGTTTATTATAGACCCAAACTTCACGAATCAGATTTCCCTGAACTGTTATGTTTTTTCTGTTCATGACACCGTCTTTATAAGCTATAAGTTTTGGCCACAACTTATTAGCGATTCTATGTGACTGTTTGTGTTAGCCAGTCCATTTTGACCACAACTTATTAACGATGACATTTCTTTGCAGGTGCAAGGTGATGGGATCAAGGTGATGGGATCATTGCTGGAAATACAGCATACTCAACAGCTGCAGGAGGGTCCATGGTTAGCATAACATTCTAAGCTTGGTGGATTACTACCACAGTTTCGTAGTCAAATCTTCCATTTACGTTGTTGGTTGCAAACGTTAGGTTCGATTGAGTTTGGAACGTTGTTATGTTGGATTGGATTTTGGAACCTTGTTGGTTCAAATGAAATGTAATGTCATTTGGTTGGATATGTTAATGGTTTTAAATTTATGGCTTTTTGGATATCATTTTTATGTGGCGGTGCTGCCGTAATTTCGGTAGCGAATTTTTATATTTTTTTATAAAAACATAAGAGCAAAAGAGTCAGTTCTAAAAAATAACTGACGCAAAAAATAAGAGCAAAAAAATCAGTTCTAAACAATAACTGACGCAAATACTACCCTATTTGCGTCAGTTACAAAAAACATGATGCAAAAATTAAGAGCAAAAACGTCAGTTCTAGACAATAACTGACGCATATACTACACTATTTGCGTCAGTTATAGAAAAACTGATGCACAAAATAAGAGCAAAAGAGTCAGTTCTACAATAACTGACGCATATACTACACTATTTGCGTCAGTTCTTTTACACAACTGACGCAAAAAGGGAACTTTTTGCGTCAATTCTTTTACAACAACCGACGCAAATGTTAACTTTTTGCGTCAGTTTTGAAACTGACGTATCAATAAACGCCCCCTCCATATACGTCAAAACCAGAACTGACGCAATTGATTATTTAGAATTGACGCAATAAGGGTTTTTTGTACTAGTGATTCTAAGTGAGGGTTTTTTGGTTCCCCTCTACAATAAATGTGCTTCCATATTTATAGTACAAGATGAATGGGAAGGGGTATGTTTACATAGTGGTTAATAACTCTTGGGCAAGGCCCAGCCGTTATTTGTAATCTAGTTGGATTGCAATTGGTCTCTTTCCTGCGTAATTGGGCTGTTGAGGATTAAGTTGTGCGCTGGGCCTTCTTTAGCTTTTTCAACACTCCTCAAATGTGTGCTTTCCTTGATTGGCCATTGACGGCTCAAATGCTTCCTATCCTTTGATCCGTGTTCTTTGAGATTGGCCAACCATGGACTGCCACGTGGCATTTGACTAAAAATGTACTTTTAAGGCCTAACATTAGCCGACAATTCTCGTGTAAGTTTGCTTGCGCGAGAATTTCAGTTACACTTGATTTCGATTTGCTTCGATTCTCGCTTCCCCTGACAACTGTTCGTATCCCTCCTTTTCTTTTAATACATGTTCCAACCACCCATCATAACTTCCATTAATATTCTCAGAAACTCCCTATCTTTCTTCATTTCCCATAATTTCCTTCATTACAAAATAACCTTCGAACTTCTTTTCTTCGTTCTTCTGCTCCATCCTTGTCTTTACCAAGTATCATCGTTTTTCTCTTTCCTTTTGTTAATCATGAGCGACGACCTATTTCCCACACTGTAACACCCTGTATTTTATAATAATATTTTATTATAAAAGTATTTTTTTTAATTAATATTTCGAAGTTTATTAATGGACTTTGGAAATATATATTTATAGCTTTCGTTTTCTATTTTATTATTTCCTCGTTTTAATCTAATTTTGGATGGGTTAAAATGTCCGTGCAAAATTTTACTATTTTAATTTAATAATTACTTTTCTTTTATGAGCTCTCATTGCGTTTTAATAATATCTAATCGGAATCGTAATCAGATAATCCATTGTATGAGCTAATGGACCAAAAGCCCATTAGTTAATCTCCTTATAAATAGATTTTAACCTAGCAAGCAACTAAGTCAAATCCAAATGTTTTCACGCGAAGTGTCGCGCTTCACTTTCTCTTCCCCGTATGTTTTCTCTTCTTTTCCCCCTTTGACTTCATTGTTGAATATCTTTTATTCCTCCAAACTTAGACATAAATTATATTTTATTGGGAATTATTTGTATGGACCTTTATACTTACGCTTTGGGTCTCTTGTTTTGTGGGTAAAGAAGAAGATGTCTCCCCCTTTGGCGTTTTCGAAAGGGCTATTGTTTCGTACAATTTCTATCACACGTATTTGGATTTCCGTTTTCGTTAAAGTTCATTTTTGGGGTTATTGACACGTGTTGGAGACAAGGCTTTGTTGGTCGTATTCTTTATGGAGGTTTTCATTAATTGCCAAAAAGGTAACTAGGTGTTTCTCTTTTAATTGTGTTTATACCAATTAATGTGATTAATATGATTTAATGATTGTTTGTACGATTAGTACATGTTTGATTATTTATTGTCATGAATTAATTGTGCTTCATATATTTATGTATGTTTTATTATCGAAATTGTGGATTTTAATGTGTTGATAAGTCGTTATGGGTGTCGTGTGCGCAACTAGGGTTCGCGAGGAAAACCTTAGATGGCGGCATGGGTAACGGCCAAGAGTGTTGCTCAGGGTTATAGTTGAAGTATGTGTAACCTTGAAAATATGATTCAAGGTTATAGCTGAAACTAGTACAACCTTGAGTACGACTCAAAGTTATAGCTGAACGAGGTATAACCTTGAAAGTATAAATCAAGGTTATAGTTGAAGTTAATATAACTTTGGGTTGCGAGTTAAACTTATAGCTGAAGTTAATATAACTTTGGGTTGCGACTTAAAGTTATAGCTGAAGTTCATATAACTTTTGGTTGTGAGTTAAAGTTATAGCTGAGACTAACGTAAACCTGAGGTATGACTCAAGGTTATGGTTGGTGCTAGTATAACTTTACGTTCGTGTCAAGGTTTGGCTAAGGATACTATAACCTCAAGCCATATGTGGAAGTTATAGTTGAGGTTAATATAACCTCGCATCCATTACTTATGTTATAGTTAAAGTTACTATAACCTTGGTTGTTTATACTTGTTTCACATGTTGAGTTGTGTTCAGTGATTGTATAATATTGTGATTGCATATGTCGTTATATACTTCTATGCATTTGATGTTAGAACAGTCTGTTATGATGTTCAACGGATTTAAGTCGTGACGTTGTTCACGCTTAGTTTGTATAGTCAGTTATACTGTGCATTGTGGTCTGCTGGTTTGAATAGATGACGGTAGTATCGTTTGTACACTATCGGAATGAACAGAGCAACCCTTCGGGGTCTGGTGTATGGTCTATGTTCAGGGGGTAACAGAGGCAATATGTTATACGCTTTGTTCCCCGAGTGTCATTCGGTGTACGTTTGTTGCACTGAGGGTCTGGCCAGGTGTTAGACATATAGGAAGTGGTTATACGATATACATAGTACCTTGGAGGCAGTGCGTTATACGCACCACACCGATGGAGGCAGTGCGTTATACGCTCCATTAGCTAGAGGCAGTGCGTTATACGCTCTAGCAGTTAGAGGCAGTGCGTTATACGCTCTACCGGCGTTCGCTCTATTCGCTATGCTTTGATGATAGCTTTGTGCCTTCTGTTGTTGTGGATCGTGTATCACCATATTTGCTATGCTTTTATGCTAGCTTTGTACCTTCAATTATTGTGGATCGTGTGTCACTTCCGGCTTAGTAAGTGTTCATGGTCTAGTGGTCGCATGTGGTTTAGGTTAGTAAGGTTTCATTCACCTAGTGTCAAGAATATCATGGTATGGTAAGTTTGCATGCATGTCATGACGTGCTATATCCTCACATGATCGTTGTAGCATGTCTTCAAATGATGGTAAGTTTGATTAGACTTTCATGAGTGTAGATGATCTCGCATGTTTACTGATTTTACATTTCAATTTTTATTGATTGTTGGTTACAATCAATTGTTATAAACATGACTGGGAGAGCATCTAGTTATTCCCGAGTGATTTTCGACCCCCTTCTCAGGTTGTTCAGATGGTCGCTGTTTGGTTGATGCTTGCATTGGGAAAGTGCGAAGCGAGCTTAATAAATCGTTTAGGACATTTGCTTTAAGTTTATAAGTAATACTCCGTATTTTATTTCGTTTTATTGTATTATATATAATTGTTATGTCAACGTGTTTTAATTATTTAAATATTCGTAATCGATAATTTATTTATCGACTAAGTGTTATATGTGTTAGTAAGGGTCGAGTATGTGCATGAGTATCAAAACCGAGTTAAGTAGTAGTTTGGGCCTTGGTTTGCGTGCCTCTACAAACAGCCCATCTCGACACTTACAACAATAACACAAACCAGGCCACAAAACCTCCTTCCTGCCACCCCTTATAAACGCCTCTAAAACCCTAACCCTAACCTATCAAACGCCTACCTCACACTTTCACATCTCTATCGCCACATCATAGAGCAAGAAGGAGGGTCACACGGTGGGTCTTAGGTGGTTTTGGGTTGCTCGAATTCTGAGGAAATTAAAGAAGGTATGTTCACCACAGTCTTCGGTTTTTCTCCGTTCCTTCAGTTTTGATCCCTTAATTCCAATCGTACATCTAGGTTATAATTTCTGTTTCTGTATGTAATAATAATCTATGAAGTTTAATAACCACGTTGGGACCATGGGGAGGTCGTCGTTGACCATCAGAATGGTGGTGTAATAACTGCGTCAGAGTCGATTTATAATCGTTTCAGGTCTATGGTTTGAACGTGTCTGTTTGGGTTTAATTTCGAAAGATTTCCTGTGTATGTTTAGGAGGGGTGTTGAGGTTGTGTTATTAGTGGTTGTCACGGCGGTTAGATGGTGGTAGTCACGGTGGTAAGGGTGTCGGGTTTTGCGTATACAGTGGGGTTCGTTTTCGTTCTTTGGCATATTAGAACAGGTAGTTGCGGTGGTGATGGGTTCGTGGTCTGTTGCCGGCGTCGTGGGTGGTTGTCGGCGTCCAATGATCTCTCCTCTGGAACCACCGTGGCTTAGAGGCTAGCCTGGTGGCGCCAGTGGGGACGTCAGAGGTGGAGGTTGGTGTCGGGCGCGGTGTTCGTCAGGCTGTTGGTAGTGTTTGTGGTCTCGGTTGAGGGCTGTTTGTCATGAGTTGTGTTATTTGTATTTTATTGTCTATTATATTATCATTGTTATTAAAGTTAGCATTTATTTTATGTTCACTAATTTTAATATTTTACAACAATTGGTACCAATGTTTATTATTATTGATAATTATTGTTGTATTAGTATTATTTGCTAAACTAATATGGTAGTAGTATTTTGATATACTTATTAATGGTATTGCTAGCAATCGTGACGGTTATTAGCGTTAATGTATAATATGATTATTATTTATTACTATTGTTGTTGCACGATTGATATTAGTATTGATATTAAGGTTGAGTATGTTTTAGTTAGTGATAAAGAATGAGTAATTTTGTACGCTAATTGGTAAGGTAATATCGCTAAAATAATTCCCTAATTTATATATTAAATCAATTAGCATGTATATGAGCATGTTTATGAACTTGGGCAAGTATGTAGTTAGTAGTGATTGTTTGAATGGATAGAAGTTGATACTAAGTAATTTTTATAGGAACGGAATTTGAGGTGGAGTAATACTAGACGGTGTTTGCTTGTCTCAGCTTGCTATTCCAGGTAGGATACACTAGTGCTTTATTCTGTACTGAGTTATGTGTGGATGTGCATTATATGTTATGGATGCAAGTATGAGTTATGAGCATGGTTGTTTATGATATTTATTTTAGTGTTGCGTTCATAAGCATGGCATATAAATTGGTTACTGAGAAAGATATGGATTAGATATTGTTCTGATATAAAGCCCATGGTGGTTCTACAGACCAGGCATGGTGTCTTATCAGCTCTTGAGCTGGTGTTCGGCGACGGCCGACTATAGTCTGCCGGGAGGTTCGGTATGGCTGGGTGTTTCGGGTTTGAGATTGAGAATGAGCTCGAGCATGTCATTGTATTTGCATATCACATTGTTTGCATTATTTATTATTGTGTTATCCTACTCAACCGCGAGGTTGACAGTGTATTCGTGTTCACCTACAATGATCCGGAATGGGGAGTAGATCTTTCAGGTCAGAGACAGGTGGACTAGGATTGGGCATAGATGAGAGACAAGGATTGGACTTACCTAGCTTTAGATCACTTAGTCTCTTTTACAGTTCTTCATTTGTTGTATTTCAGTTGCCTCGGAACTTTAGTTGGACTATGCTTTGTAACAGTTTTCAGTTTAACCTTTTATAATTTAAAGTACTGTGTTTCTATCACTGTGATAATCTACTACCCTGGTTTATCCAGGATGTTAACAGTCCTATTTACTCTAGAAGTCCTAGTTCAGGCTCCGAGGTAAATGGGGGTGTTACATTATAAGAACCTTTGAATAATGTATTAGTCTGGTTTTCCATTTGAGTATCGATCCGGATTTGGGTGAGGTGTTTCCGCTACCTTAACCCAGTTATCATTAAGTTACACTCCGATATTCATTTATATTATGGTTTTCCTATAGTTTTTAATCCGGGTTGTTACACTCACAGAGTCTTCTTTCGTCTTTACACTATTGCGATTCCACAATAGACCCCTCTGACGTTAACGCCATAAAAGAGCAGTTCCACTTAGGTCGGGAGGTGAACATTCACGTTCCGACCACCGGCCAAAGGCGGACTTCTGTCGCCCAGGGTTGACTTGCATGTACCTTTACCCTTTCTCGTTAGGCTTGCGGTTCCCTTTCCCTGACCTTGTTTGCGAATTCGTTCTGCCACTAAGCTTCCTTTATGCCAAATAAATCCGTACGCTTGGTGTACCCTCCTATCCTTAAGCAAGATGAACGAGAATTTGGAATGGGGATTTCTATGGGAGATTTTGCCCATTTAGTTTCTGTGCACCCTTTGGGCCATGGCCAATTTACGGTGCGCGCCCATAGGGGTGATGAGCATTGCATTATTTTCCCTCCAAAGCCAAAAGATGCCGATTGGTTCAGCAATTTTATCTTCGTGGAAGTGGGGACTCTGCCTCCTCCTCATGATTATATCTACACTCGGTGGAGGGATTCCACAGGTACTTTATTTTTGATTCTCTTGAGCCTACTTTTGTTGCTTACTTTCTTACTGCTTCTCTCTTACAGAGCTTCAAAATTGATTCCTGCTGCGGACGAGGTAGAGTCCCTAACCAAGCTATTTGGATTGGAACCAGCTAAATGTTCCTTCAACTTCTTGTTTGGATTCACCACTTTAGAAGAAGAAAGAGAATTGTCTACAGGTACCTCTCTTAATGTCCTCTTGCGGTTAGTGCTAGCGTTTGGTTGCCTTTCTTGCTGACCGGGTTTTTCCTTTCAGATTCTACCAGAACAGCGATGACTCCCACAATGATGATAGCCCAGAGGAGAAGGAAAGTGGCTGCTAGTGGGTCCAAGGTTCCTTCCAAGAGGAAGGTGGAGGTTGCTGGGGCTGAGCCCCATGCCAAGAAACCTACTGCCTCGTCCTCCTTCGAGGACGTAACTATTCATGTTGTCCCTCTGGCTACTCTTCCTCCCTTAGCTTCTGTGATGCAGGCGCGTCCTTCCTCCTCCAGATTTGGCGTCGTGGGGGCTAGGGTTGGAACAGGAGGAGTTGGAACTAGAGCAGCCGGAGGATCTGGAGCTAGAGCTGGAGGAGTCGGAGGATCTGGAGCTAGAGGTGTTGCGGCCAGGGTGATGTCGGATATCCTGGAAGATATTATTAGGATACCTGCTGGTTTTGGGTGTAACTTTGGTGAAGCTTGTTGGCCTTTTCTGGGACGCATGCTGCTCCCTGGTTGCAAAAACTACCTGAGCCAACGTCCCACCAGGAAGTTGCTGGAGGATGCTGCTGAACAATCTCATTGTTGAATCTGGCCAAGTAGTCTCTTGTCGACTCAACGTCGCCTTGGATGATAAGGTACATGTCACTTGTCTGTTTTTTGGCTTCCGACTGCTGGCAAACGGTTGATTAAAGGCGTTTACCAGCTCAACAAAGCTGGAGAAGCTTCCATTGGGCATGCTGACTAGCCATTGCAGAGCTGCTCCTGAAAGAGTTGACCTGAACCCCTTGTACATGTATGCTTCCTTTAGGGGTCCAACAGCCGTTATCACCATCATCTTTTGCTTGTATTGAGTGACTTGGTCTATGGGATCAGCCGTTCCGTCGTAGTACGTCATTGTTGGTGGAGTATAACTTTTGACACGTCGACCAGGACGATGTTGCTTGTGCAGGGGGAGTCTGCATAGTTGTCTTGTGTCGCCTTCTCCAGAGGGCGAGGTACTCCTGGTATGCGGTAGACGAGATCCCACAGCTCTTTGTACTGCTGCTTTGTTTGTTGGATGGCCAAGTGTGGGTGTTAGCTGTCTCAGTCAGAGGTTTCCAGGCTTTATGCAGGTGCTTAGTATTGTGGGTGACAGTGTCCCAGCTTGTTTATACTTCGCCACATTCACGTGTTTGTTTCGATCTTTAGTCTCCATGGTGGCTGACTATTTGTATGCTAGTTTCGAGAGTCAATTTTGATAAAACATTCCGCAGTTATATTAAGATACCCATGAGGTTCCTTAGTACAAAATATCAAAAGATAGTTGTCAAGGGACAAGTTTGACATCAAAAGATAGCTATATTGGGCTTTGTAGGACCCTAGTATGCTTAAGGTAAAAACAAGTAAAAGTGTCTTGTAACCTGAGGGATCAGGTGGTTGTGAGTTTGGCTCCTCCAGTTTTTAGATGAAGTATTTCTTCAAGTGCAGTATGTTCCAGGGTCTAGGTATCATTTTTCCCTCCATATCCATGAGCCTGTAGGAGCCACTTCCAGTTGAGCTTTCCACCTGATATGGTCCCTCCCAATTGTACGCGAATTTTCCTACTTTGTGATTCTTAGTATTATGGAAGACTTTACTGAGAACTAGATCCCCGACTTGCAGGGTCCTGACCCTGACGTTCTTGTTGTATGTTTGTGTTACCATCTGTTTGTATGAAGCCATTCTGATTTGAGCACTTGTCATTAGCTCATCTATGGTGTCCAGGCTGCTGGCAATTTCCGCTTGATTGCGATCCTCTGTTAGGCACCCATACCTCTGGGTGGGGATCCTAACTTCTGATGGAATTACTGCCTCGGCTTCGAATACTAGGCTGAAAGGAGTTTGTCCTGTTGTGACTTTTGGAGTAGTTCTATCTGACCACAGGACGAGAGGTAGCTCCTCTGCCCATCTGCCCCCTGCTTCTTCCAGCCTACTCTTTAGGTTGTCCATGATAATTCTGTTACTAGATTCAGCTTGACCATTGGTCTGGGGGTACCTGGGAGCAGCTTTTAGTAATGAGATATTCCAACTAGCACAAAAAGCTTCCGTTTTGTTAGATATGAACTAGGACCCATTATCACAAACTATTTCAGAGGTTATACCGAACCTGCAGATTATATTGCGTTTAAGGAAAGATATCACCTGATTTTATGTGACCTGAGGGAAGGCTTCTGCCTCTATTCATTTAGAGAAGTAATTTGTTAGTGCTAGCATGTAGGTCCTGTTTCCTGGTGTTCTGGGCAGTGGTCCTACTATATCCATCCCCCACTTCATGAAGGACCATGGTGATATGACTGGGTGAAGGGGTTCATCAGGCTGGTGGATAACTGGTGCATGCTTCTAGCAGGCTTGTCATTTCTTTGCGAATTCCATTGCATCCTTTCGTATTGTCGGCCAGAAGTAGCCTAGTCTGAGTGCTTTGTTGGATAGGCTTCTGCCCCCTGCATGATTTCCGCATTCGCCATTGTGGAGGTCATGCAAGATAGCGTGATTTTCTTCCAGCCCCAGGCACCGCAGGTAGGGTCCAGCAAGAGACTTCCTGAACAAGATACCATCGATTAGTGTGAACCTGTATGCCTTCATTTTAAAGCCTCTTACCTCTTTTTTCTCTGGCGGTGCAGGATGTCACTTGTTAACCAGTTGATGTATGGCGTCCTCTAGTCAGAGGTTTCTTCCTGACTGATTGTATTGTTGAGTATTCTTGCCTCCATTTCCAATTGAGCGCTGGATGGGTCAACTTCTGGATCCTGTCCTGGAGTTGAAGGTTCCAACACGTGGACTATTGGGATGGCGGAAATTTATCCTGGATTAAACGTGGCCCCCAGGTTGGTTAGTGCATCAGCCTCAGAATTCTGGTACCTGGGTATCTGTTTTAGCTCAAAGGTGATGAATTCTGCTTTCAACTCCCTTGCTACTTTCAGGTAGGCTACCATTCTTGGATCCTTAGCTTCGTACTCGCCATTGACGTGATTTACGATGAGTTGTGAATCGTCGTATGCTTGTAGGTGCCTAATTTTCATCCCTAAGGCTAGCTGCAATCCTTGGATTAGTGCCTCGTATTCGGCAACATTGTTGTTTGCAAGGAACTCATAACGCACCGCCTGCGCGATGATGTCTCCCTGAGGTGAGCGCAGCATCATGCCTACTCCTGCTCCCCTGCTGTTTGAGGCGCCATCCACATGTAGTGTCCAGCACCTTTCTGCTGAGTCCATTTCTGGTGGCAGGATATCTGTTTCGGCTTCTTTAGGGAGCCCCGGACTATAATCAGAAACAAAATCTGCAAGAGCTTGCGATTTTATTGTAGTACGAGTTTCAAACTTTAAATCATAGCCGCTCAAATGTACTGACCCTTTAGCCATTCTCCCTGACAATTTGGGTTTTCTTAATATGGATTTTAATGGGTAATTTTTTAGGACCGAAATTGTATGGGATTCAAAGTAAGGCCTTAGCTTGTAGGATGTTGTTACTAAAGCTAGAACGAGTTTTTCTGGAGCGGAATACCTGGTCTCTGCAGGTAGTAGAGACTTACTGATATAGTATATTGGGTGTTGCGACCCTTCATGCTCCCTTACCAGAACTACAGTGGCTGCTGCCTCGGTCACTGATAGGTATAGGTAGAGTTGCTCTCCAGGTTCCGGTTTGGATAAGAGAGGTAGAGTGCTGAGATACTGCTTTAGGCTCCTAAAGGCCTCTTCATGCTCCTTCGTCCATTCAAATTTCTTGCTCATACGCAGTATGTCGTAGAAGAGCTTGCATCTTTCTGAAGACCTGGATAAGAATCTGTTGAGGGCGGTCACTCTTACTGTTAGCCTCTATACGTCCCTTGGTTTTTGTGGTGATTCCAGCTGCAGTAGCGCCTTGATTTGCTCTGTGCTTGCTTCAATCCCCCTTTGCGTGACCATGTATCCTAGGAATTTCCCACTAGATACTCCGAATGTTCATTTTGATGGGTTCAGCTTTATCTGATATTTTTTCAGGGTGCTGAACGTTTCCTGTAGGTGCTGGAAGTGTTACTCTACTACCTTGGACTTTACTACCATGTCATCGATATATACCTCCATGGTTTTGCCAATTTGATCTTTGGACAACATGTTCACTAACCTCTGGTAGGTGGATCCTGCATTTTTTAGTCCAAAAGGCATAAGTTATAACAGTAAATACCTCTTTCTGACCTGAAGGCGGTCTTCTCCTCGTCCTCGGCTGCCATCTTTATTTGATTGTATCCAGTCCAGGCATCAGGAATGTCAGCATCTCGTGTCCTGCAGTTGCGTCGCGGCAGCGGAAAAAGGGTCTTTTGGGCAAGCTTTATTCAGGTCTGTGAAGTCAACGCAGACACGCCATTTGCCATTCTTCTTGGGCACCACCACCACATTGGACAACCATTCTGGGTACTTCACTTCTCTAATCTTTCCAGCTACCAGGAGGTCATCTACCTCCTGGTTTATTACCTGATTTTTTTCCTGGGCGAATTTCCGCCTTTTTTGCTAGACTGGTTTGTGGCTTGGGTCCACACTCAGCTTGTGTGATATGACATCAGGGTCTATTCCTATCATATTCTCATGTGACCAAGCAAAGCAATCAATGTTTTCTTTTAATAACTATACAAGTTTTAGGCGGATATCACATGTGCATTCTACTCCCATCAGGACTTTCCTTTCTGGGTGCTGCGGATCCAGGGGAATTTCGTCCAACTCCAATTGTGGTGGTTCAACGTAAGCCTCCTAGAACCGCTTCTTCTGTGATTGCTATGCTGGTGGAGGGGAGGCTGTGGGTTTGAGTGCCACTTTGTAACAGCTTCTTACCTCCTCTTAGCTTCCTCGTATGGTCTGGCCCCCCATGGAGTGGGAAACTTCAAGCATTGGTGGTAGGATGATGGTATGGCCTTCATATCGTGGATCCACGGCCTGCCAAGAATTACATTGTACGTTGAAGGACCATCAATTACAAGATATCTTACTTGTTTATTGATTCCCCCGGCATAGGTGGGGAAGAGAATTTCTCCCAGGGAGTGTTTTGTCTCCCCGTTGAATCCTACTAGGGGAATGGTTTTCTTGACCAAGTCGTCTTCACTGAACCCCATACTCTTCAGGGTCTCTAGCATGATGAGGTTGACAAAACTCCTAGTGTCTACCAGGATTTTCTTCACTGTGCAATTTCCTATGGATAGGGTGATAATTAGTACGTCGTCATGATATTCCGCGTCTCCCTTTGCGTCTGTCTCATCGAAGCTGACTGCTGGAAGGTCATGGTCACTGATTTTGCAGGAGAACTCTAGTTTATGTCCTTTTGACTTTATGGCGTGCCTTTTTTCTGCTGAGTAGGTTAGCCCACACAGCTCCGATCCTCCTGTAATCACATTAATAACTTTTGTGCAAATAGGAGGGCTAGAAGGTCTGACTTGACTTGCTGATATGACCTTGGTTCCCTTAACCAGCAGGTGGTTCAGGTTCCCTTGGTCGAATTGATACTTAACCTCTTTCCTCAAGGTGATGCAGTCTTCCGTAGTGTGGCCTATGTTTTCCTCATGGAAGTCGCACCTCAAGCTGGTGCTCTGTTGTCTTTTCCTCTTTCCTCCGCCCTTTTCTTGGGCCACTTAACTTTTTCTCCCAAATCTTTAAGGGCTTTGATTACTCCTGCAAGATTAACTAAGAAACCATACTTTTTAACCTTAGGGGGTAAGTTCGGGTCGTTCTTCCATCTTTTTCCTCCTGATATTTTGTTAACCGACCGGCGGTAAGGTTTGGCTCTCTCGCTTTTCTCCACTGTTTCTGGAGGTGGACTCAATGCGCTGGCTGATCCTCCTGGGTCCTGGATCTTCCTCTAGGCGCACGGCATCCATGGCTTTCTGCTGCACCTAAGAAAAGTTTGTGCAGGTCCATTTGGTCAGATCTTTATACAGATCTGAACTCTCTGGTAGCCCCCAACGGAAAGCGTGGATGGCGGTAGCCACATCGCACTTTGGTATTGACACGATCTCATTGTTGAATCTGGTCAAGTAGTCTCTTGTCGGCTCAACGTCGCCTTGGATGATACGGTACATGTCACTTGCCTGTATTTTGGCTTCCGACTGCTGGCAAACGGTTGATTAAAGGCGTTTACCAGCTCAACAAAGCTGGAGAAGCTTCCATTGGGCAGGCTGACTAGCCATTGCAGAGCTGCTCCTGAAAGAGTTGACCTGAACCCCTTGTACATGTATGCTTCCTTTAGGGGTCCAACAGCCGTTATCACCATCATCTTTTGCTTGTATTGATTGACACATGGTCTATGGGATCAGCCCTTCCGTCGTAGTACGTCATTGTTGGTGGAGTATAACTTTTGACACGTCGACTAGGACGATGTTGCTTGTGAAGGGGGAGTCTGCATAGCTGTCTTGTGTCGCCTTCTCCAGAGGGCGAGGTACTCCTGGTATGCGGTAGACGAGATCCCACAGCTCTTTGTACTGCTGCTCCCACACATTGGGTAACGAAGTAGCAGTGTGTGAAGGCAGAGATCCATACCCCGCGGCTCCTGGGGCCTGGCTGGCTAGCGGAACTGGACTGGCGTACTGGGATGTATGGACGATGGAGGGTGTCTGCTGGATATTGCATCATGCTGCCTCGTCTCTTCTGTTGTGCTGCTGGCTGAAGCATGGCACCATCGATGACTTTGACGGCCATCCATGGGTTTGCTGATGTGAGGGTCCTGCATGATGGAAGAAGTCAGTGTTTGTAGGCTGTATTCTTATAACATCATTACCTGGGTGCACGCTGGTGCGAGGGGGAGAGTTGTAGGATAAAAATCCCAGCCCACTGGGTGTTATCACTTCTGGGGGAGCGATCCTGCTAAGATCCAGGCGTGTGACCAACTCAGCAGGAACTTCTCTAGCTTCTCTCCTGCCTGCGGGAGCTCTCCTCTGGTGCCTTGTATCTGCTTCAGTTAGCTTGGTCCGATCAAGATTATTCTTGCTAAAACAGCTGACAGGTGCCATTGTTGTCACTGGCAGTACGTTGAGGGCCCTTACTAAGGTGGAGGTGCCACTACTACTGGCGATAGCTGCTGCCGATGAGGTGGTTTGCGGGGTTGTTCCTGGCATATTAATAGTTTCTCTCATGGACTGGTTCTTTTTAGGTAAGATTACATTATAGCCCCACGGTGGGCGCCAAAATATGTTGGTCAAAAAATACCAAATGTTGATTTGAGGGTTATAATGATCTTTTAGTGAGACTAATGGTTTCGTGTTAGGAGTTGCAAGGAGTGGAGCAGCCAGGATGAAGAAGGGTGTGAGGGGAGTTGTTGACGTGGAAAACCCATTAGGGAAAAACCGCGGGGCAAGCAAGGTTCCACCAAATTCACTAAGGATTCGACTTGTAAATGTCGAGTTTTTACAGGTGTTTATGTAATTTCTAGTGAGAGAAGTGCTATTCCTAGTTGTGCATACTTATTACAATGGAATTCTCCTATATTTATAATACATATCATGCTATGGATCGTTGGGTCCACGTATTACCCAACGATCAGATCTGTTTCCTTTTGGCTTCTTTTTCCTCTTCTTTTATTCTGCAGTCTTTTGTTCTTTTATCCATTTATGGTATGTCTTGGGTCTTGTGTGGCACGACTCTTCTTCCTTTTGCCGCGCATTTTGATTCCACTTTCTATGCTCTCTTGCAATTGGCTTGTGGCTGGGGCCATTGACTTGACACTTACTCTCTATTCGTCCACTCCTATAACGACACGTGTTGGGAGATCTGTTGGCACTAAGATTACAGAACTCGGGAATAATATAATTGTATAGAACTTAAAATTGTAGTAACGAAAATTAGAAGATCAGAAATACCGAAAGAGAGGTAGTGACGTGGTGAAACCACTGCCTTGAAAACTATATTTCTGGTACGACCGAGGTGGCGATCAGCTATGACCGGTAGTTCCCCAAGGATTACACTACTGCCGCTTTACAGACTTGCCCACTCAAGTCTGGAAGACCTGGAACGATTTTATATCTTTAACCAGAAATATTATAAGAGACAAGAGAAGAAGAGAGAAGGGAGATGTGAGTTGAGAGTGCATTTCTGAATGCGCTAGGCTGCTCTATTTATAGGAAAATAGAGCAACAAGGGGAGCCAAAACTGCTCCACAAAAGGAGCAGTCAAGGCCTAAAAAATGGGAGTAGGAATAGCTCCGCTTGACTAGCTGTTACAGCTTCTCAATACACAATCAGATACATTGAATGTAGTCAATTCACACACGGGCCCAAAAGGAAAAGGTAAAATAGGGTCGTTGGCCCGCAACTTAGGTGCTCTACCAAAACCCAAACCCGAGCTCGAGCCCGAGCCGAGCCGAGCCGGCGCGCGCGTGTGTGTTTGGACCCAAACCCACAAGCCCAACAATCCCAACAAAAGCCTTTTTGGTCCACACAATTAACTAGTGAGATACAAAAGTTGATATAAACCAAAGGGGGAGAGGGAAATCTATTGATGTGGGATACTATGCAAAAGCAAAGTGGCTTTCCCAGCCATCATTTCCAACAATCCCCTACAGATGGCGATGAAAGGCAAGAGAAGAAATTACTGGATAAAGGAAGGATTGGATACTTAGGTATCAATATCTTTCGATTTGCATTGACATTTTAGTGAAATGAGGAAACAAATTACTTACAGCGAGTGAATATCTTGCGATTTGAATTCCTAACTGAGCTTCGGTTGATACCCCCCACAACATATATCATACCTTCAGGATTAATATCGTTCCGCGAGTTTAGAGTGAAACGCGCTCTTTTTAGAGCTTATGCATTACCTTGGTACTAATAGATGTGTTCACAGGACTTCTCATAGTCTTGAGATCACCACACCTACGTAGGTGGCTCAAGTGCTTCTCAGTAGCACTTCTCACATGAGCCATTAAGGACATAAGTCTATCCTAGTGTATAATTCATCAAGTGCGTCTCAGTAGCACCACCATTTAAGGCTATGATTCATACTACGTCATAGGAACAAGAGACTTCAGACCTAGTCAAGTGTCACTTTACCTTGACCCAGGATCTTAAGTCCCATTCCTCTCGACGTATCAGTGACTAGTCTCCTAGTCAGTCCCTTAGTAAAGGGATCAACAAGATTGCTTTCAGACTTCACATAGACCAAAGCGATAACTCCATTCTCAAGGAGTTGTTTAACTGCAGCGTGCCGGATTCGAATGTGTCTTTTCTTTGCATTATAGACACTATTCTTAGCAACACCAATTGCAGCTTGTGAGTCACAGTGTAAAGAGACCGGTGTTTGTCGTCCTCCCTACACGGGTACATCTACTAATAGGTTTTTCAACCAATCAGCCCCTTGTCCTGCCAACTCAAGAGCTATGAACTCCGATTCCATGGTAGAGCGTGCAATACAAGTCTGTTTGGAAGACTTCCACGATATATCACCTCCACCCATGGTGAAGACATATCCACTAGTAGAGCAGATCTCATCGTTACCTGAAACCCAATTTGCATCACAATATCCTTCCAACACAACAGGAAATTTACTATAATGCAGACAAAGGCCAACTGTTCCTTTTAGGTATTTGAGTGAGCAGTCAATTGTTCACTACTAGGGTTATGTGTATAACGACTCAGTCTAGTTACAACATATGCAATATCTGGTCGGGTACAGTTCATAAGAAACATCACACTACCTAAGATCTTAGCATACTCTTTTTGGGATACACTCTTACCAAAGTTTTTACACAAATGTATACTAGCATCATAAGGTGTCCTAGCAGGCACTTCATCAAAGCAGTTAAACTTTTTCAACACTTTTTCAACATAATGAGATTGACTTAAACAAATTCCATTGGGGCTTCGAATAACTTCAACCCCTAGGATTACATCAGCTTCTCCTAAGTCCTTCATCTCAAAATGTGATGACAGAAATTCTTTGGTTTTAATTATCACATCTAAATTATTACCAAAAATAAGCTGCCATCCACATATAGGCATATAATAACACAATCAGATTCTATCACTTTAGAATAAACACATGAATCAGAGTTGTTAATCATGAAACCATTACTCATCAAAGTGTTGTTGAATTTCTCATACCACTGTTTAGGTGCTTGTTTCAGTCCATAAAGAGACTTGTTCAGTTTACACACTTTACTCTCTTGACCCTTAATCACAAAACCTTCAGGTTGAGACATATAGATCTCTTCCCTTAGTTCACCATTCAAAAAAGCAGTCTTAAAATCCATCAGATGTATAACGAGATTATGAATAGCAGCTAAGGCGACAAGAGTTCTAATGGTCGAAATTTTGGTCACAGGAGAGTAAGTATCAAAATAATCAATACCCTTTTTTGTGTAAAGCCTCTAACCACAAGTCTAGCCTTGAACCTCTCTATTGTACCGTCAGGTCTCATTTTTTTTTAAAGATCCATTTACTGGTAATGGGTTTACTACCCTTAGGTAAATCAGCCAGCTCTCAAGTCTGATTAGACACAATAAAGTCAAGTTCACTTTTAATAGCATCTTTCCAAAAATTAGCATCAATGGATCTCATTGCCTCGCTATATATTTTGGGATCATCCTCTATTAAAAAAGCTAAAACAAGCTCATCATCACTAGCACAAACAATGTATCCAACTTCAGACAAATAAGTTGTATCATAATTATCACCAAAGTTCTTTGGGCATCTAGGTCTTTTACTTCTTCTAGGTTCAACATACAAATCCATAGAAGTGTTAACTCTAGCATGTGAAGACAAATCAGAAGATGCAACAGGTAAACTAGGAGATGGGACAATAGTTTTCTGAAAGGGAAAAACATGCTCAAAAAATTCAGCATCTCTAGCCTCAGATATAGAACGATCACTCAAAGACATAAATCTATACGCAGAGCTATTTTGAGCATAACCTATAAACACACAATCATAGGTCTTAGGTCCAACGGTAGGTCTCCTAAAATCAGGTAAACTCACTTTAGCCAAACAACCTCAAACCCTAAGGAAGCTTAGGTTAGGAGGATAGCCCTTCCAGATCTCGTAGGGTGTCTTGTCAATTTTCTTATGAGGTACACGGTTAATAATATGACAAGCAGACAATATAGCTTCCTCCCACATATCGTCAGATAGGCCAGAACTTAAAAGCATAGCATTCATCGTCTCCTTTAAAGTTTTATTTTACGTTCATCTACTCGATTCGATTGAGGTAAGTATGGTGGGCTCTTTTCATGAATTAAACCATTTTCTCACAAAATCGATCAAATAATTAGAGCCATACTCACCTCCTCGATCGGACCTTACTCTTTTAATTTTCCTGTCAAGTTGGTTCTCGACTTCATTTTTAAAGTTTATAAAAGACTATTCTGCTTCATCTTTGGTTTTAAGCAAGTATACACGAGTGTATCTCGAACAGTCATCTATAAACGTGATATAATAATTCTTTCCACCTTTACTTGCAACATTTTTGAAGTCAGCTAGGTCGGTGTGAATTAACTCAAGAAGACTTGTGGTCCTAGTAGTCACAGGTTTACTAGGTTTCTTTGTAAACTTAGCCTCAACACAACTAGCATATTTAGAAAATTATTGACTCGTCAAACTTGGAATTAAACTCATAGTTCTAAGTTTTTAATATAATCAACATTCACATGACCCAATCTACCATGCCAAACATCAATAGACTCAGCGATATAAGCAGAAGTAGAGGCAATATTATTAGAAATTGAATCAGTGTTTAATACAAAAAGCCCCCCCAGAAAGATAACCCTTGCCCACAAATTCCCCATTACGCGACATTACAACCTTGTCAGCCTCAAAAATAATTTTCAAACCAGCTTTGTTTAATAAGGCACCAGACACGAGGTTTCAACGCACCGAGGGTACAAATAAAGCATTAGTGAGAGCAAGTGTTTTCCTCGAGGTGAGTTTGAGAAAGATCTTGCCTTTGCCTGTGATCAGTGCAGATGAAGAGTTACCCATGTAGACACATTCCCCATCAGCAACTTCCTCGAACTCAGCAAACAGCCCCTTGTCAGCACAGAGGTTTCTAGAAGCACCAATATCCAAGACCCATTCAGCAGCATTACCTACCAGATTTGCTTCAACAACTACAGCAGCAATGATATACTCAGCCTCAGTCACAGCAACATTGGCTTCAGAAGTTTTCTTTTCAGTACACTGGTAGCCTTTGTGACCGGATTTCCCACAGACATAGCAGACCATGGGACCCTTAGCTTTCTGAATCTTCGCAACTAGTTTGGTATGCTTCCCTACAGCATTCTTCTTCGCAGGACCCTGGTTCTGACCCTGACCAACCTTGGCCTTACCCTTACCCTTGAACTTTCCAGCATTAAATGGACCACCAGACTCGACCAGATTAGCTTTCACTGTAAAACCCCTCGTAGCAGCGGAAAAATAAAACATACAACATGCCAAAATTTACGCGGAATTTAAACTTTAACATGTAAGAAAAACGAGGTGAATTAAAACTAAAACTGTACAACTGATAAAACCAAAACATAGATAAGTATAATTGTCTAAGTACTGGAAGTATAAATACAAACAGCCCTGGATAACATATCCCACAGGCAACCAAAAACTGAAACGTAAAACTAGAGTCTAGCTAACGTAATAGGGTAAAGTCAATCGATGAAGGATCACTGCTCGCTAGCTCCATGCAACCCATCTGCCAACCTGTCATGTACCTACATATATGTAAACATGTACGCCACAATCAGTGGGGAGTGACTAGAGTTCTCCTAGCCACCTTTTGTAACAACATGTAACACATAAACAACCAACATACTCCAGCATATATAACATGTGCAGGATATATATATATATATATATATATCTCGATATCTCAACTCAAATCAACACGCAAATATTATGCAAGACTATCAACCAACTTCGGAAACTATTTGCAAGGAGAGCCGGTTTCCCTTCCAGTTGCCCGGCCGGGGTTCTTTCTATCCAAAACATTTACTAAACTAGCCAAAGAGTCATCCAATGCCTTGGATGAACAGTTCTAAAATCAATACACTCTATCTACCACAATCAATTAGCAACATCTGACATTGTACCCCAACTCAGGCAAGCAGATGCAATCAGCAGTATCTAATACCTACCGCAACTCAGGCAAGCACTAGACACAAATCAGCAGTGTCCAAGTCACACCCCAACTCAGGTTAGACTTGCTACACAAATCAGCAAGCATACACCCGTAGCCGCAACTCAGGCACGGATGGATACCAATCAGCTAATAATGGTTCATAACGCAACTCAGTCAGAACCATTACTCCTCGCAATGAAATCGGATCCCAACTCAGACCCAACCCACTACGGTCAAACAAACTCACGATAGGGCAGAGGTCGTAACTCAGACATTTCCATACCGCATCATCCATACACGAGACGGACCGTACGTCGCAACAGACTAGGCCGCCACGCCACAAACACTCACATGTCAAACTAGAGGATCGCAACTCAGACCATAGCTTGACACGCATCAAACATCAGTATATATCGTACTTTAGCGGTCCCAACTCAGACATATTCCGATATATACTACAACCAGGTCCTTTGTCCTATCTTTCTAGACTTCTAAGCAACACTTAATTGACCCCGGGAACTAAGTTGAAGGAGAGCCGGTTTCCCTTTCGGTTACCCGATCGGGGGGTCTCTATCCTTTCTCCATTCCTGAACCCAATATAGTGCCGCCCATCCTCCGGAGACCTCAAACACACTTACAAGGTATACGGAACAAGTCTCAAGCAAATCGGACAAGCCGGTCAAAGGATAAAACGATTTTAAATCGGACAAGCTGCCGGTCAGCCGTGTAATACCTCGTATTTTTATCGATAGTTAAATTATATAGTTATTAATGTGTTGATGATATTTGAACGTTAATATTCGATAATTAATTTATCGAAGGCGTGTTTATATTTTATATTTTAATGGTGTAATGTCGGGTTGAGTACTAGTAAATATATATCGAGTAGTAAGTACATTTGCGCCTCGATTTGCGTGCAACATCAAACAGCCCAACATATCGACACATCTCACAAAATAGACACAAACATCAGACCTCTTGTTCTGCCGCCATATATAACCTAAACCTAGACCTAGTTCTGCCCTAAACGATACACAACCAACACACGTACACTGCAGCCGCCATATCAGAGCGGAATAAGAGTGGTTCACACGGTGGTTTAAGGTGGTTTAGGACCCTTCGATCACGATGGTAAAAGGGTATGTTCACCATAGTCTCGTTTTCTCTGTTTTCTCTTCGTTTTGATTCAGCAATTGCAATCATATGATCATGTCGAAAGGTTCTGATCTTGATTCATTGTTAATCTATGTTGTTTAGTTATCGTGTTTTGACCCTAGTAGAGGCGTCGTTGGCCACCTAGGACCACCAAGAATGGTGGTTTTGCAGCCTGTGCTTTTGTCGAATTTGCATTTTCAAAACAGTAGCTTTGTCACCTTATGTTTGTGTGCTTAATTCGAGTTGTTTATGGGTCCGTTTGTTATGGGTGTTGAGTTTTTATAAAGATGGTGGTCTGGGTGTTGGAAGGGTGGTTGTCATGGTGGTCGTGGTGTGTTGTATTGATTGTAACGGTAGGTTTCGTTCAGGGCATTGTCACGTTTTTAACAGAGCAATATCTGCGTGTGGGTTTTTGCACGGTGGTTTGGTACTCGTGGTGGTGGTCGACGGCTGGCGACTCCTCCCCTGGAACCACCACGGCTCAGTGGCGAGCCTGGTGGTGCCAGTGGGGAAGCTAGGGGCTGTCGTTGGTGTGGGGACAGGCGTCTGGTAGGGCTGGTCATGGTCACGTTGTTGGGTTCGTTTTCGGGTTCGTAATTGGCTGCAGTTGCATTGTTTGTGTGCTGATTATTATTATTAATATTATTATTATTATTATTATTATTATTATTATTATTATCCCTGATATGACTATTATAGTTAAGATGATTTTATTATAATTGGTTGCATTATTTTTATTATGTTAAGATAATAATATTATTAGTATTTTATGGGTTATTATTTTTACTTATGTTTGTAATGATTAATATGGTTGGTCTTGATTTTGGTAATAATGTTAACATATACCATCCTATTAAGTTAGTAATATTGAGTGTTAGTATTATAAATGATTATTAATTATTATCGTTATAATTGTTGTGGATAGAGACATTGTTAATAATGTTCATGATTAGTTAATGTATTAAGTTATTTAGTACTTGTTGTGATTGTTGTTATCTTCTACGTAGTAAATTTTGACTATGTGATGTTATGCCATAATTAGCAAGTCTATATATAGTAAGTTGTGTTCGGTTAATGACGATTGATAGGTATATCTACAATGTGTGATAAGCCAATCAATTATAAACGTGATCGAATAATTGAGTAGTAGTGTGGTTGTATGAATAGAATTTGATATTAAATACTATTTATAGGAACTGAGTTCGAGGTGGAACATTTCTAGCAGTTGTTCGGTTGCCATTCTGCAATTTGAGGGGGGAATATCTATGTCTATGATTGTGATCTGACATGGGGATACTCATTATCTGATTGATATATTTAATCATGATATATTGTGAATGATTGATTATTATTGTTTATCGTGGAGAACGAAGCTTGTGAAATAGGTCTTGTGATATGGGTCTTGTGAAATGGGACTTGTGATATGGCCATGAAAGGTGTGGTGTGATGGAAGGTGTGGTGTGATGGGAGGTGTGGTGTGATGGAAGGTGTGGTGTGATGGAGGGGAGATGGTGGATTGAATGATATGGAAATGGAGGAATGTGCAGTTCTGTTGTGTTTATGTCTTATCTGTTATACCTACTCAACCTCGTGGTTGAACCTGTGTATTCGTGTGACACCTGCGATGATCCGTGATGGGGAGCAGTTTTGACAGGAAATATGGTGCTGTGGGAGCAAGGGATGGCGTGAGCACTTGGATAGACCGACTTAGATTTAGATCACATATTTCGAAGTTATCAGTTGTACTTTAGTTTCCGCTGTGTAATATTTGTAACATCAAAGTTTAAATTTAATCAGTTTTTTTTATATAAATTACTTGGGTTAGAGTTACTTTGTTATTCACTACGTCGGATATTCCGAGATGGTAACAACTCTATTTACGGGGGATGTCTTGCTAAAGGCTCCTTAATAAATCGGGGTGTTACAAAGTGGTATCAGAGCGAACGATCCTCAGACCTAAACCAACTGAATAATAATGAACGTAGGAAGAGTCTAATAAAATGAACCCCGAGATGAAACTGATAGGAGCCCCAAAAAGTAATGGGATTAGTTAGGGGCCCCCTCACACCAAACCATGGGCCCTTTTGGTTCTGTCTCGGGAACCCTATGTGAGTAATTGAAGAGTGGGGTAGACTATATAGTGACCTAGTTATTTTGTACTAACGTTCTTGCAGGTGAATAATGAGGTAAGTAATATGTGAATTATCATTAATGATGTGTGTTAGAAGGGATATGTGAGATATGAAATGTGGATCGAGCTGGATGATTTAGTTGATATTCCAAGAGGATGGATGTGTATTTGTTGAGCAATACTTAAGAGTGGTGTGACCATATGATTTCGGTATTTTGAAATGTTCATATGATCATCTGGTATTTAAATGACTATCGTTAGTATATGACTTTGATGTTTAACTTCTTGTAAGGATGAGTAATTCAATTGATCTTATAATTATACGTTATAGTAATCCACGTCTAGAGATATGTGGAATGTGTTTCCCTAAGCCATGAATGTATATAGTTATGAGTTGCATATATTGTACTTAACATTTTATGCCTATTATACGCATTTAAAGTTTGTTATGAAGTTCGTAATCGATAAGTGACATCGTAGTAACTCCTAGGTTATATTTCTGTACTTGAATAAGTTGTGATTATGTGATGGTAGAAACTAATTTATTTATATACACGCGTATAGCTATCGAGTTATATAGTTGAGCCTACCTTTAATTTCGAAATCTTTAACGTGTTCTAGATGATAATTATTGTTGAAATGAGGAATGAATGTTAATCTGGTACTACGTGATGTCTATGCTTCAAATGTATGTCAACGTGTTACGGAAGAATGGTTGAATTTCGATGTAGAAATGTGAAATTGTTAAGGAACCAAAATTTTAAATAAACTTCCAGAATGTTCCCTTGTTGGTACGGGCTGTCAATGTAAATGTGTTCCATATTCGAGTATGAAAATTTTATGCATGATAACCCCCTGAGTTGGGTTTACAATGTTTTTGGTTTCATGTTAATAGGAGTTATATTTTGAGAGAAATAAATCTTTTAGTTGACAGTGGTCAGATTGCTACTGCACAGTCCCGTTTTGACCCATCTTTTTGTAAAAGAAATCATTTAAAACTTGGTTATTGTTTATGCATAATTCCAACTCTACTGTGCAGAATTTTCCTTCACGTTTTCAAAATGATGCACCATGTAAAATTTTAACGAGTCGTTTTTTTTTTATTGTGATTTTTGCAAGTTGCCTAATTTTCTGTTGAGTTGCTGTAATGTTCTTGTTCAGACCGATTGAGTTTTAATAATTGTATTAAATAATTCCCTTGAGATATGCATTCGATTCTTTTTCCTATCGTTAGCTAATTCTTTATATTTTCTAAAAACTATAATCGCTCGCACGTTAGCTAAGCTGTCAATTAATTATGATTTTTGTAAGTTGATGGATAATGTTTAATTGGTGAAATTGTGAGATATGTAAGTTTCATATAAAAGTTCAATCAAATGTGAATTATGTGATGTGACCCCATGATATCCTAATGTGGCATTAGTAACATGAATAGTAGGCATATGGTATGAGTATGAACCTCACAATATGATAGCGCAACCTTGTTTATTTCGTCATGTTTAATATAGAATCGTTCAATTATATGTCTAATATTATGACCTCAAAATAATTATGTGCTGCTCGTAAATGATGTCAAAAACATGTTTATCTGAGAAGATTCTTGCCAAGGGGCAGAATGAAATTCAACTGGTAAGCTTATTAGCATGATATAGCAATCTAATGGTTATACGTAATTGTGATTATTTGAACGATGTGAATCTTGTTGATGTTAGTTCGTATATTGATGGTTATCTCTGACTAGTTCCCTGTGATTATAACCTTTACATTTTTTTTTAGTGTATTATTATACCATACAGTGAATTGCATATTGTTATATTTAGAATCTGATTGCGATGTATTGCATTATTAATTGTTGACATATGACTTATGGAAGTTCTAGTCTGGTGAATTCGTTTACTTTTATCGTTAAATTTTGTTTCCATAATTCATGAACTACAAGAAAATGTTTTAGTAAAGGAGAGTCAGAATGTCTCCGTGTAGTCTTGTTTCGATCTATAACTTGTAAAATTATCTTTGATTCGTGTTTATAAATTGTCACAAACTACCCTTTCAATGTTTCAAACATTTCAAAATATTTTCAAAGTGATAAACCAGGATAAAGCTGGATGTTTGATAATTATGGTGATTGTTTGCAATATGACAATTCTGTAGCTATGTGTCGATGAAATCCTGCTTGACTGTTTAATTACTGCGCAATGTATAAACCCCTTATTTTGCAAGCTGTATATAGTAATAGTTCATGATAAATGATGTAATGTGAGTGGACGGGAAATGTACCTAAGTAATTTTGTTAACTTATTGATATCTGGGAATGTTAAACGGTCTTGTGAGTCTATGATATGTGTATATCTTGTGAACTATGTCAATGTTCCCGGTTTAATTACGTTAATTAATTTTGCTCTATGTCTTTTCCTAAAATATGATTTTGCTTCTATAATATGATTATGAGCATGAAACATTTTAATTTGTCAAGTATGAACTATGAGCTTCTTGATTGTTTACCATGTTGTAAATATATTAATTTGTGATAAAATTTCAAAGGTATGTAAGTGTTAGCTACCCTGATTCTGCTTTACTGCGTAACACGGTTTCTAACGATCCTAGTACTCTTGTTTTGCTCGGAGTTATATATGTTTGCATGATAATTGTTATGGGTTTCTTACGAGTACTTCTTTGCGTTGAAATTAGTAAGTGTTCCTTTATTTTGATAGTTAATATTTCCTATTGATAAGATAATCCTTTTGCTTGTGAGACGGGTTGAGTTGTGAGATGGGTAAACTTTTAGTAGATGATTAGTTGTTTATGCATAATGGTTTTGTATTAGGTTGGTTTGGTATAGCGTCCATATCCTTATTTTATGAACTGTGGGATGGTAAGTATACGTACAAGTATGTCAATGAACTTGGAAGATAAGTACTGATGAGATTGCGTTTATGAGATTGAGTTGCTCGCGAGTCTAGAACAAAGGCCATAGTTGATTTTGTATTGAGATTGAGATTGCGGTTCAGTATTTTATCGAGTTGTCGTATTCTTTGACCTTGACTCGTGGGTGAGTAGCTTAGAGTTTTACTCTCTAAATGTGGAGCAGTTCCTTTAATGGAATATTTGACAATATTGATATCGAAATGGAGATGAGAATTGGTTACTGGTTTGAGTTATGAGTTATTAGGCCGTTGTGCCACATTGTGTTTTCGGTCAAGTGTGACCTTGACTATTGAGTCATTTTCTGGGTTTGAAATCGATATTGAAATGGAAGTATTGATTGTGTTTTATTCCGCCGGTTCACTCACCCCTGGTCTTTGGTCTTAGATTCGACGATGAGTGCGATACTTGGTTACTTGGAGTAAGATGGTATGAGATAAAGTAATGAGTAAGACGGATTAATGAGCTGAGATTTGTATAATGAGGTTACGGGAACGTAACCGTGTTTTAAGGAGGATAGGATTGCAAAATCTTTTTGATTTATGATATGGCTAAGTTGTTATGACATGGCTAATTGTGGTGTCGTGATTGTTGCACGCATCTACTTGATAATCCTGATAACTTCTGTTATGCATCTTATTGTGTTAGTTATACGTGTAATTTAGTCATACGTTAAACTTTGGGGACAAAGTTTTCTTAACAAGGGTAGAGTGTGTAACAATTCACTTTTTTTTTAACAGCCGATATAGGTGCTACTTGTGTTTGTGTCACTTGTGAACTTCGGCACGAAGTTCATTTTAAGGGGGGAAGACTGTAATACCTCGTATTTTTATCGATAATTAAATTATATAGTTATTAATGTGTTGATGATATTTGAACGTTAATATTCGATAATTAATTTATCGAAGGCGTGTTTATATTTTTATATTTTATTGGTGTAATGTCGGGTTGAGTACTAGTTAATATATATCGAGTAGTAAGTACATTTGGGCCTCGATTTGCGTGCAACATCAAACAGCCCAACATATCGACACATCTCACAAAATAAACACAAACATCAGACCTCTTGTTCTGCCGCCATATATAACCTAAACCTAGACCTACTTCTGCCCTAAACGACACACAACCAACACACCTACACTGCAGCCGCCATATCAGAGGGGAAGAAGAGTGCTTCACACGGTGGTTTAAGGTGGTTTAGGGCCCTTCGATCACGCTGGTAAAAGGGTATGTTCACCATAGTCTCGTTTTCTCTGTTTTCTCTTTGTTTTGATTCAGTAATTGCAATCATATGATCATGTCGAAAGGTTCTGATCTTGATTCATTGTTCATATATGTTGTTTAGTTATCGTGTTTTGACCCTAGTAGAGGCGTCGTTGGCCACCTAGGACCACCAAGAACGGTGGTTTTGCAGCCTGTGCATTTGTCGAATTTGCATTTACAAAACAGTAGCTTTGTCACCTTATGTTTGTGTGCTTAATTCGAGTTGTTTATGGGTCCGTTTGTTATGGGTGTTGAGTTTTTATAAAGATGGTGGTCTGGGTGTTGGAAGGGTGGTTGTCATGGTGGTCGTGGTGTGTTGTATTGATTGTAACGGTAGGTTTCGTTCAGGGCATTGTCACGTTTTTAACAGAGCAGTGTCTGCGTGTGGGTTTTTGCACGGTGGTTTGGTACTCGTGGTGGTGGTCGACGGCTGGCGACTCCTCCCCTGGAACCACCACTGCTCAGTGGCGAGCCTGGTGGTGCCAGTGGGGAAGCTAGGGGCTGTCGTTGGTGTGGGGACAGCCGTCTAGCAGGGCTGGTCATGGTCACGTTGTTGGGTTCGTTTTCGGGTTCGTAATTGGCTGCGCTTGCATTGTTTGTGTACTGATTATTATTATTATTATTATTATTATTATTATTATTATTGTTATTATTATTGTTATTACTATCCCTAATATGACTATTATAGTTAAGATGATTTTATTATAATTGGTTGCATTATTTTTATTATGTTAAGATAATAATATTATTAGTATTTTATGGGTTATTATTTTTACTTATGTTAGTAATGATTAATATGGTTGGTCTTGATTTTGGTAATAATGTTAACATATACCATCCTATTAAGTTAGTAATATTGAGTGTTAGTATTATAAATGATAATTAATTATTATCGTTATAATTGTTGTGGATAGAGACATTGTTAATAATGTTCATGATTAGTTAATGTATTAAGTTATTTAGTACTTGTTGTGATTGTTGTTATCTTCTACGTAGTAAATTTTGACTATGTGATGTTATGCCATAATTAGCAAGTCTATATATAGTAAGTTGTGTTCGGTTAATGACGATTGATATGTATATCTACAATGTGTGATAAGCCAATCAATTATAAACGTGATCGAATAATTGAGTAGTGTGGTTGTATGAATAGAATTTGATATTAAGTACTATTTATAGGAACTGAGTTCGAGGTGGAACATTTCTAGTAGCTGTTCGGTTGCCATTCTGCAATTTGACGTAGGGGGAATATCTATGTCTATGATTGTGATCTGACATGAGGATACTCATTATCTGATTGATATATTTAATCGTGATATATTGTGAATGATTGATTATTATTGTTTATCGTGGAGAACGGAGCTTGTGAAATGGGTCTTGTGATATGGGACTTGTGATATGGCCATGGAAGGTGTGGTGTAATGGAAGGTGTGGTGTGATGGGAGGTGTGGTGTGATGGAAGGTGTGGTGTGATGGGAGGGAGATGGTGGATTGAATGATATGGAAATGGAGGAATGTGCAGTTCTGTTGTGTTTATGTCTTATCTGTTATACCTACTCAACCTCGTGGTTGACCCTGTGTATTCGTGTGACACCTGTGATGATCTGTGATGGGGAGCAGTTTTGACAGGAAATATGGTGCTGTGGGAGCAAGGGATGGCGTGAGCACTTGGATGGACCGACTTAGATTTAGATCACTTATTTCGAAGTTATCAGTTGTACTTTAGTTTCCGCTGTGTAGTATTTGTAACATCAAAGTTTAAATTTAATCAGTCTTTTTTTATATAAATTACTTTGGTTTGATTTACTTTGTTATTCACTACCTCGGATATTCCGAGATGGTAACAGCTCTATTTACTGGGGATGTCTTGCTAAAGGCTCCTTAATAAATCGGGGTGTTACAAGCCGGCTGACAACCCCTTCACAAAACAACCTTAAAAAAACGAATCTATGAGGAAGGATCCCAGCCGGTCGACCGGCCGCCGGCCACCCGGCTTGGAGATCAACCCCTTACTTCCCCTTTCTATGCAAAAGGTAACAACAAGGTGTCTCAGCCGGTCGACCGGCGGCCGGCCAACCGGCTGAGCACCCACTCAGCTTGATTTCCCAAAAACACGCAAAAATACCAAATGCCCTCCCAGCCGGTCGACCGGCTGCCGGTCGGTCGACCGTCTCAGTGTCCCTGAACCAAATTTCGCATTTTACAGTAGTTCTAAATTCTCGATTAAATCGCTACCAAACTCAAAATTCGCAACAAGCAAAGATTACCCAGCATATTATGCATACATATGATTCAGTAGCAAGTGAAAATCTCAACAACAAACACATATGAGCATCAAACTTAGTATTCGTCCTATGATTATCAAAACTGAAAATGAACCCAAGAGCATATGAATAAACCGTGTATGTGACACCCCGCAATTTAGCATAAAAATAAACAAATAATTTGCAGCGGAAATACGATACTTTTAAAAAGGACATATTTATTAAACCTTTTCGCGGAATATCAAAACAACATGCGGAAGACTAAAAACTAATGAGAAAGTATAAATTATACAAAATAACTTAAATAGACGAGGGATAAGTTATCCCACGATAACAACATGAATTAAATCTAAACTAAGCGTAAGGGTAATTGTCGAATTATCAACAATGCTCGCTAGCCACACGTCTTCCCCAAATAACACCAACCTACATTCATGAAACATGAACGCCACAGTCAGTGGGTGTAACAACCCCATTTATTTAAGAGCCTTTAGCAAGACATTCTCAAATAAATAGAACTGTTACCATCTCGGAATGTCCGAGGTACTGAATAACAAAGTAAAATAACAAAAGTACTTTATATAAACCTGATAAAATTTAAAATTTGGTTATTACAGTTACTACATAACGGAAAAGAAAGTACAACTGATGACTTCTCTAGATGTGATATAATTCTAGGTCGGTCCAAAGTATGCGTCTCACATTCCTGCCCCAGCTCCTAGCTCATCTGTCTCTGACCTGTAGAATCTACTCCCCATTCCGGATCATTGTAGGTGTACACGAATACACTGTCAACCTCGCGGTTGAGTAGGGTAACACAATAATTATAATGCAACAATTATGATATGCAAATGCAATGATATGCTCGAGCTCAATCTCAATCTCATTCTCAATCAAAAATCTCAATCTCAAACCCGTAACACCCAGCCATACCGAACCTCCCGACAGACTATAATCGGCCGTCGCCGAACACCAGTATAACAGCTGAGGTCACCAGGTCTAGTCCTGCAGAACTAGCCTGGGCCCAATAATATCTCATCATCTCAAATCCGTATCCAATGCATATGCCATGCTCATGAATGCAACAATAATAGTAATCATACTTATGAATGCAACAGTGATAATAATCAATTATAATCGTATATCATTCTCATATCATTCATGCTCATCATCTATTTCATACGTTCACCATCGATTCATAACATATAACAATAGTATAGTGATAGTGTATCCTACCTGGATAGCAATATGATCCAATAGCACGCCAGTAACAACAAGATTATGCCACTTCGAAACCGTCACCTAGCAATTATAAATTATCCGATTACTAACTATCACAACGTCCTTTTCTCATAACTATTATTATCTCATATAACTACTCGTAGACAAAATTCATATGAACTCATACAAAAACACGTAACTATTATGTACACTAATACCAAATGCGACTCCAATAATATACAATCCTTTATAACTAATTATTTTTTCACTATAAAATTACATGCTCAAAAGTACGACGAATAGAGAGTAAAACCGTCTGAACACTAAAATTTAACAATACTAGTTATTAACAACAATTAAATAACAAATGATATAAAATGTATCACTAATAATTAAAGTATGAGCAATATTGTTAATAATAATAAACATATGACTAATAATAACAATAACAACAATATTACCAATAATAATACTAACATATAATATTAACACAACACTAATAATAACATATTGACTCTAACAATATTATAACAATAACAAAACTAATAATAATAATAATAATAGTAATAATAATAATAATAATATTAATATACAACCACTGACTATCAAAACAATGAATACTAATAATTAATAGCATGTAATCATATGACTAGTAACTCCAACAATACCGTGAATTAAACAGACACTCACGCCCAACCAACTCCCTGACAGCCCCCAAAACACAGCCCCATCGACCACCCTACAGTCCCCGGACCACCACCAAACCACCGTGGTTACCTTCCCTGGACTATGGTGCATCAACCGACACCTACCACCACCCTAGACTCCACCCCAGCAGCCATCGACACAGCCCTACAAACCCCCTGGTCACAACAGCAACCCTCTATTTCCCGTACTCACCCATGTGCCAACCCACTATAACCAGCCCCGAACCAACTACTAGCACCACCATTACCACCACCAGTCACCACCTTCGACACTCCATACTACCCCCGACACCTTGGTGATAATCACCAGGCGTCGACACCCCTGTAACGCCTGAAACAAACGCCCAAAAGTACTAACCCACCACCATGACTCCCCTGTTCCGCGACTTGAACAGGCTGTTTAAAGAGCCTGTTACGACCACCACACGTCATCCTACCACCATTAATCACCACATACCATTACCCCTCTACCATTAATCATGACCCATAACAAGAAACAAACCAAAACACGAGCAAAATAACAACTACAACGAACACAATTATAGCGCAACAAAAACAGAGTGTTAAGGCGTGTTTACTGCCGTCATCCACGGCTGCTTTACTGCCACCCACGGTGGTCCTATGGCGGTCTAATGATGACAAACTTGTTATTCATATTACAAGGATTATATACCACTATAGCACTCAGATATAACGATGTAAAACGATACAATAACTACTTACGAAGGAGCCCTGCGCGCAAGGTAAAGAACGACAATGGTGATGATTGTTGCGGCCTGTTTTCTTCCTTTCTTCTTCCCAAATTCACACTAAGGTTCTTTGTGTAATTGAGTAGGGAGGTAGAAGAGAGTTTTGTGTTCTGATTAGCTGATGGAGGCAGAAGACTATGAGGGATTAGGGTTTTATGTCGATGTATAATGTATGTCGACGGGTTGCTATGTTGGTGGGGTATGGTGATTTTCAGAATATGGGTTTGTCGATGGGTAGATGAGGGTTATGGTTTTGATCACCCAGTTCTACTAACTTACTCGAGCCCAAGCCCATCGCGTTTTCGAAAGATTTAAACTCGACTCGTAACTTAAAATAACGAGTACGTAAAAATTATTAATACTAATTAAATTGCGTAATTAAAACTAGTAAATATAATTTAAATTAATTTTGAGAATATGCAAAGAATATAGAATTTAAATAGAATTACGACTTAAATAAAAATAGAAATTAAGTATAGATGAGAGCTAAATATAAAATAGAAAATATGTTAAATTATAAATGTATTATCAAAATCAAAGAAATACAAATGAAATATCATTTGATGAAATAACCATCAAATATAAAATAATTATGAAATACAAAATAATCGTAGAAATACGATTTATAAAATAGTAACAGTTTACGTAAAATACTTTATAAACATTCCATTTGAAATACTTGTATAAAACAGAGTCTGACTACCGTTGACCGAGGCTAAAATACGGGGTATTACCGTCTTCCCTCCTTAAAATGAACTTCGTCCCGAAGTTCACCACCCCGTAACGGTAACGAAACTTCTAACAAGCACGAAACAAACACAAACAGCACTTATACAGGCTTCAAGACGCGAAATGTTACATTCTACCCTCGTTAAGAAAACTTTGTTCCCAAAGTTTAACGCATAATTAAATTAAAAGGTAATTCACGAATTACAATATAATGCATAACAAAAGTAAACATGATTATCAAGTATATTCAAACAAGCACGACATATCAATTAGTCATATCAAAGATCATTAATATTTTACAATCCTATCCTCCTTAAGACATGGTTACGTCCCCGTAACCCTATTACAAAATTTCACATCCAATGCTCAAGAAGTTTACCGAACCACAGTCACAAATCATCTGATAAGCTAATTACTCTATACTGGCAACTAGCATCCGACTGTTTAAGCAACAACACATACTTCTCAATTTCATACTACGCAGTAAAACAAAACCAAGGTAAGTAACACTTATATACTCTTGGAAACGTTAACACAACATAACACATTTACACCAATGTAGCCAATCCGCTAACTCATAGTTCATACTTGACAAATTAAAACATTTCATGTTCATAAACAAAGTATGGAGACAAAATCTGTCTTACGCAGATAAGAGGAATGACATTAGACAAAATTTAATTAATGTAATTAAACACGAGGCATTGACATATTTCACGAGACAGACACAAATCATGGACTAGTAAGACAGCGTTGCATTTTTTTTTTTAGGTATAAATAAGTTAAAATTACATAGATATATTTCCCATCTACTCACGTTACATCATTTATCATAAAACTAGTAATAAATAATTTGCAAAATAAGAGGTTTATGTCATGTGGAACAATTTCATATTCAGGCAAAATTTCATCAACATGTAGCTTCAGATTCTATCAGGTTGCAAAACAATTGCCATAATTATCAAACATCAGCTCTATCATGGATTATCACTTTGAAAACATTTTGAAACTTTCAAAACGATGAAGTTGTAATTAATGACAATTTATAAACACGAATCAACTCATGCTTTTACAAGTTACAGATCGAAAACAAGACTAGCATTCCCACAAGTCACGTGTCAACCAAATTACCAGTTCAATATATTGTGTTCAGATTTAGATATAACAATATGTAATTCACCTTGTGGCATAACAATAGCGTCGGTATAACATAGACTAACTTTATGTAAAACTTACCAATAATAAGTAGGGTTATATTATTGTATAACGAAGATCATATCCATATCATATGCCTATTGTTCATGCTACTAAAGTCATATTAGCATATTACATGGTTACATCACATAATTCATATTTGATTAAACTTTTATATTCAAAACTTACATAACTTATAATTTCACAATTATACATCACGATGCAACTTCCAAAAATCATAATTAAATAACCGTCCAGCCACTTTGTGAACCATTATAGATTTTGAGAAATATAATGAATTCACTAATCATAGGAAAAAGAATCAACTGCACAACATAAGGGAGTTATTTATAACAAATTTTACAACTCAGTTGGTCTGAACAGAAACTTTACGGCAATTAAACATGAAATTGGACAACTTGCAAAAATCATTGTTAAATAATAACTCGGTAAGATTTTACGTGACTTAACATTTTGAGAACGTGAATGAATATTCTAAAAGTGGGCTTGGAATTATGCATAAACAATAAATACGTTTTAAATGGTTTCTTTTGCAAAAACATGGGTCGAAACAAAACTGTGCAGTAACAATCGGACCACTGTCAACTAAAATATTTATTTTTCGCAAAATATAAATCACATTAGCATGAAACCAACGGCATTGGAAAGCTACATCAGAAGGTTATCGCACATAAAATTTTCACATTCATATAGAGAACACAATTTAAATGGCAGCACGTACAAATAAGGTGACATTCTGAAAATTTATTACTATATTTGTTTTTAAAAAAAAAAATTACTTCACATTACCACATTTAAACACAACCATACTTCCTCCAAACATGTTGGCATATCATCTGAAGCATTGAAATCTCATCGCACCATATTAAAATGTAATTGCCATCTAGAAAACAACAAAGATTGCGAAACCGAAAATAAAATCAACTATGTAACTCAACAATCAGGTATGTGTAGACAAAACATTAGTTTCTATCACCGTAACAATCACAACTTATTTAAGTACGTAACTATATCCTAGAAGTCACTAAGGTGCCACTTATCAGCAACTCATTACACATATCATTTTACTTTATCTTTACCTACGGGTTCAGGGATCATATAGCCGCATGCATATCACCAGACATGGATTAATATAACATACAAATCTGATCATTTTTATTCAAATACCAAACAATATATTACATAATTGTGATAGTCATTTAATAACCAGATATCATATAGACATTTCGAATCAGCAAAATCATATGATCATATTACTCCAAATTATTGTTCAATAAATATACAACCATTCTCTACAAATTTCAATTCAATCATTCAGATCAACCAGCATTTCAAGATCAGTCGTATTCTTCTAATGCACATCATCATACAAGTCAAGCTTATATTTCAAAGTCATATTCCAATTTTCATGTTCTCAATACTTAGAAATCATATATTTCAACCAACATTCAATATCATTATAATGCTTCATAATACAGATCACCAACCATATTTCACATCATAACTTACCTCATTCCTTTTCTGCGGAAACGTTAGTACAATATGCAAGGTCTAACTTTTTATTTTATTCTACCCACGCTCTACATCTCTCAAGGGTGACCAGGTTAGACTGAAAGGGCCAGTGGCTTGGTTTTAGGGGGGCCCTAACTCATCCCAATCCTGGGGCTCCTAACAGTTACTAACCTGGGGTTCATTTTATTAGATTCTTCCTACGTTCATTATTATTTATTTGGTTTAGGCCTGAGGATCGTTCGCTCTGATACCACTTTGTAACAACCCCATTTATTTAAGAGCCTTTAGCAAGACATTCTCAAATAAATAGAACTGTTACCATCTCAGAATGTCCGACGTAGTGAATAACAAAGTAAAATAACCAAAGTACTATATATAAAACTGATAAAATTTAAAATTTGGTTATTACAATTACTACATAACGGAAAAGAAAGTACAACTGATGACTTCTCTAGATGTGATATAATTCTAGGTCGGTCCAAAGTATGCATCTCACATTCCTGCCCCAACTCCTAGCTCATCTGTCTCTGACCTGTAGAATCTACTCCCCATTCCGGATCATCGTAGGTGTACACGAATACACTGTCAACCTCGCGGTTGAGAAGGGTAACACAATAATTATAATGCAACAATTATGATATGCAAATGCAATTATATGCTCGAGCTCAATCTCAATCTCATTCTCAATCACAAATCTCAATCTCAAACCCGTAACATCAAGCCATACCGAACCTCCCAGCAGACTATAATCGGCCGTCGCCGAACACCAACATAACAGCTGAGGTCACCAGGTCTAGTCCTGCAGAACTAGCCTGGGCCCAATAATATCTCATCATCTCAAATCCGTATCCATTGCATATGCCATGCTCATGAATGCAACAATAATAGTAATCATACTTATGAATGCAACAGTGATAATAATCAATGATAATCGTATATCATTCTCATATCATTCATGCTCATCATCTATAACATACGCTCACCATCTATTCATAACATATAACAGTAGTATAGTGATAGTGTATCTTACCTGGATAGCAATATAATCCAATAGCACGCCAGTAACAACAAGATTATGCCACTTCGAAACCATCACCTAGCAATTATAAATTATCCGATTACTAACTATCACAACGTCCTTTTCTCATAACTATTATTATCTCATATAACTACTCGTAGACAAAAGTCATATGAACTCATACAAAAACACGTAACTATTATGTACACTAATACCAAATGCGACTCCAATAATATACAATCCTTTATAACTAATTATTTTTTTACTATAAAATTACATGCTCAAAAGTACGACGAATAGAGAGTAAAACCGTCTCAGCACTAAAATTTAACAATACTAGTTATTAACAACAATTAAATAACAAATGATATAAAATGTATCACTAATAATTAAAGTATGAGGAATATTGTTAATAATAATAAACATATGACTAATAATAACAATAACAACATTATTACCAATAATAATACTGTAATACCCCGAATCTTTATATATTTTAGTGCGCGGTTATATTTATCGATAGTGCTTAAACGCGTTTAGTTTTTGTAAGTGTTCTATTTAAATTGTTATAATAGAGGTTGATGGTGGGGTTTGATCTTGGGACGTCATGACGCGTGAGACCTGGGACGGAGTTGGGCCTCGCTTTGTGTGCACAACACAAAAGAGAGCCCACGACTAAACCCTAAACCCTAAGAAAACAACAACTACACACCAGCCTCCTTGTGTCGTTCATATTAGGTTTTACCCTCTTTTTACCCTAGCCTACACACAACCACCACCCCAAGATCTTAGCCGCCATACCAGAAAAGAGAAAGGAAGCTCGGAACAGTAGGTCGGACCACCCTAAACACCCTCGTTTTGGCCGTGAAAAAGGTAAGCCGCAACCTCTGTTTTCACCATGTTGTTCATGTGTGGTTTCTGTCCAGATTCGATGAGCATAGAGTCGAGGTTACCAGGCATGTTGGGCACGGTGGTTTTGGTGGTGGTCAGGGTCGTGTCGTGGGGGTGGTGTCACTAGGCTAGGGTGGTTATGGAGTCGTCGAAAGGGATTGGTTCTGGGTCTGTTCATCACGGTTTAATGTAGAGGTCAGAGGGGGGTTTGTGATGTCGAGTCAGGAAGGTGGTTTGGGGGTGGTGCTACTGACGACTCGGGGGAGGTCTAAGCAGTGGTACCACCATGGTCTTAAGGAGGGGTTGTCGGATGTTTTGTTGGTAGGAGTCGTGGGTGGTGCTAGGGTGGTTGCTGGGGTTCGTTTCTGGCCTGTTTTCAGGCAGTTGAACTCAGGCGGTGGTACCACTGGGTTTAGGGGTTCTGGTCGGAGTCGCCAGTGGGTGTCGAGAGGTGCGGTGGTGTTGTGGTGGTAGTTGGTGGTCGGTGGTGTTGGAGGGTAGTGGATGCTGGTGGTCGAGGTGGTGGTACGTGGATGGGCCGTGGGTTGAAGTCGCGGGGTGTAGGGTTGTTAGGGCTGTTTTGTTCATCACGGTTATGTTTGTTAATTTTATTATTATTATTATTATTATTATTACTTATTATTATTATTGTCTTGACTTATTAATATTATTATTATTCCTATGGTTGGTTTAATCAAATCGAAAGTTGTTGGCATTTATTTAGTATTACGTTTTATAATGATTATATTCTTACTTTTGGTTACGGGTTTTGGTTGTGGCTTTGAGTTAGTTAAATATACGAGTCGGAAATTAGTGGGTTATGGGAGTTTCTATTTTTGAGAAGTTTCCATTTATGGAAACTTTCCATTTATGGAAGGTTTCTATTTATAGTAAGTGTTGGTTGTTATGGGGTTCGGGAAGGTTAATTATTCGTTACGTATATGTGTTTAGGTAGCGGGTTTCGCGTGGAACATTTCTAGCAAGCCTTGGATTTATCTGCTTTCCTACTAATTGAGGTAGGGGAATACCGTATACATGGTGATGAGTAATATATTATTATCCGATGTTAACTATTTATATCTTATTGTATGAATGGTGTTATATTGTATTTAATTGACTGAATATTTCTGTGATACAATACAATGTGGAGAATACTGGGTCTTGTGATATGGTGCGGAGTTTATTTGGTGTTGGATCGGTGCGGAGTTTATTTGGCGTTGGATCGGTGCGGAGTTTATTTGGCGTTGGATCGGTACGGAGTTTATTTGGCGTTGGATCGGTGTGGAGTATATTTGGCGTTGGATCGGTGCGGAGTTTATTTGGTGTTGGATCGGTGCGGAGGAGGGATGTTTGATCCCAATATATATATAATAGTGTTTGTTTATTTGTTTTCCTCTACTCAACCTCGTGGTTGATCCTGTGTATTCGTGATCACCAGTGATGAACCAAATTATTGGGGAGCAGTTTGACAGGTGGCTGAGATTATGGGAAGCTGTGGGAGGAGAGAGCTTGGATCCGGACCAGACTAGAGTCTAGATCACCATAGTCAGTTTAGCATGAGTTGTACTTACTTTTCATAAGACAGTTTTATTACAGTTGTAAGAACATGTTATGGAGTTTAACTTTTAAATAAAGTACTGTTTATCTTTTCTTTGTATCTACTGCCTCGGGAAACCGAGATGGTAACACCCTTACTTATCTGAGGAGTCCTAGTACAGGCCCTTGAATAATTGGGGGTGTTACAAAGTGGTATTAGAGCGAACGATCCTCAGGCCTAAACCAAATGAATAATAATGAACGTAGGAAGAGTCAAATAAAATGAACCCCGAGGTGGAACTGATAGGAGCCGCAAAAAGGAACGGGATGAGTTAGGGGCCCCCTCACACCAAACCTGGGCCCTTTCTGTTTTGTCTCAGGAACCCAAAGAGAGTAATTGAAGAGTGGATAGACTATATAGTGACCTGGTTATATTATGCTAACGTTCTTGCAGGAGAAGAACGAGGTAAGTCATATGGGAGTTCTGATTAAGGATATGTGCAATATGAACTGTGGTTTGATATGATGATTGAATTGAAATTATCAGAGTTTGGGGAGTTGTATTTGTTGAGCCATGGTTAGAGTGATGTGATCATATGATTTTGATATTTGAAGTGTTCATACGATTAACTGGAATTGAATGACTATCGTATCTATGTAAAATATTATTGGTATTTGAACATGAATGATCAGACTTATATAAATTAGTAACCCCTGTCTAGTGAGATGCGGAACGTGTGGCCCCAAGCCATAAATGACATGTAGTTATGAGTTACATTCGTATATATGTGTACAAGTATTGGGCTATTTGGTTGGGTTCTCGAAATCTTTACTGTGTTCTGGAGGACGATTAAGTTGGAATGGGTAATGAGTGTTAATCTGGTACAATGTTCGTGCTTCAAATGATATGCCAACATGTTTCGGAAGATGAATGGTTGAGTTGCGATGTAGTAATGTGAACTCGTAACAGAACCAAGATTTTAAATAAACTTCCAGAATTTCACCTTGTTGTACGGACTGTCATTTTAAATGTGTTCCATATTTGAGTATGAGAATTCTATGTGTGATAACCCCTTGACTTGGGTTTACAATGTTTTTGTTTTTATGTTAATAGGAGTTATATGTTGAGAAAAATAAATCTTTAGTTGACAGTGTTCAGATTGTGACTGCACAGTCCCGTTTTGACCCATCTTTTTGGTAAAAGAAATCTTTTGAAACTTGGTTATTATTGTTTATGCATAATTCCAATTCTACTGTTCAGAATATGCGTTCACGCTTTCACATGATAAGCCATGTAAAATCTTAATGAGTCGTTATTTAATTGTGATTCTTGCAAGTTGCCTAACTTTCTGTTGAATTGCTGTAAAGTTCTCACCAGACGGATTGAGTTATAAAAAAAAAAAAAAAAAACCGTATTAAATGATTCCCTTGAAATATGCATCCTATTTTTTTCCTATGTATATCTAGTCCTTTAATTTTTTTTTCAAAACTATAATCGCTCACACGTTAGATAAACTGTTATTTAATTATGGTGGGTAAGTTGCTGCATGATATTTAATTGGTGAACTTATGAGATATGTAAGTACATATAAAAGTTTAATCGAATGTGAATTATGTGATGCGACCACGTGATATCCAGATATGGCATTAGTAACATGAAAAGTAGGCATATGGTATGTGTATGAATCTCATTACGTGATAGCATAACCTTGTTTATTTCGTCAAGTTTAATATAGAATCGTTCCAATCATATGTTATATATTATGATCTCAAAATGAATATGTGCTGCTCGTATGTGATGTTAAAAGCATGTTTACCTGTGCCAAGTGGCAGAATGAAGTCTAACTGGTAAATTTATTAGCATAATATAGCAACCTAATGGTTATACGTAATCGTGATTATTTGAACAATGTGAATATAGTTGATGTTCTTTCGGATATTTATGGTTTACCTCTGTCTAGTCCTCTGTGATCATAGCCCTTATAACTGTTTTTCGAGTATATTGTTATACCATACAGTGAATTGCATAATGCTATACTTAGAATTTGATCACGATGTGTTAAATTATCAAATGTTGACATATGATTTATGGAAGTACCAGTCTGGTGAATTCGTTTACTTTTATCGTTAATTTTGTTTTCATAATTCATGAACTACAAGAACAATGTTTTGTAAGGGAGAGTCAGAATGTCTCCGTGTAGTATTGTTTCGATCTATAACTTGTAAAATTGTCTTGGATTCGTGTTTATAAATTGTCGCAATGTTTCAAACGTTTCAAAATACTTGCAAAAGTGGTAAACCATGATAAAGCTTGATATTTGATAATTATGGTGATTGTTTGCAATATGATTATTCTGTAGCTAGATGTCGATGAAATCCTGCTTGAATGTTAATTGCTGCGCATTGTATAAAACCTTATTTTCCAAGTCGTATATAGTAATAGTTTCATGATAAATGATATAATGTGAGTGGACGGGAAATGTACCTAAGTGATGTTGTTAACTCATTGATATCTGAGAATGTAAACGGTCATGTAAGTCTATGATTTGTGTATACCTGTGAGATATGTCAATGTTCCATGTATCATCACGTTAATTAATTTTGCTCTATGACTTTTCTAAAATATGATTCTATTGCTATAGTGTGACTAAGAGCATGAAACATTTCAATTTGTCGAGTATGATCTATGAGCTTCTTGATTGAGTACATTGTTGTAAATATATTGATTTTGTGATAAATTCCAATGGTGTGTAAGCGTTAACTACCCTTATCCCGTTTTGCTGCGTAACACGATTTCTACCGATCCTAATATTCTCGCTATTGCTCGAAGTTATATATGATTACATGACAATTACTGTGGGTTTCTTACGCGTACTTACTTGAGTTGAAAATTTGTAATTGATCCTTTATTTTGATAGTCAATTTCTCCTATTGATAAAATAATCTTTTTGTTTGTAAGACGGTTTGAATTGTGAGATGGGTAAACTTGTGGTAATTGATTCGTTGTGTATGCATAATGGTTTTGTGTTAGGTTGGTTGGTATAGCGTCCGGGTTCTTATTTTATGAACTATGGAATTGTAAGTATTCATGTGAGTAAGTCCATGAATTTGGGCAGGTAAGTACTGATGAGATTTAGTTCGATTGAGTTGCTCGTAAGTCTAGAACAAAGGCCATGATTGATTTTGTATGGAGATTGAGATTTCAGTTCTGTATTTTATCGAGTTGTCGTATTCTTTGACCTTGACTCGTGGGTGAGTAGCGTAAAGTTTTACTCCCTAAGTGTTGAGCAGTTTCTTTAATGCAATATTTGACATTATTAATATCGAATTTGAAATGAGAATTGGTTACTGGTTTGAGTTATGAGTTACTAAGCTGTTGGGCCATATTCTGTTTCCGGTCAAGTATGACCTTGATTATTGAGTCCCATGCTGAATTTGAAAGCGATATGGAGATGGAAGTACTGATTTGCGACTTTATTCCGCCAGTTCACTCACCCCTTGTCTTTGGTCTTAGATGCAACGATGAGTGCGATACTTGGTTACTAGATTTTATGGGATAAAGTAATGAGTGAGATGGAGTACTGTGTTAGAATAATGTATATGGGGTTACGGGGACGTAACCATGTTTTAAGGGGATATGATTGTAAAATCTTAATGAATTATGACATGGCTAACTGATAGGGCGTGACTATTTGAATATACCTGATAACCCTGCTGCGTATGTTATGCACTATATCGTGATTGTCGAAGTATCATGTGTTGCAGTTGTGTGTTAAACTTTGGGGACGAAGTTTTCTTAAGGGGGATAGAATGTAACATCTCGCGTTTCTTAAGCGTCACTTATGATTGTTCATGCTTGCTAAGTATGCCTTTACTGTTATGGGGAGGTGAACTTCGGGACGAAGTTCATTCTAAGGAGGGAAGACTGTAATACTCCGTATTTTACCTTAATGTTATTTACTATATTAGCGTGTTGATATTTCCTGGGCATTTATATTTGAGTCATTCATATTCCAAGTTAATGTCTTGGTTAATGTGTTGTTAATGTCGGTGTTCCAAGTTCTTTTGAGTGGGATTGGTGTCGATAATTTGTGTCGATAACCAAGTTATTTTCGTGTCGATAATTTGTTTTACGGCTTTAAGTATTCACGTTTTAAGTAATCAAGCAAGTTATGTAGTATGTTGTTATGAGGGTTCGATCCCTAGACCTCTAGCATGTAGGTATGGGCCTCGAGATGTGTGCCCTCACCAAGCCCACACGGTTTAAGATTCAGGTTGTGTCACATTTTTGTGTTTTGGTTAACGTTTTGTGTTTCAAGTTCGTTTGAGTTGGTTGTTTTGTTGCCTGAGTGTGGTTGAACTTCGGGACGAAGTTCATTTTAAGGGGGGAAGACTGTAATACCCCGAATCTTTATATATTTTAGTGCGCGGTTATATTTATCGATAGTGCTTAAACGCGTTTAGTTTTTGTAAGTGTTCTATTTAAATTGTTATAATAGAGGTTGATGGTGGGGTTTGATCTTGGGACGTCATGACGCGTGAGACCTGGGACGGAGTTGGGCCTCGCTTTGTGTGCACAACACAAAAGAGAGCCCACGACTAAACCCTAAACCCTAAGAAAACAACAACTACACACCAGCCTCCTTGTGTCGTTCATATTAGGTTTTACCCTCTTTTTACCCTAGCCTACACACAACCACCACCCCAAGATCTTAGCCGCCATACCAGAAAAGAGAAAGGAAGCTCGGAACAGTAGGTCGGACCACCCTAAACACCCTCGTTTTGGCCGTGAAAAAGGTAAGCCGCAACCTCTGTTTTCACCATGTTGTTCATGTGTGGTTTCTGTCCAGATTCGATGAGCATAGAGTCGAGGTTACCAGGCATGTTGGGCACGGTGGTTTTGGTGGTGGTCAGGGTCGTGTCGTGGGGGTGGTGTCACTAGGCTAGGGTGGTTATGGAGTCGTCGAAAGGGAGTGGTTCTGGGTCTGTTCATCACGGTTTAATGTAGAGGTCAGAGGGGGGTTTGTGATGTCGAGTCAGGAAGGTGGTTTGGGGGTGGTGCTACTGACGACTCGGGGGAGGTCTAAGCAGTGGTACCACCATGGTCTTAAGGAGGGGTTGTCGGATGTTTTGTTGGTAGGAGTCGTGGGTGGTGCTAGGGTGGTTGCTGGGGTTCGTTTCTGGCCTGTTTTCAGGCAGTATGAACTCAGGCGGTGGTACCACTGGGTTTAGGGGTTCTGGTCGGAGTCGCCAGTGGGTGTCGAGAGGTACGGTGGTGTTGTGGTGGTAGTTGGTGGTCGGAAGGGAGTGGTTCTGGGTCTGTTCTGTTAGTTATTTAGACCATATTAATACTCATATTGTGATCTTAAAATTACAATATATAATCTAAAATGGTCTAAATCTACATGCATGCAAACAAAAGTATAAAAGATGGTATTAAACCATCATAAGATAAAAAAAAACCTTACATTGTATAAGCAAGATAATGGGCACAACACAAGGACTCCTTCCTTATTGTTGTTCTTGAGCTATGGAATAAGAAAGATCCTCCAATACTACTAACCACCAAATAGATGGTCTCCTAAGGATACACCCAAGATTATCCCAAAAACTACTAAGTTACTAACTAGGTAAATTTAGTAGTAGACCTTGTATTATGTGATAATATTATTACACTAATAACATTATGATATATTTATTATTATGAGGATTTTTCTCTCTTAAAAATTAAGAGGATTTATGTGTATAATGAGGGGTATATATAGGGGTTTGAAATGTAAACAATTCATGGGAACATGCCATGTGTTTACACCACCAAACTTTGACAAATATGTTCAATAAGACCTTATATATATTATGGTTCAAATGGACCCATTTTGGTCCATTTCAATTTCCGACATTTGTCCCACAAATGCTTATAAGTCTTATATTTAATTATCTTAATTAATTATTAAATTGATTATTTAACAATTAAATAATACAAATCAACAATTAATAACCACTTAACAATTAAGTTCTTATTAGACTATTTTATCAGTATAAAATATAACCTATGAACCCTTATTAGCTAATTTTACAATCTCTTGTAAATTTAAATAGCTATTTATCTTCGCCTCAAATATATACACATGTCGTAGAAATTTATATAATTAACTATTAATTATAAAATCTCATTTATATTTATTAATTAATTCTCAAATAATTAAATAATAAATCCCCTTGGCCCAAGTTCGTAACTTGTCATCAAATATATATTCACATGACTTATTTAAAAGTCCTGTAATACAAGGATTTAATATAATTGTATCAAATACAAATAATTAGTTTTTCCATTTGGGCATCATCCTATAGGTGTGACCTAAAGGGATCAGCTGTTCACCGCCGTTACACGACAGTAATGTCAAACTCTAGTCAGCCAATCATTACTGATTAACGTTGACCAGCTGACATATATGTAAAATAAATCCCTGACATATTCCTTGTACGAGATTTATTATGTAGACGCACTATTGTGGAGGACACTACTCCAACAATCTCCCACTTGTCTGACACAAGTGTGCGCCACCGATTCTCTTGTCCAAAGTTATCTCCCACTCAATGCAAGATGTCTTCCAGGTCGTTCCTGCACGTGATCTCATCATAAAGTGGTTTCCTCGATCAGGAGAATGATCGTCTGACCGGATTATCTACTATAGACCTTATCCGAGTGTGGCCACGCATTTTCAGTCAACTCTCCTCGAGTGGCCTTGAGATAAAAATTTGACATAAGTGGACTATCCTGTTGACCTATTTTCTTTGTTCTATCATAGATCACTATGACCCAGAAGATGCCCATCAGCCTCCTGTTACGGCACGACCTTAAGCAAAAACTAAAGTCAATCGGAAACTGTACTGACTCAGATAAATAGTCTCCAGTCAAAACAATCGACTCGAAGGAATAAATAGAAATCCTCGCCACGACCTAGCAACAAAAAAACTCTATAAACGGTCACTGTCCGACAAATTGTCTCACAATCTGCCTATGTAATCGACCAATCATCACTATGACCATATGACAGTCGAACATGTCATCTATCGCCTTACAATCTAGTCATTCCGAGACGTCACCTCATTAAGTAACTAGGGACAAAATACAATGTTAATCCAGTTCACTTAATAGGGTTCGACGTTGTCATTACAACCTATTTGGATAAAACAAAGTATATGAATTTAGACAACAACTAAATACGACGATAAATGTAATTATCATATATGAAATAATTGGTACAATAATATTTAAAATTACTACATATCGTATAATTTACAGTAGTTCTGTCATTCGTCTCAACCCCATAGAAACTACATGACTATCATGTTTTGCTTGAGACAATGGCTTGGTTAAAGGATCAGCGATGTTTTCAGCTGTCCCAACCTTACAGACTATAATTTCCTTCCTTTCAATTAGATCTCTAATTACATGAAATTTCCTAAGTACATGTCTAGACTTGTTACTAGACTTGGGCTCTTTAGCTTGAAAAATTGCCCCACTGTTATCACAGTATAAAGTGATAGGATCCTCGGCGGTCGGAACTACTCTCAGTCCCTCCAAAAATTGCCTAATCCAAACAGCTTCCTTAGCAGCCTCAGATGCTGCAATGTACTCAGCTTCCGTTGTAGAATCAGCAGTCATAGACTCCTTAAAACTTCTCCAACAAACCGCCCCTCCGTTCATAATATAGACAAAACCAGCCTGGGATTTTAAATCATCCCTATCGGTTTGGAAACTGGCATCCGTATAACCTCTTACACGTAACTCAGATTCTCCTCCAAACACTAAGAATGAATCTCTAGTCCTTCTCAAGTATTTAAGAATATTCTTGACGGCTATCCAGTGACTCTCACCTGGATTATTTTGATAACGACTTGTCATGCTCAAAGCATACGAGACGTCAGGACGAGTGCACATCATAGCATACATGATCGATCCAACAACGGAAGCATAGGGAATCGACTTCATGCGTTCAATATCCTTAGGTTCCGTGGGACACTGAGATTTACTCAAGGTAATCCCACTACCTATTGGGAGAAAACCTTTCTTAGAGTTTTTCATATTGAATCGATCAAGAATTTTATCAATATAAACTTCTTGACTCAATGCTAATATCCTATTGGTTCTATCTCTATAGATCCGGATACCCAAGATGCGCTGTGCTTCTCCCAAATCTTTCATTTGGAAGTGGTTTCCTAACCACTTCTTAACAGAAGTAAACATATCTATATCATTCCCAATGAGTAATATGTCGTCCACATATAAAAGTAAGAAAACAACTTTACTCCCACTAAACTTCATGTATAAACACGGTTCCTCAACACTTCGAGAAAAACCATTTTGTTTAATCACATGATCAAAACAATGATTCCAACTCCTTGATGCTTGCTTAAGACCATAAATGGATTTCTTAAGCTTGCATACTTTGTTAGGATTTTTAGGATCCACAAAACCTTCCGGTTGTGTCATGTACACTTCCTCTTCCAGAAACCCATTCAGGGAAGCGGTCTTGACATCCATTTGCCATATCTCATAATCATGAAATGCAGCAATCGCTAACATTATCCGAACAGATCTCAGGATAGCAACTGGTGCAAAGGTCTCGTCATAGTGTAAACCATGAACCTGAGTGAACCCTTTCGCCACCAGTCTAGCTTTGTAGACATCTTTATGTCCATCCATGCCGATTTTAATCTTAAAAATCCACTTACACTGAAGAGGTCGGACATCTTTAGGTAATTCAACCAGATCCCATGCCTGATTGTCATACATGGAATCCATTTCGGATTGCATGGCTTCAAGCCATAACTTAGAGTCAGAACTAACAATAGCTGCTTTGTAGGTTTTAGGTTCGTCACTTTCTAAAAGTAATACCTCATAGTCACCATCTTCCTCAATGATACCAAGGTATCTATCAGGTTGGTGACTTACCCTTACTGACCTCCTAGGTTCAGAAGGAATAATAACCGAATCTGACGAAGAAGGGACATTTTCCTGTGCAGTCACCTCAGTTTGTGGCTCTTGAACTTCATCAAGTTCAAATTTTCTCCCACTCTGTCTCCTAGAAATAAACTCTTTTTCTAAAAAGACAGCCTCACGAGCCACAAACACTTTGTTCTCGTGACTATTGTAGAAGTAATAACCTCGGGTTTCCTTAGGGTAACCTACAAAAGTACATTTATCAGAACGAGGTGCAAGCTTATCGTCACACTTGTTTCTGACATAAGCGTCACAGCCCCATACTTTCAAGTATTGTAGATTAGGGACCCTCCCTTTCCATATCTCATATGGTGTTTTGTGGGTAGCTTTAGTGGGACTCCTGTTCAAAGAACATATTGCAGATAAGATAGCAAATCCCCAGAATGACTCAGGTAATTCAGTTTGACTCATCATTGATCGAACCATATCTAATAAAGTTCGATTCCTCCTCTCAGCCACCCCATTCTATTGTGGTGTGCCGGGAGGAGTTAACTGAGATACAATACCACAGTTTTTAAGGTGATCTCTAAAGTCATTGCTTAAATATTCACCACCACGATCTGATCGTAATGTTTTAATCTTCTTATTTAATTGGTTTTCTACTTCATTCTGAAACTCCTTGAACTTATCAAAAGCTTCACTTTTATACTTTATTAAGTAGATATACCCATATCTACTCATGTCATCGGTAAAAGTAATGAAATAGTCATAACTACCTCTAGCAGTGACTGACATTGGACCACATACATCGGTATGTATTAAACCCAATAAATCACTAGCTCGAGATCCTCTTCCTTGAAAAGGTGAACGAGTCATCTTGCCAAGTAGACAAGATTCACATGTACCAAATGATTCGAAATCAAAAGGTTTAATAACACCAGTCGACACTAGTCTTTTAATGCGTTTCTCGTTAATATGTCCTAATCGACAATGCCATAAATAAGATAGATCGGTATCACCGGTTTTGAGTCTTTTATTATCCAAATGATAAACATCGTTGCAAGTGTCTAGAATATAAATACCATTAATAGAAATAGCTTGACTATATACAATCCCATTAAGGGAAAAAGCACAACACTTGTCCTTAATTACAAAACGAAACCCTTCCGTGTCTAATACAGATACTGATATTATATTCCTAGACAACGTTGGCACAAAATAACAATTATTTAGAAACAACTGCAAACCCGACGCTAAACTAAGTACATAGGTTCCAACAGATACGGCGGCTACTTTAGATCTGTTTCCCATCCGTAGATCCACGTCACCCTTGTTTAGCTTCCTTACGCTTTTTAGGCCCTGTAAATGATTACACAGGTGAGAACCACAGCCAGTATCTAATACAAAAGTTGTAGTAGTAACGTAATTTATGTCTATCATAAAAGATTTGATTGAGAATTTACATGTTGGCTTCATAATACCAGCTTTGATGTCATCCAGATATTTGGGGCAATTACGCTTCCAATGTCCCTTGATATTACAATAATTACAAGTATCATTGAGATGATTTCCCTTCTTAGATTTTGGTTTGCAAGGGCCATTCGCAATACCCTTCCCTTTACCTTCAACCTGCACGGGTTTCTTACCACCACTCATTTTAAACTTCTTCTTCCCCTTTACATTAATAGCTAGGACATCTTTCCTAGTGTTCCCACTTAACCCCATGTCTTTCTCTGCTTGCACAAGCAAAGAATGGAGTTCATGTAGACTTTTCTTCATGTTGGCCATATTATAATTTACTCGAAATTGTGTGAATCCTTTGACCATAGAGAGGGAGTGAAGCACTCGGTCCACAATAAGCTCTTCGGGGATCTTGCATCCCAGCCCTTCTAGAGTTTCCACATACTCAATCATTTTGAGTATATGGGCACTAACAGATTTCCCTTCCTTAAGATTAGCCTCAAAGAAGCGAACAGCAGCATCATATTGAAGTATCCTCGGGGATTGAGAAAACATGGTAGAGAGCCTCGAGTATACCTCATATGCATCTTTGAAGCGGACACATTGCCTTTGTAGGGACGCTTCCATCGCAAATATTAAAACATTTTTAATGGCGGCGGATTGTCTTTGATAATCATTATATGCGTCCCTTACATCAGGAGTAGCCCTAGTACTTGGTAGAGGGGGAGAAGGATCGACAAGGTAGCGTAATTTACCATCACCTGCAGCAGCTAATCGAAGTTGTTCTTCCCAATCTTTAAAATTACTACCATTAGCATTTAAAACATATTTGTCCATGAACTGGCGGAGCCATGATTCTTTAGAAATCGTAGCGGTTTGACTAGAAGAAGCCATTGTGATTTACTACAAAACGGGAATGGAAAGAAAATCAACATTTATCATAAAATACTTGTAAAACAATTTTAACAAGTTAGCATTTATATAATGATCTCCCACTGAATTATATAAACGATTCCAAGACCCATCTTTATAATATAAACACGGGCACGGTGAGGCCGTTTCATCCCATATTTATATAAATTTGGTGAGTGAACATTTTGACTGATTTTACTGAATAGAACTCTTGGTTGATGAATTTTCTTAAAATTTATCATTTTAGCCCCGGAATCAACTATGGGAACGGTGAGGCCGATTCATCCCACATTAATCCCGTTGAGTCCAACCAATTTTCACGTGTGATAACTTTTATTACCCTACTTACCCAACGTAAAAAGAGAGTACCCCGGTGAGCCGAGCCTACCTCTAATGAAGAAGGGATTCATAGGTGCTAATACTTGGTAAGGCTTTATCTCAATTTTAAAAGTGAGAGATCTTATCAATTTAATTGTCTATCACTTTTAAGTGAACAAAAATGGTGAAATGTAGACAATTGAATCGATAACAACGAAAAATAAATAAATAAATATGTAGTGATGACGATTTGGCATGAATGCATAAATGTAAATTAGCAAGTCCTAATATGGCCACCTAGTTAATATAATTAACTAAAATTATTACACATCGGAAACCAACTCCTTGGTCCCTTGAGTCTTCACAAATTGCCCTCCTTCTTTAGGATTTCGGATCTCCTTTCCGAAAACACCGTCTTCATGAAAAATCCATCTTTAGATGCTTCATCTAACTACTATTAATTAAATTACATTGCAATAACCTATTATACAATTTGTAATAAAATTAAAATAAAACTATTAATAAATTACAAATTCGGCGATACGAAATCGCAATTAATTACAAAACAAATCGTTATTCCCTTACATTACGGGAAATACCAATTTCTACCTATGGCCATATTAGGAAAATTACATAATTATAATGCTAAGAAACATCCATCTAAATGAATAACATAAATGCATTATGTAAAAATGACATGCCAGGCCAAATCGTCTTACTTACCAACAACGATCATTTGAGCTCGTAATGACGGGATTTTTACCAATAAAAATTCACAATTAATTCTTAAAACAATTTTAAGACTTACCCATCTTAATAATCTGGTCTATTATCAAAATAATTATTCTCAACAATTATCTTGAAATTATATGGGAATTAAAACATAATCATGATAAAAAGATACAATAATTCACAATTATCTTATAAAAAATCCATTTAATTTAAAAAACTAATGGAAAATTAAATTTCAAAGCTATGAACATTCTGGTCTTACACTAAAAATGTCATGCAAGTGAAAATTTTAGTTTTGAAATTTATTTAAAAAGATTTTATAAATTAATCGGTAAAACGGACAATTTTTACGATTTAATTCTAAATCAAACCATAAAAATTGAAATAACTTTAAAATCAAATTTTACATATTTTGGAAAAATTTCCAGGAGCTAAAAATTCAAAAATTTCGAGCCCAAAAATTAAATCAATAATTATTTACAAAATAACCACTATTTGCTCATTTTTATCAAATAAAAATCATTAAACTAAATAAATTAATCACATTAATTTAAAATTTCTATTTTTCTCATAAATAGAACATGCATGTGGTTATTTCTAAATAAACATGCATAAAATTAACATGCAACCAAAAATAATTAACTTTTACTTAGTTTTAATGCATTTTAACATAATTTTAGGCCATTTAAAGTCATAAAAAATAAATCAAATAACAAAAAATCAAATATTCGTCCCATATAATTCTAAGACCATATTATATACATGCAAGACCATATTATGTGATAAAAGCTATTTTTAATGACATAATATCAATTTTACTAATTTATCTCATAGATTATTAAAATCGTCTTAAGACAACATGCATGTATGTAACAATGCTCTGATACCACTCGTTAGTTATTTAGACCATATTAATACTCATATTGTGATCTTAAAATTACAATATATAATCTAAAATGGTCTAAATCTACATGCATGCAAACAAAAGTATAAAAGATGGTATTAAACCATCATAAGATAAAAAAAACCTTACATTGTATAAGCAAGATAATGGGCACAACACAAGGACTCCTTCCTTATTGTTGTTCTTGAGCTATGGAATAAGAAAGATCCTCCAATACTACTAACCACCAAATAGATGGTCTCCTAAGGATACACCCAAGATTATCCCAAAAACTACTAAGTTACTAACTAGGTAAATTTAGTAGTAGACCTTGTATTATGTGATAATATTATTACACTAATAACATTATGATATATTTATTATTATGAGGATTTTTCTCTCTTAAAAATTAAGAGGATTTATGTGTATAATGAGGGATATATATAGGGGTTTGAAATGTAAACAATTCATGGGAACATGCCATGTGTTTACACCACCAAACTTTGACAAATATGTTCAATAAGACCTTATATATATTATGGTTCAAATGGACCCATTTTGTTCCATTTCAATTTCCGACATTTGTCCCACAAATGCTTATAAGTCTTATATTTAATTATCTTAATTAATTATTAAATTGATTATTTAACAATTAAATAATACAAATCAACAATTAATAACCACTTAACAATTAAGTTCTTATTAGACTATTTTATCAGTATAAAGTATAACTTATGAACCCTTATTAGCTAATTTTACAATCTCTTGTAAATTTAAATAGCTATTTATCTTCGCCTCAAATATATACACATGTCGTAGAAATTTATATAATTAACTATTAATTATAAAATCTCATTTATATTTATTAATTAATTCTCAAATAATTAAATAATAAATCCCCTTGGCCCAAGTTCGTAACTTGTCATCAAATATATATTCACATGACTTATTTAAAAGTCCTGTAATACAAGGATTTAATATAATTGTATCAAATACAAATAATTAGTTTTTCCATTTGGGCATCATCCTATAGGTGTGACCTAAAGGGATCAGCTGGTCACCGCCGTCACACGACAGTAATGTCAAACTCTAGTCAGTCAATCATTACCGATTAACGTTGACCAGCTGACATATATGTAAAATAAATCCCTGACATATTCCTTGTACGAGATTTATTATGTAGACGCACTATTGTGGAGGACACTACTCCAACATGTTCATCACGGTTTAATGTAGAGGTCAAGGGGAGTTTGTGATGTCGAGTCAGGAAGGTGGTTTGGGGGTGGTGTTACTGACGACTCGGGGGAGGTCTAAGCAGTGGTACCACCGTGGTCTTAAGGAGGGGTTGTCGGAGGTTTTGTTGGTAGGAGTCGTGGGTGGTGCTAGGGTGGTTGCTGGGGTTCGTTTCTGGCCTGTTTTCAGGCAGTATGAACTCAGGCGGTGGTACCACTGGGTTTAGGGGTTCTGGTCGAAGTCGCCAGTGGGTGTCGACAGGTGCGGTGGTGTTGTGGTGGTAGTTGGTGGTCGGTGGTGTTGGAGGGTAGTGTGTGCTGGTGGTCGAGGTGGTGGTACGTGGATAGGCCGTGGGTTGAAGTCGCGGGGTGTAGGGTTGTTAGGGCTGTTTTGTTCATCACGGTTATGTTTGTTAATTTTATTATTATTATTATTATTATTATTATTATTATTATTATTATTATTATTATTATTATTATTATTACTTATTATTATTACTTATTATTATTATTGTCTTGACTTATTAATATTATTATTATTATTATTCCTATGGTTGGTTTAATCAAATCGAAAGTTGTTGGCATTTATTTAGTATTACGTTTTATTATGATTATATTCTTACTTTTGGTTACGGGTTTTGGTTGTGGCTTTGAGTTAGTTAAATATACGAGTCGGAAATTAGTGGGTTATGGGAGTTTCTATTTTTGAGAAGTTTCCATTTATGGAAACTTTCCATTTATGGAAGGTTTCTATTTATAGTAAGTGTTGGTTTTTATGGGGTTCGGGAAAGTTAATTATTCGTTACGTATATGTGTTTAGGTAGCGGGTTTCGCGTGGAACATTTCTAGCAAGCCTTGGATTTATCTGCTTTCCTACTAATTGAGGTAGGGGAATACCGTATACATGGTGATGATTAATATATTATTATCCGATGTTAACTATTTATATCTTGTTGTATGAATCGTGTTATATTGTATTTAATTGACTGAATATTTCTGTGATACAATACGATGTGGAGAATACTGGGTCTTGTGATATGGTGTGGAGATTATTTGGCGTTGGATCGGTGCGGAGTTTATTTGGCGTTGGATCGGTGCGGAGTTTATTTGGCGTTGGATCGGTGCGGAGTTTATTTGGTGTTGGATCGGTGCGGAGAAGGGATGTTTGATCCCAATATATATATATAATAGTGTTTGTTTATTTGTTTTCCTCTACTCAACCTCGTGGTTGACCCTATGTATTCGTGATCACCTGTGATGAACCAAATTATTGGGGAGCAGTTTGACAGGTGGCTGAGATTATGGGAAGCTGTGGGAGGAGAGAGCTTGGATCCGGACCAGACTAGAGTCTAGATCACCATAGTCAGTTTAGCATGAGTTGTACTTACTTTTCATAAGACAGTTTTATTACAGTTGTAAGAACATGTTATGGAGTTTAACTTTTAAATAAAGTACTGTTTATCTTTCCTTTGTATCTACTGCCTCGGGAAACCGAGATGGTAACACCCTTACTTATCTGAGGAGTAGTAGTACAGGCCCTTGAATAATTGGGGGTGTTACAAATACTAACATATAATATTAACACAACATTAATAATAACATATTGACTCTAACAATATTATAACAATAACAAAACTAATAATAATAATAATAGTAATAATAATAATAATAATAATAATAACAATAATAATAATAATAATAATAATAATAATAACAACAATAATAATAATAGAGAGAGAGAGAGAGGAGAGAGTGAGGGGAGAGTGGTTTGCGAATTGCGATTAGGGCTTCGGTGCCGACACCAGTTCCCACCTCTACAGTGCCCAGACATCTTCGACGGTCATCACATCGGAACCGCCTGTCGCCGGTGAGTTCTAGGGTGGTGGTTTTAGGAGAGGAGCGTGAGGCGAGAGGCGTTTCTCTGCGGGTTAGGGTTTTCTTCGATTGCAGGCGTTACGGTACCACTAGCCGCTGCAGGCCTTCGGTTGCCATCAGGGACCAGTCGTCGACGGTCGTCCATTCAGCGCCGGTGGTCGGAAGGGTTGTTTGCGAGAGTGACAAGGTCTGCCGTAGGTTTTTGCGTTGGTTTCGTTCTTGGCTGTCATCGAGAACGTCAACTGATTTTTACACCGGAAATATCGCAGGTTGTCGACAGTGGTGGTGGTGAGGAGTGTGTGTGGAGTTTTTGACGTGAGTTTTTAGGGCAACTTTGCCGTGAGATTTTCAGGAGAGAAGAGCGAGTGCGTGGATTCCGTCACCGGTTCGGTTTGCCGTTGGTGGTCTTCGCGTACGTAACCGACACCATACTCTGACACCAGACCTCACGTCGTCGTCGGAGGTGGTGGACGTGTTGAGAGCGGTGTGGGTGTGGGGCTGTTCGTGCGTGCCAAGGCGTTTTGTTGCCTTTGGTGGGTTTTGAAGGTGGAGGTCGGGTTGACTTTTTGGTGGTTTAGTTCGGGGCTGTTTTCTGGTTGTGGGGCTGTTTTCCCCTTGTTTCGGAGCAATTTGGTACGAAGATGTTATGACCGACGTCGTACGGTATCATTGTCCTTTTGTGGGACTTTCTGGGTGTCAAGATGGCCGTGGTAATGGTCTTAAAAAAGCTCTCATGCTCACTCATTTGCGTGATCGGCACTGTAGCGGTGATGCCCAGGTTATTACTCGACAATCTCTTACTTCTTTGTCTATTTTTGACGAGGCTGAGACTACCTTTCGTCGTATGGGTATTTGGTTATGTGGCGTTTGTTTTAAAACGCATGCTCATAGTAAGCGTTGTCTGCATGGGGATGGGTCAATTATTGAGGCTTCGGATTCGGGTGATGGGGTTGTCTCTTTCGTTCTTTACGACTTTCCTAGGCCGTCAGATCCTGACCCATCCTTGCTTTCTGAGGGTGTTAATCAGGAGGTTGTGGGTAGTTTTACCGTTACTTCTCTTGATCGGTTATTGTCTAAGGGTTTGAGAACCGTGAAGTCCATCCCCCCTCGGTGTCGTCTTGGTTTCTCTCGGGTTCTTAAAGGGGCTCTTGATGTTGTGATCCGTTCTCCTTTTGATCTTTCATCTTGGGTTGCCTTACTTGTTTTACCCCTATGTATTCTCAAGACTTTCTCTCCGCGGAGTAGTCGTGAGTGTCGTGCCGCTGTCCGGCGTCAGCGGCAGGAGGAGAGCATTTCGAGTGCCATTTCTTCTTTGGGCGTGCCTGGTGGCACGTTGCAGGTCCTTCGGGATACCATAGCTGCGTCTTCCCCTTCTTTTAGGTTTGATGAGGAGCTTGACCTGGGTGAGGCAAATGTTAAGCAGTGTCGGAGGAAAATTTGTGATGGTCATTATACCGCGGCGGTTCGTGTGCTATCATCTTCTGGAGTTGCCCCTTAAAATACGGCTACTCTCGCGGCATTGGCAGATAAGCACCCCATTGTCCCTTCACCCATTTTGTCCTCTCGGTCTGTGGGTCATCCTCCGCTTGTTGCCTCTGTCTCGGTTGTCCTAAGTATGATTCAGGGGTTTCCACGTGGTACTTCTTGTGGCAGGGATGGTTTTCGGGCTCAGCATCTTTTGGATTGTTTGAGTGGTGCTGCGGCTGCCGTTTCCGATGAGTTGTTGGCTTCTATCACTAGGGTGGTTAACCTCTTTCTTGAGGGACGGTGTCCGCTGGTTCTTAGTGAGTATATCGCGAGTGCGCCGCTGACCCCGCTTGTTAAGCCGGGTGGTGGTATCCGCCCTATTGTCGTGGGTACGATTTGGAGGCGCCTTGTATCCAAGGTTAGTGCTTTTTTGATTGGCCCATCTTTGAGTGGTTATTTTGATGGGCTTCAGTTTGGGGTCGGTGTTTCTGGTGGGGGCGAGGCTATCCTGCATGCCTTGAACCGGTTGGTTGAGAGCCGGGGTGATGAGGTGGGTCTTTCTATGCTGTTGGTTGATTTCCAGAACGCTTTCAACATGGTCGATAGGGAGGTAATGTTGCGAGAGGTGCGTAGTCATTGCCCCGCGCTTTCTGGGTGGGTAGAGTTTTGTTATTCGCGCCCCGCTCGTTTATATTATGGCGAGCATAGCTTGTGGTCCTGTCAGGGTGTTCAGCAGGGTGATCCGTTGGGCCCTCTGCTCTTTTCTCTGGTTTTTTACACCCTTTGGTTTGTAAGATCCGTGATTCATTCGACTTGAGTTTTCAGGCTTGGTATTTGGATGATGGTACTCTTGTCGGGGATACCGTTGTTGTGGGAAAGGTTTTGGCGATGATTATGGAAGACGGGCCGCGTTAGGGTCTCCATCTGAATATTGGCAAGACCGAGGTTTTTTGGCCTTCTGAGGACCCTCGGAGTCGGGATTTGGGTGTTTTCCCCCCTGGTATTGCTCGGCCGCAGCGTGGTGTCACTGTCCTTGGTGGCCCGGTGAGTGTGTGTGCCCGGCTTTTTGTAGTGAGGTTGTGCTGGGTAGAGTGACTCGGACCATTGGGCTCATGGACTCCGTCTCTCTGATTGATGATCCGCAGTGTGAGCTTCTCTTGCTCTGGGCCTGCACAGGTATTTCGAAGCTTTACTTTGCTTTGCGTACTTGTTCCCCTGGTGCTTTTGGGGCCGCTGCGCCTATTTTTTACGCGGCTCTACGCTCTCATCTAGAGCGTATCGTCACTGCTTCTGGACCGGGTTTCGGTGACTGGCAATGGCGGCTTGCAACTCTCCCCTTTTCCTTTGGTGGGCTCGGTGTGTACGCTGTGGGTGACGTCGTTCACTATGCTTTTCTGGCTTCTCGGTTGCAGTCTGTGGCTTTGCAGGATCGGCTTCTTCATGTTTCGGGTGTCCATGACCCCGGACCATCGTTTCAGTCAGCTATGGATGCTTTTACTGCGGTTTCGGGTTCTGACTTTCTGCGCAACCCTAGTGAGATCGCTGCCACCAAACTTATGAAGAAACTGGCAGATGTTTATTTCACGAGGGTTGTTGCTTCGGCGGAGTCGGTATTCTCTTTGACCCCTCGTCAGGTTGCGCTTTGGAAGTCCCAGATGGGAGGGTGCTCGTCTGATTGGTTGCGGGTTGTCCCTATTTCTGGGTTGGGGCAGACTATGAACAGTAGGACTTACCGGTGCGTGCTCAGCTATCGTTTGGGGGTTCCGCTGTTTCCAGTGTCCTTGCCTTGTTCGGCTTGCTCCCGGGTTTTTGATGGCGATATCTTCGGGGATCACGCTGTCTCTTGCGTTAGTGTTGTTGGTGTCAAACATCGGCATAACCTTGTTCGTGATACTCCTTTGGATATTTGCTACCGGTCGGGGATCTCCACTGGTCGGGAGGTGGATATTGGTTTGCTCGATGGTGCGGGTGGGCCTTTACGGCCTGCTGATTTGCTGCTCTATTCTTGGGACCGGGGGGGTGATGTTTGTGTGGATTTGATAGGGTCCTCTCCTTTGACTCAGTCGGGCATGGCTGATTTTGTGCCAGGAGGGGTGGTGGTCGATGTTGCTCGGAGGAAGTGCGCCAAGTATAGGAGCTTGTGTGCGGCGCATGGTTATGGCTTCTTGCCTTTCTCCTTCTCTTCTTTGGGGGAACTAGGGGAAGACGCGGTTACCTTGCTCAAGCGGATTCAGAAGTTTGCTGTATCCCAGGATGCCGGATCGCGGAACGCTGCTTTTATTTTTACTCGCCTTAGTTTTGCTATTGCTAAGGGAGTGGGCGCCCAGCTAGTTTCTCGGGTGCCCACAAATTTTATGTAATTTCTCCTCTATTTTTAATAAAAGTTCCCGGTTGATAATAATAATAATAATAATAATAATAATAATAATATTAATATACAACCACTGAGTATCAAAACAATGAATACTAATAATTAATAGCATGTAATCATATGACCAGCAACTCCAACAATACCGTGAATTAAACAGACACTCACGCCCAACCAACTCCCTGATAGCCTCCAAAACACAGCCTCATCGACCACCCTACAGTCCACGGACCACCACCAAACCACCGTGGTTACCTTCCCTGGACTATTGTGCATCAACCGACACCTACCACCACCCTAGACTCCACCTCAGCAACCATCAACACCAGCCCCAAAAACCCCATGGTCACAACAGCAACCCTCTATTTCCCGTACTCACCCATGTGTCAACCCACTATAACCAGCCCCGAAACACCTGCTAGCACCACCATTACCACCACCAGTCACCACCTTCGACACTCCATACTACCCCCGACACCTTGGTGATAACCACCAGGCGTCGACACCCCTGTAACGCCTGAAACAAACGCCCAAAAGTACTAACCCACCACCGTGACTCCCCTGTTCCGCGACTTGAACAGGCTGTTTAAACAGCCTGTTACGACCACTACACGTCATCCTACCACCATTAATCACCACATACCATTACCCCTCTACCATTACTCATGACCCATAACAAGAAACAAACCAAAACACGAGCGAAATAACAACTACAACGAACACAATTATCGCGCAACAAAAACAGAGTGTTAAGGCGTGTTTACTGCCGTCATCCACGACTGCTTTACTGCCACCCACGGTGGTCCTATGGCGGTCTAATGATGACAAACTTGTTATTCATATTACAAGGATTATATACCACTATAGCACTCAGATATAACGATGTAAAACGATACAATAACTACTTACGAAGGAGCCCTGCGCGCAAGGTAAAGAACGACAATGGTGATGATTGTTGCGGCCTGTTTCCTTCCTTTCTTCTTCCCAAATTCGCACTAGGGTTCTTTGTGTAATTGAGTAGGGAGGTAGAAGAGAGTTTTGTGTTCTGATTAGCTGATGGAGGCATAAGACTATGAGGGATTAGGGTTTTATGTCGATGTATAATGTATGTCGATGGGTTGCTATGTTGGTGGGTTATGGTGATTTTCAGAATATCGGTTTGTCGATGGGTAGATGAGGGTTAGGGTTTTATCACCCGGTTTTACTAACTTACTCGAGCCCAAGCCCATCGCGTTTTCTAAAGATTTAAACTTGACTCGTAACTTAAAATAACGAGTACATAAAAATTATTTATACTAATTAAATTGCGTAATTAAAACTACTAAATATAATTTAAATTAATTTCAAGAATATGCAAAGAATATAGAATTTAAATAGAATTACGACTTAAATAAAAATAGAAATTAAGTATAGATGAGAGCTAAATATAAAATAGAAAATATGTTAAATTATAAATGTATTATCAAAATCAAAGAAATACAAATGAAATATCATTTGATGAAATAACCATCAAATATAAAATAATTATGAAATACAAAATAATCGTAGAAATACGATTTATAAAATAATAACAGTTTACGTAAAATACTTTATAAACATTCCATTTGAAATACCTGTATAAAACAGAGTTTGACTGCCGTTGACTGAGGCTAAAATACAGGGTATTACAGTGGGGAGTAACTCAGGGTTCTCCCAACCACTTTACGTCAGAAAACATGTAAATGGTAATACAAAACATCTTATACATATGAATATGTATATAATTTGAGAAACAATCATATATGCATTTTCAAACGTAATCAACATGATCAATGCATGTGCGATAAACCAAAGCATGTGGGAACAACATGAATCAACATGTGAAACATAATTAAAGCCAACAAGTGAGATGATATCGAAATCACGTAGACATCCAAATGATCGACTCAGAGGCCAACAACTAGGTGGCATGTCCAAACATCAAAATCAAGTAAACATCCAAGTGATCGACTCGGAGGCCAACAACTAGGTGGCATGTCCAATCTCGCATACAACAAGAAACCAAGAATAGAATGAACGCCATCAGAGCGCATAAGCACGACCTCTGAATAACGGAGCGCTTAGGCACGACCTCCAACGACGAGAGCGCTTAGGCACGACCTCCAACTATGGGAGTGCTTAGGCACGACCTCCAACGACGGGAGCGCTTAGGCACGACTTCCAACTACCGGAGCGCTTAGGCACGACCTCCAACAACGGAAGCGCTTAGGCACGACCTCCGTAACTATGTATAGCGTATAACCACTGCCTATATGCCTAAGACCTGGCCAGACCTCTCGATGTAATAACCTACACCGAACGACACACGGGGACCGGAGCGCATATAGCACGACCTCCGACCAATCCCGAACATAGCTAAAATCCCATTCCATGGGTGGCATTTGTTCATTACAATGGTACACAAATCATACCACCGCTATCTATTCACAAACAAGGTAACATAAACGTCACCAACACAACTTAGGATGACATAACCGTCACCTACACAAACTTAGGATGACGTAACCGTTTGTCAACTCATTAACAACGCTTGAGCTAACCATTAATAAATAAGACAACACTTATATCCATTTCATGCGGAAAGAATAAACGGAACTCATTAATAAAACATAAGTTCTAAAAGCATTTTACATTTCAGTTGTCCTATGCCGTAAAATTCATAATTAATTCAATTAAAATCAAAATTATACAAGGCCAACTGGTTTAGATTAATAAGACTTTTATCTACAATATTTGTCAAATAAACATTTTCAAAATACGAACTTAACGGGGGGTTATTGTCTGATCTTTACAGTGTGGTAGAAATCGTCACACAAAATGTATTGTTTCATAAAACGGGTTTAAAAAATCATTTTGGGGCAAAGCAAACTCCTAACATCAGCTAAACTCTTCAAAGTTTAATTATTGAAAAGGATCAGAATAGTTCAAAGTATAAAAATGGTTTTCGAAATAATCTTTGAGCTACTGTCCGTTCTGCGAGTATTTCAGCGCAATGTTCGTAAATATTTTATTGTGAACAAACGACATGCAAGAAAATTACGAAATTTTAGAGGTAGACTCCACACTTAAAATAAACAGAGGTCTCTTTAAAAATACAATTCTTAATGAATTTCCAACTAGAATATCATCCAACACAACCATGCAAAATGGAATTCATCCAAACATATGATTTATGAACTTAATCATGTCACTATTTAACCAAACACAATTCTAGTATACTAAACATTACTAGCATATAGAACACATGCAAACATGGACGATAAGTCGAGTAACCCATCACCGTTACCTTTTAGCTCTTCAATAAGCATGATTTTGACTCAAAGCCACTCCGGTTTGGACAACCGAACTAGCTACACATAAATAAACGAGGTTAGCTAAGAGAACCGTGCCTTAAAAGCCACGACCAGAGTATATTAAGGAAGAATTTTGATACTTTTATTACCTAGAAAGATGGAGGGCGGGGAGAGGAAGAGATAGGCGCGAAAATCGTCGAAAACCGATAAGAAACGAAGATTTTACGATCGTCTTAAGGTTGAAGGTAAAGAGTGTAATAATGGTGTTTGTGTTTGGGTGTTCTAGCTGAAAAAAAAGAATAAAGGAAGGAAGCAGAAGGAATAACCTTGGGCAGCAAGGCAAAGTTCTATACTTAGCCAAGTGTCCCTAAGGACATGTGGAAAAGAGTAAAGAGTAAGCAACGAGCGAGTGTCTCGTTTGCGGATGGTCCGTGACAGCCTTTCGTATTTTCGGCATAGTTTCCTCTACAGAACTCGTATTGACGTGTTTTCGGTGGCGTTGGAAAGCTAAGAAAAAGAGCTACAAATTTAATTATATAATCAAGAGCTAAATATGGCTTTAAAATATCTTAAAATTAGCAACAAGGACATGATAGCGTTTCACAGGTTTAAGAAGTATAACTTTAAGACGGACATATTAATATCATTGTCAAAAACGAGAGATTTTAAATGGAATTTTATTTATTGTGGAACATTATTATTACTAAAATAAGATTTTAATAATATATAATGTCTTGGAAATTACGGGGTGTTACAATCACCCCACCTTTTAAAAACTTTCGTCCTCGAAACTTGAAAGTAGAAAACGGTAAATTGTAAAGACAAGGTAAACAACCAAAGCGTTTACCCAAAATTTGATATTTCAAAACTTAGATTTATTTCAAAAACTTCGAAAAAAAAAGTTTTCGAAGGCACAAGTCCTCGTCAATGGAACAAGAGGCTTCTCGTTGTGCATTCAAGAGTCTGACATTCCAAATCAAGGACTAGTCCAAAACCAAATCATATCATGCGTCAACAAGTGTAATACGAGTTATTAGACGCCTCCAATAACAAGTCTTTCATCAAATCAACGCTAAAACCAATCAAAATTATAAACCACTTCAAGTTTTTTTTAAAACACATCATTTCGAAAGTAAACTTGCATTTTTGAATCCGTGAAATAAGTAAGGTTGTAACATAAATTTAAGTTTTTCAACAACAAAAGTAAAGTGACTTAAATCGGTTATAAAATATCTAAATGGAAAAATATTTTGAATATCACTTCAAACAAAACACAAGGATGAAAGCTACATATTATCAACCGAATATGGTTGGGTCAGACTATCCAAGAAATCAAAACACAAAAGATCATAAGGAAGCTAACAAAAACAAGACATCAAAACTACCATCTTTAGGGTTAATGACGGTACTCAACAAGACAGCAAAGGGGCACAACAAGGGATCTGAAGCATGAACAAAAGAGGTTTAAGGTTAGGAGAGGGAAGGTAACCTTTCCAGGATGCGGCAGCACTAACCACTAGATCCATAAATGAAACATCATCATCATGGTTCCTTACACACCTCAGAAGACAGCTCTTTCAACCGCAAAAATCTCAAGGCTTCTTCAACTCGATTTGGGTTATTCACTTCTAGGTCATCCACGATACAAGCTATCCCATTTCCAAACGGACTTCACAACTCTCGGTTATTACTCAACAACCAACATCCTTCATAAAGCTAGATCTAAAATTACTAACAAGGTCACACTCATGCCCATCTAGCCTTTGCTATAGATATCCAAACATGGTGACTCACCAAAACAAGGATCTTAAACCTGAATCCATCGTACTTCCAAACCTATAAACAAAAATCCGTTTTTTCAACAACCAAAGATATGAGTGTGGCACTCTCGGAACTGTACTTACTCTCATACATAGGGCTATCAGATAATCATCCAAAACATCTAATCCCAAAAGCATAAACACGTAATTCTTCTAACCGTAATTATTCCCAAACGCAGGACTACAGGTTAAACATCCAAGGTATTTAGTTCCAAACTGGTCAACTCTCATCGACCCAAATCAAGAAAATATCTCATCAACCTTGACTACCATGATTACCGTAAAGTGATCATCCCAAAAGAAAGTCTCATAAAAGTAACAACTTTCACCCAAATGGTCTCTAGGTAACCATTAAAACCCTCATAGATAACACCAAAATTACCAGCCTCACGGTTAATACCAATCCACAAAAGCACTCATGCCGTCAAACCTTTAACATGAAACCATAAAGATGGCACACTACCTAATATCGCCCAAACATCACCAAACACTAACTCTCTCAACTAAGTCTGATAAAACAAGACCAAGGATCCTCGAAGCATATATCACTATTCCACAAACGAAGTCAACCTCACAACTAGTCCAAGATAAAAGGGGACAAGGATCACAACGGTTAAAGATATTATACAAACTTCAGGAACAAACGCGATATAGAAACTTGAGAGAGAGATACATAAGTTGACGGCTAAGAGACTCTGGGTTATGGACTCCAACAATAGCGAAGCCATGAGAAGAAGAATGAGCATTAGAGCTAAGAAGATATATGATATAAAGAGAGGTCAAGTAAGCTTTGTTATGAAAGCATAACTCGACATAATTAGGATGGAAGAAGAAAGAAGAAGAGAAGTGTTAAGGAAAGGTTATGATTTGAACTGACTCAGTTCCCAAGGCTCAGGGTTCCCCAAATCCTCACAAAGTTCTCATCTCTTATTTACCAATTCAAGCACGCCAAACTATCTAGCACTTTCCAAGAAGTATTTTCCCAGATGGTTTACCATACTATAAGTCCTTTCAAAGACAAGGGTGTACGATTATCCCAATTATTTCGACTATTCCATAAAGTTTCAGGTATCTCTATGTCTTAAATTCCTCAAATGACATTTCTGTAATACTCCGGGATAAACCATTTATGTACCATTGCTACTTCACAATCTTTATACTCCATAGATTATCAACTCTCTATTTTCTTCAATTCCCAAAAATTTCACCTTTCATCGAATCAATTTATTCTAATCCCACACGATCGATAAATAATCCTTACAATTTCTTAGATACGTCAAAGTATGAACACCAAGGTCAAATATAGATATTTCTCACATCTCTATATACGAATCCAAATGTACTTTAAACATCGCAACCTCGAAATCTCACAAATCCATAAGTTGCACCTTACTACGTCAATCAGACATCCAACGATATTATCTTTTGGTAACTCCTCTAAGGTTACACGCACCACTAACTCCGTTCGAACAATTAAAAGCATAAACTTTAATCAATTCTCCCAAGATTACCTCATAAATCCTTTCAATATTCATCCATCATTATAAACGATTCTTATTCTTAAATGTAACATCCCAAGTATATTTTCCAAATTCATATTAGGACTTCTAACACCTCGGTCATACTCTTAAAGCGACACATATTAACCCACTGGTTCTAAATCCCAAATTATGATTCCCAAGGTTAAATTCTTTCAAAAGCTACATATACCACTATCTCAAAGTTTAATCAAGGAATTTCACCAACTAATTCCACCCACCAATTGGGTAAACAACCTAACATTAGGGTCACCAAGATATGACTTACTGCGCTCCCTAAACGTTTTCAGTAACATTACTTTTCAAAATAAGGGCTAGGGGTTATCCTTGAACAAAATCCTCGATATCCAACATAGCTAGGCTACCTACGAAGCACCATGGGAAAATGCAAGTAACAAGGATAAGGTTAAGTCGGGAAGTTACGAAAGTAGCTTTCGAGTTAAGATAGAAAAGAGTTCGGGAAAAGGGAGGATATGCATCAAGAAATAAGGAAGAAGGTGATGCATGATGAGCTAGGAGTATCTTCGGGGACATAAAAGTATCCTTCAAAGATAGCACGAATCTTCCATCTTCGGTAGTAGACAATAATCTTGATCGCCATCCAGGTAAGCTCATGGTTCACCAATCCTTGAGCACAAAAATAAAATCTTTGACATTTAACAAACATGTTAGACCTAATAAGGAGCAATCACATTACAGACTACCAATTGGTCCTTAAGTCTACCCATCTCTCATTCATTATTTCAGGTCAAGTTGATATATAATTTGGGGTACACGTGCGTGCGTCGGGAGCATTAATGCTCTGATACCAACTGTGACACCCCGCAATTTAGCATAAATATAAACAAATAATTTGCAGCGGAAATACGATACTTTTAAAAAGTTTTAAAAACTTTTCGACATATTTATTAAAACTTTTCGCTGAATATCAAAACAACATGCGGAAGACTAAAAACTAATGAGAAATTATAAATTATACAAAATAACTTAAATAGACGAGGGTAAGGTATCCCACGATAACAACATGAATTAAATCTAAACAAAGCGTAAGGGTAATTGTCGAATTATCAACAATGCTCGCTAGCCACACGTCTTTCCCAAACAGCACCAACCTACATTCATGAAACATGAACGCCACAGTCAGTGGGGAGTAACTCAGGATTCTCCCAGCCACTTTACGTCAGAAAACATGTAAAAGGTAATACAAAAAATCTTATACATATGAACATGTATATAATTTGAGAAACAATCATATATGCATTTTCAAACATAATCAACATGATAAATGCATGTGCGATAAACCAAAGCATGTGGGAACAACATGAATCAACATGTGAAACATAATTAAAGCCAACAAGTGAGATGATATCGAAATCACGTAGACATCCAAATGATCGACTCAGAGGCCAACAACTAGGTGGCATGTCCAAACATCAAAATCAAGTAAACATCCAAGTGATCGACTCAGAGGCCAACAACTAGGTGGCATGTCCAATCACGCATACAACAAGAAACCAAGAATAGAATGAACGCCATCAGAGCACATATGCACGACCTCTGACTAACGGAGCGCTTAGGCACAACCTCCAACGACGAGAGCGCTTAGGCACGGCCTGTTAGGTTTAACTAGTTGCTCATAAACTAAATTAGTCATACTAACAAAACCTTTAATTAACTTTTAATTAACAAAATAATAAACTTGTTTATTAGATCTTATGCATGCTTAAAAATGCGGAATAGGGAGAAATTGAACCCTTACACACGGTCCAAGAATATGCTAGGATGATCCTCCGAGTATCCAAATTAGAATACCTCCTCCGGATGCACCAAGACAATCCCTTAAGAACCGAACCCTTATTAGTGCTAGACAAGAAATCGGTTCTTCCTTAAACTAATTCTAATCACTCTTATTAGAATTATATTTGAATACTACTTTTAGTATAATTTTATTATCTTATAATAAGTATTTTAGAGGTAGAAATTTCTCTTCTTGCTTGGGATATTTCGGCTAGGGCAACAACAAGAAGAAGGGAATGAATATGATGTATTTTATTTATACATCTACCCTAAGCATGCTCATATGAATTAAGACCATTTAATTAGTTTAAGCATGCAACATAGGGTGATGGGAGGGCCGGCCATAGGGAGTGTCAATGAGGGAACAAGTTGCATTCTCAAGACACTAGGGTGGTTACTAGGTTAGTCTTCTCAATGCACATGTCTAACATATGATTAAAGAGAAATTAACACACTTATTAACCACACCACTAACACTACCTAGCCGTGGCACATAGTCCATAATATGGACTTTATTTTACAATTTGTCAAATGTACCATTGTATAAAGTGTGACATCTTATATGTCATTTAGATATAAAATACTTTAGTACATTTAAATATTTATCCCATAAATATTATACATAATTAAATAAATCATATTTATTTAATTAACAAGTAATTCGAAATTACCATTGTAAAATAATATTTTATCGTCAATACGGTTTACAACCTTTGTATTAATTTCAACCCAATTCATTCTAATTACGATATCTTAAAATATCGTTTAATGTTTAACAATTGACACGTTTCAATTTTAAACATAAATCTTACATTAAGATTTAACCTCTATTTTCTCGATATACGAGTTTAAGGAATATGATCAAATCGTATCAATATACATTTGATCACTTTATCAACTTAAGGGAATTGTCCTAAAGGTGTGACCTAAAGGGATCAACTGACCACCACCGTCATACGACAGTAATGTCAAACTCTAGCTAGCCAATCATTACCGATTAATGTTGGTCAGTTGACTAATAATTCGTATCATCCCTTGCGTATTCTCGTTATGAGATTTAATTACGTGATCGCACTTATTGTTGAGGACATATTTCCCAACAATCTCCCACTTGTCCTCGACAAGTGTGCGTCACCAATTCTCTTGTCCTATTACAATCTCCCACTCAATGCAAGATGTCTCTCTCTGGTCGTTCTTGCATTTGATCATATCATGAATGGTTTCCTCGATCTGGAGAATAACTGTCTGACCGGAATTATCTACCATAGATACCTTCCGAGCGTGGCCACGCATTTCCAGTTAACTTCTCCTCGAGTGGCCCTGAGATTTGAACAACCCTGACAAGGGGTGGACAATTTCTATCGCACTACTTCCTTCAACCAGTCACAGTTAGTCACAACCCAAAACAATCCCATTTGACTCCAGTTACGAAAAGTCGTAGAGAATGGATCAAAGTTATGCCTAAACTGTACCATCTTGGGAAAGTAGTCTTTAGTCAAAGAATTGACTCACAAGAATACTATAGCAGATCTCGCCACGACCCGGCTATAAAATTTCCAGAACTCTATAAGCGGTCACATTGCCCGACAGAGTGTCTCTTACAGTCTGCCTGTGTGATCGACTAGTCATCACATATGACTCTATGGCACTTGAACTTGCCATCAATCGCCTCACACTCTAGTCGCTTCGAGACGTCACCTCATGTAAGCGGCTAGGGGCCATACTAAGTCAATCCAGTTCACTTATGGGGTTCAATATTGTCTCATACAACCCATTTGGATTCTGACAAAGTATCTTTTATCTTGAGTTAATCACAACTCAAATGATGTTGTTATGCAACAATAGTCAACACTATTACATTGCATTTTGATGCACAATCATCTGTTTGTATTAGTGTTTTGCGAATAACCTTTATTCATAATAGCAAAACTTACAACTTTTGGTCTCCTTTATTCTCATATTATCCCATATAATATGATTCTATTTGAGTACATATCTTGAACTCTTTCGAGATTATGAGTTTCCTTTCCGGAGGAAAGCTCCCACTGTTATCTCATAACTTGTGACGTATCGATATACTGGAGGGATTAAAATCACTCTCTATAGTCACTTATGTACTGAAATCTATATTGTAGTCTATTTATGATTTCATCATTTTAATAATTTTCACTCATCTTGGCTATTTGTTAATGGTTTCATTCATCGTTATGAATAATGTATCCAACCATTCTAACTCTTAGTGGGCGACCTTTTATTATCCATATAATAAACCTTCCCATTAAGCTCCATCATCTTATGATATAAAGTATTTGATCATCTAGAATTGAAAACCTCTTATTCTTTACACCTTAAAGAATCACCCATCCTCTCTAAATGGTAGGCTTAATTCTTTTTATGAAAATCGCTCCCACTAAAATCAATATCTCTCGATATCTTAAATGAACCTTTCATTTCTCGCATGTTAAACTATTACTTGAATCATTATCACTATCACTATCCCTATAGTGATCTGTTTCCATTCAATCATTCATTACCTTCTTATCTTGTCTTCGTTTCCTCGAGACGAAAATGATAATTTCTTTATAACTACATAGGAACCGTTTTCCTACTGATGATTTCATACGGGGTTTCAAGTTTCCTCTCTATGAAACAATGAACACAAAGAACCTTTCTTCGAGTGTCCTCCCGTAGTTTCTTCAAATCACTTAGGGCTCTTTGTTTCCTCTCTATGAAACAATGAACACAAAGAACCTTTCTTCGAGTGTCCTCCCGTAGTTTCTTCAAATCACTTAGGGTTCTTATCTTCTTAAGACTCCTAAGTTAAGAATCTTTTCTAAGATCCTTCCTTTATTCACATCATTGGTTAGTGAGCGAAATATTTTCTCCCACTCTATCCTTCTAACAATAACCTTTATTAGTTTAAGGATAGCTATTTCGATCAACCAATGTATTTGAATGTTTGAAGTTTGATAGGTGTGATGAATACATTCTCATTTTCACTTAAAATGAAAATCTTATAATGAACTGATATAGTCTCATTTTGATTGAATCTATCTCATGGGGTGTAGTTCTCCGTTTTAATCAACTCTTTGATTCTCTTAAACTTGATCGTATCAATATTAAATTTCTATCATTCATGTTTAAACAAGGCTTGCAATTTATTTGAGAAATCAAAACATTGATTAAGAACAAAAGTAGTGACTCGGGTTGAAAACCAAGTCACTAATATCCAAAATTACAACCATTGTTTTAGGATTTTAATCCTTGTCTTACAAGAAAATTAAATTGTTCCATAAGTAAATGCAAAATATGAAAGAAGACGATATGAAAAATAGAGCCTAGCTCTTCAAGTCTTCGATCAATTGGATGCTACCGGAGCCATCCAAGTAAGGAACTTCAAGCTTCCTTGTCCTTGCCCTTATCATTATTCGGGGGCGCCCCTTTAAAACATTTAAAAAGGGTAAATATCAACACATTTGTATCACTATACATAAGTTGATAAACACATGAATTATACGCGAGAATTATTACCTACGGCGGTTGCCTTCCCATTTTTGAGATCGTTTAAGTACTTGGGGCAATTTCGCTTCCAATGACCGATCCTCGTGCAATAATGGCACTTGTCTTGCTCTTTAGAAGACGAGGTGGAAGCGCCTTTCGAAAAGGACTTTTCTTTGGTCGCTTTGGGCTTGAACGTTTTCTTGCCCTTGCCTTTCGAGGCATTCCTCTTGAAGCTCGTTTTCCCTTTCTTTTCGATGTTTAAAACATCTTTGGTGGAACTTTCATGAAGTCCCATGTCCCTTTCGGCTTGGACTAGCATCTTATGCAACTCGTCTAACGAGGTCTCTTGGTTTCGCATATTGAAATTCACCCGGAATTGTGCATACGCTTTAACCTTATTGAGCGAGTGAAGAACTCGGTCAATGATAAGAGAGTCGGGAACATCAACATCTTGAGCTTTTAGAGTCTCCGCGAGCTCAACTAGTTTGAGCACATGAGGGCTTATCTTTTGCCCTTCCTTGAAGGTTATGTCAAAGAAGGCGGAAGCCGCCTCATATTGAATCACCCTTGGAGTTTGCGAAAACATGGTCGCAAGCTTGGTGTATATCTCATACGATGTGGTCAACTTGATCATACTCCTTTGGAGATCCGGCTCCATGGAGAAGATGAGCACATTTTTAAGAGCGGAGGACTCTTTCATGTAGGCTTCATAGGCCTCACGAGTTTGGACCGACGAACGAGCGGTCGGAGCGGGAGGAGCGGCTTCGGATAGGTAACGACTCTTATCGTCACCTTGAGCGGCCAAAAGCAATTGCGCATCCCAATCCTTAAAATTGGAACCATGCTTATCGAGTTTGCAACGATCCATAAAGGATCGAAGCCATGATACGTTAGTGAGAGGTGGAGCGTTGGTTGCCATAGTCGATGTTGAAAATTAAACTACAATAATAAAAGGAAAAAAACAACATCATTTTAAATTCATAATTTTAAACTAGAAACTTTAAAAGTTTAGTTATGTATTTACTTAATGATCTCTTACCCAATTAAGTAAACAATCCCGAGACCCAAACCCATACTAATCCGGGCACGGTGTAGCCGATTCAACCCGTATTGGTATAATTTGGTGGATTAACTCTTTAATCGGTTCTACTCTTAGAACTCTCGGTCGACAATTTTCTTAAAATTATCTTTAGCCCGAACTTATTGCAACTACGGTTACGAATACTTTCGTTGAGATCAACCAAATTTCAAGGTGTAATCTTATTACCCCACTTACCCAACGTGACAATTTTAGTACCCCGGTGTAGCCGAGCCTACGTTCTTGTGAAGAAGGGATTCATGGGTCCGTACTTTTTGGTAAGGCTAAGTCTCAATATTTATATGTAAGAGATCTAGTCAAATTATTATCTATCTCCGTTTAAGTGAACTAAGTCGGTGAATTATCGATAAAATAAAAGACTAGGTCGACTAGGTCGAATCATGCATGATACGATGTATGACGATTTGGCTATGCATGCAAACATATAAAAGCAAAATAAAAACATAAATAAACCCTAGTATGGCCTTTCCTAGAAAAGAAATAACAAAGTACAAATTCGGAAACCAACTCCATTGGTCCCTTGAACTTCACGCGGCACGCACTTCGAGGTAAACACCGTCTTGATCGGAACTCCTTTCCGAATGGCACCGTCTTCAAGGAACTCCGGATTTTACAAATATTACAACTTTTCTAGTCTACTTTATACATTATAAAATAGAAATAAATTACAATTGGGTGATTCGAGATCACAAAATTACAACCGAATCGGTAACCCCTTACATTACGGGAAATACCGATTTAAAAACTAGGCCATACTAAGTAAATTACATAATTCCCAAATTACGTAAAAATAAATCATGACATTCATAATATAAATATGCAATGCTTTAAATAAATATGAATTAACATGCAAATCCTAAGCCAAATCGTCCTATTTAAAACACTTATTTAAATAGTTATCGTAAACCTCGGTTTTTATGGAATTGCGTGTTTTAACGTTTAACAACACTATGCATTAAATGAAACGGTTTTCATTCTTAAGTTAATCATCCTAACTCGCATAGGATTCAAAATTTAGTCTTACTCAAACTTTGAACATGAATTAACTTAATATATTATAATATTGATCGGTATTACTCGGTTTTTTGGGAAAAATAATATAAAATTCAAAAGAGGCATTAAAATTTCGAAAATTCAAAATTCAAATTTTGAAAAAATCAGAATGTTCTTAAAATTTTCAGAAAGTTAAAATATTAGTATTTTACACGGTTTTATTATTATTTCGAAAATAACACGTAAAACGAGCAATTTAAGTCGGAAAATTCAATAATTAACTTCATAAATGCAAATTAAATACTAATAATATTTTTATACCTTCCAAAACAATTTAAGAACACAAGATGGACAGAAAATTAAATGGCACATTGCCCCATAGCCGAAATTTTAAAGCATGCCTCCTTTTAATTTAATTTTAAATGCTACTTTTAACAAAACAAAATTAAATCAATACAAATCAAATCTGAAACTTTAGGCACCCAAGAATATTTTCATGATGAACATATCACATATGACTAAAATGGGTTACCTTTTCGGCCATTTTTAACAACATTTGCAAATTTTAACGATTTACGTCATATATCGAACGATTTTAACCTTTAAAATTATTTCACAAGCATAAAATAAGATAAAATTCTCGAAAATTTTATACATGCTGGAAATAATATATATGACATCGTGTTAAATTTTTATGGCCAAATTCCAACTTAAACTATTAAAGTCGAAATTATGTCACTAATTACCCGATTTTTACATTAAAAATCTATAATATTGCAATATTTGAGATAAATTTCTGGAAAATTCAACATAAATTTTAAATATTGCATGTGACATCCTCATAAATTTTTATAGTCAAATTCATAATATAACTATTTTAACCCATTTTTATTCATCTTATTGTATTTTAACCATTAAAATCCATATCACACGATTTAAAGGTCTATAATTTACGAAAATTCATATTCATATTATAGAAAATACATGTGATATCATACTGAAAAATCTCGGCCAGAAGTTAATTTTAACTATTTTTCCCAAAATTAATCATTTTTAACCATTAAAACGTATTAAAAACCGAAATTAAAATACCAATGATCAATATTCATGCAAAAATTATTCCAAACATTCTAAATCATATTAGACAACAGTAGGTATCATGCTAAATTATTTTCGTGCATATCATATATTTAAACGAAAATTATCAAGTTTTATTTTGTTATTCTAATAACTCCGTAAAAACGAAACGGAAAGCATGCAAACAACCCTTTTGCTCTGATACCAATTGTTAGGTTTAACTAGTTGCTCATAAACTAAATTAGTCATACTAACAAAACCTTTAATTAACTTTTAATTAACAAAATAATAAACTTGTTTATTAGATCTTATGCATGCTTAAAAATGCGGAATAGGGAGAAATTGAACCCTTACACACGGTCCAAGAATATGCTAGGATGATCCTCCGAGTATCCAAATTAGAATACCTCCTCCGGATGCACCAAGACAATCCCTTAAGAACCGAACCCTTATTAGTGCTAGACAAGAAATCGGTTCTTCCTTAAACTAATTCTAATCACTCTTATTAGAATTATATTTGAATACTACTTTTAGTATAATTTTACTATCTTATAATAAGTATTTTAGAGGTAGAAATTTCTCTTCTTGCTTGGGATATTTCGGCTAGGGCAACAACAAGAAGAAGGGAATGAATATGATGTATTTTATTTATACATCTACCCTAAGCATGCTCATATGAATTAAGACCATTTAATTAGTTTAAGCATGCAACATAGGGTGATGGGAGGGCCGGCCATAGGGAGTGTCAATGAGGGAACAAGTTGCATTCTCAAGACACTAGGGTGGTTACTAGGTTAGTCTTCTCAATGCACATGTCTAACATATGATTAAAGAGAAATTAACACACTTATTAACCACACCACTAACACTACCTAGCCGTGGCACATAGTCCATAATATGGACTTTATTTTACAATTTGTCAAATGTACCATTGTATAAAGTGTGACATCTTATATGTCATTTAGATATAAAATACTTTAGTACATTTAAATATTTATCCCATAAATATTATACATAATTAAATAAATCATATTTATTTAATTAACAAGTAATTCGAAATTACCATTGTAAAATAATATTTTATCGTCAATACGATTTACAACCTTTGTATTAATTTCAACCCAATTCATTCTAATTACGATATCTTAAAATATCGTTTAATGTTTAACAATTGACACGTTTCAATTTTAAACATAAATCTTACATTAAGATTTAACCTCTATTTTCTCGATATACGAGTTTAAGGAATATGATCAAATCGTATCAATATACATTTGATCACTTTATCAACTTAAGGGAATTGTCCTAAAGGTGTGACCTAAAGGGATCAACTGACCACCACCGTCATACGACAGTAATGTCAAACTCTAGCTAGCCAATCATTACCGATTAATGTTGGTCAGTTGACTAATAATTCGTATCATCCCTTGCGTATTCTCGTTATGAGATTTAATTACGTGATCGCACTTATTGTTGAGGACACATTTCCCAACACGACCTCCAACTATGGAAGTGCTTAGGAACGACCTCCAACGACGGGAGCGCTTAGGCACGACCTCCAACTACCGGAGCGCTTAGGCACGACCTCCAATGACGGAAGCGCTTAGGCACGACCTCCGTAACTATGTATAGCGTATAACAACTGCCTATATGCCTAAGACCTGGCCAGACCTCTCGATGTAATAACCTACACCGAACGACACACGGGGACCGGAGCACATATAGCACGACCTCCGACCAATCCCGAAAATAGCAAAAATCCCATTCCATGGGTGGCATTTGTTCATTACAATGGTACACAAATCATACCACCGCTATCTATTCACAAACAAGGTAACATAAACGTCACCAACACAACTTAGGATGACATAACCGTCACCTACACAAACTTAGGATGACGTAACCGTTTGTCAACTCATTAACAACGCTTGAGCTAACCATTAATAAATAAGACAACACTTATATCCATTTCATGCGGAAAGAATAAACGGAACTCATTAATAAAACATAAGTTCTAAAAGCATTTTACATTTCAGCTGTCCTATGCCGTAAAATTCATAATTAATTCAATTAAAATCTAAATTATACAAGGCCAACTGGGTTAGATTAATAAGACTTTTATCTACAATATTTGTCAGATAAACATTTTCAAAATACGAACTTAACAGGGGGTTATTGTCTGATCTTTACAGTGTGTCAGAAATCGTCACACAAAATGTATTGTTTCATAAAAGGGGTTTAACAAATCATTTTGGGGCAAGGTAAACTCCTAATATCATCTAAATTATTCAAAGTTAAATTATTAAAAAGTAACAGAATAGTTTCAAAGTATAAAAATGGTTTTCGAAATAATCTTTGATCTACTGTCAGTTCTGCGAGTATTTCAGCGCAATATTCGTAAATATTTTATTGTGAACAAACGACATGCAAGAAAATTACGAAATTTTAGAGGTAGACTCCACACTTAAAATAAACAGAGGTCTCTATTCAACATTTTCAAAGACGGATACACTAAGATGTCGAAATAAATTGTACAAGACAATGGACAGATTTGTCAAGGTGCTGAAACTTATCAAATTACCCAAGTAAACCAAGCATTATGAACTTGAAAGACTATCCAACTAATCATCCTCAAAGATCAGAACCTCATTTAACAATACAATTCTTAATGAATTTCCAACTAGAATATCATCCAACACAACCATGCAAAATGGAATTCATCCAAACATATGATTTATGAACTTAATCATGTCACTATTTAACCAAACACAATTCTAGTATACTAAACATTACTAACATATAGAACACATGCAAACATGGACGATAAGTCGAGTAACCCATCACCGTTACCTTATAGCTCTTCAATAAGCATGATTTTGACTCAAAGCCACTCCGGTTTGGACAACCGAACTAGCTACACATAAATAAACGAGGTTAGCTAAGAGAACTGTGCCTTAAAGGCCACGACCAGAGTATATTAAGGAAGAATTTTGATACTTTTATTACCTAGAAAGATGGAGGGCGAGGAGAGGAAGAGATAGGCGCAAAAATCGTTGAAAACCGATAAGAAACGAAGATTTTACGATCGTCTTAAGGTTGAAGGTAAAGAGTGTAACAATGGTGTTTGTGTTTGGGTGTTCTAGCTGAAAAAAAAAAGAATAAAGGAATGAAGAAGAAGGAAGGAAGCAGAAGGAATAACCTTGGGCAGCAAGGCAAAGTTCTATACTTGGCCAAGTGTCCCTAAGGACATGTGGAAAAGAGTAAAGAGTAAGCAACGAGCGAGTGTCTCGTTTGCGGATGGTCCGTGACAGCCTTTCGTATTTTCGGCATAATTTCCTCTACAGAACTCGTATTGACGTGTTTTCAGTGGCGTTGGAAAGCTAAGAAAAAAATCTACAAATTTAATTTTATAAGCAAGAGCTAAATATGGCTTTAAAATATCTTAAAATTAGCAACAAGGACAGAATAGCGTTTCACAGGTTTAAGAAGCATAACTTTAAGACGGACATATTAATATCATTGTCAAAAACGAGAGATTTTAAATGGAATTTTATTTATTGTGGAACATTATTATTACTAAAATAAGATTTTAATAATATATAATGTCTTGGAAATTACGGGGTCTTACAGTGTAACCTCAAATAAATCATGTGAGACTAATCCTTAGCATGTTACTAAACTTATGCAACAATAAATATCCACAAAATCAGATACCATCAAAGAATCCACAACAAAAGTGCTATTTTAACAAAAAGGCCGAGTTACTCGTAATTGTCACCTTAAAAGCGTTTATGCTCCAAAATCCTCCTCAATGACGTAGCTATCAACTTCAGGATCCTCTAAACCAACCCCTACAACAAAAGAAACGGAATTTATAAGCCTAAAACGGAATTTAGCCAAAACAGCGTCTTTTTCGGGTTCGACGAAATTGAAATTGAAAGAGATAGAAAGCTTGGAAATCTCACAAGGATTCCGAAAATGTAAGACTTACCGCGATTTGAGTTCGGGAAGAGGTTGAGATGATGATTTTGAGCTTAAGAAATTAAGGACAATGGTGGAAATGAATGTAACAGTGAAGATGGTTATGAATGTCAATGAAGGGTTTATTTTAGGGTTTAAGTAGTGTCCTTTCCTTATTTTGAGTCGGGTTACTTGTTTTGTGAACGGATTCAAGTCGGGATTAAATATGCCAAGTGAACATCTTAAGAACTAAGGGTATTCTTAAGACGGATCTTAACGGAAAGATTTAAAATAACTTTACGATTTATTATTAAATTATTATTATATTCCGTAAAATAATTTAAAATCCTTAAAATATTATTTACGAAAATACGGGATATTACAGGCACCCCAACTTTCAAAAAGTTTCGTCCTCGAAACTTGAACGAAGATAAATCTAAGTAAACTATAGCTCAATCGAAAAGAGAAGGATGCGTAGCACGCATCGAAGCTTCTGTCTCCCAAGTCTGCTCCTCAACTTCGCCACAACGCCAAAGGATCTTCACCAGGGGCACCACCTTGCTCCTCAGCTTCCGGTCCTGACGATCCAAAATCTTCACGGAACGCTCCTCGAAAGCAAGACTCGGCTCTAGGTTATCGATCTCTCTCTGAAGCACGTGACTAGGGTCACTGACGTACTTGCGGAGCTGTGAAACATGAAACACACTATGAACCCTGCCCAAACTAGGAGGCAAGTCCAATCTATAAGCAGCAGCACCAATCTTCTTCAGAATCTCGAACGGCCCAATATACTTAGGACTCAATTTGCCCTTAACACCGAATCTCTTGACACCTTTCATCGGAGAAACACGAAGGAACACTCTGTCACCATCCTCAAACTCAAGAGGTCTTCGACGAACGTATGCATAGGATTTCTGCCAATCCTGTGCGGCCTTCATCCTACCTCTGATAAGCTGAACCTGATCGATAGTCACGGCCAACTGGTCCGGTCCCAAATCATGAACGTCGCTCGACTGATCCCAATAGATAGGGCTACGACACTTCCTACCATAAAGCACCTCACATGGAGCCATCTGAATCGACGAGTGATAACTATTGTTGTAAGAGAACTCAACCAGTGGTAGACTCTGTTCCCACGAACCCTGAAAATCAAGTGCACATGCTCTCAATAGGTCCTCTAAGGTCTGAATGGTCCTCTCTGACTGACCATCAGTAGCTGCATGGAACGTTGTACTCATCAGTAGTCGGCTACCCATGGCCTCCTGAAGAGCTTTCCAAAATCTGGAACAAAAACATGGATCTCTGTCGGAAACAATCTCCCTCGGAACTCCATGGTAACGAACTATCTCTGCAATATAGGCCTTAGCTAGGCGATCCATATCCCAAGTCTCACGAATAGGTATAAACCTAGCACACTTGGTCAACCTGTCGACCACTACCCGTATAGCATCCTTACCGCCGACGGTCTTAGGTAGAGCGGTAACGAAGTCCATCGAAATACACTCCCACTTCCATTGAGGAACGTGGAGCGGCTGTAGCAGACCACCAGGTCTCTTATGCTCAATCTTAACTTGCTGACAAGTCAAACACCTACTCACATAGTCCAAAATCTCTTTCTTCATCCCTGGCCACCAAAATAAAAGCCTAAGGTCCTTCTACATCTTCTCACCACCAGGATGAATCGAATATGGAGTCAAGTGAGCCTCATCGAATACTCTCTTCCTCAAGCTAGGAGCATCAGGAACATACATCCGACCACGTAAACGGAGAAAGCTGTCAGCATCAATCACAAAATCTCTCGCCTCTCCACTAGCAATCTTGGCCTCGAACTTCCTATAAGTAGCATCTGTCGGCAAACTCTTACGAATCTCCCAATATAAGGTAGGCTCAGCAGTCATCGCAGATAACCAATCAAATCCACTGCCTACCATCTCTAGTCTCAACTTCCTAAACTCAGAACAAAGTTCCTCTGGCAATACATGAATGGCACTCAACGAATGAGAAGTCTTGCGACTAAGCGCATCCGCAACCACGTAAGCCTTGCCCTCATGATACAATAACTCAATGTCATAGTCTTTGACCAATTCCAACAATCAACGCTGTCGCATATTAAGGTCCTTCTGTGTGAAAATGTACTTCAAACTCTTGTGATCAGTGAAAATGCGGCAATGAGATCCAATCAAATAATGACGCCACATCTCAAGGCATGAACAACAGCGGCCAACTCAAGATCATGCGTAGGATAGTTCACCTCATGAACTCGCAACTATTTGGAGGAAAAAGCAATCACTTTCCCACTCTGCATCAACACACACCCAAGTCCAAGCATAGAAGCATCGCAGTAGACATCGAAATCAACACCAATCTCTGGCAAAGTAAGCACTGGAGCGGTCGTCAATCTGGTCTTCAACTCCTGAAATGAGCTCTCACACTTATCTGTCCATATGAATTTGGTCCCTTTCTTCAATAACTGAGTCATCGGGCGAGCCAATCTCGAAAATTCCTCTACGAACCGTCGGTAGTATCCAACCAACCCGAGGAAACTACGAATCTCTCCCACATCTTTGGGACTCTCCCAATCCATCACAGCCTCAATCTTAGCGGGATCAACTATCACACCCTCACTAGATATCACATGTCCAAGAAATGCAACCTGGGACAGCCAAAACTCACACTTAGAAAACTTCGCAAACCACTTCTGTCGGCGCAAAATCCCAAGTATCAAACGAAGATGTTCGGCATGCTCAGCATCAGTCTTCGAATATATCAAGATGTCATCAATAAACACCACAACACAAGTGTCTAAAAACTCACTGAACGTCCTGTTCATCTGGTCCATGAATATCGCAGGAGCATTCGTCAAACCAAAAGGCATGACCACGAACTCAAAGTGCCCATATCTGGTACGGAAAGCAGTCTTCGCAATGTCAACCTCTCTAACTGGAATCTGATGATACCCTGAACGAAGATCAATCTTGGAAAATCTGGAAGCACCTCTAAGCTGATCGAACAAGTCATCAATCCTAGGAAGAGGATATCGGTTCTTCACCGTAACCTTGTTCAATTCCCTATAATCAATACAAAGTCTCATGGAACCATATTTCTTCTTGATAAAAAGCACAGGAGCACCCCAAGGAGAGGCACTCGGTCGAATGAATCCCTTCTCTATCATCTCCTCAAGTTGTTGCTTCAATTCTTTCAACTCAGGCGAAGCCATACGATATGGGGCCTTAGATATAGGTCCTGTACCTGGAACAAGCTCAATGGTAAACTCGACATCCCTCTCAGGAGGTATGCCTGGCAAATCCTCTGGAAAGACGTCTGGAAACTCACGAACAATAGCTACATCTTCAAGCTTCGGTAGCGATGGCTTTGCAGCTGAAACAACACACATGAAGGCTTGGCAACCCTTCCTAAGAAGATAAGACGCTTTCATCGATGAGATGATACGAACACCCTTTTTGGGGCGGGTTCCCTTATAGGAAACACGAACTCCTGAAGAACTTCTCAAGCAGATTTTATGGTCGCGACACTCGAAGCGAGCATGGTATCGCGATAACAATCCATACCGAGGATAATGTCAAATTCCTCGAGAGGAAATCTCAGTAAGTCCGCTGAAAATGTGGCACAACCAATAATAATCGGAACATCCCTATGGGAAGAAGAACATGAGAAAACATCTCTTGAAGGCAATGAGATAGAAGTCTCCTCAACAATAGAAGACTCTAGAGCTAGTGTATCGGCGAACTGAGTCGATATAAAAGACAATGAAGCACCAGTGTCGAAAAGGATAAAGCTCTCAACACCGAGAACAGAAAATATACCGGCAATGATATCAGGATGAGCCTCAACCTCTGCTCTGGTCATAATAAAGATCTTCCCCTTTGCCTTGCCTCCTCTAGTCGCTGCAGCAGCAGTGGCAGCCTTGCCAAGAGCGGTATTCCTCTCAGGACACTCGAAAGACCTATGCCCAACTACATTACAAGTGTAACACTTGTAGGCATTCTTGAAGCAATCAAAACCCGGATGAGATGGTTTACCACAACGGTGGCAAACACTCGAAGTAGTATCTATTTGAACAGTGGTCTTAGCGACCGGTGCAGAAAACCTCTCAAACCGCTTCTTCTAAGAAGTAGCAGGTGCAGTGGATGGAACAAAAGGCCTCTAGCCCTGATAAATCAATCTCTGATGTGAAGAAGCACTCGCAGTAGCAGCACGAGTCTCAGCATCAATAGCCCTGATAGAACTCTCAGCCCAGATAGCATCATCATATACCTCAACAAAGGAAGTAGAGTCTCGGCGGACCATGCTCTCAATGTGGGGCCCCAACTTCCCTCAGTAGAAGTACACCCTCTCAGCCTCATCTCTCACAAATCTCGAAGCAAAATGCGCCAGCTGGTTGAACTTATCAGTAAACTCTTGAACCTTCATCTTCTCTTGCTTGAGATCCATAAACTCCTTCAGTCTCTGTGAACGCAACTCCTTAGGATAAAACCTATTCTCAATCTTCTCATTGAAAGCTTCCCAATCGAACAGTGGGTCCAGCAGAAAAGTAGGTCCAGTCAAAGTCCACCATCTATCAGCCTCCAAAGTAAAAAAGTGAGTGGCTAGACGCACCCTATCCTCTCTGACTACTGAATACATGGCAAAACTCTTCTCCATCTCACGAAACTACTCAGAAAGAGCAACAGGATCAACTTCGCCTCCGTAGGTCTTCGTGTGACTCCTGGACATCTGAGATGCAATCCAAGAAAAGCCACCAGGTCTGTTGGCATCATTGCCCGGCGGAGGAGGTGGAGGAACAGTCTCAGCTTGATGTCTCTGTTCCTCAAGCACCTGAAGAAGGGCTTGCATTATCGTATTCTCTGCTGCAGAAGTCCTCACCATCCTTCAAAAGAAAAGCAAGTGTTAACTTAGCAATTAACAATCACAAACAGTCTACAATATAAATCCTTAAATCTACCCCATATCTCATTCATTATTCAATTATATGGTCAAGTTAAGGTTAGGGGTCACATGAGTGCGTCGGGAGCGATAACGCTCTGATACCAACTGTAAAACCCCTCGTCGCAGCGGAAAAATAAAACATACAACATACCAAAATTTACGCGGAATTTAAACTTTAACATGTAAGAAAAACGAGGTGAATTAAAAATAAAATTGTACAACTGATAAAACCAGAACATAGATAAGTATAACTGTCTAAGAACTGGAAATATAAATACAAACAGCCCGGGATAGCATATCCCACAGGCAACCAAAAACTGAAACGTAAAACTAGAGTCTAACTAATGTAATAGGGTAAAGTCAATTGATGAAGGATCATCGCTCGCTAGCTCCATGCAACCCATCTGCCAACCTGTCATGTACCTACATACATGTAAACATGTACGCCACAATCAGTGGGGAGTGACTAGAGTTCTCGTAGCCACCTTTTGTAACGACATGTAACACATAAACAACCAACATACTCCAGCATATATAACATGTGAAGCATATATATATATATCAACTCAAATCAACATGCAAATACTATGCAAGGCTCTCAACCAACTTCGGAAACTATTTGGAAGGAGAGTCGGTTTCCCTTCCGGTGGCCTGGCCGGGGGTCTTTCAATCCAAACTATTTACGAAACTAGATAAAGAGTCATCCAATGCCTTGGAAGAACAGTTATAAAATCAATACACTCTATCTACCACAATCAATCAGCAACATCTGACACTGTACCCCAACTCAGGCAAGCAGATGCAATCAGCAGTATCTAATACCTACCGCAACTCAGGCAAGCACAAGACACAAATCAGCAGTGTCCAAGTCACACCCCAACTCAGGTTAGACATGCTACACAAATCAGCAAGCATACACCCGTAGCCGCAACTCGGGCACGGATGGATACCAATCGGCTAATAATGTTTCATAACGCAACTCAGTCAGAACCATTACTCTTTGTAATGAAATTGGATCCCAACTCAGACCCAACTCACTACGGTCAAACAAACTCACGATAGGGCAGAGGTCGCAACTCAGACATCTCCCTACCGTATCATCCATACACGAGACGGACCGTACGTCGCAACTCAGACTAGGCCGCCACACCACAAACACTCACATGTCAAATTAGAGGATCGCAACTCAGACCATAGCTTGACACGTATCAAACATCAGTATATATCGTACTTTAACGGTCCTAACTCAGACATATTCCGATATATACTACAACCAGGTCCTTAGTCCTATCTTTCTAGACTTCTAACCAACACTTAATTGACCCTTGGAACTAAGTCGAGGGAGAGACGGTTTCCCTTTCGGTTACCCGACCGAGGGGTCTCTATCCTCTCTCCATTCCCGAACCCAATATAATGTCGCCCATCCTCCGGGTGTGACACCCCGCGATATAGAATAAAAATAAACAACTAAATCGCAGCGGAAATACGATACTTTAAAAACTTTTTGACATATTTATTAAAACTTTTTCGCGGAATATCAAAACAACTAGCGGAAGACTAAAACTAATAAGAAATTATAAATTATACAAAATAACTTAAATAAACGAGGGATAAGGTATCCAATGATAACAACATGAATTAAATCTAAACTAAGCGTAAGGGTAATTGTCGAATTATCAACAATGCTCGCTAGCCACACGTCTTCCCCAAACAGCACCAACCTACATTCATGAAACATGAACGCCACAGTCAGTGGGGAGTAACTCAGGGTGCTTCCAGCCACTTTACGTCAGAATACAAATAGATAACAATAAGAACAGATTGTATATGGAGTAGTACATGTGAATAAGAGAAATATCAAAACATGATACACAAAATCAGGTAAACAACCCGGTGATCGACTCAGAGACCAACACTTTATGGCATGTCCAATCCCATAAACAACAACAACCAAGAATAGAATGAACGTCGTCAGGTAGCATAATATCTACAATTGACAGTCAGGGAGTATAATCGCTCCACTAACAGGCTAGGGCGTATAACCGCGCCCTAGCTACCGGAGCGCATAACCACGTCATCCAGATACTATGTATAGCACATAACCGACAACTATATGCCTAAGACCTGGCCAGACCTCTCGATGTAATAATAACCTACACCGAACGACACACGGGGACCGGACCGCATAACCACGGATTCCGACCAATCCCGAACATAGTTAGATAAAATCCCATAACAGGAGTGGCGTTTGTTCATTACAGTGATACACAAATCGTATCACCGCTATCTATTCACAACCAAGGCAACATAACCGTTACCAACACAATTTAGGGTGACATAACCGTCACTTAAACACAAGCAAGGCAACATAACCGTCACCCAACTCATCTAAAGATAACATAACCGTCATGAAAATCAAATTTAAGCTAACGTAACCATTAACCAAACTCATTTACATACAAAAGACATCAATCGATAAATAAGACAACACTTAACTCCATTTTATACGTTAGAAGAATAAACGGAACTGATTAATAAAACAAAAGTCTTAAAAGCGTTTTACATTTCAGCTGTCCTCTGCCGTAAAATTCATAATTAATTCAAATAAAATCTAAATGATGCAAGGCCAGTTAGGTAGGATTAATAAGACTTTTAGCTACAATTTTCATCATATAACCATTTTCAAAAGATGAACTTAGCAGGGGTTTACAATCTGATCTTTACAGTATGTCATAAATCGTCGCATTAAAAGTATTGCTTCATAAAACGGGTTTAACAAAACATTTTGGGGCAAGGTAAAATCCTAACATCATCTAAATTCTTCAAAGTTTAATTATTAAAAAGGAACAGAATAGTTTCAAAGTATAAGAATGGTTTTCGAAATAATCTTTGAGCTATTGTCCGTTCTGCGAGTATTTCAGCACAATGTTCGTAAATAATTTATTGTGAACAAACGACATGCAAGAAAATTACGAAATTTTAGAGGTAGACTCTACACTTAAAATAAACAGGGTTCTATTTTCAACATTTGCAAATATGGATACTCTAAGATATCGAAATAAATTGCACAAGACAATGGGCAGATTTTTCAAGGTGCTGAAACTTTATGAAATAACCAATGTAAACAAAGCACTACGAACTTGAAAGACTATCAAACTAACCATCCTCAATGATCATAACCTCATTTAACAATACAATCCTTAATGAATTTCCAACTAGAATATCATCCAACACAACCATGCAAGATGAAAATCATGCAAACATATAACTTATAAATCTAATCATACAACTAATTAATCAAACATATTTCTAGTATAATATGTATCACTAATTTATGTAACACATGCAAACATGGACGATTAAAGTCGAGTAACCCATCACCGTTACCTTTTAGTCCAAACTCTCGTCAATCTCGTATGTATCGCCCTCCGGACCACTTGACTCGAATCCTACAATCAAAAGGAGATGTTTAAAACGGAAGTATCTAGCTTGGGTCAAAGCTAGGATTTCAAAATTAGTAAGGAAGAGGAGGAGATGAAAACTTCTTATATAAAAATGAGGGGAACGACGAGAGGAGAAAAATGGCGCGAGAATCGTCAAAAACGGATAAGAAATGAAGATTTTACGTACGATCGTTTGAAGGTGAAGGCGCACAACACCTAACAATGGTGTTTGTTTTGTGTTTTCAAGCTGAAAATAGAGAAAGGGGAGGAGTATATTACGTTAAGCAAAGTGGTATGCATGCCATTGTATACCTTGGGCAGCAAGTAACTTACTTTGCATGCTTAAGCCAAGTGTTGGAATAGTAATGCCAAGTGTTGAGGTTTAGGCCATTTGTCAAGGGCCTTAGGCCAAGTGTCGAGAGCAATATGTCATGTGTCAAGAACCTTAGGGCATATGGAAGAAGTAATTAGGATGTGTCTAAGATCCTAGGCCAAGTGGAAGATGTGCTAATGCCCATGTGTCGAAGTTTTTAAGCCAAGAGGAAGAGGTAGCAACGAGCGAGCATCTCGTCGGCGGATATTCAGCGACAGCCTTTCGTATTTTCGGCATAATTTCCTCCACAGAACTCCGATTGAGGTGTTGTTGGTGGCGTTAGAAAGCTACGAAAAAGAGATAAAATTTTTATTTTATAAGCAAGAGCTAAATATGCTTTTAAAAGATCTCAAAATTAGTAACAAGGACAGAGTAGATGTTTGCGAGTTTAAGGAGTATAAGTAAAAGACGAGTATTTTAAATATCGTTGTCAAAAACGATAGAATTTAAAAGGAATTTTATTTGTTGTGGATCATTATTATTACTAAAATAAGATTTTAATAATATATAAAGACTTGGAAATTAAGGGGTGTTACACCGGGGACCTCAAACACACATACAAGGTATACGGAACAAGTCTCAAGCAAATCGGACAAGCCGATCAAAAGATAAAACGATTTTAAAGTCAAAAGGGTCATCAGCCGGTCGCAGACAGGCTGCCGGTCAGCCGGCTGACAACCCCTTTACAAAACAGCCTTAAAAAAACGAACCTATGAGGAAGGATCGCCAGCCGGTCCACCGGCCGCCGGCCACCCGGCTGGGAGATCAACCTCTTACTTCCCCTTTCTACGCAAAAGGTAACAACAACGTGTCTCAGCCGGTCGACCGGCGGCCGGCCAACCGGCTGAGCACCCACTCAGCTTGATTTCCCAAAAACACGCAAAAATACCAAATGCCCTCCCAGCCGGTCGACCGGCTCAGACTCCCTGAACCAAATTTCGCATTTTACAGTAGTTCTAAATTCTCGATTAAATCGCTACCAAACTCAAAATTCGCAACAAGCAAAGATTACCCAGCATATTATACATACATATGATTCAATAGCAAGTGAAAATCTCAACAACAAACACATATGAGCATTAAACTTAGTATTCGTCTTAAGATTATCAAAACTGAAAATGAACACAGGGGCATATGAATAAACCATGTAACCTCAAATACATCATGTGAGACTAATCCCTAGCATGTTACTAAACTTATGCAACAATAAAAATCCACAAAATCAGAAACCATCAAAGAATCCACAACAAAAGTGCTATTTTAACAAAAAGGCCGAGTTACTCGTAATTGTCACCATAAAAGCGTTTATGCTCCAAAATCCTCCTCAATGACGTAGCTATCAACTTCAGGATCTTCTAAACCAACCCCTACAACAAAAGAAACGGAATTTATAAGTCTAAAACGGAATTTAGCCAAAACATCGTCTTTTTCGGGTTCGACGAAATTGAAATTGAAAGAGATAGAAAGCTTGGAAATCTCGCAAGGATTCCGAAAATGTAAGACTTACCGCGATTCGAGTTCGGGAAGAGGTTGAGATGATGATTTTGAGCTTAAGAAATGAAGGACAATGGTGGAAATGAATGTAACAGTGAAGATGGTTATGAATGTCGATAAAGGGTTTATTTTAGGGTTTAAGTAGTGTCCTTTCCTTATTTTGAGTCGGGTTACTTGTTTTGTGAACGGATTCAAGTCGGGATTAAATCAGCGAAGTGAACATCTTAAGAACTAAGGGTATTCTTAAGACGGATCTTAACGGAAAGATTTAAAATAACTTTACGATTTATTATTAAATTATTATTATATTCCGTAAAATAATTTAAAATCCTTAAAATATTATTTACGAAATACGGGATGTTACATTCACAGCAGCAACAGAAGTGTTGACAGATTGACTGACAGTTGGTGATCTTTAAGGCGATTTGCCAACTCGGTCATCATGTGTCCTACTAAATCCTGGAGGGTCAGGTCTTTTTTCCTTATGCTTGAGGTGGTTCCTATAGTCAGACCAGGATGGAGGGTGTAACACCCCCATTTATTCAGGGGCCTGATCTAGGACTCCCCAAATAACCAAGGGTGTTACCATCTCGGATAACCGAGGCAGTAGATAATCACAAGAAAGAAATACAGTACTTTATTAAATAATTTAAATGATAAAACTAGAAGTCTCAGAGTATTACAACTGTCTCTTAAGATAAACACTATAAGTCCAGATCAAGTGAAAGAACTAAGTAACATGAGCTAATGCTAGACGGGTCTGATCCATAGTCTCTCCTCCCTTCCAGCTCCCATGAGTCTAAGACCTGTCATTCTGCTCCCCAATAAATTGGATCAACACGGACACAATCAAATAAACAGGGTCAACACGAGGTTGAGTAGGTAATATAATCAAGACAAGAAATAACACAATTTACATTTCCTCCATCTCCTCATCATTCATTCCTCCACCACACCTCCAACACATCACACCTCTCCATGGCCATATCACAAGTCCCTTATCACAAGACCCATATCACAAGACCCTTTTCACATGCCCCGTCTCCACGATAGTCAATAATAAGCAATCAGTCTCAATATATCACAATTAAATATAACAACCAGATAATGAGTATCCACATGTCAGTTCACAATCACATGCACAGATATTCCCCTACCTCAATAGTCGGATGGAGTTGTCAGTTGCACAGCTGCTAAAAATGTTCCACTCGGGAAATCGTTACCTAAACGCGTAATACATATGATTAATAAGACTCCCTAAATCACGTGATACAAGTACGACTACTATATATAGAAACTTTCCTAAAATAGACATCTCCCAAAAATAGTAACTTCCAAAATTGGTAACTTTCTAAACATAGCAACTTTAGTTTGAAATACAAACTATTCAAAATATACATTAATAACTACATTAATACCTTCCAATAATGAATACTAATATTCCCATAACAATAACAATAACAATAATACTAATATTAATAATAATATTAATAACATAATTAATAAAAAGAATATGTAAAATAAAAATAAAAAAAACAAAACAACTCTAACACTCCAACCCGCGGTCCCCAAACGCCCCCGCACGGCCGCGTGGCCAGCTTTGCCCCCGCCGGCAACCACCAGACGCGACTCCCACGCATCCCACTACACCACTGACCAACACTAGGGCCGTCGACTTCCTCCGGTGATGTGAACCAGAGCCGTTACCAGGCCTGGTTCACGACCTACTGTACAACACCCTCTCAACAACCCCCCGCGAAGGCCCCTGAAACCACTACTGACAAGGCTGACACCGACTATACTCACCACGAACACCACCCCCGACAACAGGTGCCTAAAACCACCATGGTACCACCGCATAGACCTCCACTTAGTCGGCGGTGATACCATCCCAACAACCCCCGTCAACCAGACACACCCCAAACCTTCAGACACTCCCTTTCAAACCCCCTGACGACATCCCCTTTCTCCACCGCGACCAACCACCACCAACCCCGTGATTACCACCACTCGCACAACCTGACAACCCTCTGCCTAGTAACACCAAAACCCAGAATAAAACTATACGGACTCCTTTTAAAAACTGATCACAAAAAAGTAAAATAACACCTATGTTTAAACGCACTGTAACAGCCACCATCTGACCCCAAGTTAGCCACCCTCGAAGAGGGCCTTAAACAGCCAACAACACTTAAACAAAAACCTACATACGTTCACTACATGTCTTGGTATAGAAATGTGCAAAAACAACAACAATTACATCTCTAGTATACCCTCTAAACAGGCGACAAAACCCATACAGTAGACATGAGTTAAACGTGATTATGGTGAGCATACCAGAATTATGGCCACAACGAACCACCTTAGATCCACCTACAACCACCGTGAGCGGCCTCCTTCTCTTCCCTAATATGGCGGCTAGGGTTTAGTGTAGAAGTTTTAATGTTTGTATTAGGTTTAGGGTAAGAAGACCTCTTCTTTTTAATGACGGCAGAGGGGAGTATAAGCGGCGTGAGTACGGGCTTGATTGCTCTAAGACACGGAAATCGAGGCCCATAACATTGGTGTTGTTGATCCCAGGTTCGAGCCCCCTAAGCGACATAATATCCTCTTCTATTTTGATGACTTACATTCCCCAATTCGAATCCCACCAAGTCTATTTTGCATAACATGAACGGAAATACACTAGCTCACTTAATAAATACTATAAATGATTATATAGTCTACCCATAAATTATTATATTTAATAATAATAATACGGGTTATTACAGAGGGAATTTCTCTAACAGTACATTGGCTATAAAGGTGTCATCTAATTTCATACCATCATTAACCACATCAGCACATAAATTCTCATAAACATGTACTTGTTCTATAATAGGTTTCCCGTCAATCATCTGAAACCCCAGCCACTTACCCACAACATATTTCTTTTTCCCCGCGTCATCAGCCCCATATTTAGTTTTACTACCATATCACTTTGGCAGACTTATGAATCATAAAAAGGTCGAACATGGTGTCGGTCATGTTGTTCAGAAGTTGGCATCTAGCAGTCTTATTATCCTTATCAAATTTCTTAACAACATCCTCATTAGACTTAACACTAGAAACAGCAGCAGCACCATTAGCTGTTTCCTTAGCAGCAGAGGGGACGGGTAACACTACAGTAGGGGGATCACTAAACAGCACGTAATCAATTTTTAGTTGTTCAAAAAAACATGAGCAGTTTTTGTGACCAGCGCTTCTAGTTATTACTATCGAGACGTTCAAGTTTGGTCAAATCAGGAAGGGTTTTTGCCAAAATGAACGACATGTTACCGCAATAATAATATAGTTTTCAAATTGTTGGTACTAAGATTACAGAACTCGGGAATACTGTAATTGTACAGAACTTAAAATTGCAGTAACGAAAGTTAGAAGATCAGAAATACCGAAAGAGAGGTAGTGACGTGGTGAAACCACTGCATTGAAAACTATATTTCCGGGGTTTAACAAGGAGGAATAAATTTATAATTATTAAAAGAATAAAAAACAAGTTGATATGAGTAGAAAATGTAATAATTTCTATTTATATGGGTTAATTTATTTATTAGAAAAATAAAATTTGGTGTAAACTATAGAACGGGAGGGAGGGGAGTATATTATTCCATAATAAGATTCTCATTATTAGTAGCTTATTGCTTGGTTTAATTTGTTGACTAATATGCACATAATCTCCCTCTGTTACTATATAAATCTCCTAATAAAACATTGTACTATATATTATTCCATTTTATGTTTGCATGATCTCCTCACCAAAGTCTTCTCTTTTATTCTCTTCTCATCGTTTCTTTGTAAATAAGCTTTAATGGCTACAAATAATACAATGGAAACTGCTTGTAACGAAACAAATCCTCATTTTTCATTGCTAAAGAATCTCTCTACGGTTTTCCTTGTACTAGGAGCCCTTTCTTTCCTTTCCTTTTCGTTTTTCTCCTTACATTCTTCCAAATACCTCCTCTCCTTTCGAAGCCCTTTTTCTAACTTATACCAGGTTATTATTTTCCTTCATTCCACTCAATTTTATACGTTTGATTGAAATTTAACTCGCGTGTATTCCATAAATATATAGAATTATAGAAATGACCGCAAGAGAGAACATGATATTATTTATGATATAGAATTGTTATTGTGGTATGTATACATGTAATATATTTTTGAATTTCAGACATTTAAACATTTGCATTTTGGTGCGAGACTCTGAAATTTTTATTTGACCATGGTTAATAAAATGTCGTATTTACCGACTTAATCGTGACATGTCAAGTTAGTGTTCAATTCAAGTCAGTGATTTTTAGCTCTACTATGAGAGTCTTGAATTATCTATAACAACCAGTTAGCTATGACCAGAAATAATAAACTTATTTCAATCGGTCTTTTTCAAAACAGATATATTAATCTTACACCGACCATCAAATAGCAACCTACTTAGTTATATCATAGATGAGACAATTTATTGATAGGCCATAGGCATTATGCCTTTATCCCGTTTACTACCTATTTTAAATCTAAGATGTTTTCAATAATTTATAAATTAGAAACTCATTCAATTATATTGCATTTTATTAGGTTATGTCATCTCACATATACTCAGGCGGAGCTAGCCTTTGGGCTGTATGGGCTTTAGTCCTATAAGAATTTAGAAATAAATAAAACTTGGTGTTAATCTAAGTATATTATTACAGTAGCACATATGGTTGTGGGGATTGCAATAAGAGTTTTATAAATCCAAAGGTTATGTGTTTGAGTCCTACATTCAATAAATTTTTCAATTTTTTTTCTTTTAAGATTTATTAAGACTAGTCAAAAAAATCAAGATTGTTTAAATTTTAGACTAGTATATAAATTTCACGTTGATAAAAATTTAAATCAATATTCCTTTCATATTTTTGTATATGACGTCTTTCTTTTTCGAGGTGAATATATATTTGACTTTGATTTTACAGAAATACAAAAGTCGGGAAATTATATAATTATATAAGGGAATTCAGTTACAACAAGTGGTCTTGCAAAAAAACATATAGTTTTTTTTATGAAAGAGATGAATATTTTGGCAATTTCAACATATTTAGTAATTAAAATATCTTTTAATTTGGAAAATGTGTTAATTTTTGTTTGTAAAGTACTCCTATTATGGTATGACATTCTTGTCAATGGATGGTTGAACGTAACAAGAGATTCTTGTCAATCGAAAACTACTTCTTTTCGAATAAATAAATAATTTACTTGTAGACGGAATTGAATACATTATCATTTTGACCAGTAATATAATATAGCTCAGATACCGATTCCACAAAATTTTGTACTAAAAAAAATTTGTTTATATATATGTTAATTTAATTCAGGCCTATATAGTTTCGAATCCTGGCTCCGCCACTGCATATACTATGCTAACCATGCACATTGCAAAATTCATAGGATGAGCTAGGAGAGACTCTAGAAAAGGCAGCAATGGCAGATAAAACCGTGATAATCGCGGTGGTAAACAAGGCATACGTTGAAGGCAAAGTGATGGAAGCAAACATGCTAGACCTTTTCTTGGAAGGGTTTTGGGAAGGGGAAGGGACAAGGGAACTTCTGAAGCATTTGGTGCTCGTCGCAGTCGATCAGACTGCGTACGAGCGGTGTCTATTCCGTGGACTCCACTGCTATAAGCTTGAAACGGAGGGTGTAAATTTCATGAAGGAGGAAGTCTTCATGTCCTCAGATTTTGTCAAAATGATGTGGACAAGAACTTTGTTTCTTACTCAGGTCCTTCACAGAGGTTATAATTTTATCTTCACGGTATTTACCCTTCCTCCTCCTTTATTAAACTTGTCATGCTAGGCATATCTGCCTTAAATCTTAAAACGATTAAATATTTGCCGAATGTCAAAAATTTTGTGGTCTTTATTAGCACCATGCATGCATGAACTAGTATTTGACTGATTTTAAACTTTAAGACTGTGACTCCATCTTAGCAAGACTTACTAGTATCTATTTCATATTCTTTGCAGTATTATTTGTTTTTGCACGTTTGTCAATGATAAATTCATTTGTACAAACTTATAACTATAATAAATTATAATACCAATATACTTCATTTTAGACGTGGAAACTATTTATAAGATGCAGAAATATTAATCCATTTTTTGAAATAAAATTTAATATTGCATGGTACTTCTAAAACAATGGGGAATGATCAATGATGGGGTGGTATGAGGTTAATGTGTTGGGAACCATTGAAATTGAGAATTAATGTGACATTGTAAATTTACCCAAAATAGTAACAAAAAATATACCTTTTTTTATATACTCATAAATGAAATTACAGTAAATAAATAAATTATATCCATTTTTAGCAAAATATATCAAACCCACGTAAAAAGAACACTACCGACATCTAACCCATGTTCAATGCATAGAACGAGTGAGTATGGAGTCATTGACATTTGCAAATTGCATTGTTAGATTTGGAAAAAATGTCGCTTCTTTTCACACTACGCTTCTCTACTTATATCCGAATATATTGATCAGACTCGCTCGTTTAAAAGTTATTGGCATAGGTATTTGTTTAATTAAACGTTGAATTCGGTTATTTTTATGTTAATTATACATATTTTGGTTTAAAATGAGGCGTTGAAGTAGTATTAAATATTAACCCTTATTTGAGTGTCTAGTATTAAACAATGTACTAGAAGAATTCGAAGAGGCGGAGTAATATAAGTTGTACGTGTTGCTACATTATGTACACTATTGTTAGAGATGGTCTCTTTCTCATTTAGCTAAACAAATTGGAAAAATAACTACTCTGTATAATTGAATTGGTATAAAAGGTAGGTGAGTATTCATTTTTTTGGTCTAGATTAATAGGTTTAGTCTCAATTTGAGTTCTCAAATAAAATTATTAATTAAGCCAGGAAAGCTCCCTTCTTCATAATATCTAATATTACTGCATTCTCATGCTTGAACACGACTCACAAAACATACAATTAAATTAAAATAACTCTATATAAATTAATTTAAGTATTGATAAATAAATATTTCATAAATTTATAATGACGGTGTTCATTTTTTTGTAGTCCATATTATAAATAACCTATCAACGGTTCTCATATGAGACATGGCCTGGTCTTGTACAATTCCTTAGGTTCCTCATATAAATAACCTACAAAAGTAGCAATCATCACACCGCGTAATCTGGGGCGAACCCACGACCACAGGTGGGAATTTAAAGGCTCTACCATTGAACCACAAAATATTTATTATACATTTAAGGGGATAACATTTGATTATCTACTATTCCGCAATATGTGGGGTAGCGAAAATCCGTCTTTTAAACCAATTTTCTAAAATTTAGGGTAGCGATCATCATCCCTTCTTATTAAATGGGTTCACTCCTGCGTATAATATAGAGTTGAACTTAGATTTATTTAATATGCACCCATGTTTTATCTTCAAATGGGAGAATATCTGTATACTCAATTTAAATCCGGACTGTTTATAAGAAACAAATTATTTCATGTATGTGATATATATTATTCGAATTGTATGTGATATACTCCCTTCTACCAACATTAAATGTCTCATGTCCCGTGACCGTCATTCGGACACTCAACACTCGTTGAACCTATGGCTAAACATATTACAGTTTAGACGAGGAATAAAATTTTAAAAAGGACCGATTAGAAGATGAGTTTGAGCGGAAAAATGAGAATTAGTTATAGTAGAGGTGAATTGTATCTTTACTTGTTTAGATTTAGCTACAAATACATGATAAAATAAAATTATATGTTATTTATAACCATATAATATATACTAGTATTTTATTATATTTAAATGACGTGTCTCGTGTCCTAAATTTCATGGGATGTCGTGTCCGTTTTGGTGCTACCTAGTTGACAATTATGCATGTACTTCACTCCTCATAGCCTCACATATCCCCTAGGTAGCACAGACACTTCGATCTCGTAATGAGACGTACGGTGTCCGACACCGTGTCCGATATCGACACTCCACGGACACACGCCAAAACGTGTCAGACGCCTAAACAACCGTATCTAAGTTTCTACATTTATTTGGGCACGTGTTCGACGCGTGTCCATGGTATTTGAGCCGTGTCTGTCGCGTGTCCACGGTATTTGGTTATCATTTGTGGTGAATGATGTTCTTCAGACGAGAAATGCGCCATCGAAAGAGATTAATTAGAATATTGGTTCGAATGTGAAATGAAAATGAGTTATTATGAAGAGCAAGTTTTACCTTCACTTTTTTAAAATTAATATCGAATACTTTTACAAAAATAAAATCAAACATTTATAGCTACAAAATGTATATTTTATTAAATTTAAATAACGTGTCCTGTGTCCTAAATTTCATGGCATGTCGTGTCCGTGTCCGTGTTGGTGCTACCTAGCATATCTGCATATCCCTCAACATGACCACTCAAATGGGTCCCACGGTCAAGTCAAATAAAAGCTGCATAAACTATCGATTTTCGGTTGGATTAAAGTCAGAATATGGGTTTGATAATTAAAAAAAACATACCTTTTAAAATTAAATCATAATTAAGTCAAATGGGTCCCACGGTCAGGTTAAATAAAAGCCGCATAATATGATTAAATTATTTATTTATCATTCTCATATTAAGAAAATATCGAAATAAAATCATTTTAATAAGTATTTTATCATTTAATGACATAATTTAAGAGGCAGTCACTCAGAAGACTTACTGTAAAAGTTATATTAAATCAAAACAATTATACTTCCTCCTATTTCATATATTATTCCCTTTTGAATTGGACACAAAGATTAAGGTCGAGAATAAAATAAGTGTAAAAATTTGGGTGTTGATGATAGGAGAGATGGATGAATAATTAGGAATTAGATAAGAAATTGTGACTCATAAATATTAAAAAAAGAATAAAATCCTCTTTTTATAAAAGGAAATACATCTAGAGAAATCTGATTGGCGGAAGAAAAAACTAATTGCCCCTCTCCCCAATCCCTAATTAATTACCCTCTCTCTTCTCCACTATTATTAAGGTAATTAATTACCCTCTCTCTTCAATTCTTATTATTTTCCATATAAGTACATTAATATATTCATATGTTAAAAAGCTTATGATAAAAAAACATTAATCACATTCAACCTTGCGATAAAAATTATACACAAAAACAAATCGGAAATCTGTATAGAAATTCATTTAATAGAGGATAACAAAATTTATAATAACAAACAAAAATTACATTTCCGGAAAAATTAACTTCTTGAATACCTTGAAAAATAAAACGAATTAGGAATTCTTGTGTGAGACAGTTTCATACTATAAGACGGTCAACATATATAAAAAAAAAGTCGTTTACATATGCATATTTGATCCGTTCTAAACTTAAACTGGTAGCCTTGTCCTACCTAAAAATTTGTATAATTTTATAATGTCAAACATCAAACAAATGCGTTGTTTTTACTTACGTCTAAGTTGAGTGTATAAATTCTTTTTATTTTTTAGATCGATATACTTGCGATACAAAAATTATATTTTTATTAAATATATTCACCTTTTTATTTTTATTTTTTCAGTTTAAACCCGTGCATTTTTGCACGGGCGTAAAACTAGTATGAGTAAAAGAATTGGGCGGTGTTTGATAATAGGAGGGGGAAATGAATAAAATACGAGTAAAAGTTTCCAAAATAGAAAAGGAGAAGAAAATCTGAAAAATCCGTTTTAGGAAATATGAAAAAATATATGGAATAGGCGGGAGTATTTTTTAATTTAGATGTAATATAAAAATATTATCATTAATAATATTCTTGACGGGTTAGCGGTCGGGTTTCGACCCTAAAATAATAGGTTGTTTTAGGTCGCGGATCAAAATTTACGGATCTTTAACCCTAAGAAACCAGGCCGGGACGAGTTTACGGTCAGGTCATGGTTTCAAGGTGTATCATCCGCCCTAAAATTATTCAACCAAGCTATTGATCAAAATTTCAACTAGCTTACTTTTTCGTGCAAGCGTTCTATTAATAGCTTAATTATTTATCGAAATAAGATAGTTGAAATGAAATGTTATATACCTATGGTAATTAATTGATGAAAAGTAAACTAACTTATGTGATCAAAGTAAATTGTTTAACTAAAGATGAGGTACTTTTTAATTAATTTATCAAACATTTTAATAAGATCAACGACCTTATCAATTTCTAACTACAGCTAGTTTTAAAGTTTTCAGCTAACTTCTTTAGTCGAAATAATTAAACCTTAATTTTGTACAAATTGTAAGTGTTTCGTACTCCTAATCATTTTGTGTGTGGAAAACAGGATACAGATGTTATATGGTTAAGAAATCCATTTCCAGTACTAACAACAATCACAAACAAGACTCAAGGCTTCGATATTCAGCTCAGTGTCGATTATTACAATGGAGATCCATCTTCCATTCGTAACCCGATTAACACTGGATTCTACTTTGTTAAATCGAATACCAAAACCGTCTCCTTATTCAAGAAATGGTATAGTTTAAAGGACAATTCTGGCGGAGCTAAAGAGCAGGATGTCCTACAAAATCTAACAAGGCACGGTGTGCTTACCGAAATGGGCTTAACACCGAGGTTTCTTAACACCAAATTTTTTAGTGGGTTTTGTCAACCTAGCTCGGATATCCGATCTGTGATCACGGTGCATGCCAATTGTTGTAGGTACATTAAGGCTAAAGTGACGGATTTGTCTCAATTACTTCGTGACTGGGGTACGTTCAAAGTCACGCCTGCTAATGAAACGTCTTCATTTCGATGGTCACCGCATGTGGAGTGCCACAACTCTTGGAACGCAACGTACGGGAATCATTAAATTTAGTTTATCATATAAAATGATTTAATTGTATTGCTAAGGAAACGGCCAGTTCTTTGGGCACTAAGACGATTTCATCATGTATAAAAGAACCGACTCAGATAAATTTTTGTGCTTGTAAAAATATTATTGTTGAACTTTTTTCTTTTACGAAATATCATTTGTAATGAACCTATACACTTCAGTAGTAGTGTAGTACTAATTAAGAGAATGAACCTATATGCTCCGAATTAATCATCCGGAATAGAATTACATCTACATTATTCGACAGTCGGTACATTAGCCACACCCGTAAAGGGCGGCCAGAGTAGAAGAACTTGCAAGTGAAGAAGTCTTTTCAGCAGGCTTTGAGAATAACTTAACGAATTGTTGGTTTATTTTTAAACATCCCAGGTGCCCAAGATCATTGTAGCACTCTTGCAGGTCATGTCGCGTACATGGAGGATCAGTACGTAGCCAATATATGATTACTGGCCGCTTCAAAACAGACATGTCCCGTAAATTAACATCACGAGACTCATTACTAAAATTACGTCTTGAAGACCACGCAAAAGCAAATGAGAGAATTGAGTTGAGATGGACTGTAAGAGTATGTTAAAAAGCACCTGATAAATATGTGAGCAAGCTAGATTCATTAGATGCGACATTGATAGATACTGCACACAACTTATTCTGCACTTATGTTTTTAGTAATATAGAATGGCTACTACTACACTTGTATACTTAGTACTCCATAATATATAATTGGATCCGTTGTATGATTCTATGTTTATACCCCTTCAATTCGGACAGACCGTTGTTTGATTCAATATCGACCAGGCATGACCTTCGCACCAGTTAATGTCAACTCCTTTCTTCTCTTCTCATCTCATCTTATAAAACACCATTATAATTAGCTCTCTAATCACTACTACAACTACAATGAAAACTTCTAACCACAAAAATCCTCAATATTCATTGCTTAAGAATGTATCCATACTTTTCCTAGCCTTAGGAGCGCTCTTTTTCTTTGCCTTTTCGTTTTTCTCCTTACATTCTTCCACATCCTTCATCAACCTTCAATCCTTTTTTTCTAATCCTAATCAGGTTTTTCAATCAATTATGTTCCGATCATTTATTTATATTTTCTTATTTAGGTATCTCCGTTATTTCTTTATCTTTCTGTTATTAACATGCATGTACAAGTTGAAAATGTAATGCATAGGTAAAGCACGATTAGGAGTGTCACAATTATTATTTTGGGTCATAATATGATATAGCGTTCGTTCTGACCGTTTCCATTTACAGAGACATACTACATTGCATAACCCCAAAGATGAGCTAGGACAAGCACTCGAAAAGGCATCAATGGCAAATAAAACGGTAATATTGGCGGTAGTAAACCGGGCATATGTAGAAGGAGAAGTGGTGCCAAACATGTTAGACCTCTTCTTAGAGGGGTTTAAGGCAGGGGAAGGCACAAGTGAGCTTGTGAAGCATCTGCTGATTGTGGCGGTCGATCAAATAGCCTACGACCAGTGTCTTCTCCGTGGCCTTCACTGTTATAAGCTTGAAACGGACGGTGTCGATTTCACAAGGGAAGAAGTGTTCATGTCTTCTGATTTTGTTAAGATGATGTGGAGAAGAACTCTGTTTCTTCTTGAGGTCCTTGAGAGAGGCTATGATTTCGTCTTCACGGTATGTAAGGATGTTGTATCCCTCCCTTTCCCTCCAAATTAATCTCGTCATCCAAACAAGGCCTAAATCTCGAGTATCGTTTTGTGAAACTTTTGTTAACGACTAATTATCACTTGTGATGTCGAAAAACAGGATATAGATGTCTTGTGGTTAAGAAATCCTTTTACGATCCTAAGCACAAGCACGACTCGAAGCTGTGATATCCAGTTTAGCACCGATTGCCATTACAACGGCGACCCATCTTCTACTCGTAACCCTATTAACACCGGATTCTACTCTGTTAAATCGAATAGCAAGACCATCTTTCTATTCAACAAATGGTATAATTTGAAAGATAATTCGCAAGGTGAGAAAGAACAAGATACCCTAAAGAAGTTAATAAAACACGGTGTACTTTTGGAGTTGGACATAAATACTCGATTTCTCGATACCAAATTATTTAGCGGTTTTTGTGAAGATAGTTCGGATATTGAATCCGTGATCACGGTCCATGCCAATTGTTGTAGGTTTATTAAGGCTAAAGTGGCCGATTTGTCTCAGTTGCTCCGTGAATGGGCTGCGTTCAAAGTAATCGCGGCTAATGCAACATCTTCATTTCGATGGTCTCCACACTGGGAGTGCAGAAACTCTTGGAGCTCGACCTATGGGAATGACTGAATCTCTTATCTATAAAAAGAATAGAATTTAAAGCAATTCTATTGGTTCTCAAGTTTTAGAAAAATAAAAAACTTCCTTCATGCCTACCCCACCACTTAATATCAACTCTTTTATTTCCAAACTATCAAACATAGTTTTAAAGTTTACATTTTAATTACTAATATCACTAAATTAAAGAAAATTACAACAAAAATTGTCAAATAATTAAATAGTTGGAAGGTTAAAAAATAATTTTTTTTCATTTTCTTCATTCTTTTTTGCTAATTTGGTAAATATATACTTGATCATTATTATCCTTTTCGTTTTAATTTACAACGATTGTAAGCAAGATTTATCGAATAAATTTATATCATTCATTCATTAAAGGGGGTCTAATTTTGTAGATGAAATAGAATATTAGTTTTCAATTATTAAAAAAGAAAAAAACAAAAAACTATTAATAAATATTTATAGTTCCCTATTAGATCGGAAATATAAAAAAAATTGACGAAATAAATAAATTGTAAATTTATATTTTTAATTTTAATTTTATTTTTTGTTTAAGATCGCCTAAGTTAATAAATACTATTAATAAATGTTTATAGACCTGTTTTTGTTTCCACCTATGATTTATATGTAATTTTTTCTGTTTCCCCTTTTATTTTAATCATATATGAAAAAATCGTCTTAAACTAAGACGATCTTAACAAAAACAACAATTGTTATGTATAACCACCCAGGTTCGAAAATTTATATAGTACTCTGTATATAATTTCAAAGTATATACTTTTGAATTTTATTTTATTATATATGTGTATATTTATATACTGTGCATTTTGTGCACGCGTATAAAACTAGTTTAGTTTTATTGCACATAGACAAATGACTAGAAACGGAGAAATTAATTAGTTTTACGTCTCAAAGAAATTAATAGAGGGTGTAAAAAATGACGTGATTATAACTATCCCATTTAAATTTTGGGTATTGATTTTCGCAGTACATCTTTTACTTAACGCAGTACACGAATAACAAAAGTACCCCTCTCATACTATCATTCAGCTAGGTAGCACCAAAACGGACATGGACACGGACACGGACACGACACGGACACGGGACACGACATGCCATGAAATTTAGGACACGGGACACGGCATTTAAATTTAATAAAATATACATTTTTTAGTTATAAATTTTTTATTTTATTTTTGTAAAAGTATTTTATATTATTTTAAATAAGTAAATGTAAAATTTGCCCTTGATAATAAATTTATTTTCAATCCTCATCCGAATCAATATTCTAATTGAGCTCTTTTGATATCGTATTTCTCATCTTAAGAACATCATTCACCACAAATGATAACCAAATATCGTGGACACGCGACGGACACGGCTCAAATACCATGGACACGCGTCGGACACGTGCCCAAATAAATGTAGAAAGTTAGACACGGCTGATTAGGTGTTGGACACGTTTCGGCGTGTGTCCATGCCGTGTCGGTGTCGGACACGGTGTCGGACACGGTACGGCTCATTAGGAGAAGTGTCCGTGCTACATAGTCATTCACTCCTCTCATCTTTCTACTGCACAAGAAAAAACAAAAATAGGAAGAAAAGAAAGAACAAACGTATTGAAATTTTCCACCATTAACACCCATCCAACCACCCACCAAGCCTCCAACAAAAGTTCATAACCTTTCTCGTCGATCACCGGCTTGCTAGTGTTGTTAATAACCATCCCCAACGGACCCACACATCCCATCACCAATTTTGAGCAGAATTGAAAATCTGGGGTTTGCTAATCAGTTCAATTAATTCAATCAAGGGTTTTCTTAAAACATGTTTTTATATTCCGTGAGGATAATTAAGATGTTAGTGGTATTCAAACTTATAGTTATATGATTTGTGGAGTTTGGGGATAAAGATGAAATTTAGGGTTTGTCTAAAGCTATGAATTGGGGAAATTAGTTTGAATAATTGTGTTTGAATTTGGGAAAAAAATCAGATTAATTTAATCCATAATTTACAATTAACAAATCAATTAGCTATCTATTACTAATTTAAGAAATTTGTTTAATTGAGAGAATTGTATTGTTAGAAATTTAAAGAATTTGGTTTACAACTTTCTTTCAATGAAAGGGTATGAAATGGAAAATGTTAAGCAAAAAGTACTGCGATAAGTAAAAATGTACTGCGAAAATAAATTACGTAAATTTTTTGCTCGGTTATTTCTTTATCTTTCTGTTATTAACATGGATGTACAAGTTCAAAATGTAATGCATAGGGACTTGTGTTTTCACTTTTTTGTATTTTCTTAAAAAAAGTTGAGTAAACATGTACAAATACGATATAGAGGATAATAAATCTGGACGACTCTTTAGTTTAATAGGATTCTCTCGATACTCATGACTTGCTTTTGGGAAAGAAACACAGGAAGTGGTATTATGGTGAGGCATTAAGATTAAATTCCAAAATGATCCTCCCCCTCACACATCATCTCCTACCCAAGTCGCGTTTCTTAAGGGAGCTCTAGTCAATTCACAAATTCGAAATTTAACCAAGTAGGAAATGGCAAGACTAAATAATAAACCAAGAAAGGCAACAGGTACGAAACTAAATCAGATGAAGTACTTGGTAGGGAAGCGTAAATATACCTCCTAATTTTTACTACCAATGTTTAGGTTAGAGGAGTAAACTTACCCCAACCAAAAATCCGGCAAGTGGAACAAAGGTTACGCCCAAGAACGCAAGGGACAGTTCGCTAGGTGGGCGCTTCTCTGGAACCCTAAAGATGTGGTTGATTTCTGCTTTAGGGCCAAACCTTGAAAGAGGATCAACAGGTTGAACTGGTGGACGAGTTGCCTTCTCAGGTGCTTCAGGAAGATCTAAATCAATAGAGCCCAACGCCCGGATGAACGAGTTTTCCTATAAAAAAAAACGAGTTAGAAAACTGCACCAATGCAAGTAAATCAGATACTGGAAACTGAACACAATTTTACTTACCATGGCAGCATCTCCAACTCTGAGTTGAAGATCATATTTTCCTGAAAGATAATAGAGCTTGTCCACGAGTACAAGGAAATCCTACGCCACAAATATGTTAGTTACTGAACAATGACACCTAATAACAATGCATCTTTTTAGACATCTGTCCTATTTGTATTTGCACAAATATTTGATTTCCCCACAACTAACCGTATGGCAATTTTATCAATGTTTTTGGGTCATTACCACAACCTAATCACAAGAAATATTCTATGTTCTGATGTTCTATTAGTGATCTACCTTCACCCAACTTCTCTTCCTCGTTACTGCAAAACATCATGCTTCTTTATTTTGCTAGAATATTACTTTTGATAAAACGTAGATAAAATCAAAACTGGCAAATAAATATACCATATGTGGTCACTATTTATCATTCCGAATTCCAATGGAATCAAAGACTCGTTATTGTTTGACTGTGGATTATGATGGAATAAAGTAAAATGACTCCCTAAACTGGATGAGTTTCTTTATAATGTGAAGTAACAAACATTTTTTGTCGTACTCAATGCAATTTTTATCTTGGGTCATTCGGAAACACCCTCTTCGTGTTACGAGAACAAGGATAAGGCTATGTACATCCAGGTCCCCCTTACCCTGGCAGAGGAGGCACTGGGGTAATTTTGTTGTTTATGTGGTCTCTGTTAGTATAAACATGATAAACTATGAATGTTGGTATATTTTTTCTATAGATTTACAAGAGTTTAATTACAGGGTGTTGCAAAATTGTAACAAAGCTGGCCTTAGTTTTAGCATCGGCTTAACAACTTTTTTAGAGGCCTAACGAATGAATACTCAGCGAAAGATATGCTGACCCGTGGACTGGGTAAGGGTGAGACTTAGGTCAGGAGGTTTTCACTCATTTAGTCATTTAGGTATGCATTTTAAAAAATTTAAAGTCACATGCTTAGTTACTAGGGGACATATATGAATCATTGGATATAAAACGGTACAAGAAATTTACCAGTGTCATCTCGTACTTTCTCCCTGAGCTCCCAACCACAAATACATGTTCCACGTTTGTCTCATGTCTCAACTTAAGTAATACCTGCACCCCATCCAGATAAGCATACAATAAAAGGTAATCACATAATCAGAGAATGAAACCAGAAGGTATCAAACCTGATGGGGCTTGAATGCCTTTCCAAGAGAGGTAGCCAACTGGAAGGATATGCGCAGTTTTTGGAGATGATTTGCAGAGAACGAGACTGAACTATCTGCAGACAAATCTAACCTGCAGGTCCATAATTTATCATAAGATAATTACTATTGGTAGCTTGTTTTCAGTAACTGAAGCATTTTCAATTCCTAATCAATAGATTGCCAGTTGCATGCTAAAAAAAATAGTTTCAGTAGTACCAACGAAAAGATCATAATTCATTTATTTCTGTACTGCTCATAAATATAATGGAGTATTATTGTATTAAACAGTCCTTGAGCATAATCCATTATACAACAAATTATCACAGCACCTCAAGGGCTCTTGCAAATTGCAGAGTAAGGGGTAGTCGGACGTATGCAACCTAACCCATGTTAACTACACAAACAGGCTGGTTCCCGACGATCCAAATAATTGTTCCAAGATTTCGAATTTGCATCAAATGACTGCTAATTCATAATTAAAGAAGCGCATCCAATTTAATGAGTCATTTTGCTTACTCCATTGTATCCAGGATCAAAGACTAAGGAGACTTTGGCTCCACTAAAAATGGAGAAAGAGCATAATCCATTATTAATCTTGAAAAAAGGCAATGAAAATTTCCCATATTACTTACGCTTTCTATGAATCTGCATTCCCAAGGTCGCTATCAAGGACTGATATCTCAGCATTGTCGACTTTAATTACTCCGGTAACAAAAATTTGCACTCGAGTACGACCTCTGGTGGAATAAATGCCACTGTCACTGGAATCATGAAGAGCAATCTAAACGTCGAAACAAGAAAAAATGATGAGTGAAAAGGTATGTCAATCATCATACTCTAAAGCAAAAAAAGAATGAAAAACCAGTGGTACATGGAGAAGTTAGACCTTGAAAACAAACTCATAAACCCCAACATCAATATCTTTCAGAAAAGCATCAAAGAGATGAAATCCACTATTGGCATCATATGTGAGTTCCTGCAATAGAATAGGGAACATAAGCAAGCAGAGAGTCAAGTAAGTTCTGATGAAATTCAGGTCCAATTTGAACTTCGTTTGTATGTTACCTTATTCTCAACCATAGGAGCATCTTTAGATTCAGACTTGGTAGCTTGAACGATTTTCACTGTTAGAGGAGGGGTTGCAGATCCCAGTATTGTGCTCACTTTAACCTGATGATGATCATCGCCATTTAATTGAAGAAAGGTTTATAGATATAGATTGGCAGGATAAGGTTACAACCATTAAAATTCGGGAATAAGAAACAGACAATTGTAAACAGAAACTTTTAGGTCAAACACAGACATGATGAAGGAACACCACATATGAATCATCCAGGGTATTTTCTCAAAATATAAAGACAAAAGATAGGTTCAAATATTAAATTATTAGCCTAATGTGATACCTTCAGCTGGTCATTCTGAGTCAAGGACAACACTGTAGCAGGTAGAGAAATCACCAATGGGACTGATATCCTGCCCAAAGAAATGTAGAAACATATTAGGAACGGATTAAAAACAAGCCAACATTCCCAAATTTTCTTAAATTAACCCGTCATATTTTGTACGAATTTGAAACTATGTGGCAAAATAAGTTAATGGTGAAAAATAGATGATTCAATAAAAAGTACTTTATATTTGCAAACCATTAAAGGCAACTTTATTAGTTCACAACGTAATTATCTTCAATGATTCTCGAATTTTATATTCACCTAATTAACCCCTAGTTATGTTCAATGATATTCTTAATTTATATTTTCAGACCATTAAAGGCAATTTTATTTATTATATTCTCTAAATAATTCGAGAATCATTTTGTGAGTCGGATTCTTGAAATTTCAAATTTAATTTGGTATGAAAACGTGTTACATTACAACCCATTAATTGAAAATATGGGTGCAAATTTCATATTTAATAATGGCTGACTTGTCAAGAATGATTTGTCAAAATCGTAAGGATTTAATTGGCTGGTGAAAACTTGTTTTGTGTGGGTGAATGTAAAGGTGTGTAAGGCCTAATGCTCTTACCAATTACCACATAGTGCCATATATTCATAATTCCAAGATTCTTTTATAGTAACAATGATGATAGGTAGCGAATTATGGTAAACAACCATGATTGGTAGGGAATATATACGGAATATTTAGGATTTGTTATTAGTATAATCTGATTGGTTGTTATTAGTATAATATTATAATATTTATAATATTTAGGGAATCTCGGTATAATATTTAGGGAATCTTGGAATGATTATAATAATAATAATAATAATAATAATAATGTTATAATATTATAATACATAAAAATATATGACTTGATATAAATTGAGGGTTCTCATTGGTCTACGAAACTGATTTTTGTGAGAGTGAATGTGAGTGAGCGAAAGGGTGAACGGTGGAATATTAGCGCGCCACGTATGCAGATTTACATTCTTCTTTTATAGTAATAATGATGATAATTCTAATTATAATATAATACTAATAAAATACTGGAATAAAATACCGAAAATAAACTAAAAACCTAAAAATTATAATTTTATTATGTTAAAAAAACTGCAAATTAATCTTATTTATGTAGATCTATTACTCCTAAGAGATTGAGACGATATTGATAATAATCAAATAATTGACAGTTATAAAGAACACACAAGTAGGGAATAAAAAAACACGAGATCAATATTTCTAATAAAAAATCCGTTAATTATGAAACCATGACAAATAAAATTTGCCTTTTACATTAGCAATGAAATAGGTCGGATTTTAGAGCAAAAAAATGGTTTATTTTAGTAATTTATGATTGATAATAATTTATATATTATCTACTTAATTTTTATTTTGAATTATATTTGTATTAATTAGGCACATATTTATTAGTAACCAATATTTAAAAACAAAACCCTACATTTGTTGTACGGGTATAAAACTAGTATTATATAAAGTCAAAGCAAGTTTCCAATGGTATCGACTACCATTTAAGATTTCCATTGAAAATACCCCTCCCGGTATCCCATTATCCGATTCAAATTAATATGAATTTTTCATTTCTTCTTCCCTCTATTTCTTTCTCTTCTTTTAACTACTTCACGGCATACTTCTTTTCCCTTCTTTACAATTTCTACTCCAGCAGAAATCTTAATATCTTCATCCCAATATTTGGCATATCCCGCAAGTATAATCAAATGTGTCATACCAACCCAAATGATAATAATAAGCTGGCATATTATGGTATCAAATATTGGATTTGAAACCCAGAATCGATTTTCACAGCCTGATCCTAATGAAATGAATCTAGCTCTAGCAGATAGAAATGTCGTTGCAGTGAATCCTTTACATAAACTAGCGTGTAATTAACCCGTGCATTTACCGTGCACGGGTATAATATAAATCTATGTATAAAAAAATGATGTAGGTGGCAGTTTTAACTCAAAAATATAAATATTTTGTATAAATATGAAAATGTTTAAATAAGTGAATATATATGTATAAAATCAATAAATAATTTAAAAATAGATATTAATTCTTACACCTTAAATATTGATTGAAAATAAAACAAACGTAAAGATAATAAAATTCCTTAGGGAAATCAAAGGAGGAAGACGACACGGGTAATCTCATCGTTAATGTGAAAAAGTATAATATTACGTTATACCTGAATGACTCCCATAAACCATGATGTAAGAGGCCGGAGATACTCAATTTTACAGTTGCATTAACAAAACATAGAGATTGTTTCCGAATGATAATCCGGAAATAAAAACATAGATGATTCAAATCATTATTCCTTCATCGTAAGAAAAATCTCGTTTAAAATAGTCATTTTTCTATATTCCGTCCAAAATGAAAGAATTAATGAGACTGTCTCCATCAAGTACAAAAATATCAAACATATTAGTGCAATTCTAAATATAAATACCAACGGAATGTTGTAGAGGTTGTATGATACATGCCCACACCGAGTACTAAAATCAAATAATTAAAGAGCTCATTTTAATCACGCCATATTCAATCTCCTTGCATTTGTGCCTTCAAATTGAAATTGAACTTTGACACCCTTCGTTGTTTCCCTGGAATGCAAACACCAAATGTTAATATAGTATAACATTCATACTTTCTAATTGTGAGATAATTTGCATTTTCAGCAGTGCTTATGCAGTAGCATATTCTGGAAAGTTCTATGGTTCATTAGATTTCAAATAATCAGTTAAGTCTCATTTAATGTGTCCTAGGAAATCTATGTTCCACCAAGGCGAGATTTGGTTAGTGTCTCATCCAAGGAGCATCTTAGGCGCACTCGAGGTGCGCCTTTACAAACTAAGACGGAGTACACAAAATTCGAGCCCTCCAATATGTTTTCCATACGTTAATCACTTGCCCAATGACAATGTATTAGCTAATTTGGCAAGGTGAAACGAATTAAAATATACGGAGTAATAAAATTTAGTACATATTATTCCGTCTAATTCCTTTGAATTGACCCATTTGTTCAAAATCCACATCAAAAATTTTGAAAAATGGAATGATTTAGAGTCGGAGGGTGTATGCCTTAAAATAGTAGTCTCACAATGACTAACTCAAATTAAAAATGAGCATTTCCTAATTTGGTAATCGTATAATTGATAGTAACATAACCATAATTTTACAACCAAGACTTATAGCTATATTGCGCAGACAATCGCACACTGGACACTCGGACATAGGTATGACACTTGGATACTGTATTTTATACCAAAAACATGATATTTTTTCATATAATAGTCAAATCCGACACCTGGAGTAGGATACAGAAATCACTTACTTCGTATTCATCTATAAGAACGGTCTAACCCCAGTTACTTACCTAAAATTTTCATTATCGTTCTCTTCAATACTTCAATAGCCAACTTTATTTATTCTGTTAAGGCTTTATTCTGTTAAAGCTGTTAGCGGCTACTACTAAGCAAACTAAAAATTGTGAAGACTTTCAACTCCTTCCTCTAAAGCTTAGCAGTTTTGAACTAACTTATTAGAATATTTTGGTAGAGTTGTAGGGTCTATTAGATGAGCTATTTATGCAAGCTGAAACTAATTGTAATAATGACGTTATAAGAGGGTCAAATGTTGGTATAACTGAATATGAACAATTGAACACTACAAATTTAACAACTGAAAAACTAAATGTCAAAGGAGATAAAAAAATGTTAGGAAATTAAAAAGAGATGGTATTACACTAATCGAACTTGTGCATAGAATCTTTAAACTCCTCTGCAACCATTAATCTCGAATCACTCCGACTATAATTTTTGGATTAAAAATCAAACAAAGACCCCTAATTTTCGATATTCAGTCATTTCATAATCAACTAAGTTAAACATCATTAGATTTCACCTGAAACCATAAGCAAACACAACCGAAATGAGAAACAATACCGAATAATGTTGCCATCTTGATTTTCTTTGGAGATAGACCTGCCACCATTTATCAAGTTTATTTCTTAATTAGTTAATTTGGAGAATTGCATAGTATAATAATTGATTGAGTCTTTTTGATGTCTTAGTTCAGTGGTGAAGACGGAGCTATCCTGGACAATAGGTCCTAGGTTCTATTCCGCCTCCCCTCTATTGTAATGCGACCAAGTGCGTGCTTCGTTGAACCAACAAAAAATAATTGAGCAGTTTTTAGGCTAAACACCCAAATCATTTTCGCAAATTAAGTCGCTTACCATTAATCAAATGCCATCTTCAAACTAAGTAAGTTAAGTTAATCCCCAAATTAGATCACATCTAGAAAAAACAACGTATAACCTAAAACGACTCCGACGAAGAAAAATGACAGAAAAAAAAGGAATTACCGGGTAATTAAAAGACTATAGTAGAAATAATATGAAAACTATCACAAATTATTCGATATTTCGTAGAGATGGCTAAATATAACAACAATTCATTATTTTCAAAAATCCTCTTTTAATAAATGATGTTCAAAAGTAATTAAATTGTTTGTAAATAATACAAAATTGTGACGGGCCACATATAATTTGTGTTTAAAATATTTATAATGTTTTGCCAATAGCCAACAACATTATAAATATAGAAAAATGTCTTTATAAACTACATTTGTTAATATATTACATTTATTAGTTTGTATTTCTCTAATATAAAATTTTCAAACCCTTATTACGGTTAACCTACAAAATACGGAGTACTAATATAAAGTCGGTCATGTTTCAATAGTAACATAAAGTCGACAACACCTAATAATGTTGACTCTTATATGACAATTGAGAGTTGAGACGAAGTCATCTTTGTTCTGGGAGGAAATATTTCATCTCAATTTACCATTTGCGACGGATGTTTATGGCCAACGTTACTTTTGCAACAAAACCAAATGACGTTTTCGACGGACATTTCTGTCATGTTGACCTTTGTTTTGTGTACTATAGTGTTAAAGCAATATATAATATCTCACATATGCTAAAAAACATTACAAATATTGAATATTTTCTTCCACTACATTAATAGTTATATTACATTCATCAAATTGTTTTCTTTCACCTTAAATTTCCGGACCCTTCTTACACGTGACCCAAAAAATAGTTTCATAAAATCGATCGTGTCTAAAAACATGCCGTGATTAATAATAGTTAAGAAAACTATTATATGATAATTATTAAAAAATATGGTTGGATATTAAATGCTTTGGAAAAATCTGGTATTTATGTGGAAATTAAAAGTATAAGTTGATAAAAAGTACAAAGTACTACTTTTAAAGTTTACCAAAAATTCAAAAAATTAAGATGGCGAGAAGATCGAGACAAATGGAAAATAGTGTGGACGGAGTAACTTGTACAAATTAGAGAGGGTGATACCGAAGATGTCTTAGTCTAGTGGTTAAGACGGAGGTATTGTTGACAATAGGTCCCAGGATCGAATCCCCCATAGTAGTGGATGAGTGAGTAGTTTTTGTTTTACGTATTTATTGTGTACATAATCTGTATTTTACACGGTCGATCGATATGAGCGCGACACGTCACCTTTTTACTCTAAAATAGCGGTTACCGGCTGTTGCTTTAATATATTAAATGATGATGTGGCCAACACCTAGCACATCCATATGTCATTGCAACGAATCCTTTACAAATTGGTAGCCATCTGATGTCTCAACATGAGTATATAAATATTGGTTCCAGTAACAGTTGCAGTATCAACCATCGGCCGTTGTGGTCTAATCTAACTAACTGCAGCTTAAATTGCCCCAAAATGCAGCAAAATTTGGCTGCACGATCTTTAAAACCTTTGAAAAACGGTTGTCATTTGTTATCATGCCTTTGATTTAATGCCACGGTCCCCGCCTAGATTCAGCGCCTAGTTGAAAATTTTAATTAACATTGCCCGCCTACTGCAGACGGGTTATATTGGAAGGAGCTTAATATTACTTGTAAGGAAAATGGATCCTTCCATTTATCTATCTCTCTGACTCTCTCCCACCCACAAATTTGTCTAATCGAATTTGCTAATCAAACGAAGGAATTTGTTCCCTCTTCCTTCCTTTCCCTAATCCCTCTAATGCCTCTCATCCAAAAAAAGGGAAGTTTTCTGTCTGGAACCTTCCATTACGCAGTCAATTAAAATCATGAAAGCACTCAGTATCAATCTAGTGTAATTAATCAAACAAAGATTCTATACTTTGATTCATGAAAAAATTGTAGAAATTTTTGTTTATGGTTTACAAATCTATAACTGGTATTTATCAATGATCCTTTTATCATTCTTGTATAAGTGTTCGAGTTTCTTAGACTGATACATTTACAATTTGCAACCCTGGACCAAGTGATGTAACAACATACCCAATCTTGTCTTGTAAATGAGAAGGTTAGAGGGATAGAATGTTTTTTTGAAAAGAAAAAAAGGGGCAAATGACAAGGTAAGAGTGGGTAAAAGAATAAAAAAGGAAAGTAAGCAGCCTACACAATCCACACAAAAAATGCAACAAAACCTGAGCACAATAAAAATGAATATCTATTGTCTTCCAGTAAAGCCAGAGCATCAATCTGGTCAAAGAAGTCACGAGGATTTCCCGCTACCCCAATACCAAGGAAGAATTTGGCCAACCCTGAGATTTTGTCCCCTGGAACCTGAAAATTTATAAATACAATTGGATAATACTCCATTGCTAATTTGCTACACACGAAGTTCAGCAAAAAAAACATTACTACTCATGAAAGCATGTAACACTCTCAACTGAAACCACCCTAATTTGAGAACAGATTACACAGCTTCACATATAATTCAACTTACAGCTATTTTCTCGGAAGTTGCATCTGCAAATGCCACAACCCCTCGAACAACAGAGGCTGATGTTGACAGAGGGCCTTGATATTCGCGCAAATCAACAATTTTCTCATCAAAAAACATGGCGCCATCATCTGTAACGAGGCCACGGATGTATGTCAATTGAAATAGCGTGCACCAAAAAGCATTAAATACATGTGCCTAAATTCAATAAATTGACTAGGAACAACAGAAAACCAGGCTTCATCAACAATGGATGTCAATTTACAAAATCGAGTACTCATAAATCAATTGACTCACACACACGTGTAGCTCAATTCAGGGAAAAGGAAAAGCATACAGCCCATTAGGGAGTTTTAACTTAGGTCAATCGAATTTGTACAGGAATAAAATTAGTAGGGTAGAAGCCAATTTCCGACCTGAAGAGCATCATCAGTTGACATGCCAAATAATGAACTAGTGACAAAATATGAAGAGACCGCATACCGTATTTTTCAATGTTGTCAAAAAGTTTCACTATGTCATTCTGGAGAGCGCTAATCTGCAACATTAATCAAACAAAAGTTTAAAAAAATTCATTGCAGAAGCACCGTAATACACCATACACAAAACTGCATATAAACACAACCTTACTAGTGAGTGATCACCATTGTTTGGATGGAGGGTCTAAAGATACACAAAACAATGTAAAAATAGCAGGCAATCGGGCATCACCTATCTCCTATAGATTAAAGAAAACAAGTGTACAATCTGCAGACAGTTGTTTTGGTAAAAAATTACCAAAATTAGTCAAAAATTACCAAAGTTGTTAAGTCGGGTTATAATGATCTTAAGTGTCGATTTTAAAGGTTTTTGATGTTGAATTTGTGTTTATTGAGTAAGAGAAAGATAAGATGAGAAAAGTCATTTTTGGTAACGCGGGAAATCGGTATGGGAAAAACCGCGGGGAAACGGTGTTCCGCCAAATTTATTATAAGAATCGACCTTGAAATGTCGACATTGTTACAAGTTTTGTAGAAGATAAAATATTTTAGTGAGATAAGTATTAAATGGGATTGGATGATTCCCCTCAATAAATGCATTCCCCGTATTTATAGCAAAGTCATGAATCTTCTTGGTAATAACCAACGGGTATGGCCAAGTCGTGGCCTGCTTTACCTTTATTTCTGACTTGGCTAGTTCCATTGCAATTGGGCTTTTGAGGTTTGTCAGGGACTTGGGCCACGTAACTTCTCCAATAAACTTCTTTCCTTTTTGTTACTTTGTGTTTCTTATGACAAGCCATGTATGGTTAAGATTATGCCACCTCAGCGATCCGTGCCAACCTTGATGAACCAATATCTAGCTGCCACGTGTCGTTGGTGATAAATGATATTTTTGAGGCCCAACATTAGCCCCCAATTCCTGGACCTAGAGGAAGTGATTGTATGAGAATTTATTTATTCCTGGACCTAGAGGAAGTGATTTGATCGCCGGAAGGTTTCGGCGCTACTCTTGGGAAAGACCGCTTCCTGGACCCAGGATTATGCTGAACAAGCGCTCTGCTGGAGCAGGCGGTTACAGTGTTGGAGGCAAAGGAAACTCTGGCAGCGGAAGTGAAGGAACTAAAGGAGGCAAATGAAACTCTGGCAGTAGAAGTGAAGGAACTAAAGGAGACAAAGGAAGCTCTGGCCGCCGAGGTGGATGCTTTGAAGAGGAGGATGGATATATTCTCTAAGATTTTATCTGGTGCTATTTTCTGCGCTAATTCGGAAGCTAGAATAGAGTGTATGAAAGAGTTTAAGGAGAATAGGCACTTGGAGTGGAGCGTAAAGGAGGAGGAGAAGCTCTATGCGGAGGCATTCCTAGTGAGGCCTGATTTGAGCGTGCTCTCTGATTGCGAGAAGGAGGGTGTGCCAGAGGCGGACACCCTGGTCCCAGGGACTCCTGCTCCAGCCGGCCAGAATGATGACAATCCAAAGACTCTTGTTCTAACTACTGGTGATCAGAATGTTGATGAGGATGCACCTGGTGGAGATGCTCATTCTGTCACCAAACATGTCGTTGTGGAGACGATAGATGGATCTCCTGTGGAGCACGTGGTGCTGGGGTAGCTTGTTTTTGCAGCCGAAATTTGATTCTGAGGGACCAGTTGATTCGGGGGCCTATATTATGTTTTCAGTTTAAGTGTGCAATTTTCCTAGGCCCTGTGTAGCGCCAGGCTGTAGTTTTTGGATTATTCTAGGCCTTGTGAGGCGGCAGTTAGAATTGCCCTTGTTTTGAATAGTTCTGGGCCCTGAGAGGCACCAGTTGAATTATTCTGGACCCTGAGTGTCAGGGGTTTCGTTTTGACAATGTAGGCGGTTTGCCTCTGTTTGATTTTTAGGCTCAGCCGTGGTAGACTGTTTGCCTCTGTTTATTGCATGAATATTTTTGTTTGAGTATGGCCAAGTGTGGGTGCGGGCTTCAGGGTATACCTATCTCAATCAGAGGATGTCAAGCTTGCGGTGGGTGCTTAGTATTGCGGGCGATAGTGTCCCGGTTGCTCGTACCTTGCTACATTCGCACGGTATTTTTGTTTTATACAAATTTCGCCCCTTCTGGTTGCCTGGAACCTGGGGGAAATGTATTTGGCAGCTGAGTGCGCAGTGTGTTTCACCTTTTAAATGAAGTATTTCTTTAGGTGGAGGAGTCTGGGTCCTCTTGGCCGACTGTGTTGTTGAGGATTCATGTTCCTCATGTAGCATTTATTGATTTTTCTGTTGTATCCATTTCTAGAGGTAGGGTGCCTCTTTCAGCCTCCTTCTGGAGTCCTAGACTAAGGTCAGAAACAAAATCTGCAAGAACTTGTGATTTTATTGCAATACGAGTTTCAAATTTTAAGTCATGGCCACTTAGGTGTACAAACTGCTTAGCCATTCTTCCAGATAATTCATGTTTTCCTAACAGTATACTAGATGCTGAGAACTGAGATTATGCGAGACTCAAAATAAGGTCTTGATTTATAAGAGACTGTAACTAATGCAAGGACAAGTTTTTCAGGAGCTGAATACCTGGTCTCTGCAGGCAAAGACTTACTAACATAGTATACTGGATGCTAAGAACCTTCGTGCTCTGGTACCAGAACTTATATCTGCCCTAGTTACAGAGGTAGAGGTAGAGGGGTTCCTCCAGACTTTTCCTCCTGAGACTTTTGTTGACCGACCTGTTGTATGGTTCAGGCCTTTCATTCTTTTCTACTGGAAGCCTTCCTGGGTGCAGATTCAGCGCTATGATTGAGCCTTCTGGGTCTAGTGTCTTCTTCTAGACGTACGACATCCAGAGCCTTCTACTGCACCTGGGAGAAGCTCGTGCAGGTCCACTTGGTCAGGTCCTCGTACAACTCTGAGCCCTCTGGTAGCCCCTAGCGGAAGGCGTGGATGGCGGTAGTTACATCACATTTGAGTATCGACATCATTTCCGCGTTGAATGTAGCTAAGTAATCTCTAGTGGACTCTTCGGGGCCCTGGATAATGCGGTATAGGTCGTTGGTCTGCTTCTCTGGCTTCCTGCTGCTGGTTGAAGGCGTTCACCAATTCGGCAAAGCTGGAGATGCTCCCGTTTGGTAGATTAACAAGCCATTGCAACGCTGCTCCTGAGAGGGTTGATCCAAATTTCTTGCACATGCATGCTTCTTCTAGGGACCCTGATGTTTGTTATCACCATCATCTTTTTTTTGGTAAAAGGTAAAAAATATATTAAGGTAACAAAAACGAAGGTATGCAACCTTCCTTACACAAAGTCCTTATATCATCAAACTATCTAGCCAAGCCTTATCCCTACAAGGGAAATGACCTTTACACCGATTTCCTATTTTTATCCTCATATCTTCCTTTATGTTTTTGAAAAGTATGTCTGGTTTCAGGAGCTTGAGTTCCACCCTTGCTTTGTTTCTCTGTATCCAAATGTGGTACACCGCTGCATTCAATATACTGTTGAGTACACCCTTTTCAGCTTTGAGCCTCTTCTTCTTAGCCTTCATTCAGTCACTTGAGTACAGGGAATTCTCACTTTCAGCCAGTTCTGAACATGTCCCATTACAATAGTGCTGTAAGGACACTCAAAGAACAGATGTGCAATCTGTTCAGATGCAAACCCACAAAGACAACAATCATCATCTTCTATAATGCCAAATCTTAGTAACTTATCTTTAGTGTTCAAAGCTCCATGATGGTACAACCAGTTAACAAATGTATGCTTTCTGGTTGTCCACTCATTCCAAATCAACATATGCCATGTTTGTACTACTGAAGCTGGTCTCAACTGCTCATATACCATCTTTATTGAGTACTGGTGTCTGTCCTCAAGGATGCTACTGGATGTTGTATGTAGGAGGTCCTTGAGCTTGCAAATACTCTTCCATGTCCAGACCACATCTAACGGAGGTGTATATAGGTGCCAATCCTTCCCCTTAAGGTAAGTATGGCTTACCCATTGTACTCATAACTTGTCTGGTTTAGCATGAATCCACCAGGCAAGCTTCCTTACTGCAGCCTTATTCCAGATTCGATCATTTTTAATGCCTAGCCCCGCTTCCCTTGTTGGTCTACAAGCCTTCTCCCGTGCCACTAGAGGGACCCTTTTTGTAGTCAATCCCACCATCCCACAAATAGTTCCTGCACATAGCTTCCAGTTTATGCATAACTGAAATTGGCAAAATAAATATCCGAGCCCAATAGTTGTGTATGGTCTTTAGAATAGATTTAATGAGAACAAGTCTCCTAGCATAATACACTTTCCTTGCCCCAATAGTTCTTATTCTTTCCATGACTTTATCAATAATAGGATGATAGTCTCTCTCATTTAATTTGGTGGGCTTAATTGGTACTCCAAGATATCTGAATGGTAAGGTCCCCTCTACACATCTAGCTACCTGAAAAATATCCTCCTTGGCTGCATTCTGGACCCTATTAAAATACACATTAATGAACTCTTTTCAGCCCTGAAGCTGCAGAGAAGCTAGCAAAGGTTCTAAGTAGGATCCTAATGGAGTTGATATCTCATTTGCTGAACAGCAGCAAGTCATCTGCAAACATAAAAGGGTGGTATTTGAAGTTCATAGTCTGAGTAGTATGATTCAGAAGTCTAGACAGGTATTCCATACAGATTGTGAATAGAAGTGGGGATAAGGGGTCCCCCTGTCTTAATCCTCTCTTACCTTGAAAGAACCCAAATGTGTCTCCATTGAGGCATAAAGAAAAGGAGGTGGTGGTAACACATTCCTTTATCATTTGGATGAACTTATAAGGGAACTTAAGAGCAGTCATCATTTGGAAAACAAATTCCCACTCAATTTTATCATAGGCCTTTTGCAAATCAATCTTAAACATGCATCTAGGTGACACTGTTTTCCTCCCATATAGCCTTATGAGGTCCTGGCATATTAGAATATTTTCCATGATAGGTCTACCTTGAATAAACCCTACTTGGGTGGGAGAAATGATGTCAGGGAGCACCCTTGCCAGTCTACTGCATAGAAGCTTGGATATGATCTTGTACACCACATTGCAGCATGAGATAGGTCTAAATTGAGTCACATTTTGAGGATTAGTGACATCTGGAATGAGTGTGACATTTGTAGCATTAAGTTGTTTAAGAAATTGGCGTTCAGTGAAGAATTCATGCACTGCATCACATAAATCCTTCTTAACATGTTCCCAACTTGCTTTGAAGAACTTACTTGTGAATCCATCTGGCCCTGGGGGCTTCTCATCGGGTCTGCTGAATAGAATCTCCCAAATTTCTTCATTACTTATTGGTTGCAACGGAATATCAGAGTGTTCTTGAGTGCATAACTTGTCTTTCTGTACTATAGGTATGACCATTGGTGTAGTGCCTATGCTAGTCCCCAATAGCTTCTCATAGAAATTGAGGAAGCTTTTCTGAATGTCAGCAGTGGCTGTGTGTACTGTTCCTTCTGCATCAGCTATCTGGTATATTGTATTAGCTCTTCTCCTTGCTCTCATCAGCCCATGAAAATAAGCTGTATTGGCATCCCCTTCCTTCAACCATCGAGCCTTAGCTTTCTGTTGAAGGTAGGTAGTCAAATGATTATTCAGAGTAGTGTAATGTTCATGTGCCTCATATTCCTCCTGCATTAGATGCATATCCCCAGGCTTGCTTATTAAATTTTCCTGACAAAGCTGCAACTGCAACCTAGCAATCTCAGTAGCTTTCTCAATGTCTGCAAACTTCTGTTTGTTAAGCTCTTTCAAAGGCTGCTCAATTAATCTCATCTTATGCACCAAAATATACATATTGGTCCTATACACTGAGCTTTGCCAACCTCTTTCCAGAATCTGATGATACTCTTTTGCTTCACACCACATATTCATAAACTTGAAAGGTCTGTGTCTGTTTTCATTCTCAAGTCCATTTCCGATAATGCAAGGGTTGTGATCAAAATAGCCTTCAGGAATATAGTTGGCCTACATCTGAGGAAACAACCTATCCCATTCTGCATTTGTAAACACCCTGTCTAATTTAGTATATACCCTATCCTCAGGCTTTTGTTTATTTGTCCAAGTATAGAAAGCTCCAATAGTTGGACATTCAGTCAATTCACAGTAGGCTATACACTCTTTAAATGGATATGCTTCAGCCAAACTGAACCCACCTCCTAACCTCTCTTTTGGTTGCATTACACAACTGAAATCACCCCTAACTGCCCAAACTCCTTGCATACCAACAGCCAATCTAGCAAGATTGGTCCACAACACCTCCCTTTCAGCAATTCCATTGAAGGCATACACCATGGTGAAGCTACACTGCATTAGACTAGGTCTATGATGGACTGATAAATGAATATATTGTGGGTCATATTCCAGGAAGTCTACATAGTACTCTTCAGGGTTCCATCCAATCCAAATTCTTCCTCCTGGATGAGTATGGGTATTTGAACTTATGCTCCAAGTGTTAAACATATTCATAGCTTGATGATAATAATTTGGTTTTATTTTCGTTTCTAACAAAGCAAATAAACCTACCTTATTCTGAAGCAGTAATTTATTTATATCACGCTGCTTCTCTATCTTATTCATACCTCGCACATTCCAGATTCCAATAATCATTGGGACTGGGTTGGTGATCGTGGCCTACTTGTTCCCCCTCCAGTCCTTCCAACACATGTGAATATTTCTGTATAAGAGGGGCTTTTACATTGATCATCTATATCAGTCATAAATGCCCTTGGAATACCATATTCAGGTTCCTGATCAAGTTCCTGATCAGTATTCTCCTCCTGCCTTGTATCTGCTCTATGTGTCTGATCCACCTGAGTTGTGGGAACAGTATTTGTAGTCACTGATAGAAGGGGTGGTCTAGCACTCTGGGTACCCACCTTCCTCCTCCACACCATTTGACTCTGAGGTTTCTGTCCTTGTGTTTTCCTGCATTTGTTTGTCATATGCCCTACTACATTGCATTTTGCGCATCTGCTTGGTGTCCACTCGTACTCCACAAGAATATTATAGATTTGGCCTTTCTCATCTTGTACTCTTATGTTGCCAGGGAACTGCTGGTCCACCTGGACTTCTATGAGTATTCTGGCAAACCCCGGCCTGGTTCATTTTTCTGTAGCATCATCTCTTTTTAGGAATTTGCCTACTCTACCTACAATCTTGGGAATGCTATCACCCCACATTTTCAGAGGTAGTTTATGTAGTCTTACCCATGTTGGCACAGTTTTGACATCCTCCTTTTCCATGTCAATATCAGGCATCCATCTCTTGATTATAACAGGTTTGCTGTCAAACATGTACATTCCTGCTGATAAGACTGCATCTTGCATCTCCTTAGTTTGAAATCTGATCACAAACACTCCATTGTTCATGAATGATATGGTCTAAATTGTATGGTGCTTCCAAATACGTCTCAAATATCCTTCAAACACTGGCCATGGTGGGTTTGCTCCCACGACAAACCCAAACACAACAAACCTCCAGAACTCCAGTTCTCCTTGAACGTCCTCCTCTGTTATGGTAATTATATCTTGATCATCCTCTACCATATCCACAATTTTCTTTTCATGCCTGTCAAACCAGTCTCCCATATTGTCATCAATAGGTTCAAATATTGTCTCTGTATCCTGCTCATGATTTTCATACTCATTGAAGCTAAATGGTACCACCCCTGTTAACTTTGTCATGCTTCCATATTTAGTAGCATCCTCGACATTCGGTTTGTATGAAAGCAGGGGTGGCACCATTTAACTTTGTCTGTTCTTTGTTTCCTTTATCCTTGTTTGCCATAGTTTTCCTGCTAGTGATGTTGCGGAGTAATGATGGTGAAGCTTCCATAGCCATAATGCACAAGAGCCTCAAATCACAACCGTCAATTCACCTTCAAATCGCCATGGTAGAAAGCTCTCTAGGGTTTAGTTTAGTTTGCTCTATCACCATCATCTTTTGCTTATACTGGTTGATGTGGTCAATGGGTCAGTTGTGCCATCGTAGGGCACCATTGTTGGTGGCGTGAAGCCCTTTGGCACGCTGACGGAAACAATGTTGCTGGTGAAGGGAGAATCCGCATAGCAGTCTTGTGCAGCCTTTTCCAAGGGTCGAGGTACACCCGGTATTTGACAGACCATGTCCCACAACTCTTTGTAGTGCTGGTCCCACATGGTGGGTCCTGTAGAAATGTTAGTTGTAATGGGATGAGGAGATAGAGTTCCATACCCACGTGTTCCAGAAACTTGAGCGGCCTAGAGGCTGGTGACTGGGGTCATGTGTGATGCGTGTCTATTTTATGATATTTTACATCTATTTTTACACGCATTTCAGAGCTCATATTTGAGTTTTTGGTTATTATTTCTCCTTTTTCGTCTACTTTCGTATTTTATGCATTATTGCAGATTTATGTGGAAATAAGGCGATTTCGAGTCAAACCCGTCCTCAAGTGATTTGCATGACTACGAACAAGAAGGAACGAAGCCTAGCGCACATTTCAAGGCCTGAAGATAGCATAAAACAAAGGTGCTTACAGTTCACAAGCTTTAACAAGGGAAGAATAGCTTCGTGATATTGCAGCCTGTTACAATTGGCTATATCTAGAGTTCTAGAGCTGATAATTGAGTGATTCCAAATGGAGGTGAAAGCTTATTCTCTTAGCTTTCAACCGCCGCAAGAATCGCTTGATTACGATAAGCAACGAATAAATGGCAACTGTTTTAAGATCAACGCGCGCTGCAGAATTCGTCAAAATGCATCACTGTACCTGATATATGGTCGATCGACCACATACTATTGTCGGTCGACCAAGGTACCTATTGCGCGAGATTTCAGAAACCCGATAGTTGGTCGATCGACCAACATCATCGGTCGGTCGACCAAGGCACAGATTTCATAAATTCGCAAAAGCCCACGACATGATTAGGTCAAGGAAGAAAGCTTTGAGAAACTCTTATAAAAGCCTATTCCCGTCATTAGGCTAAGCATCAAGTTTTCCAATCTCTAAATTCTCCAATACTTTTTACTTATCTCAGTTTTAGAATTAGAATTAGAATTCTCTTTAGTTTGTAATCGTTTGTCTTAGTTTACTCCAAGCATAACAATCCGTTCCATTCAATTCAATAAAGTTAATCTTTCTGCCCTATTTCCTTTATACGGTAATCCTCTTTTTGCTTCAGCCTCCATCTGGCTTCTCATGAGAGCTTTTTCATCTTTTTCTCAAGCGTCTGGTCTCAAACTAAATACTGCAAAATTGAAATCTACTGCAATGGTATGACTGAGGAGATTAAGATGGGTATTATGCAGGCTACTGGTTTCAGGGAGGGCACCTTTCCATTCAGATACTTGGGGGTGCCTATACAGCCAGGGAAGCTATCCAAAAAAGAATGCTCATCACTCACTGAAAAATTGGTCTCCAGAATTAGGGGAATGGGTGCAAAAAAACTATCTTATGCAGGGAGAGTAACATTGATTAATTCTGTCTTAAATACAATCCACAATTACTGGGCTCAGATTTTTATCATTCCTAAGTCTGTGGTTAATCGTATCTCTGTCATATGCAGGAACTTCCTGTGGGCCAGTACTACAGAGTTCCAAAGAGTCCCCATGGTTGCTTGGGAGAGGGTCACCTTACCAAAAAATGAGGGTGGTTTGGGGATAAAGAAGACTGATGAATGGAATATAGCAGCAGTGGGTAAACTAGTGAATTGGGTCTATAGCAAAGCAGATAGGCTATGGATAAAGTGGATTACTGAAGTTTACCTCAAAGATAAAGACTGGCATGAGTATAATCCTGCTGCAGATGCTCCGTGGGTGTGGAAATCCATCTGCAAAGCCAAGAACAAATTGAAAGAAGGCTATCAGTTGAACTCCTGGGCTCCAAATCCTCAAGGCTACACCATTTCCTGTGGTTATACCTGGCTTTGCTCACCCCAGGTAACTCAGGAGTGGACACCCATTGTTTGGAACCCATTCAATATCCTTAAACATGCAATGATCACCTAGTTAAGGCTACAAGGAGGTATGAACACAAAAAGCAAACTGTACAGACTGGGATGTTGTACATATGATTTGTGCTTACTATGTCACTGCCACACAGAAACCATTGAGCATATTTTTGAAGATTGCCCCTATTCTGTCAGAATCCAGGGTCTGCTACATCACTAGTATGGCACGCAGTTCCCCCTAGCAGCCACTTACAGTTATGTCTCCAGGAAAACCTTTGTATGGAAGGTCACTACAGCTATATTCAATGCATATCACTATCATATTTGGTTCCAAAGGAACTCAGCACGTATTCAAGAAAGTATTCAGAGACCTGAGGTTGTAGCTAAACTTATTAAGAATGAGATAAGAAGTAGAATGAAGAAATGGTTGGAGTATGAAAATGATGTAAACTTAGAGTGGTTTAGTGCTAAAAGTCAGAATATGTAATGCCTGCCATGGGTTTCGAACCAGGCACCTCCTTGTAACTTTAATTTTTTGAATATATATACTCACATTTCACCAAAAAAAAACAATTTAATGCAATGTCAGAAAGGCAAAAGTAAAAGAATCACGCAAACGAGTTATGGGGCTGTCCAACTTGCCAATCTATTAACTATAGAGACTTTATACCATGGACTCTTGCGGGTCGCTCAATTCACACATTAGGCAAAGGGTGAGTGTATGTAAAAGATAGAAAGAAGTATTTTGTAGAGACAATCACCTAACTTCGACCCATGAAGACATGCCTGCAATCTAACATGAAAAAGAACTCTACAACCGTGCATATACATACTCACTAAGTGACTTTGACACATGCTTTGAGGTAGTAAAGGATATGTGAGGTGAAGGGTAAAAGAGGTTAAGACGTTTTTTGGACAAGTGGGGTTAGTAGCCAAGCTAGCAAAACCGGTTTCGAACAACATATTTCACGACTTTCAGCATTGTTAAAGTGCTATTTTGTAGCACCAATCTCACATAATTTGAAGGAAAGGACTCCCAAATATTTTGAATGAAGTACGAGAGTGATAAGATGTAAAAGAAAGGGATTTTCTGAAAGATTTTTGAGTTCCTGCTTTTGTCAGTTAGTCGACCGACCAAGTGGTGCGGTCGGTCGACTGACTCGCAGTGATTTTTTGACTTTTTCAGTTTTTTCTTTCTTTTTTCTGATTTTTCTGTTCTTTTCTTTTTCCTTTTTCTTCTTTCTTCTTTCTTCTTTCTTTTCTTTCTCTTTCTTTTCTAATGAGGACATACAAAACCAAAGTGTCTCAAAAAAAATTTCATTGACCACAAATACTAGCTTGGTAGGGTAGGCTAAGTATAGGATGTAGTTTTGGGGGATAAAAAGGCATATTTGGTTATGTAGGGCTTATGGGTAAAACAAGAGAAAGGGGCCTCAAATGCACGTATCAAGACTCACAAAACAAGATAGCATATAGGTATATAGCAATTCATGTTCATGTTTATGCATATTGATGTAACATGTTCCGAAGGGAGTACTACTCACATCCTAGACAACTGGTTTATGAATGAAACCAGGAATAAAGCTCTAAAACTCAGAATGTATAGTAGTTTGCCAAAGTACAAGTCAAGTCTCAAGAAAGGCAAATTGTCTGACAAAAACTCGTAGATATGCATATGACTTTTATACTAAACCATGTTGACAAAGCAAGGTATAGGCATAGGAATAAACGTATCAAAAATTAGATGGGTTAATTAGATAACATGGTTTAGTATAGACCGAAAGGAGCTATTAGATAACATAGACCGAAATGATTTGTTATACCCCTTACCCGACTGCAATACATGTTGACCTAGACTATTTGCCATCGTAGCTATAAAGAACCGATCATCCTAACATCTCTTTTTATCATAGTTTATTCACATCTTTATTTTAGTCTTTTTCCTGTTTGATTCGCTAGACCTAGTTTAATCTCAAACACAAACATCAAACCCCCTTTTGTTACCCTAAGACATTGACTTAAAACAAAAAACACTCCCAACCTCCTTGTGGTTCGACCCTGACTTTCACTCTCCATAGTTAAAGTTTAGGAATTATAAATTTTATCTTTGACGCCCTCAACGACGGGTGTCAAATTTTGGCGCCGTTGCCGGGAAGGTAGCGCTAGTGTTAGTTGTTTTTAGTCTTTTGTCTTTTTCTTTTGCCGTCATGACCATCTCCCATTTCCCACAATTCGAGCATGTACCATTGTATATCTATTGTGATAGATTAACCTCTTTCATTTCTCAGTCTGACTATCCTGTTAGTATTGGGGAGGTTTGTCGTATCATTTATGATGGAGTTACTGGTAAAACCTTGATCGAGATTGAGGGATATTGTGGATGGGATTTTCTTGACCTACCTCATGAGAAGAAATGGGAGCTTCTTAAAAACCTAATCCGAGCCAGTGGAGATACAGAGAGGTATGAGAGCGCTGATTTTAGTAACCCTGTAATACCTCGTAATTTTATTATAATAGTTGGTAATTATATTGATATGTTGATAGTTATTCGAGCGTTTATATTCGATAATAAACTTATCAATTAAGTATTGTTATATTTTATACGTTGTTAATAATGGACGAGTATGCGATGTAGGAGGATATCGTGTCTAAGTTAAACACGGAGTTGAGGGAATTGGGCCTCGTAGGGCGTGCCTTAGTGCAGCCCAATGAGACATGACACTAATCTCACTAACACCTCACAAAACTCCCTCTACCGTCTAACTTTAAAAGACTCAAAACCCTAACCCTAATCTAGAAAAACGCCTCTCACTCACCTACACTGGTTGTCGCCGCCTCAGAGGGTAAGAAGGGGAGATTTTCACGGTGGGTCAGGGTGGTTATGGGTGGTCGTTCTCTTCAGGAAAGAGGTATGCTCACTATTGTTCTCCTTTTCGCTGTTTTTCTTCCTTTTTAGTCGTATATGTAGCAACTACGTATACATGTTGTAGTCAATGGTCTTCTCATATCACGAGTCTATGAAGTTAGTATTTGGGTTCTGACCATAGTTATGACGTCGTGGACCACCTAGGACCACCGTGTGTGGTGGTTTTGCCGCCTATGCCAGTCGTGTGTTTTCGTTTCCAGAGCAGGCTGTTGAACGCAGGGTTTTGGGTAGGGTTTCGAGTTAGTGTTTGTTCACAGTTGTTACGAGTGTTGGAGTAATTAGCAAGGTGGTAGTCAGGGTGTGGGTATGGTGGTTGTCACGCTGAATCTTGGTGGCGTGGGTCGGGTTTATGGTGAAGTTCGTTTGGGTGGTCGGGTGAAAACGAGTCAGCAGTAGTTGGTACAGAGGTTTTGTACACGGTCGTTTGGTGGAGTTTGGGGATGTCTACGGTCAACAGCACCTCCCCTGGAACCACCATGGTGTAGGGGTGAGTGTGGTGGTGTCAGGGGCAAGGTTGGTAGCTGCTTTGGGTGTCGAACGTGGTGTTGTTTAGGGGTGTTAGTCTCGGTTCAAGGGTGTCGGGTACGGGGGCTGTTCGTTGTTTATGCGCGTATGAGTGTTGTTCATATCCTTGGTTTGTGTTCTAAGGTGTTCACTCGTATGTTTTGTTTTTTTTATATTATTATTATTATTATTATTGGTTTTATTAGTAGTTTTATTATTATTATTATTTGTGTTATTTTATGATAATTCCTTTTTGTATTATTAATAGTATAATTCATATTGTTTATCATTGTCCTTATAATTATTTTACTACTATTATTTTTATTGTGTTGGTGGTAATAGTAAGAGTTGGTAATCTAGTAAGTCGTGTTAGTTGAAGGTGTTTACGAGTCGGGGAGTTTCCATTTTAAGAAAATTACTACTTTGGGAAAGTTTCTATTTTAGGAAACTTTCCACTTATAGAAAGTTACTATTTGTAGTAAGGGTAAGTTGATTTATGGGGGTTCGGGAAGTTTATTAATTCGTTACGTATACGTGTTTAGGTAACGGTTTTTGCGTGGAACACTTCTAACAAGCTTGTGATTGACTGTGCTTCTACAATTTGAGGTAGGGGAAATACGATGCATATCATAATGATTACTCAGTTGTTAATAATGATTACCATGAATAATTCATACTAATACTTGGTTGGTATATTATGATATTTGTTTATATATATTCTGTGATACGATATGAGCTGCGGAGATAAAAGGGTCTGTGTGGCGTGGAGAAAAAGGGTCTGTGTGGTGCGGAGATAAAGGGTCTGTGTTTGGTGCGGAGATAAAGGGTCTGTGATTGGTGCGGAGATAAAGGGTCTGTGATTGGTGCGGAGATAAAAGGGTCTGTGATTCGGAGAGGAGAAGTTTGACTTTCTATTTATAGTAATGTGGTTTATTTACAGTTTTTCTCTACTCAACCTCGTGGTTGACCCTGTGTATTCGTGTGACACCTGTGATGAACCAATTATTGGGGAGCAGATTGACAGGTGTTGAGACTATGGGAGCTAGGGGAAGAGAGAAGCTTGGATGCGGACCTGCCTAGAGTCTAGATCACCATAGTAGTTACTTATGAGTTGTACTTTTGTTTTATCAAGACAGTTTGTTTTAATTCAGTTGTATAAACCTGTTCTTTGAGACAACTTATAAATTTAAAAGTACTGTTTATCTTCCTTTGTATCTACTGCCTCGGGAAACCGAGATGGTAACATCCTTATTTATCAAGGGAGTCCTAGTACAGGCCCTTAAATAAATGGGGGTGTTACAAACCCGGATTCTTCTGTCTAGAGTGATCTTATCACTCCCGTTGCTGATAATTCGCTTATTCTTGATGAGGATGAGTATGATAGGTTACTTGATTTTTTTTCCATCCCCGTTGATGACACTGAGTTGGATACAGCTGATGAGTTAGAAATTCATCCCTTGACTGACCAACCTATTTTTTTAGGTGTTAGTAATGAACATGTTTCTGATACGTTTGAACCTTCGGTTAATGAACCTTGTTTTATGCAGGATTCATTTGTTAACATTTCTGATGTTCTTGATAATATTAGTGAATGTTATGTACAAGGATCCTTTACAAAGGATCCTTCGGAGGCTTTGATGTGTTTTGAGACATGTGCAGGTGAAGCACTTGCTCAAGAGGTTGATTTGGATGCTCCAAAAGTTGAACATTAGGGACACAGTCTATAGGCGGTAGAAAGAGAGATGTTCTCGATCGAGTAGTACCACTTACTCGATCAAATGATGTAGAGAACGGGGTCACTCAAGCAAGTGACCATTTGGCTGAAGAAAAGAGCCCAAGGAAGAAGAGACTGAGAAAGGTGTCAGCCCATGACTTGGGATTTGACTACTCCGGAAGGTGGACGGCCAGAGCTATGGATGATGGCCCATCCATCTGCATGGTGGAGAGGAACCCGTCTACCCGAATCACCATGGCTGAAGGAGTAGCCTGTAGTCAGTGCCCGTCGTCACAAAAATTCCACATCCTACGCGGATAACTTCTTGTTGTTGCTCGGTTTTAAAACAATTTACTGTTTTCCGTTAAGACTTTTAGTTTTCTTTTTGCATTAGTTTTAGACAATTTTTCGCTTTTGATTGTTTAGTTGAGACATGTAGACTTAAGTTTTTGGTTTTTGCGCATGTTTTGGGCGCATTTATAATGTTTTACAGGTTTGAGGAAGGTTAACTCGGTTAAAACGGGTTAACTTCGAGAAGAAAAGGGGAGCACTGCACAGGAAGCATGGTCGACCGACCACTACCATCAGTCGGCCGACCAAGACCCTGCAGCACAGAAGTTCTTGTGTACAGTCACACAGTCGGTCGACCTGCACCATTAGTCGGTCGACCTATGTACCTGTAGCAGCCTGCTCGTGTTGGTTCTGGGAAACATGCAAGCGTAATAGGGAGTCCTCTCCTTACAATATTCTTTATGCTTCCACTTTTTCCTCCCATTTCTCAAAACTTTCGAATATTATTTATCACCGAAAACATCATTAATCCCCGAGAAAGGGTTTTCTTCGTCTCTGTTTTTCAGGTTCTTGGAGTGACACTGCTGGCCACCGAAACCTCCTAAGCTTACGCTGGTTTGGGGAGGTGTCCATTGCACTAAAAACCCGGTGAGTTCCTTCCATGTTTCCTTATTTTTGATTTTTCACATTTTGCCTTTATTTCATAAACATTTACTTATACTAATGCACAATGGGGACATTGTACGGTTTGGTTTGGGGAATGGTTTTGTGTCACATGCATTGTTCCACTGTTTTTTGTCACACATTTATTGCATTTCTGTCTTGCATTGTTCTTTCTTTAATTTCCTTGCATATACAAAAAAAAATCCAAAAAAATAGAAAATTTCAAAAAAAAATGCACGTTTACTTTAGCATATAGGTCGAGTCGGAACGAGAGTATTTCAATGATGTTTTTGCCTTTTTTCACATGTTTATGCCTATGCCTATACCTTGCTTTGTCAACATGTTTTAGTATAAAAGTCATATGCATATCTACGAGTTTTTGTCAAACAATTTGCCTTTCTTGAGATTTGAATTGTACTTTGGCAAACTACTATACATTCTGAGTTTTAGAGCTTTATTCCTGGTTTCATTCATAAACCAGTTGTCTAGGATGTGAATAGTACTCCCTTTGGAACATGTTACATCAATATGCATAAACATGAACATGAATTGCTATATACCTATATGCTATCTTGTTTTGTGAGTCTTGATACGTGCATTTGAGGCCACTTTCTCTTGTTTTACCCATAAGCCCTACATAGCCAAATCTGCCTTTTTATCCCCCAAAACTACATCCTATACTTAGCCTACCCTACCAAGCTAGTATTTGTGGTCGATGAAATTTTTTTGAGACACTTTGGTTTTGTATGTCCTCATCAGAAAAGAAAGAGAAAGAAAAGAAAGAAAAAAAAAGAAAAAGAAAAGAACAGAAAAATCAGAAAAAAGAAAGAAAAAACTGAAAAAGTCGAAAAATCACTGCGAGTCAGTTGACCGACCGCACCACTTGGTCGGTCGACCAACTGACAGAAGCAGGAACTCAAAAATCGTTCAGAAAATCCCTTTCTTTTAAATCTTATCACTCCCGTACTTCATTCAAAATATTTGGGAGTCCTTTCCTTCAAATTATGTGAGATTGGTGCTAAAAAATAGCACTTTAACAATGCTGAAAGTCGTGAAATATGTTGTTGAAACCGGTTTTGCTAGCTTGGCTACTAACCCCATTTGTCCAAAAAACGTCTTAACCTCTTTTACCCTTCACCTCACATATCCTTCACTACCTCAAAGCATGTGTCAAAGTCACTTAATGAGTATGTATGTGCACGGTTGTAGAGTTCTTTTTCATGTTAGATTGCAGGCATGTCATCATAGGTCGAAGTTAGGTGATTGTCTCTACAAAATACTTCTTTCTATCTTTTACTAGGTCAAGGGAGAAAGTTTTGAGAAACTCTTATAAAAGCCTAATCCCGTCATTAGGCTAAGCATCAAGTTTTCCAATCTCTAAATTCTCCAATACTTTTTACTTATTTCAGTTTTAGAATTAGAATTAGAATTCTCTTTAGTTTGCAATCGTTGGTCTTAGTTTACTCCAAGCATAACATTCCGTTCCATTCAATTCAATAAAGTTAATCTTTCTGCCCTATTTCCTTTATACGGTAATCCTCTTTTCGTTTCTGTTTATTATTATTATTCGTTCTTGTTACAACCGGTTAGATAGATCCCAAAACCTTGTTTGTTAATTGAATGTTTATTGTTTTCATCGCCATGAGTACCGTTATCATTATCGCAATTGTCATTCTTGCTGTTTTTATGCGTAGCTAGATTCATATGTTAGGATGTAGGTAAGTAACGTCGTAGATGGCGTAATTTAGGACGACCTGTAGCAGACCTTGGTCGACCGACCAGCTTAACTGGTCGGTCGACTAGGGTAGTTGGTCGATCGACTGAATTAGTCGGTCGGTCGACCAACCTCGCGTATGTTCCAGACCTGTTTTGCTTCGTTAATTATAATACCCTATGACAAGACCGAAGGGAGACTTGTAGGATGTTAGTAATGACTTACCCAAGATTGAAAGATACGGGAAAGGCGTTGGTTAACGTTTTAAGACGGCTAGGTTATTAAGACTGAAAGGTATGTGACCTAGACTTTAGGAATCACCTATATTGTTGACACCCGATATTTGTGAGACCTAGGAACTAATAGCATAGGCCGAAAGGAGCTATTAGATAACATAGACCGAAACGATTTGTTATACCCCTTACGCGACTGCAATACATGTTGACCTAGACTATTTGCCATCGTAGCTATAACGAACCGATCATCCTAACATCTCTTTTTATCATAGTTTATTCACATCTTTATTTTAGTCTTTTTCCTGTTTTATTCGCTAGACCTAGTTTAATCTCAAACACAAACATCAAACCCCCTTTTGTTACCCTAAGACATAGACTTAAAACAACAAACACTCCCAACCTCCTTGTGGTTCGACCCTGACTTTCACTATCAATAGTTAAAGTTTAGGAATTATAAATTTTATCTTTGATGCCCTCAAAGACGGGTGTCAATGTGGGCTATGGATGGGGTTCGCTGGATGCTGCAGCCTGCTATCCCTTCTCCTCTAGTAAACTGCGGCCTCATCGAGGATTCTGCTGGCCATTCAGGCACCTGTTGATGCGAGGATCCTGCATAATTATAGAAGTTAGTACTTGGCGGCATTCTTATAAGCTCATTACCTGAAGCTAAAGTTTGGCGTGAAGGTGACTCATAGGAGAGGAATCTCAGCCCGCTGTGTAACATCTCATGGTTCTTAAGTGTTATTTGTGATTGTTCATGCTTGCTGCGTGTTTCCTTACCATTACGGGGTGGTGAACTTCGGGACGAAGTTCATTTTAAGGAGGGAAGACTGTAATACCTCGTACTTTTTTATATTGTTATAATTCATAATTATTTTGACGAGATTTGAACGTTATATTTGATAATTAATTTATCGAATAAGTGGCGATATATTTTATATTGTTTTTATTGTGTCGAGTATGCGAATTAAGAGTTTATTGTGTTTTAAGCAAAGTACGGAGTCAGGAGAGTTGGGCCTCGAAGTGCGTGCCCTAGAGGCAGCCCAACTCGACACAACACAAAACTGGTACACCCCTCTTTCACGTAGTCTGCTGTCACCCTAAAAACCTCATCTAAAAACCTACCCCTAATCTAGCAACGCCTCTCACATCCCCATACACCTACTGCTGCCACATCCAAGGGATAGGAGAGGGTTCTACACGGTGGTCTAGGGCGGCGTAAGGCTGGTCGTTTATGCACAGAAACTGGTACACTCATCATTCTCCTTTCGTTTTTTTTAGTTTTCAGTCGTTTCCAATTAATCCGTTCATCGTATATATGTGGTCGTAGGGTCTATCCTTCGCAAGTTTTTAATCTTTGGTGCATAGTAGTTGAATATGGACCACCAGGAAGTCATCCTTGACCGCCGTTGACCGTTAGATATGGTGTTTAATCGGAGTGGCAGACTGTTTTATAATTCGTTTCAGACCTCTGTTTCTGCGAGTGAGTTTCCATCCCGTTATTTTGGTGTGTAATTGTTTACGTTTGGGTTTAAATCCGGTCGTGAGTTATGGGTAAGGGTAGTAGAAGGTTTATAGGTTGTTGCGGTGGTTGAAGGGGGATGTTTGGGTGGTCGGAGCACCACCACAAGTGGGTCGTCTTTTTTTTTTGAACAGAACAAGGGAAAACAGGGAGCCTGTGAGGACGGGTGTTTGAGGGTGTTTTGCAGGGAGCTAGGGTCGTGTCGAAGGTTGGTAACTACCACCAATAGAGTCGTGGGGTGTGGTAGTTGTTTAGGGTGGTGATAGGTGGTGGTTTGGGTGGTTATGCTGGTGGCGGGAATCTTGTTTTCAGGGCACTCCCGTCACTGGTACTGGTTATCCAGATTTGTTACAGGTGAGTCATGGTGGTTGCAGGGGCTGTCGACAGGCTGGTTGGGCAAGATAGGGGTCGAGGGTGGAGTCCAGGAATGCGTTCTAGTGCGGTGGTGCCAACCACCGCGGGTTGGTGTTGGTTCGGGTGGTGTAATGCGAGTTATGGGGGCTGTTTTGGGAGACGTTTAGAGGGCTGTTGGACACGGTTTTGGGGAGTTGCTTGAGTCGTACTGCGTTGTTGTACAATGTTTGCCTCGTAATGCGTGGGTCTTTGTATGTTAAAATATTATTATTATCATGGTGGTTGTTATTAATATATATATTATGCTTATCATTATTGTTTGTTAAATTATTATTGTTATGGTGACCTTATAATTATATGTTAATATGTTATCGATATTAGTATTATTATTATTAGGTATGTTATGGCAAATATTATAATTGTATGTCATGTTTATTAATAGTTAAAGTTAATAGTATTGTTAATATCATAATTAGTGTTATATTAATAGTATTGTTGTGGTTTTTGATATTGTGACTAAGTATTTATTTTTCTGATCTGTCAAGTTAGTGTATATAATTGTCGAGAGGGCTACGATAATGACTTAATTAGTAATGAGTATATGTTATGGGCATGTTAGTAGTAAATCTTTATGTTTGTCATGATTGTTTGGTTAATGAGTAATATTCGGGTGTTCGGATAGAAATTGATATTAAGTAATATTTAAAAGAACTGAGTCGAGGTGGAATAATTCGAGCAGCTGTTCGGTTGTCTTTCTGCAGGTCGAGGTAGGGGAATACCGTATGCTTGTTGATGAGTTATTTAATTATTAATCGTTGATAACAATGTTCATCTTGTTATATTGAATGATGGATATATTGCTTTATTTGATTGAATAATTCTGTGACACGATACGATGTGACGAATAATGGGTCTTGTGATATGGAGCGGGGTATATTGGGTCTTGTGACTGGTGTGGAGTATATTGGGTCTTGTGATTGGTGTGGAGGTAATGGGTCTTGTGATCGGTGCGGAGTTTATTTGGCGTTGGATCGGTGCGGAGTTTATTTGGTGTTGGATCGGTGCGGAGTTTATTTGGTGTATGTTGGATCGGTGCGGAGTTTATTTGGTGTTGGATCGGTGCGGAGTTTATTTGGCGTTGGATCGGTGCGGAGTATATGATATTGTTGGTTGATTTATTTATTTATCTTTCTACTCAACCTCGTGGTTGACCCTGTGTATTCGTGGACACCTGTGATGATCCGTGATAGGGAGCAGTTTGACAGGAAAGATGGTGCTGTGGGAGCATGGGATGGCGTGAGCACTTGGATGGACCGACTTAGATGTAGATCACATGCTATGTAGTATCAGTTGCACTTTAGTTCCGCTGTGTAGTTTTTCTTGTAACAACAAAGTTTAAATTTTATCAGTTTTTACATAAGGTATTTTGGTTTGATTTACTTTGTTATTCACTACCTCGGATATTCCGAGATGGTAACAGCTCAATTTACTGAGGATGTCTTGCTAAAGGCTCCTTAATAAATCGGGGTGTTACAAGGTGAAGTTTGGCGTGAAGGTGACTCATAGGAGAGGAATCTCAGCCCGCTGGGTGCTGTCACTTCTGGCGGAGCGATTCCTGCTAGATCCAGGCAGGTGACTAGTTTTGCTGGAACTGCTCGTGTTTCTCTTCTACCTCCAACTATTCTCCTTGGGGGTCTGGTTCCTGCATCTGCTAAGACATAGGCTGGATCCGTCTGACTTCTGAATGCAGCTTGTTCCCTCATCTTCTGGGTGTCCCTCCTGAGGTCATCCACGGATTGGCGGAGCACGTTCATTTCTTCCATCATTATCTGCCACATCTCGAGTGTGGGAGTTGGCTGACTTGAGATCTGCTTCTTTTCCTTGCTTCCTGCCTCCAGGTTGACCGCTGATGTTGTTTTGACTAACTGGAACGAGGTTGGTGGAGCCAGGATCGTTGAAGTCTTGCTGGCTTGAGCCATCATTGTTGTTGGTGGCGATGGGCTAGTTCCTCTACTAGCACCTGGATCCAGGGAGATGGTCGTTTTCGAGCTGGACTGTGGCATGGCAGCGAATCTACCAGCAGCTAGATCCAGAGAGCTGGTGGTTTTCGAGCTGGTTCCTCTGCCAGCAACTGGATCCAGAGAACTGGTGGTTTTTGAGCTGGTTCCTCTGCCGGCAGCTGGATCCAGAGAACTGGTGGTTTTCGAGCTGGACCTTGGCATGACGGCGATTCTACCAGCAGTTGGAGTGGTTGATGTCAGGGAGCTGGTGGCCTTCGGGCTGGTCCCTGACATGATGGCGTCTTCTTGTTTGACCGGTTTCGGAGAAGGCGATCACTATAGCCCCACGGTGAGCGCCAAAATGTTTTGGTAAAAATTACCAAAGTTAGTCAAAAATTACCAAAGTTGTTAAGTCGGGTTATAATGATCTTAAGTGTCGATTTTAAAGGTTTTTGATGTTGAATTTGTGTTTATTGAGTACGAGAAAGATAAGATGAGAAAAGTCGTTTTTGGTAACGCGAGAAACCCGTATGGGAAAAATCGCGGGGGAATCGGTGTTCCGCCAAATTTATTATAAGAATCGATCTTGAAATGTCGACATTGTTACAAGTTTTGTAGAAGATAAAATATTTTAGTGAGATAAGTGTTACATGGGATTGGATGATTCCCCCTCAATAAATGCATTCCCCGTATTTATAGCAAAGTCATGAATCTTCTAGGTAATAACCAACGGGTATGGCCCAGCCGTTGGCCTGCTTTCCCTTTATTTCTGACTTGGCTAGTTCCATTGCAATTAGACTTTTGAGGTTTGTCAGGGACTTGGGCCACGTAACTTCTCCAATAAGCTTCTTTCCTTTTTGTTACTTTGTGTTTCTTATGACAAGCCATGTATGGTTAAGATTATGCCACCTCAGCGATCCATGCCTCCTTGATGAACCAATATCTAGCTGCCACGTGTCGTTGGTGATAAATGATATTTTTGAGGCCCAACAACAGTAAGGAGAAAGTAACTTACTAGTGACTGATCAACATCAGTTGATGCTAAGGACACTATCCCCGCCAGAGTTTCCAGAGCAATTCCTGCAGGAGAAATACAACTCAATTTTGAAACAGTACTCAACATCTTGACGCTAGAACTCTAGTCATGTTATTAAATCTCGGGTTGAGACTTGATTTAGAAATAGTTTGCCGTGTCATGATCAAAGTCGTTGGGCCGGCCATAAATGCAGTTGTAGTAACCTTCAAAGCAATGTACATGTCGAGATTTGGAGTTAAGGCCTAGACATAATAACATGACTATGGTCTATGGCTACCAACAGGTTTGGTAAAAAAAAACGATGAGGAGCCTGATAAAAGTTATAATATATATAGCTAAGCAAGCACCTAACCATATATATAAATATATACGAGCAAAGAAAGAGTACAGTAGCATGTATCATTACCAGCAGCACGGGTACTAACGCCATCTGCCATCACTTTAAGCGAGAGCCTAAAATAATGCAGAAGCCTCATTTAAAAATCCATGTGAATAAAGAGAGGTGAAATAAGAGAGAATACAAAACAAGATAAAGATCAACTAAAAGCTATGAAAAGACCAAATATACCAACCTTAACAGAACGAAAGACTTCACCAGCATTTTCAAGCCGAATATCTAAATCACCAGCCTGTATAAATAAAAATGGATAGTTAAAAATTACATGTTCGGAGGCCAAAAACACAATATAAATTCAAGCTGGGAAAAGAATGAGGATGCCATGTAGGTGAGCAGTTACCTTGAGAATCATTAATCCTCCGATTGGGAAGTAGAAATCCAACAATGAGCTTGCATCGCTGATAGCAGCTTGCAACCGTGAACCGACAGCCTAGAACAGTGACAGGTAGGATTAATATATTTTTTTTCTTTGCAATAAGAAAAAAAAGATGTTGTAGCTCGGAGGAGAAGCAAATCAAGGTGAGGTGCATTTTTTTCAAGTTTAAAATAGTATTCTTAGCCAAGAATAAAGAATACCTTATAATTTTCTGTAGTAATCTTGTATTTAAAAATTTGATTTGACTTTAATGCAAAATAAACATCCTTCAAACTGGCAGATGAGGACTTCAGAGTCTCCTTTACCACAGGGCATGTTGAGGTACTTATATCAACATTGCTAATTCCAAGAATCTTGAATGTTCTCAGAGCTTCATAAGACTCGTCAAGGCTGTCCATTAACAAAAAATCTTAGGTCAATATAGACGAGAAACATTCCACAATGGATGGTGAAACTTCATGTACTAATGAGTACAAATAAGAGGCATGGGGATGCAAACAAGTTGCAGAGCAGGATTTGAAAAGAAGTATATTTAAAACATACGACGAATCAGAAAAAGTAGTACTTTTGTAAACTTAGCTGGTCTAAACAACACTACCTCAAATACTTACCTTATTGACAAACAAAAATAGATACTTGTACGACAAAATCCTTAATCACCAAACACCCTTTCTCATCACTAGCAACTGCCGGTAAAATCACATTCATACTTTCTCTCTTCTTTCTACTTCGATTTAACCCACAAATGAAAATACCCTTTTATTTCCCATTTGCATGATAATAAGCTCCCAAAGTATCCATAGATATTGGCAATGCAATCCCCCCTAGTTCGGTTACTTATTCAACAACATCAGCATTCTCCTCCACATCCGTTACGAACATCTTTTGGCAACTGCACACATTTCAAATCAATAGCCGAACAATTGTACTCCTATGAATTTTTACAGGACTAGCTTCTTCGTCAAACTTGCACCTCACACCCCTGCATACAACAGGACAGTAATTGCACCACTGTAGTTCTATGAAAATGGTACATGATTCACCTGTTCTTATCATTTCCCATCCTTGAATTCAATAACCGAAATGCCCACAACCGAAACTGATTCCGTCTAACATTTGAGAATAGTCAGCTGAAAATGCCAGACCCTTCTCTACGTACAACAAGTAAAGCTCTGTACATCATAACCTCCACAGATCACGCACCCTCAACATGACACCAACACAGGTAATCCCACATTTATCACACAAAATTACAAACTTTAGACCATCCACATTGGCTATGTTCACCCATTTTCACCAATCTGAATAATATATAAAATTACAAAACCTGCCCCACCACACTTAACTGATGAACAAAGCAAACAACGAAAATTTTCGCCTGTGTCAAAATGAGGTGAACAACCAAAATGGGACCCAATTGCAGCTTTTCCAATTATTTTAAGATTTAGCAAATTTTTTGTACGTAAATTGACAACGGTCATATTTTGCATGTATTTTAACAACGGTCATATTTTACATGTATTTTTTTTTTAAAAAATAAACATAATTCATATTTTTTCCTTTTCTATAAAAGGAGCCCAATATCAATATATTTCATCACACCTCTTCTTATATTTTCTCTCTACTAATTTATCAAATTACATATAATTATTAATTATTTACACAAATATAAATCATAATAATATGAATCCAAATATAAATAATAATTTGAATCCTTCTAATGTGAATCGAAATGAAATAAATTTTAATAATATGAATTATATGAATCATAATATTAATTATGGTAATTATCATCCTTCTCAAGATCCTTACCAAATGCAACCGTCTTATCCATTCTCATATAATTATACTAATTATAATCCTAACCATACTTATTCCCAACCAATTAGACATATTGCTACTTCATTTTTTTCATATACGCAACCCGTTCATCAAACAATAGATCCCTCACAAACTCCACCAAGTAACCATAATTCAAATGATATTGAAGTGGAAGTTGATATTGGTAATGAAAGAACACCCACTTCAAATACCGGTAGATCTACTCCTTGGCACGTACTAGAAGATGAAGCCCTTATGTCATCATTTATGAGGGTTTTAGAAGATAGTATAGTTGGCACCGACCAAGCAAAAATAAACACTTTGGATTAAGGTTAAATCGTTTTACGATGAGGCCCAACAAGCCAATCCCGGTGTCTTGAAAAAACAAACTCGTGCTATGCTTGATGGCCGCTTTCGAAGAATTTCTACATCTGTCATGAAATGGAGTGCATGCATGGAAGCGGCCACTAGGAGGAAAAAGAGTGGAATGAGTGAAGACGATGTAATCGCCGAGGCTAGTGAATTGTACAAACCGGCTAAATTTGCTTTGAAGCATGCTTGGAACATGATGAAAAAATTTCAAAAATGGAAAATTTTTGTTGCTCCATACACTAATGAGAGTTACGAAATCACTCAAAGTCGAGTTGTTGATAACGATGGATGGAGTAGTAGTGGAAAAATACTACGCAATGAGGGTGAAGAGTACTCTACACCCATCTCTCTTGATGGTGACAGTGTAGGAACCATACGACCTGAAAGTGTTAAAGTTGCGAAAAAAATAGGGGGAAGAAGAAGGTTGATGGCAGTACTTCTGGAGTTGATTCGAATAATCAAATTGAAGTTAATAATACGAGATTGGAAATGGTTAATCTAAACGCCGCCAGAGAACTTGACATTCAACAACGTAGGCTAGAAGTCGAGGAAGCGAGGGTTCAGTTACATCGAGAAAGGATGGAGTTTACTCAACAAAGAGAAGCAAGAATGAAAAAGGAAAGTGATTTAAATACGCTTCAACAATAACTTAACCAGACTAATTTACCCTCCGAACTTGAAGATTATAAGCAAGAGTTGCTACAATCATTTAAGCGTTAGTTATGTTTAATAGTTTTTTTATTTGTGAGTTAGTTTTAGTTATGTTAAGTTTATTTTTTATTGTTGTGTGATTTAATTGTTGTATGTTTTAATTGTTGCAAGTTTTTTGTTTGTTATTTGTTACTACTAGTAGGATGTGCGCGTGCGCAGCACGCGGTATGTAATACTTTTTACTTTGCATTAAGAGCGTTGATGGTTGATCAAATTATAGTATTTAAGCTGTGAAATGGTAAAAATATTAACAATTTTAAATTTTGTATGTACAATTACGTATACAAAATACAGATAAGATATATATTATACAATTATTATATTCCTTATATTTTATTAACATTATAATTTTGACACTATAATGTTTGTAGATGCTGAGTTGTTATCTGAAATTGTTCGAGATATAACTTTCAAGTTAACGTAACATAGGTAACGGTTGATCTTATTATTGACTCTGACGGAGTAATAAATAATTATAAAGCTTGCAATCCATTTTTAACCTATCTATTGCAGAGTATTGTAGTATTGTAGACATTCATTCACATATAATTAGAGACTTTGTCTTTTTTGCATTGATGGTATCTCGTTTCCGTCTACTTCTGCATTGGGATATGTATGCATTCATATTAGGGATATGTATGCATTCATATTGCCTATATTGCAAGTGAAAGGATGTGTATGCATTGATATTTTTTATTTTAGTAGGCATGTGTATTTACACTAAAATTTGAGAGAGACGGTCTTTCAATAAATTATTGAGAGATCATTATTCTGTATCCTTTTATTTATATTTCATGACCCTTTTGTCATTGATCGTACGATAGTAATTTCGTACTTATATACACAATAAATGTATTCATTTTATCTTTAATCATGATGTAGACCTATTGGTGTATTTATATGCATGTATTTTTGTCAATACTCTCTTAATTCATATTGCGGATGTGTATGCATTATTATTGTTTGCAGATGATGTGCATGCATTGATGTTTTTTGTTTTAGTAGGTATGTGTGTCATATTTTATTTAGTTAATGTCAATCCATTACCATCTAACAACTAACTTTTACAACTATATAACTCGTACTTGATAGAAGTTTTGAAATATAATTTTCTGAAGAAAAAAAGAAGCAGTGTAATGGGTACTTATCTCTCATTTGTAAAAATTATGTATTATTATTTTCATATTATTTTTCTAGGTTAAATTCGATGTGCGTTATTTAATTTTTTCTCATACATATTTCGTGAAGGCATAGAATGTAAAATTAACAACTTAGCTATACGCAACGAAGTTAAACGAGGAGCGAAAAATATTGAAATGGTGATGAGGTCTACATCAAAAGTTGTGGAGTTAGCTCTCTCGAGCAATGCAGTGGCGGCTCGATTTGCAGAACGTTTTACGGAACGTTTTCTGCCAATTATATGTGAATCCGATAGAGTATTTTTTTTTTCCAATTGTTGCTCTCGGTTTACAGAAGGTATGGGCAATTGTAGTAGTATCGTATTATGAATTATTCTGTACTCAGAGGTACATCATAAAATATCTTCCAAAATTAATTTGCATCATTAAATTTGTAAATCTTGTTATTACTTGTAAATATGGCTAATATTACGAATATATCGGATATACATTATATATTTAGTTGAGCTCAAAAATAGAACGAATGGAATAATTAGAGAGAGGCAATTCAGGTGGACAGACAATGAATCTACGGGAAAATTCAAAGTTGTCTGTAATAAGAAGATAGTTACAGAGAGAGAAAGTTTAGAGAAAAATGAAGTTGGGGTGTGAAATGTATGAGAGATGTTGGAGGGGGTATAAAAGGACATCGGATGTTATTTATTTATTAATATAATATTTATTGTGTTAGTCTTGAAAGCCACGTACTTTGTAGTTTTGACCGGTTGACACGTATTAAGTTTGTGATGACGCTTATGTAAAAGAAAATCCAACTCATTGCTAATAACCATAAATAGTATTTCTGCCGTCATTATACAGTTTCTTAAAAAAGAGTTGACTTATTAGTTTTTTTTATTAGAAATATGTAAAAAATATTAAAGGACGGTGCGACGGTGTGGATTAGGGGTCAAATTACACAAGTTATGAATACGAAAAGGTATGTATATTCCTCGTGCAATATACGCAAGAATGGAACAGAAATTCCGATTGGCGAGAAATTTTCTTGTTTCCAGACTGAAGCTCCGCATATAGGAATATTGTGGGGAATAAAGCATGTATTCGCCCTAAACTTGCAGGATTATAATGAAATTTACAGTTGTGAATATTGTCATAAGATAAATAAAAACATGAAAAGAATACAACCTTGGGTCCTTGCTTGAATAGGCCTAAGAACAGGAATTAAAGTAAATTCCCTCCTATAACTTGCACCCAAGACTTTGTTTGAGATGATGCCGTGTGTGCTGGAAAATACTCTCCAATTGCCTTGCAATATGGGGAAAGCTATTGAGGTTTTAGATGTGAGATCTGAGTTTTAGGAGAAGAATGCTCTCAAAACCCTAATTGTGAGAATTATGATTCAACAGTTAACCAAGAGTCACTGACATAAGGAGAAGGACTCTCCTTATGTAGCCCTAGGTCGGCCGAATGGGTATGGGGTAAGAGTGGGCTTTTTCCACTCTTACCTTTCCTTTGCATGATTCGACCCGTTTTGCTAAATATTACTTGCGGGATTTTTATTATAAATCGTATACGTGTCATCAGGTATTAATGCAGTCGATGTATTAATAATGGCCTGATAAAATTACGATATTGTATAATTACCCAAATTAATATAACTGTTTATATTAATACGCGAAATTAATATTTAATTAAATATAACTGCTTATATTTAATTTACGAATTAAACATGTAATCCGTATTAGCTAAAATTATTTAATTTGTATTAAATGATAATCTCAACATCTTATTGACTAATTTAATAGTCAATACCTCTGACTAACTGTTTAGTCGTATTCGGCATAAATGTGACTGTATTTTCATACCTTCACATCTCTCAAACGTGTCCTATAGGTGTGACGTATAGGGACCAGTTGATCACCGCCATCCGTATGACAATAACGTCAAACTTATCTAGCAAGTCAACCGTTATTGATAAACGTGGATCAACTGGTAATAATACAGAAGTATGCCCTTGTGATCCTTAAAGAGATTTAATAAGTCATTGTACTTAATTGTCAAGGACACCAGCCCCAACAAATATTTGTGTGTAGGTTTGTTACTATCGAAATTTAATTTATAATATCTTTGAAATTATATTTTACATATACACATATAGTTGTAAATTGCTTGACTATGGGATTGCTTTGTTTATATTTTTTGTTCAGTTGTAAATTGAAAATCCGCTTTGAGGACGAAAGTTGTGCTATTAAGCTCACTATTTCTCATGAACCCGCCGAGAAGTTGTTAAAACGAACGACAGCTCAGATTTCTTGTCTTTCACAAGAGGTTCATTTTTTTGTTTCTTTTTCGAACACAAAAGAGAGTGAAAAACAATAAACTCTTCGGTATTTTTTTCATGACTAAAAACTCCTCATTTTCTACTTTTTGTATGCAGGAACGGCTTTCGTTTGTCAACGATGTAGTTGACAACATCCTTGATCGATTTTTTATCATGAAATTGTTGGCAATACAATTAGGAGATTCCAAGAAACAACTTACTTTTAGTGTCCAACACGTAAAAGAGGTAGGATAATAGAAAATGTTTTAACTATACTTATATCGTCAGACAGTACATACTCGTATATAGTCGTCAATAAAAAAAGGCGTTGTTAGCAACTTATCTATCATATGTAAATGTGTCGTACTTGTTTTTGTTTGTATTAGGTGTGTGTTTTGTTCAGCTTCGTATTTCGTTTGATTACCTTAGTTGTGTTTAATATATATAAATAACATAAGTGGGGTTTTTTATTCGGTTCTCATGTATATTTTATGTGCTCCTTTCTTTATGAAAATATTGTTTTGCATCACTCTTTTATGTTTTTTAATTGACATTTCATGTTCGAAAAAATCATGCCTCGTGGTTCTGTAATTTGAAGCTTTTTGTTTGTGTGACCGACTATGTTACTAAAGCAATTCATATGTGGAGTAAAATAAACGTTGGCAATAAATATTGGGTGAAAAAATAAGTACGTGATCTTTTATAATATACACGTTTTATTGTTTAAGACGAAACATGATCGCACCTATGCATTTACAAGAAAAGTATTTCGCACGTCATAGAGAGACGTAGCCTAATTTGTTATAAACGAAATTCTAGAAATTATGTTCTTCTAGCTGCTATAACATTCCCAGAGTTAATAAAAAAGTTTGATTCCAACGAAAAATATTGTTTGATGTTAATTAATGTGAGTTGCTAGTATAATGTAGAATAGTCATTAGTAACTCATTTTTCTAATAACTTATTTATTTGGATTAATTGATAGAATACTCTAAACTATGGGTGTCCTGCTCAAAATACTCCAAACTCTATTTTAACTAGCAATATAACCAACTAATACTCTCATTCATTTTTATTATAATATATGACCTGATACATGCTAAGTAAGTGAAGAAATTTATAACCCTTCTTTAACCCATCTTTCTCTTTTTACTTCTATGTTAATCTATTCACCTAATCACACCATTAAAACATGCTACAACAAGTTAACAAAACAACAAATTTTATTCAAAGCAAATAAGGGCATTAGTTGGTTATATTGGTAGTTAAAATAAAGTTTGGAATATTTTGAGCAGGACACCCATAGTTCAGAGTATTCTTATCAATTAATCCTATTTATTTTGTTAGTAAAAGTATTTCAATGTATACATATTGTATATTAAAAGTGGATTGTATTCTTGTATACGTAACTGTACCTTTTTTAAGTTCTTCAAAATAATATAATAATATAAATAAAAGTTATCAAAATCGATGCAAATTGTATATATATATATATATATATATATATATATATATATATATATATATATATATATATATATATATATATATATATATATATATATATATATATAGGGTTGGGATCCGGTGAGAACCATCTTACAATGAAAACCGGTGAGAACTCTTCCTTACGGAGGTTTTTTTTAAAAATTAATGACATAATTGGATTCGGCATGGAATTTTATGGTCAGAGAACATATTTCTTGGTCTAGAAAATAAATACTAGTGGCGGAAAAATGATAGATACGAAAAAATAGATAGTAGGTGCATGCAAATAAATAAAACGTATCTCACCTTGATTTCCGTCACTAGTATTTATTTTCTAGACCAAGAAATATGTTCTCTAGCTATAAAATGTCATGCCGAATCCAATTATGTCATTAATTTTTTTTTAAAAAGTCCGTAAGGTAGAGTTCTCACAAAGTTCTCATTGTAAGGTGGTTCTCACCGGATATATATATATATATATATATATATATATATATATATATATATATATATATATATATATATATATATATATATATATATATATATATATATATATATATATATATATATATATATATATATATATAGAGTTGGGATCACATGAGTCCACCCTAAATATTTGAGTCCATGAGTCTAACAATGATATTATAAGTTATATAAAAAAGTATCACGTTTTTTCAATATCAAATTTTTTCCTTTTTTGTTTTTTCTTTTTCAATATTACTTTTTTTTTCTTTTTTTTGCCTTTTCTTTTAAAATGACCTTTTCTTTATTAAAAAAATTCTCTTTTTCAGTATGCATTTTTTTTAAACAAACACGTTTTTTTTTTAATAAGGCGTTTTTTCTCGAATTTTTTTTCATTACAATATCACAAGTTACTCAATACAATATCACCGGTTTTTCCAAATAATATCACAAAAAAAAATTTCGAGAAAAAAATATTTCGGAAAAAAATTTCGAGAGAAAAAATTGAAAAAAATATTTCCTGAAAAAGTTCTTGAAAAAATTTCGTAATATTGTTTAATATAGTGCGTGATATTGTTTAACAAAAGGTGTTTTTTCTCGAAATTTTTTTCGATTTTTTTTCATTACAATATCACAAGTTACTCAATACAATATCACCGGTTCTTCAAAATAATATCACAAAAAAAAATTCGAGAAAAAAATATTTCGGAAAAAAAATTCGAGAGAAAAAATTGAAAAAAATATTTCCGGAAAAAGTTCTTGAAAAAAATTCGTAATATTGTTTAATATAGTGCGTGATATTGTTTAACAAAAGGCGTTTTTTCTGGAAATTTTTTTCGATTTTTTTTCATTACAATATCACAAGTTACTCAATACAATATCACCGGTTCTTCAAAATAATATCACAAAAAAAAATTCGAGAAAAAAATATTTCGGAAAAAAAATTCGAGAGAAAAAATTGAAAACAAAAAATTTGAAAAAAATTATTTCCGAGAAAAAAAGTTCTTGAAAAAATTTTGTGATATTGTTTAATATAGTGCGTGATATTGTTTAGCAAAAGGCGTTTTTTCTCGAAATTTTTTTCGATCTTTTTTCCATTACAATATCACAAGTTAATCAATACAATATCGCCGGTTTTTCAAAATAATATCTCAAAAAAAAATTCTGTAGAAAAAATCGAGAAAAAAATCTGAGAAAAAAAAATTGAAAAAAAAAATGTTGAAAAAAAAAATTTCGGGAAAAAAAGTTTTGGAAAAAATTTCGTGATATTGTTTTATATAGTGCGTGATATTGTTTCATGTGATATTGTATTGAAAAGATTGTGATATTGTAGACTTTGTAGTGTAAAAAAAGTTATACTCTAAATGGACTCATGGACTCAAATATTTAGGTCACTAGTATTTATTTTCTAGACCAAGAAATATGTTCTCTGGCCATAAAATTCCATGCCAAATCCAATTATGTCATTAATTTTTTTAAAAAAACTCGGTAAGAAAGAGTTCTCACCGGTTCTCATTGTAAGGTGGTTCTCACCGGATCCCAACCCTATATATATATATATATATATATATATATATATATATATATATATATATAGATAGATTTAGGATCGGGTGAGAGCGATTATACGGTGCATACGGTGAGAACGATTCCCGTCCATTAGATTAAAAAATAAAGTGTAAATTGATAATCAGTACCAATAAAATGACCATTTTTAATGAATGGTACCAACATAAATACTTATTAGTAAATAGTACCAGTTTAATTATTTCGTTCAATAAGTAGTACCAACTCACCGGAAACTCGCACTTTTCAGGGGGATTTGAACGCCTATATTTTGATTTTTTATACCTATTTTACCCTCCCCTAATTTTTAACCATTTACCCCTCACCTCTCCTTTCCCCAGCCACCACCACCACACCCTACCACACCTCCACCACCACTGCAATGCATTACCGCACCTCCACCACAACTACATCTCTGACCCCTTGCTTTCCTTCGTTTCTAGCTACAACTCCACCATCAATTTTAATTAATTGATAAGAATGAAGAAGGGAAGATGAGAAGTCGGGTCAATGCTAATTCACTGGACTTCAAGAAGGACCTATCTGGGTTGAGCATGAAGTTGTCCGGTGTAACGTGATTACGTGATAAGTCCGAGTGCATGCTTATATGTATTGTTGCATGCAATTCAGTGCGGCGGGTGTATTGTTGCAATTCCGTGCGGCAGGTGTATTGTTGCAATTCACGTGCTGCGTCATGCGTGGGTTTTAATTGTAGGCATTGTTTTTTTTTGAGTTTTTGTTTAGTGGGTCGTAGCACGTGCTAATGTCACTTACCATTTATTTTGTTGGGTGGTGTTGGTGGTTGGAAGATAAGGAGGGGTTAAAGTTGGGGGCGGTGGTAAGGGTGGTCTAGGTGGTTATTGGGTTTGTGGGTATTATGGTGCTTGAGTTAATGTGAGAGTAGTTAATTTAATAAGGGCATTTTAGTCATTTCATGTCATTTTTGGCCGGAAAATGGGACTTGGTACTACTTATTGAATTGAGTAATTAAACTGATACTATTTATTAATAAGTTTTTATATTGGTACCATTCATTAAAAATGGTCATTTTATTGGTGCTGATTATCAATTTACACAAAAATAAATTGTGGCTGAGATCAGTTTAATCATATTTCAGTAAAAAAAACCAGGGATTAAAAAACAAACTTCTTTGTCCTCTTATTTCACCAAGCACAAACCCAGATCCATCATCCGCCATTATCACCTATCACCACAAATCACCTATCACCGTCGCCATCAGCACCGACTGTATCCTTCAATCGACGACAACTTTTTAGGTACACTAAAAGTGGTTTTAGATACATCAATTTAGAAACCAGATACATTAATCGACCATTGGGAACCGAGCCGGATCGAAGAACGAGACATGTAAGAAAGCTTCAAAGATGAAATATGTGGTCACATGTACTATTTTCGTTTAGCTCCAGCAATCTTACAGTGATTAATTATGACGGAGAAATCAGAGGCCGACGATGTTGTCGGAATCGATTTACCATTGTTGGCGATTTTGGTGAGGTCGGTGATGCTGCCGACGGTAGTGATGTCGTCAGCATGAATTTTCCGGCCATAACGTGGGTGGCCAATTTGGATTTGCTGGGGAAAAAAGGGGGTCTCGCTCTCATCCAATTACTTCAGAAACTACTAAAAGTAGTCTTATGTCGTACTCCTTCTGTCCCGCTTCACTGGTTTCTCTTCTATTTCAATGTATATAGACTATTTTTTTTGTGTATCTAACTACTATTTGAGTGTATTTATCATAGATACACAAAATTACATACTAGATACATTGAAATTGGGTTGAGATACATCAATATATACACCAATACATTAATTTTGTGCACCCAGCCATTGTTTGCATCAAGCATCATCGTGCATCTCCTATGAAGAATATGAACAATCCGACATCTAAAATCCGTAATCTTCATTAATTCAGCAATCGACAACCCCGACAACGACACATTTCATGAGCCTTCACCGGAATCAGTTCTCAACCTTTTTGTTGGTTTCTAATATTTTACAAATTTACAATGTATCTAGCTACTAATTTAATGTATCTAATCACTGATTTAACGTATCTCAACATTGATACGCAAAATTACTCACAAGGTACATTAAAACTGATTTGAAATACATTAATCTAGAAACCAATAACTAATTTCTTTTTTATAAAATTGATTTTGTACTGAAGTTTAAAGAAAAGTAAGAATGCTTAGCGACGATCAACACACTACCTGTAGTTTAAAGAACAAGTCTGATCGGAGATATGAATAGATTTCTGTTGCGATGATGGTGGAAAAGAGTTTAGACCATGACGAGGAGAGGACAACGTAAAGGGTGGTGGTTGGCACGGTTGTGATGATGGTGGGGAGTCAACGGCTCGACAATGGAATGAGTTATCCAAGGTGGGTTTTTATATCTTTGACGTTATTCATGGTGGTCTATGACGTCACCGCTGTTGATTGTGGTGGTTGCTGGTGATGACTGGGCGGTAGTTGTATGTGTGTGTGTGAGAGAGAGAGAGAGGATAAGGGTGATTGAGATTTATTTTTGGGTTTGATCATTTGTGTGATGTAAATCAGTAAATGGATGTCAGTATGTTTTGGGTTATCATGAGATGGTGGGCCGTTGTTTTGTTTTATAATCCAACGCTTATAAGTCGTTCTCACCGTTTGCACCGAATAATCGTTCTCACCGGATCTTGCCTCTCTCTCTCTCTCTTTATATATATATATATATATATATATATATATATATATATATATATATATATATATATATATATATATATATATATATATATATATATATATATATATATATATATATATAGGGTTGAGATCCGGTGAGAATCACCTTACAATGAAAACCTGTGAGAACTCTTCCTTACAGAGTTTTTTTAAAAAAATTAATGACATAATTGGATTCGGCATGGAATTTTATGGCCAGAGAACATATTTCTCGGTCTAGAAAATAAATACTAGTGGCGGAAAAATGATAGATACGAAAAAATAGATAGTAGGTGCATGCAAATAAATAAAACGTATCTCACCTTGATTTCCGTCACTAGTATTTATTTTCTAGACCATGAAATATGTTCTCTAGCTATAAAATGTCATGCCGAATCCAATTATGTTATTAATTTTTTAAAAACCAGTCCGTAAGGTAAAGTTCTCACAAGGTTCTCATTGTAAGGTGGTTCTCACCGGATCCCAAGTCTATATATATATATATATATATATATATATATATATATATATATATATATATATATATATATATATATATATATATATATATATATATATATATATATATATATATATATATATATATATATATAGGGTCGAGATCCGGTGAGAACTACCCTTATAATGAGAACCATGAGAACCCTCACTAAATCTCCACCATATCTCGCTTCAAATGTTTCGTTGGATCATTTACCATTAGTTTAACTTATTCAAATACACACTTTAGTATCAATAAACAAAAAAATTTGATTTAATTAACAAAATATATACTTAGTGTACGAAAATACAATTAGGCGTACTAAAACGGCTATAAATGCACGAAAACAACCACTACGTGCATGAAATTTTTTACATGCATGAAAATGATTACTAGATGCATGAAATAAGAGGATGTACGTGCATTAAAATGAGTTCTAGGTGCATGAAAAATGATAGTTGCGTAAAAATCGTTAGTATGTGCATGAAAATTAATAAAACGTATCTCACCTAGATTTCCGTCACTAGTATATATTTTCTAGACCAACAAATATGTTCTCTAGCCTTAAAATTCCATGCCGAATCCAAATATGTCATTAATTTTTTTTTAAAAAGTCCGTAAAGTAGAGTTCTCACGGTTCTCATTATATTGGTGGTTCTCATAGGATCCCAATATATATATATATATATATATATATATATATATATATATATATATATATATATATATATATATATATATATATATATATATGTATATGTATATATAGGGTTGGGATCCGGTGAGAACCACCTTACAATGAAAACTGGTGAGAACTCTTCCTTACGGAGTTTTTTTTAAAAAATTAATGACATAATTGGATTCGGCATGGAATTTTATGGCCAGAAAACATATTTCTTGGTCTAGAAAATAAATACTAGTGGCGGAAAAATGATAGGTACGAAAAAATAGATAGTATGTGCATGCAAATAAATAAAACGTATCTCACATTGATTTTCGTCACTAGTATTTATTTTCTAGACCAAGAAATATGTTCTCTAGCTAGAAAATGTCATGCCGAATCCAAATATGTCATTAATTTTTTCTAAAAAAATCCGTAAGGTAGAGTTCTCACAAAGTTCTCATTGTAAGGTGGTTCTCACCGGATCTCAAGTCTGTATATATATATATATATATATATGTATATATATATGTATATATATATATATATATATATATATATATATATATATATATATATATATATATATATATATATATATATATATATATATATATAGAGAGAGAGAGAGAGAGAGAGAGAGAGAGAGTTGGGATCACATGAGTCCACCCTAGATACTTGAGTCCATGAGTCTAACAATGGTATCACAAGTCATATAAAAAAATATCACTTGTATTTCAAGTTTTCAACATCACTGTTTTCTTTCCTCATTTTCTTTTGTTTTATTTCTTTTCACTTTGTTTTGTTTTTTTTTTCCCGTATCACTTTTTTCTTAACACTTATTTTCCTTTTTTTAAGATCACGCTTTTTTAATAACACGTTGTTTAGCGTAGTTGTGATATTGTTTAGTGTGACGTGTGATATTTGTATACAAGTTATATAAAAAAATATCACTTATTTTTTCAACATTACTTTTTATTTTCCTATTTATTTCTGATTCGTTTTTTGTGTTGTTTTCAATATCACCTTTTTTATAACACATTTTTTTAGTATCACGTTTTTTTATTAACACATTGTTTAGTATAAGTTGTGATATTGTTTAGTATAACGTGTGATATTTTATCTAAGTTATATAATAAAATATCATTTTTTTCAACATTACTTTTTTCTTTTCCTATTTTTTTCTGTTTTTTTAATGTATCACATTTTTTTGTTTCCTTTTTTTTTTTCAGTACCACTTTTTTTTAACACATTTTTTTTCCGTATCACGTTTTTTTAATAACACGTTGTTTACTTGTTTAGTGTAATTTGTGATATTATTTAGTATAACGTGTGATATTGTATATAAGTCATATTAAAAAAATATCACTTTTTTTCAACATCACTTTTTTTCCTATATTTTTTTTGTTTTTTTATCTTATATTTTTTTTTGTTTTTTTTTATGTATCACGTTTTTTTTTTTCGAGTATCACTTTCTTTTTTTAAAAACATGTCTTTTTTTTAACACATTTTATTTAATATCACGTTTTTTTAGTAACACATTATTTAGTGTAAGTTGTGATATTGTTTAGTATAGCGTGTGATATTGTATCTAAGTTCAATAAAAGAGTATCGTGTGATATTGTATCTAAGTTCAATAAAAGAGTATCACAGTTATACAAAACTGTATCACATTTTTTTCAAAAGAAACTGCATCACTTTTGATTTTTTTTGTTGGGATTCATTAGGAATCAATTCATGGCATCGAATAAACATGGTTGTCGATTTATCGAATTCGGAGTATAATGTTACTGTAAAGTCTAGCCTATAATTGACACGTTCTAAAGTTACTTTATGTTTTGATTATTTCATTATAATATAGTAGCACTTTGGATTTATATCTCTTCTGTTAATTTGGATTGAAGTTTGAACTTTGAAGTATTGAATTACAAGGAATGAATCAACATTTAACATGAAACTTGCTTGTTTAAGATATACCGAGTACATTAATGCATTCAAATGAATTTATTAGCATGTTTTAGAGATGTGATATTTTTAAATATAAGATGTGGAGGAGGCAAGATCCGGTGAGTCCACCTAAATTTTTGAGTCCATGAGTCCACCTAAAGTATCACTAGTTATATTAAAAAATATCACGTTTTTTTTACACTAGAAAGTCTACAATATCACAACCTTTTCAATAAAATATCACAGGAAACAATATCACGCACTATATAAAACAATATTACGAAAATTTTTCCAGAACTTTTTTTCCCGAAATTTTTTTTTTAAAAAAAGATTTTTCTCGATTTTTTTTTCAGATTTTTTTTGGTGATATTATTTTGAAGAACCTGTGATATTGTATTGAGTAACTTGTGATATTGTAACAAAAAAAATCAAAAAAAAATTTCGAGAAAAAACGCCTTTTGTTAAACAATATCACGCACTATATTAAACAATATCACGAAATTTTTTCCCCGGAAATATTTTTTTCAAATTTTTTTTTTCAAATTTTTTTCTCAAATTTTGTTTCCAAAATATTTTTTTTCTCGATTTTTTTTTGTGATATTATTTTGAAGAACCGGTGATATTGTATTGAGTAACTTGTGATATTGTAATGAAAAAAAAAATTCGAGAAAAAAAAAATTCGAGAAAAAACGCCTTTTATTAAAAAAAAAACGTGTTTGTTTTAAAAGAAGTGCATACTGAAAAAGAGAATTTTTTTAATAAAGAAAATGTCAGTTTAAAAGAAAAGGCAAAAAAAAGGAAAAAAAACGTAATATTCAAAAGCAAAAAACAAAAAAAGGAAAAAAATTTGATATTGAAAAAACGTGATACTTTTTTATATAACTTGTGATATCTTTGTTAGACCCATGAAAAAAATTTGATATTGAAAAAACGTGATATTTTTATATAGCATTGAGTCAAGAAGATTATATAGATAAGATTCTTGATAGATTCAGTATGACAACTCCAAGAGAGGTTATCTTCTTGTTGTTCATGGGGTGCATCTGAGTAAGAAACAATCACCTACAACACCGGAAGAAACTGAACGCATGAGTTGGATACCATATGCTTCGGCAGTAGGGTCGATCATGTATGCCATGATGTGCACACGTCCTCACGTGGCATATGCATTGAGTATGGTCAGCCGTTACAAAAATAATCCAGGTGAAAGTCACTGGATAGCCGTCAAGAACATCCTTAAGTACTTACGAAGGACTAAGGATTGGGCACTGGTATATGGTGGAGACATGGAGCTAAGTGGTAAGGGTTACACAGATGCTAGTTTCCAAACCGATCGTGATGATTCTAAATCTCAGTCGGGTTTTGTCTTTACTCTTAATAGTGGAGCAGTTGGAAGAGTTCCAAGCAGAGCGTTAGAGCAGATTCTACAACAGAGTCTGAGTACTTGGCAGCTTCCGAAGCTGCAAAGGAAGTTATTTGGATGCGTTATTTCTTACAAGGACTAAAAGTAGTACCTAGTGTGAAAGATCCAATCACCCTTTATTGTGATAACAGTGGTGCAATCTTCCAGGCTAGGAGCCTAAGTCTAGCAACAAATCTAGACATGTACTTAGAAAAGCTCATTTGATAAGAGATTACATGGAGTAAAAGGAGATAACATTGTGCAAGATTGGAACGGATAACAACATTGCTGATCCGTTGACTAAGGCACTACCGCATAATAAACATGAAGGGCACATCTCATCCATGGGGATAAAGCGTGTTCCAGAATTGTAATAAACATTATTCGATTGATGTTTGATGATTTCAAATTATTAATTAATAAAATCATTGAATTTCTTTATATTGTATTACATGTGGATTGTACGACAATTTTGAACACCACACAGTGAACTGTTTTACTTTATATGTCTGTTTTAGTCTGTAAACACCAATATGAGCTGATAACTCAGGTGATTATTTTGTTAGTTGAAGGATGGAAGGTTCAATATTCCATAAGTCAAGCGTCTGACTGATCAATAACAAATATGGGTATATGATATCGCATAGGACATAGTGACCACAACATAGAGTCCTAAATGTTAAGATACATTAGGTGTCTGGTCGTGGATGGGACGTCTATCGTGATTCCTAAAGTCGGTTCTTTTGACCATTGTTTATTTCATGCGATATAGACAGTTTTTGGGTGGCTTTGGTTTCTGTCCTAGGTCGCACCGTAAAGGGAGACCAATCGGATTTTTACTGGGTCATTTCATGTTGTGCTTCCATCCGCAGGTCATAAGTCAAGGAAAATATCCATCCTTTATCAGGTTTTATATATATTTCTCAGGGCCACTCGAGGATTAGTAACTTAAACGCATGGCCATGCTCGAATATGATTCGTATCAGTTATGTTGCTCTCTAGTCGAGGAAACCACTCCTGATATGATTACTTAGGAGATACGACCTTGTAAGGTAAGACTTTGCAATTTGTCTTCCATTGAGTGGGAGAATAATGTATGGATATGCGAATCGTAATCGCACACACACTTGTAGGACAAGTGGGAGATTGTTGGAGTAAATGTCCTCCACAGTGTGTTATTATTTGAGTAAATCTTTTACAGGATCACGCAGGGATACTTAGTATATTAATCAGTTGATTAACGTTTATCGGTAACGATTGGCTCACTAGAAGTTTGACGTTACTGTCATATGATGGCGATAATCAGCTTATCCCTAAAGGTCACACCTAAAGGATAGTACTGATGTAAAACCCCTCGCGAAAGCGGAAATGTAAAACATACAAAGTACCAAAAATGCAGCGGAATTAAAACTTTTTAACATAAATAAACATGTGAGGTGTTTTAACAAACTAAACATGCGGAAGATAAAACATAGATAAGTATATAAGTACTATACAAAAGCAGCCCGGGATAGCATATCCCTACAGGCACAAAATACGGAAGACATAAAGCTAAGGTCTAGCTAACGAATGGGTAAAATCATCGATGAAGGATCATCGCTCGCTAGCCTCAACGTAACCCCCTGAAGAACAACATCAAGTACCTACACACATACAACATGTGCGCCACAGTCAGTGGGGAGTGACTAGAGCTCTCATAGCCACCTAATGTCATACGACACAGAACATGAAATTACAAATATCATACTCCAACATAAACAATCATGTGAAGCATTTATCTCAACAACTCGATCTCCTATCATCATGCGAATACTATGCAAAGGCTCTCAACCAACTTCGGAAACTATTTGGAAGGAGAGCCGGTTTCCCTTCCGGTTGCCCGGCCGGGGGGTCTTTCAATCCAAATCATTTACGAAACTGAATAAAGAGTCATCCAATGCCTTGGATGAACCATACTATAAGCAAGGTACTAAACTCATCAATATCAACATACATATCTGACACCGTACCAACTCTAGGCAGGCAAATAACAACGGCAAGTATATAACACTGTACCCCATCCTAGGCAAGTATATACCCTATCAGCAATTAGTATCCATATGCGCAATTACACCTTATAAACACAAAGGCAACCAAAAGCTGTGACCCAATCCTAATCACAGTTTCACAACAAAACACCTCAAATACAAAGGCAAACAAGACTGTAACCTAATCCAAATTACAGTCCCACCACAATACATACCCCATAATCCAAAGGCAAGCAAGACTGTAACCTAATCCAAATTACAGTCCTACCACAACATACCCCATAATCCAAAGGTAACACAGAACTGTAACCTAATCCAAATTACAGTCCTAACACAACATACCCCATAATCCAAAGGTAACACAGAACTGTAACCTAATCCAAATTACAGTCCTAACACAACATACCCCATAATCCAAAGGTAACACAGAACTGTAACCTAATCCAAATTACAGTCCTAACACAATCATACTACATTCCAAACTGTGACCTAATCCAAATCACAGTTCTACAACACATTTCACGTCAAAACTATGACCCAATCCAGATCATAGTCCTACAATTTCAATACTGAACATACTCAATTTATAACTAGCTATGTAACGACGTATACTTAAACCAACACTTAATTGACCCCGGGAATTAAGCCGAGGGAGAGCCGGTTTCCCTTTCGGTTGCCCGACCGGGGGGTCTCTATCCTCACTCTATTCCCGAACCCAATATAGTGCCGCCCGAACCCCGGGGACTTCAAACAAGCATACGAAGCATACGCAAAAGGAATCAATACAATCCGACTTGAAAATCAAAAGATATAAGGTAAACAATACAATCAGGGGCTCTCAGCCGGTTGGCCACAGGCGGCCGGTCGACCGGCTGAGAGTCCTTTTACTCTCAAGCCGACAAGCACAAAAACAATGCAAATGGGTCTCCCAGCCGGCCGGTCGGCTGCCGGTCCACCGGCTGGGGACCCCTTCTCCCTTTCCTTACAATCACGCACAATACACAATTGGGACTCCTAGCCGGCCGGCCGGCTGCCGGTCCACCGGCTGGGGCCCTTTTTCCCAAATTTCTCAAAAATCAAACAACGCAATATGGGACTCTGAGCCGGTCGGTCGACCGGCTCAGAGCCTCTGTTCGAACATTCGTAAACTTCACCATTTCCAATCCGTTCAATACTTTACTAAACCGTCTTAAACATGTTTCTACGCTACAACACAACATTTCCCATATGTATACAACACCAATTACACATAAGAACATATATACAAACATCTAATTCAAGAGTTAATAAGAAAATCCCAAATAAACCGGTCTTAACATGTATACTCCTAAATTCACTTTCTCATCAATTTCTTCCTCAAATCTTCACCAAAATCAGTTTATAAGACATTATAAGTGTAACACCCCCATTTATTTAAGAGCCTTTAGCAAGACATTCTCAAATAAATAGGACTGTTACCATCTCGGAATGTCCGAGGTAGTGAATAACAAAGTAAAAACAAACCAAAGTACTTTATATAAAATACGATAAAATTTAAACTTTAGATATTACAACTACTACGCAAGAATAAAAGTACAACTTATGATAACATCTAAGTATGTGATCTAATTCTAAGTAGGTCCAAGCCATGTCTCACTCCTTGCCCAAGCTCCTAGTCCATCTGTCTCTGACCTGTAGAATCTACTCCCCATTCCGGATCATCGTAGGTGTACACGAATACACTGTCAACCTCGCGGTTGAGTAGGGTAACACAAAAATTAAAATGCAACAGATAAATGATATGCAAATGTCATGATATGCTCGAGCTCAATCACAATCTCAATCTCAACCCGAAACACCAATCTCAAACCCGAAACACCAAGCCATACCGAACCTCCCGGCAGACTATAATCGGTCGTCACCGAACACCAGCATAACAGCTGAGGTCACCAGGTCTAGTCCTGCAGAACTAGCCTGGGCCCAATAATATCTCATCATCTCAACTCCGTATCCAATGCATATGCCATGCTCATGTGTGCAACAGTAATAGTAATTATACTTATGAATGCAACAATTATAAATAACCATTAAATACCATGCTCTTATACCTCATATTTGCATCCATTATATACAAGGCAACAACCATTCATAACACAACACAGAGTAAACATTCATTCACAACACTTCATAGAGTATAGTGTCAGTGTATCCTACCTGGATAACAATGTAATCCAAATAGCAATCCAATCACAACCAGAATATTCCACCTCAACTCGTTACCTAAAAACAATTAAAAATGACATACATAATTACTACTATATCATTACCCAATCAAGTGTAGTATAATAATTATTTAACTTATTTAACGAATTAATATATCACATGTAACGAAGATATATATATTAGACGTAACTAATAATAAAATATCATCACAAATTAAATTAAACAATCTCAATTGATTTAATATTAATTATCAATTAAACAACTAAACCAACTAATTAATTAAAATACCAATACTAATAATTTATAACAAGAATAACAATAGTAGTACTAATACTACTAATAATAAGAATAATTATAATAGTCATAATAATATTAGCAACAATATCAACAACAATAACAACAACAATAATATTAATAATAATAATAATAATAAAAACATGTATATAACACAAAACAGCCCCCATAGCCCAGGGTTCGACTCCCACAACCAACAACTATGCAAAACAACCAAACCATCCAAACACAACTCCTATTTGTACATCCCTAGTTCACGACATCACCACCACCAATCAAGACATCTACGACCACTACCAACGATCCTAAACTCATCTACGTACTACAAGCTTCCATTACCAAGCATGAGACACCACCGAGAGCCACCACAACACCCACCACAACAACTTTGAACAGCCTGCCCCACGCACTGTGTTACTCTGTTCAGCACGTGTTCATCTGCGCACCCCTCTTCTCACGCATATTCTCTCACCACCACACCCCTCATACCACCCCTAGCCACCACCGTGGTCACCACTGACCCACGGTGGTTCCATGGGTGGCACACGTGTGTCCTCTTGCCCCATGAATCAACACAGAACCGACCCCAAAATTGCTTTAGAACACGCGCTCGTACCCAAAACCGTGTTAACACCCCTTGAAAACTCGACTCCTACCACCAGTACCACCACCCGAACCACCACCTAACTCCTCCCTAGACATCTCCCACACCCCACAAAACTACTAGTGGTAACCACCAGGCCTCGACACCCCTATTACTACCCGAAACAGCCGCTCAAAAGACAGTCCCACACAACCCTATGACCCCCTGTTTTGCCTCCCCTAAACAGACCGTCACAGTACCCCTTTTCTCCGACCACCACGCAACACCCACAACCACCACGACAACTATGGACTCCCTACTATGACTAACCAGAGGCTCGTATTCAAAACACAATCATAACAGTTCGAAAATAATAAAAAAAACGCTGGGTAAAGTACCATTCGAAGTGCTTCTTACAGTGACGGCGATGAAAACGAATGTGGTCTTGCTTTCTCTCTAGTTCTTCCCCATCTCACGGTGGTGACTGAGGTAGCAATAGGGTTTCGAATTGAAGGTTGTATGAGGGGGAAGGGAGGCTGGAAAGTCGATGTGTTAGAAGGGTTTTTGGGTTAGGGTTGAACATGTATGTTTGTTTGTCGATGTTAGAGTATGAGGTAGGGTTTAGGGTTACGTTACTCACTCAGTTTCTCTCAACTCCAAACCCGAGTCCAACATTCCTTACTAGGCCCATCACGCATTTCGAGGTCATTGACCTCTATTTACCGTTCTCGACTCGTAGTATAAAATAAACGAGTACGTATAATTTACTTATACTAATTAAATAAATTTTGGGAAATATAATTTTATTACAACTAACATAGAATATAAAAAAAAATAGAATTTAAGTATAATCATGACGCAATTAAGAAAACAAGTATAAATGAGAAATCAAAATAAAATATGAAATATATTTAATTAAAATATATTATTTTATAAAGAAAATACGAATAAAATGTCATTTTATGAAGTAATCATCAAATATAAAAACGATTATGAAATACGAATTAATCGTAGAAATACGATTTATAAAATAATAACAGTTTACGTAAAATACTTTACAAACATTCCATTTGAAATACTTGTATAAAACACGGTTTGACTATCGTTGACCGAGGCTAATATACGGGGTATTACAATAAGAACATTAAAGAACTTAAGACTAAACAAACATTCATCAAACACAACCAAAATCACATAAAGTGATAATTTAGACAAAAGGCCGAGTTTCTCATTATCGTCACCTTTACTCCGCGAATGCTCTGGTTTACTCTTCAAGGATCACAAGCTCTTCCTCTGGGTTGTTATTAGCTCCACCTTCAAGCACAAAAACACGGATTAAAGTGATAATTTCGTGATTAAGGCAAAACAGCCCCGAAATGAAGTTTCACGAAATTGAAAACGAAAGTGATAGAAAGATCATAAATCTCGCAAGGATTCCGAATATGTAACTTTTACCTTGATACAAGTTCGGGAAGGCCTCGAGATGATGATTTAAAGCTTGAGAAATGAGATGAAATGGTGTTTGGAGTTTTAACAGTGAAATGAAATATGGGGAGGAGTTTGTGTCGATGGAAGCTTCCTTTTGAGGGTTTTAAGTTGTCCTTTAAGAGCTTGAGTCGGGTTTGCTTTAATTAAGTGAAACGGAAATGTGAGACGGGTTGATATTAAATAACCAAGGCGTCTTAAGTTTAAATGGTTTTTAAGACGAACTTAACGGAAATCTTAAAAATATAAATTACGATTATTATTAAAATATTATTCAATTCCGTAAATTACTTTATTTTAATTAAAATACTCCTTACGAAAATACGGGATGTTACAATTGAGAAATGTGATTATATATTGATATAATTACATAAATGCTAAACTTAGCTAAATATAGTTAAGTAGATGATAAACATTTAATATGATTAAATAATAACTAGGAGAAATGAATTAAATGTTAATTCTAATAAATATATATAAAAGTTATATTTATTAATTATATTTTAATATATAATAGAATAATATAATTGGGATTAATTAATTATAAGATAATTAATTAATATTCTCCGGGAATTAAATCTCAGCATCTATAACATTTCTAGCAAAGGCTCTACAGATGAGTCTTGTACCATTACAAAGACCGGAAGTAGGATCTAAGTTCCTCAACAAAATTACAAGACAATTTTTTTTTCAGGACTAACTCATGTGGTGGAAGACCGCTAGGCTGCAGTGTATTAAGAAATTTCGTAGGATACTGCTCTGTTGCCACGTCTACGGCTTCGTCAGAGCTTTTGTATGTAAATGCTTCGCCTTCTTGTCGAGAAACTAATATGGAATTTATCGTGTTTGTATCCTCATTTTTCGGAGTAAGTATCGCTCTTCCCGTCGGCAGTGATGGATTTGTAATAATTAGCTGTATATTAGGATAAATTGCATCAATTAGTTGCTCAATTACTACAATTTCGTGTGTTCCAGATATGACAATCGCTCTTGGTAATATGATGTCTTTTCCATTTTCATAAGGATGAGAACCATCACCAACGCGAAGAACAAAATCGCTAAAAGCAGGATCACGCATGGCCCTCATATTTATAGTCAAATGCATTTTTTCAAGCTTCGGTCATAATGAAGACATAACACAACTGGCATTTATTGCTTCTTGTAATATACTTTTAGGTATAACAGGTAAAACCTGCCGGAAGTCCCTCCCTCCCCCCCCCCCCCCCCCCAATACAACTAGTTTGCCACCGAACAATAGGGTACTTGAACAAACGTCACGCATAGTGTTTTCAAAGTGTTCAATCGACTTTTATTTTGCCATTGGCGCTTCATCCCAAATCGACTTTGTTTGGAGATTTGAGAACGCTGGTTTTTTTCTATATCAAGAGGGATCTTGAGTCGATATTTTGTCGTTCTACCACCTGCAAGATTAGCTGCAGCAATATCCGAACTCGCAATAGCAAGGCAAATAATTCCTTTAACTCTGAGATTTGCAAGGAGTGTTGCGTACAGAAAAGTTTTTCATGTGCCTCCGGGTCCGTCTAAGAAAAAATAACCCCTCTCATTCTCTATAACTCTTCTGTAAATTGTATCATAAGCATATCGTTGTTCGCTATTTAACATATTTACAACATTTAAGTCTTCAGGACTTATAGGAATATTAAGTTCTTCCTCAATCTCCTTCATTTTTGATTGACGAAAAAAATGGTATCCAACCTAAGATCGCCAAAATCGAAAGCACTGAAACTCTTACCCATTGATTCAAGTATGTAAAAAATATTTGCAAGAGTCATTTGTAATACCTTATATCCTTCGGAAGGAAAATTGTAGGCATAATCCTCTGATAGAGCGTCGTAATATTTATCCCAAAGAAATCTAGGACTTTTTGGCTGACAGTAAATGACCATGGTTGCAAATAATCTACAAAGTGCTACAGGCATTTGATATCGAGCTGCATCCTCCAAGCAATGTTCAATGGAGTTGTCTGCTTCAAGTAAACCACGCCTATATGCAGACTCTCGAAATGACCTATACAAAACGCCATTTACAGAACGGAGGTACCAGCCGGTCTAAGGCAAAACTTTTTCTCGAAGAGTCCAAAATTTGTCCTTCCGTCGATTATGCCAAACGTAATATTCTAGAAGCTGACTGTATAACAACGTCTGAGATAAAACATCAGTTTCGTTTTGCTTGAAAAATGTTGTTAGCATAGTTCTTTTACGAGCATCGTCGTCCAAAACGTTTCCAAGGTTCTCCCACAGATGAAAACTCACAGTTTGCATGTTTGGTAGGTGTACTTGTAAAGCAACTATGCTAGGATGTATCTCATTCATAGTGAATCCAAAAATTCTCCAAGCTGCTTCCGGGGGTGATATCCATCTTGTGGATTGGTAGGCTGTGATTTCATCAAACGATGATTGAACGCTAGGATCAGTTACAGCAAATGAAACGCGATCGTGTCCTTTGTATACGTACTTGTACATATACTTTACCGCTTTAATTGTTGAACATACCTCGACGTTTAGATGGCAGTCATATTTCGCTAACAAGAACGGGTTGTATGGAACAACCCATTGATTGTTAAGCTGGGATCCACGAACAGTTACATAAATACCTGTCCGCCTTCGACGATATATAGGATAAGAATCGCGCCCACTGGTTGTTGTATCTGCAAACTCACGAGGATAATGGTTTTTACAACGACTATTTTTCATGCAAGGATTTGTAGGGTTCTCTGTACCACACGGACCGTGCATCATATGACAAACGACGGCCGAAAATAAATGAGGATTTTCAGCAGCATCAGGCAGCTCCGCAGAAACGAAATTGTCATATTGATCAGGTGTATGTATTTGTAATACCCCGTACATTAGCCTCGGTCAACGATGGTCAAACCATATTTTATACACATATTTCAAACGGAACGTTTATAAAGTATTTTACGTAAACTATTATTATTTTATAAATCGTATTTCGACGATTATTTCGTATTTCATAATTATTTTATATTTGTTGATTAATTCATATAATGACATTTCATTCGTATTTCTTTAATTTTGATAATATATTTATAATTAAATATATTTCTTATTTTATATTTATTTATCATTTATACTTGTTTTATTATTTAAGTCGTAATTATATTTAAGTTTTAATTTTTATATATTCTTATGTAATTACTAATAATTTTATATTCTTAATTTAATTAATATTTACATAATTTAATTAATAAAATTATTTATACATACTCGTTTATTTTAAGTTACGCGTTGAGAGCGGGATATAGCCTCAAGATGCGTGGTGGACCGAGTAATAAGATATATTGGCTCACGTGTTTACCTATGTTACACTTTCACCTCAACCCAAACTAATAGCCCATGACAAATATGAAACCTACTCATCGACATATCATTCTTTTGCCTCCCAACCTCGACAAAACAAAAGAAACCTAATTCACGTGAGATTGAGGAAGAACGAAAGGACTGCAATCTTTATCACCGTCAATCACCGTGACCACCAGTAAGCTTCGTTTTGTCAACATTCATATATTCATGTTCATGTGCTTCGTTTATTTTGCTTTTCAATCTGTGTATTGTGTTCGTGTTGGTACAATTCTCTGGGTCGTCAAAGTAGAGTGTCTATTAGGGTGTCGTGGTTGATGTAGGTGGTGGCAGGTGGTGGCTGTAAGGGCCACCGTAGTGACGAGCGGCAGTATCTCTACAAAACAGGGGTAAATAGAGGACAATAAACGTGAATGTATGGTGGGTGTTTTCCGTGGTGGGCACAACGCCGGAGAGGACAGTTATTGGGGTCTTTGTTGCCGATGGTAGTAGGTCCTATTAGGGTGGTGATAGGTGGTGGTTAGGGTAGTGGTACAGGTAGTGGTAATTGGATTTCAGGAGGTGTCGGTCACGGATCCGAGTTTGTGGTTGTGACCAGGGGGTGTTTGGACTAGTGTCGAAGGCTGCTGGGGTTGAGTCAGGGGTTGTGGTCAGCGTCAATAGGTGCGTCATACTGCAGTGGTCACGACCACCGTGGACAGGTGGTGGTTCTAGCTCTGTAGGGTGGTCGTTATGAGTTGTGTAGGTAGGCTGTTAGAAGAGGTTGGTCGTGAGGGTCTGTTGGCGTAAGTCGAAGGGTCTGCGTATGGTTTGTGAATCTGAATGTTGCTTAGCTGCGTGTGTATGATTGTTATTACTATATTACTACTATTACTATATTATTATTATGTTATTTGTTTGGTTAGGTGGTACTATATTATTATTATATATATTAGTTGTTTGGTTAGTGCTGCGTAATATTTATTAATATTATTATATTATTATCATTAGTGTATCATTATTATTCTTATCAGCTTTTTATTATTATTATTATTATTATTATTATTATTATTATTGATATTATTATTGTAAGGTTGTTATTATATGGTTAGTATCATGTATGGTTAATATTAGTAAATGTTACTCCTACTTTAATTATTATTAAGTTGTTAAGTAAGTATATTATGCAAGAATGTGGCGGCTATCAATAGTTCGGGTATATTTTCTATAGTCATTTATTCAAATGGAATTGGTTATAAAAGTAATAAGAACGAGTTGTTTAAGTTAATTGAAATAGTAATGTTTAATACGGTCTCGTTATGCGTAATATATTATTTGGATAATTAATTGGAATGATTGATATATTGTGTTGGTTGCGTAATTGTATTAGTTAGTAATTAAGTATATTATTGTATTAGGTGTTGAGTATGTGATGGAGTGATGCTACTGATTGGATGTTAGGTGCATGATTGGATTATATTGCTATCCAGGTAGGATACACTGACCCTACACTCCATGATGTGTTATGAATGAATGTTGGATTGTGTGTTATGGATACTGAGCATGATTTATATGAGAATGGTATTGATTGGATTGAGTGTTGTTTATTATTATTGGTACGCGCATTGCATTATTTAATAACATGATGAATTAAGAGTATTGTTGCATTCATGAGCATGGCATGTGCATTGGTTACGGATACGAGATGATGATGATATTATTGGGCCCAGGCTAGTTCTGCAGGACTAGACCTGGTGACCTCAGCTGTTATGCTGGTGTTCGGCGACGGCCGATTATAGTCTGCCGGGAGGTTCGGTATGGCTGGGTGTTACGGGTTTGACATTGAGATTTGTGATTGAGAATGAGATTGAGATTGAGCTCGAGCATATCATTGCATTTGCATATCATAATTGTGGCATTATAATTATTGTGCTACCCTACTCAACCGCGAGGTTGACAGTGTATTCGTGTACACCTACGATGATCCGGATTGGGGAGTAGATTCTACAGGTCAGAGACAGATGAGCTAGGAGCTGGGGCAGGAATGTGAGAATGCATACTTTGGATCGACTTAGAATTATGTCACATCTAGAGAGTCATCAGTTGTATTTTGTTTCCGTTATGTAACAACTGTAATAACCAAGTTTTAAATTTTATCAGTTTTGTATAAAATACTTTGGCTTGTTTTACTTTGTTATTCACTACCTCGGACATTCCGAGATGGTAACAGCTCTATTTATTTGAGAATGTCTGGCAAAAGGCTCTTAAATAAATGGGGGTGTTACAAAGTGGTATCAGAGCGAACGATCCTCAGGCCTAAACCAAAAGAATAATAATGAACGTAAGAAGAGTCTAATAAAATGAACCCCAGGTTAGTAACTGTTAGGAGCCCAGGATTGGGATGAGTTAGGGGCCCCCTCAAACCAAGCCACTGACCCTTTCAGTCTAGCCTGGTTACCCTTGAGAGATGTAGAGCGTGGGTAGTATAGAATAAAGGAAAGACTCAATATATAATCGGATCGGATGTGGATCGTGAAATTTACAATTTTAAAATTCAGATATCCGATCCGGATTTAACCGGCTCGGATATCCGGTTTTGCTCAGCCCTACTTTTTATAGTTTTATGTGATACATTTTTAGAGAAAGTCTCACATTACGTCTCTCATTTATTCAAAAGTATCGTTTAAGATATGAGAAAATGAAAAGATGTGTAATTGTACACATTAATAATGTACAAAGCTCAAATTCATCATTGTAAAACTAATAAAACAATTAAACTTTAATTGATTTTTTTAAGGGGATGAACATTAATTACTTCATTACAATAATATTTATAAAATCCTATATATTTATTACGATTAAAATTCTGAAAAGATGACTAGCTATTATCATCATGTAATATTAAGCATTCATTAATTGACCCATGAAGGTGAGTATGAGAACAAGACGACTTGTATGGGTTGACGAAATGATATTTGGTCCGATTTGGAGTATTGAGTAGCAGAGTGGAGTTGGATTTGAAGTATGTGGACTAACCATGGTTTATTACTGGGTGAGGCCCACTATTAAATATGGATTCTAACCCAATGGATCTCGAAAAAACCCTAAAGAAGCTCATTTCTTAGGAATCTATAAATTCCTGAACCTGCATTCACGCATCCGCACTTCTTCATCTCCTCTCATTTATTCTTTCTCTTCCTCCCAACTCCCAGGTATTTCCTTGCATTCCATTAAATCCAGGTCTATGGTAATTGGATTTTTTTTTAATTTATGTTTTCTCATTAAAAATAGTGTCTTTGTCCGTCCGCTCATTTGTTTACCTTAAAATGGAATAATGGCATAAGTAAAGAAATGATTTGGTGCTTTTATATGTATTGATCCATTATTAACAGCTTGTTTAATGATTTGATCAATAAAATAAGAATTTTGGACAAGGAAGTGATGATAGTGAATCATGATATATGATGGTATGATGTAGCAAGTGACCCTCCAAAATTGAATCAAGGCTGGAATCTCTGATGAGCTCTTTCTCTTTCATTTACGATATACGAAATTGAGCTATAGAGAATTGGCAATTCATTTAATTGATGCCATAGGCCTTTGATGTGGGGGCACTTGGCTTTCTTCCTCCTATTTCTGATTACGCTATCTCATTTTCATGCTCAGTTCTAGATATACTCCGTAGCTAATTAACAGGAATTTATTTGATAGTGTAAAGCAGCTACGCCTTAGTTTGTCGTCCATATATTTGATCTGTCTTAATCTTAAGAGAGACTAGCTGTTTGAAATTTCCGATCTTTAGAAGATTGTGCATGGTGGTAATGTATTGTTTAACAGAGTATTTGTGTCAGGAGCTTCAGACTAACCTGTTTTGCAGCGTGTCAGCAGTTCTGTGGAAGCTGTGTGTGATGTTTATCTTTGATGTGATGAAATCAATTTGTCTTTATAACAGGCCGTATTTACTGTAAGCATGTCTCATCGGAAATTTGAGCACCCAAGACATGGTTCTTTGGGATTTCTTCCAAGGAAAAGGGCATCCCGTCAAAGGGGGAAAGGTAATGTCAACACTATATGCTTGTGTTTGCCTCTTTAACGTTTGTCTTTCGAGGAATCATTGTTTATGTACGATGTAAACCTTACTAGTCTTAAGTTGAGGGTGGTTTCTAAGCCGTGTTAGTACAGTACAATAGTCTGCTTTGAATCGTGCTATAAGATGATTAGATTAGATCCCTGTATTCTTATCTCGACTGTTTTCCTCTTATAATCTCTCTGCAGTGAAGGCATTCCCCAGTGATAATCAGAAGAACCCTTGCATGTTAACTGCTTTTATTGGCTACAAAGCTGGAATGACACACATTGTCAGAGAAGTAGAGAAACCTGGATCAAGTCAGTCAAAATTTCAACTCTGCATTCTCATTTTTCTTGTCTTTAAAGTTTGTACTTGGTATGTTATTTGTTCACCTTTAAGGCTAATAGCTCTTAGTTTGTGCTAAGATCTATTCTTAACTTTCAGAACTACACAAGAAAGAGACTTGTGAGGCAGTCACAGTCATAGAAGTTCCGGCAATGGTAGTGGTTGGAGTTGTTGGTTATTGCAAAACGCCTCGAGGCCTTCGAACCTTTAATACAGTCTGGGCACAACACTTGAGTGAGGATGTGAAAAGAAGATTTTACAAAAACTGGTGCAGCTCCAAGAAAAAAGCTTTTACTAAGCATGCTACCAAGTATGTGACTGAACTGGGTAAACGGGGAATCTCTTCTCAGTTGGAGAAAATGAAGAAATATTGCTCAGTAATTCGTGTCATTGCTCACACTCAGGTAACACTTTAGCTAATAGAGAATTTCTCAATCCTCATGGGATCGGATACATATAATTTCTTCCTGCTCTTGAACCAATATACTGTACAAGTTTTCTGTTTCTTACATCATTAAATTTGTGTATGGTGTCATTCAGATCAGAAAAATGAAAGGGCTAAAGCAAAAGAAGGCTCACATGATGGAGATACAAGTCAATGGAGGCGATGTGGCAAAGAAAGTGGATTACGCCTACAGTCTGTTTGAAAAGCAGGTTCCTGTTGATGCTGTTTTCCAAAAGGATGAGATGATTGACATTATTGGTGTAACCAAAGGTAAAGGGTATGAGGGTGTAGTGACCCGCTGGGGAGTAACACGTCTTCCTCGCAAGACGCATCGTGGGCTTAGGAAGGTTGCTTGCATAGGAGCCTGGCATCCAGCTAGGGTTTCATATACAGTTGCCAGGGCTGGGCAAAATGGATACCACCACCGCACTGAGATGAACAAGAAGATTTATAAACTCGGAAAGGCTGATACCGACTCTCATTTAGCCATGACTGACTATGACAGGTTAGCTTGCCCTAGTCAATTCAGTTGGCACCTACTGTTAATAGTGTGAATTAAGTTATACATAGTAGTTCTACAATTTGTAACGTGTGGATTTTTGCACTTTCAGGACTGTGAAGGAGATTACACCGATGGGTGGATTCCCCCATTATGGAATTGTGAAAAATGACTACGTCCTTATTAAAGGATGTTGTGTAGGTCCCAAGAAGAGAGTTGTGACATTGCGACAGTCGCTGGTGAAGCAGACCTCCAGGAAGGCTATGGAGGAAATCGTAATCAAGTTTGTTGATACTTCTTCCAAGTTTGGGCATGGTCGTTTCCAGACTAGCGAAGAGAAGATGATTCAGTTTGGACAGTCAAAGCCTACTGCTACGCGCTGAGGAAGATGTCCAATATGAATTGTAGTAGAGCCAGTTTTTTAGGTCTACATTATGTTTGGTTTTTGCACTGTTTTTCTAAATTTTCTTGCTGTTTGGTTAGTCAGAAGTTTAAGTTCCCTTTTTTTATAGCTCCGTGGTACTCCGCAGAGGATGAACGAGTGATACGCATAATATACTCTTTTAAGTTTGAAATTACTCTGTAAACAGATGATTGGACGGATGAATTATTGTTTGGGATGGATGGAAGATTTTGATTAGCTGCAGTCATTGAAAATACTATGTCGCGTCTTGAACAGATATGAGTTGCATCTTTGCCACCACCTTCTGAATACTGAATGTGACAAATATTGGTGATTGAAATTTGAAAACAAATATTTAAGAAGGTTTATTGTCAGTCAATCTAGGCTCACTTAACGGAAGTAGTATCATAAACTACCCGTGACAATACCCTATGATTAAAACTGCTACAGTTTACAAGCGATGTCCAGTGAACTCTGGTTAAAGTCACATCACCGAACAATATGATATTGATGAAAACTAGCAAAATTATTAGTACACATCCGAAAATGTCATGCTTGCTTTATATCAAAGACGGAGAGACCTGTGTGGGAAGGTAAGGAATGAATTTCTCGTTCATGGCTCATTTAGACAAGTGTATGTCCCGACATCTTGAGGTTTGCATCACTTCAACTTATGCTTCAATGACGAGCTATGGTCGATTTTCCTAGGCTCCACGTGTGTCACTGACATCAAACCTTACACGGAAAGTAGGACGATCATTAATCTACTCCGTAACTGAGTATAACATTTCAGGGTCGTGGAACATGACTTTCATCAGTCATTTCGACCCAATCCAGTAACAAGCGACCTATAATATTCATCTTTCAAGCAACCCGTCTGAGTCAGCAACACAACAATTTCCTCCTTGCTAGCTTGGTTGTCTTCTTGGTCGCATAGCTCTAGAAAGACATTCACATTTGAAGGCCTTAGCTTCCATTTCATAGCACCCTCTTCTGTTACGGCTTCTTTAAAGCAAGCTAATGCTTCCGATAGTCTCCTTTCTTTAAGATGAGCTTCTCCGAGAATCTCCCATGAGGTTGCATTTGGCTTTCCCCCAGCTTCAATCATATGGTCAAAGAATCCTTTGACCTTTTCGAAGGGTTCTTTCTTGACATACCATCCCATAAGAAGATTTCCTACTTTTGGGTCGTATGAGGTCCTCACCGGAAGCCATTCCTCATAAAGTTTCTCGGCTCCCTCAATGTCCCCCAACCTAACAAGTGAAGAGATGACGGAATGATATCCCCAATTAGGAATGTTTGACATAACCGATTTGTACACGTTCCACACACGGTAAACCTCTTCTCGATTTCCCAAACTACCATATAAACTCATAAGATAATGATATGGCAGTTTATCACGGCCTGTGATTCTAGTCTCGAGGTTTTTCAGGCATTGGTCTGCCTTTTCAAGTTGCCCCATTTTAACATACATCGCGGCCATGGTACTGAAAGTGGTCCAGTTAGGAAGAATGGTCGGATCCAAAATCATTTCTTCAAATACTTGCTCCATTGCTTCGGCCGAACCTTGAGAACCACGAACAGATAGCCAAATATTGTAAGTGTACAAATCAAGCGGTATACTTTTCTGTTTCATCTCAGAAATCAAAGCATCAACTTTGTCGAGATCATTCAGTTTCATGTAAAGGGTCATCATGACATTATAGGCAAGCGGCTGAGAAGCATGACCTCTATTTCTCATATCTTCCATCAAATTCTCTGCTTTGTCTCTTAATTTAGCCCCGGCATAGGCATTCAGAAGAGCCCCATATATCCGCTTATCCTTCAGAGTATCAGGCACCCTTCTGTAGTAATCTTCAGCATATGCAACTCCATGAACTTTGGCAATCAAATCTAACTGGATCGCTGTATCACTGCTCACTAGCCTAAACCTTTCTATTCTGTTGTTCATCCATTCATAGACCTACAAATAATGGAAACGATCATAAATGCAATCAAAGACAAATTTACGGAGTATCTTCGACATCATACTGTGAAGTCATAAACATTTGATAAACTGTGAACCTAATTTTCCATTATCAGGCATTTGGAGACAGCCTCTTTGGACTTTGTACATCCGACTTAGCCCACCATGTGCAGTAGGCCTTGATGCACTAGGGTAATGTTTTTGTACGAGCCATGACTTATTCACAATGGGTAAGACAAAGAGAGCAGGAGAACCGAGACAAGACAGATGCAATCATGAACCGAGTAAAACCAGCAGGAATAGTCCATAAGAATGTTATACATAAATAAATTAGCATGATGTAAGCATTCTTCAAATCTTGGTAGCTTTAACAAAGCCTCAAAGCAGAGAAATTGCAGTTTCAAACATAGTAAGTGGTATGCCTTTAACCTAGTTTATAATCAAACTAGCAAAACATTCAAAAACTCAACCAAAAGCTTGTAAACATTTCAATTCTCCAGTATAGACGAACTCCCCTGCTAACCCCCTTAATTCCGCCACAGAGATAAGATAAGAAAAGATACAAACTTGTAAACATTTCATTGTTTACCCCTGCTAACCCCCTAATTCTTCTACTGAGATAAGATAAGATAGAAAGAATACCTGAAGGGCGAGGTTATATCTCCTAAACTTTCGAAGCTCTTTAGCAATCCTACAAAGTTCCCATTTAGAAATGCATTTTCCTTCCTTTTCACATTGATTAAGAACAGAAGAAACATTCATATTAGGATCCATGATTGAAATCCTCTTGTAGATATGGCTCCATTTAAGCAAGGGTCTATTCTCATAATCAACTGTTCCATAGTTATGAATATCTGATATTGAAGACTTTATAGAAATGTTGTTTAATTTATGTGTTCTCATAACTGGTAATGATGTAAAGGAAGAAGAAGATCCATGTGGGAAAGAGAGGGAGGAACATTTTGGAGAAGATAGAGGGTGTGGTGATGATGCTGTTAGTGTTGATTGTAGGATCATTTTTATTTCTTTACTCGAGCTTTTAATGGAGGGATTTCAAGGTCGCACAGATGTTGGAATTCCAAGTGGGAGAAGATAAGTAAGTGACTAAGTGTATATCACTGACCGGGAGCGTAAAATTACCGTCTCTTAATATCATTATAAATAGATTTCTTTTATGATAACGTTTAATTTCAGACCGTCTTTCAAAGACTCTATTGCGACTTTATTGGTGTATTATACCATGAAATTAGAAGTAAAAAATTAGGAAAAAGTGTGCGGTGTTTTTAGCGTTTATTATGGACTACTTCCATATAAATAGTTCATCTTACCGTTCGTCATTTTGTAAAAAAAAATTGGTTTTGAGTGATGTTTTACCAAATCATTAAGATGGCTAAGGTGATGGATAATTGAGAAAGTTATAACAATAATTTGATAGGATTTTTAATTAAATTGTGATTTATTTTAAGAAAATTTGATTTCAAAGCATTATACTTTGTTTTGAAATATTAAAACTATACTATCTTTTTGGATAAGAGAGTTGTAAACAGGCGAAAGTGCAAATTGCCCCCATATATTTGATGTTATGTGCAATTTACCCCATAAGTTTCAACATGTGCAAATTAGTCTCATATGTTTTAGTTTATGTGCAAATCAATCCAATTCTAATTTTCTGACATATTTATACACGAAAACCTACCAACATAATGACGGAAAATATAATAAAATAAAAATAAAATCATTATCTAATAAAATCTCACCTAATTTAGTCACCTCATACTGCTCAATTACTCTCTTTTCCTCAAAACCTAGAGCATGCACCATGATAATTCAACATTAATCTATGATTACTAGTTAGTCTTTTTTTTCTTATTTTTTTCTTTTGCATAAAATTAACTATGTAATTATTTGTTACTTCTTCATACAGCGGCTCTGTAACAAACTTGTTCACTTAGTTACTGATATCTGTAGACGAGACGAGATGCATAAGCCATAAGTTATACGAAGTATTAATAAGGCCGATATATGCTATACAAAAGAAACAAACCACAGTTTTGAAGGGTCAGATTAGTGTTACACTGAGACTAGAATGAATGCTCCGCGTCTAAGAGTCAGATTAGTGTTACACTGAGACTAGAATGAATGCTCCGCGTCTGAGAGTAGGCCATTTAATGGCTGTAATTTGGGAGAGAATCGCCAATTTAATCCGTCTCAAAATTTGCTAAAAGGTAATAAAATATGTGATCAAATTTACAGTTGAGTACTTGAGTGACACAGAAGCTTCAAACGAAATTTAGTTCTTGAGATGGCATTTCTTTCTTGTATCAAATCATCATGCAAGTTTAGCAACACAGCCGCTTGAAATTGCCCAAACCGGTACTTAACTGTCTCATGGGTCAAATTAATCAGATTCGACAACCAGGCCAAGATCTGTCAAATATATCCACTTTGGTCATGGATCCGTGGACATAAACCTTTGGCTCTTTCACCTGCAACATTATATTGCAAAAGAATCACATTGTCGCTGTGGACTGTGCAAGTTTTTACTTTTCCTTTTGAGTACGATGTACTTAGTAGTTGATGAAGTAGCGGCATACCAATACAACAGGTGGAATGCCCTTTCTGAGACGAGCCCTTGAAAATGCTTCCACCGCAAATAAACACTGGTATCCATCAATGCTGGCATGCTCACTGCAGAAAGTAATCTCTCGTCAGTCTCATTTTTTTCTTTTCTTTTCTTTTAGTGTAAAGGGAGCCACCAGGGAAATTAAAATGCTGTCAGGCTTTTCAAAACAAGTCTTGAGTTCCACCACTCAATGACTTCACTAGCAAAGCAAGTTGACACCCGCAGAATCATTATGAGTGCAATGATATTATCCAAGTGCGTCAATTGCCCTCGACTATGGCAGAGTAAGGGGTTGGGTGCATGAAACGTCAAGTGTCCGTTACTTTATGATTCGTAATAGAAAAAACTGTACATCATAAAATGTTACAGCACCCTGCTTCATTCAATCATATTCCAAAGCTGAATAATATCCGCACTTTGGCCCTATTTGGACAGAAATACATCCAAACCATCACGAGTTAAAAGAAATTGATCACTTAATTTATTGTTGTCACATTTTCTTGCAGAATCTGGGATTAACATGTCCAGCAAGTCTTAATTGCGACGGGTCAAATAATACACATGTAGGTAGATAAAACAAAGCAGTTTGTTATTCCCAATGCACTCTACTTTTGTCTTATCTATTCGCACCAAAAAAAAAAAAAACTTTTGTCTTATCTATTCCACATTGGTAAAACTTGACTCGTCGTAAGCTTGCGACGGATATGACCGTCACAAATGAGAATTTGTGTAACATGTCAGCGTTTTGCAAATTTTCTCCTTTCAAGGTTTATTTCAGTGTGTGTAGTTTGTCAACAGATGAAACTTATTACACTTAAAAACGGACAATATGAATGGCGCATTCAATAAGACGAGTTACTAAAATTAATACTCACTTCAGAAGGTAGGTATAATTTTTATGAGAATATTCATGCAGAGCAAGACCCTCCTCTTTGGAGTACCTGCGTGACACAAACCACAGACTGTATAAGTGCATGACTGAAACAACAATGGGTCAAACGTCTAAGACGATAACTATGTGTACCAGATCCGCACTCAGTTTCTAATTATCAGGAATAACTAGAGAGGCTAGTAAAAAAATGATACGGAGTAACAAGCATCCAGAATTATAATATGGGTCCCACAAATATGATCCCCCAGCCCCTTAATAATTTTCTAATGAACATGACAGATTGAAAGGGATTATAACAAAAACCGATAGGTAAGGGAATCATACGAAAATGAATACATGTGAACTAAGCAGAGTTAGGAACTACAGCGGATGCATAATCAGAGAAAAAGTGTATCGGCAAAAAGAAGTTGAAGTACAACTGTTGTTCCTCGATGCATTTTATCAATCAAATTCTCTAGGCCTCAGGGCATTGAGCTTATTAGCTATATGCATGTATATGCATAGAGAAATCAGCAAATCAAGAGGACTACGAGCTGGGCGATGACCACTTGGTCACTACAGCCCCCCCGAAAGGGGTGGCTTACATGGTCCATGTGGTGGTGCGGGAATGCATGGGCCCGGGGATTCAACCCCTCGTCATCAAAAAAAATATCAAGAGGACTCAGTTATTGGCAGAGACCAAAGGAGACTAGCCAGGCAGTGACATATAGAGACCACAACAAAGAGGTAACCAATTAAACATATACCCCTCACCAACTGATAAGCATAAATAAGATCTAGTTTACGGACACTCATTAGAAGTATGACGGAAAGGGTGCACGACCAAGCCAATCTCCGATGTTTCTTATGAAAAAATCAAAAACGTTTTTGGCTTAAACATGAAGGGTCTAAATGTCTTGCGCTTGTCCAAGTTCTGAGCGTCGGAGACGGGTAGGCAAGGTTATATGAGGAGTCCAACTAAAATAGAATACCTCCAGGGAAGAGTACTTTGACAAAATCTGGAAACTCCATTCATGGCTGAGTAAGTGTCAATGTGAACCCATACGTCACCAGTGTTGTTCAAATGGCCTGCCAAAGAAACAAGTAATTGAGCGAAGGGCGTTACATGCAGTTGCCAAATTGGTTTCATCACTTAAGTTGGTGGTTGAGAGAGCTAACCGGTTTGATGGAGTTGTTTCAAAGCATAGCCACTGGGATAGTTGTTGTATGATGCCATGAAAAACATAATTGTGCACCCTATACTACAACCATATAGAAGATTAGACCATAAGATCAACCATCACTCTCTAAAAACTAAAAAGGATTGCGTCAGCTTCAATGGAGTCTAACCTCATTAAAAATAGTCCAAGCATTCCAATTGAGACCAACCGCCAAAAGCTCTTTTTCCTATTATTATATCTGTAATATAAAATTATAAATAAATAAATTGACAAGTGTGATAATACATAATTAACAAGTGTCAAATATAATCACTATTGGTTATAAGATAAATCGGTATTGTCAAAATATAATAGGGTTATTAAGTGAAAATACTCCAAACTATTGGGGTCCTTCTCAAAATACTATAAACTTTCGTTTAACTACTAATATACCGAACTCTTACTCCCACCTTCCTCCACTAGAATTACCCTTTTTTTTACTTGAAGTAACCGGTGAACATAATTAGCATGTCCCACTTTTTATTTTTATGATAATTATACCCATCTTTTTCCTCAATCTCCTTCCATTTACCAGCAACTTCTCCCCTCTCTCATCTCTCCCTCATCCAATTTCATTCCCATTAAATTTATTTTTATTTGATTTTCCCCCATTTCCCATTTCCCCTTTTAGTTATAGTTGATAAATTAATTTTCCTCTATTCTCACTTCGTGGAAGTCTTGTTTCCAGATAGTCTCATCCTACTTGACATCATTATTAAACAATTTGTTCATCTTGGTAAAACGCATAAAATTTCCAAAACCACATTAAATACAGAACCCACATCAAACTGCACCATCTGGGAATCTCGAAAATGACATTGGTTCAAAAATTTACGCTAATTTATAAATAAAAGTCGACACCTTTTTCCACTAGTTATTGCTTGAGAGATGTGATCAGGTGAAATTATACAATTGAAAAATTAGGGTTAGTGAAATTGCATAATTAAAAGATCTGAAGTAAAGTATGGGAATATGGGATTACTTGAGTAAAGCTTGCATTGAACAAGATTACAAAGTTGGGTTTCAACTTTAATTGCGTTTTGACTTTTGATAATAAGAGGAGTGTATGTTTGGAGTAGGAGAAGTTCAAAGTGTTGGAAATTCAGCGTGTTGTTGATACGGAGTTTTTAGGGGTATGAAAAATGGTATTTAGAGGAATTGTTACAGATGATTTTGGATGTTAATAAGTTGAGTTCTTTTGATGAATGGTAATGGGATGACTAGAGAGTGATTGGCTATGCTTGAATGCTTCCTTCGTTTTGCACATTCATCTTCTCGAAATTATTGGGAAATTTTGATAATAGGAGGATGGGTTTGGGAATTTTTTGGTCAGCACATCCTTATTCATAAAATGAATGATGCTTTGGAGATGATTAATAGTGTTTTGGAAAGGATTAATGGAGATTTGGTGTTTTGTAGAAGAAAGAGAAGATTAATGGGTTTACATAAATAGATGAAAAAAGTACGAGAAAGAGAGTTGTAGGATAAAAAAAACGGTTTAGCAAGTAACCCTTCCACATGTTTTAATAAAAGAGAAAAGTTTGGTATATTCCTAGTTAAAATAGAGTATGAAGTATTTTGAGAAGCACTCCCATAGTTTGGGGTATTCTTATTAAATAACCCAATATAATAATATAATAATATATATCCTTTATGTTAGAGAGAGAGAGAGAGAAATGGAATAATACATTCTGGTAGCTGAAATTGCAGCTGCCATGTTAAAAATGGGGAGAGAATAAATGATGAAGCGCAGCTCCTGTGAGATTCAAAATCCATTGTTATCTTGAATGATTTAGCATTAAAATGAAGCATATGGATGGATGGTTGTAAGTGAGGCGGAGGCGTACCTTGTGAGCTAGTTTGGAATACAAGACAACGAAACACAAAACTGGGAGCAGATACATTGAAACCCTCCTATCAAGCATGAGACCAAGCTGCATAAGGAGCCATCAAGTATAAGATAAATACAAAATAGCTTAGAAACTAGAATGAGCTGGGAAGTGCTGAAGTGATATTAGTGCTCACCATAAAGAGAGGGTATGCAGCAAGCAATGACCTGGGAAGTGCTGAAGTGAAATACCAGTGAAAAGGTGATACCTGAACCAATCATCTTAAGGATCAACTGAGAGACCAGATATTTCATCATTTCAGACCATGAGACCATGATGTTACTTAACAGGTCAAAAGGATACACCCCACTCAGAGCTCCGGTTAAGAACTGAATTAAACCACAAAACTTCAAATTCTGGCCACAACATCCGTCTCCACATCACAGAATCGATAATGACAGTTACACCTACAGGTGGAAGATAAATCAAAATGGCTATCCACAATTACCATTGTGTAAGGGTCAACTACGAATGTACTCACAAGCCACTTGGTGCTTAGCTTAGGCGCTACTAACCTATACAAAGGAGTGTCGTTGCAATACAGCATTTCATTGCTTTCCAGAATGCGACTGACCTCGTCTGCCACCACCACCAACAACAACAAAGCTTATTTATTAGAAAGAAAACATCATAAATAATCAGTATACAAATTAAGCTAAGAAACACATCAAACGTAGAAAACTTTTTTCTTCTGAAAAGACTTCAATAATAATAATCATAAATCACAATATAAACAAATAATGAAAATAACAAGTATAAGGAAATGTGAGATAGAATCAAAAGAAAAACTCCCTCGTCAGAATTTATATTTTAACAAACCGATTTTGTTAAACATACCACCAGAAGTTGAAGGCCGATAGGGCAGGCCAACAGAAGCACGTCGCATCTGAAAATCAATGTTGCAACAGCCTGACATCAGAGTAGAAAATGACCTAATTAAGTGACCGAAGGGACTCAGGCAGAGCCACAATTTAACATTGCATAGTCTATTAAAAGTCACTTAAGACCATCATCTCATACAAACTGTCAATGGCCAAAGCGAAGATAGTCAACATATAGAGAACAGCGGCCTAGCCTTAAATACGAATGATGCAAAGTGTAAGGAACCACAATTTTAGCTGCAAAGAGTAAGGAGCCGCATTCTTATGAATTGTTGCCTTAATTCCTACTAAAGAGCATGTGTGTGTTGAACGTTGATGATCGAGACTAGAATCCCGACACACGGAAACCGAGAACCATTACGAATGCACTGGTGGGCGATCTCTCACTAGTGTTTGACGCTCTCGCTTGCATTCTTGTTGTGAGATTAGACAAGAGTGTGTGTCACGTTCCGGCTCAAAGTAAGTATCGGACCGTGATACCAAGCATATCCATTCATAATCAAATCGCAAAGCCAAAAAACCATCACCGTCCTTCCGTAAAAGGACCAAAAATAAGGTCTCTCAAGTCTAAACTCTAAACGATTACTTTACACCCCAAGAACATTTCTGCTTAGAAATTGGCTTCTGACTTGAGAATAATCACTACTTTATGAAAAGCATATCGTGTGCACAATTACAGGATCACATGCCCGAAGGTAACTCCCTAGTACTATCAACATAAGTTTACCTAGCTAAACCATATCAATTTAGTATTAGCTTGCCCTTAAAATTGCGTGGTTTTTCTCAAAAAAATAAATAAATAAATAAATAAATTGTGTGGTTCTATCAGAACTTGAAATCTAAGTTCTTCAACATCAGAGATAATTGATGAGACATAATGACATCCATTTGCTCAAACAGAGATTATTACTTGACCTTAAGGACAGAAGATGCCAAAGAGATGTCCTCGCAGAATCAGTATACCTTATACATTGACAATTGTGTTCAAACAAATGTACAGTAATAAAATTCTACAGCATGATAGACTCACCAGGCATCGTATTGCTGCATAGCAGCTCCCTCTTAACCAATAAGCATATGCCATATTGACTGCAGCGGTGAATTAAACAGCAATATCAGGAGCAGAAGTATGGACTAGAAGAGTCGTAAACAAAAGTAAAATTATCCTTGGATTCCGAACACAATAACTAAAATACGAGACACTTTGGATCCATAAACACAGAAGAAAGACAATGGCAACAGCTCATCATGATCTAATGCAAGTGGCCGCTTTGACTTGTTTTTTTTTTTTGTTTTTTTACTTTAAATTTCAAAAAGAAAGACAAAAAATATTCTCATCCATCTCATGCAACACTTAATCTTCGAGAACAACTCTTACTTCTTGAATAGCTGTATATTTATTCATATTTTCTGAACTAAAAATCATGTTGTTCTCCTTGGTAAATAAAAAATAAAACATGTAGGCGAGAAGCTGGGATCTGAAATTTTAGTTACACTTGGTATATGATATGTAGGATAGCATGATGCAAGAGGTAAAAGATAAAGTATTTGACCATGAAGTATTGGTCTTTGGAGGATTGAAGTGGCTGAGTTGTCCCTTAATAAACTAGATTGAGGCTATGCCTTTTGAGGATTGAAGTGTAGGAAGATGGGAAGTACTCGAAGATAGAGTATCTACTGCTATGCTATTTTTCCAAGTTAATACTTGGGTTTCAAAGACAGTATTTGGGTTTTAGAGTAAGTGTTTTTTTTAAAATAATTGTCGTGTCCCTGTACTCGTGTCTAAAATTAAAAATTTTGATCACGGAGTACCCGATACTTGGATCCCTACGGATCTGACACCTGCACCCGAGTCTGAGTAACATAGCTAATCATACAGACATGTTTTTAAGAGAGACCAAATCTCTCCATTCTAATACAAGAGACTCAAGAGACAAATAAGGCTCTCCTGCAAATTTAAAAGGACACTTGAAAAAACAAAAGCAATATCCTCATTGTGCCGAGCTAAAACTCATTTATATCCGAGACTCATTAATGGCCAACCCGGAAATATAAAGGGCAACGTGAAATATTAAATTTACAAAGATCTTTAATTAAAAATATGACTCAGAAGCATTCAGGTTGTGACCTCAATGACTAATATACACAAATATCATATTCTTAGATTTTAAATCATCAGAATTCAAACTGGAAACAGCTTGTAAGGAAGAATGGCTGAAAGGCATCGAAAAAAAGAAGGGGCAAAGATCATTATGACAGCATTTCAAACAAAATTTGCAAATTATAATATACCATAGGCGTAAAGTTGTATCAAACAAACTGACAACAAGTGGGATAACTTGAAAATGAAAACAGATATTCAAAGAAAATAGAATGATTAAAGGAAATAAAGATGAGAGAAAGCCATAATCACCTAAACCCAGTGCCAAAATGTTTGGAAGAGGACGTGTGATATAGAAAAGTAAGTGAAACTGAGAAACCGTTGCTACCACAAAGAAAGCTTCCACCTGATGGCCAAACTTGCGTCTGATCTGTGACAAAAAGAGTTATGCTTGATGGTGAGACTTATGTCACTTGCTCCTTAGTACAAGTATAGACAAAGTATGACTTTTCACCTATCAATATGAACAGAAATTAGAGATTTGTTGGACATTTCCATATGAGAAAACTGTAAAGGCTAAAGCACAACAGTAAGTCAGTAAGGACTTCGGATATATGTTGATTTGTATTCTAAACATATAAGCTATGTTACTTTGCATCTTTGAGACTTCACTTTGGCTATGTATGTATCGCGTGTCCAACACATCAGATGCTTGGAAACTTACTTTTAGGCCAAAAATATGGAGCTTTTTCACAAAATAAACAAGTTAGACACTTGCAACTGAATCGGAACAACATAGCATCTAAGAGTGATTGAGCACGATATGAGATTTCTCGGGCTTCAGGAGGGGATGGTGATGGAGAGGGCACTATGGAGGGATATGCTACATGTGGATTTCTAGCTTTTGATGTTTTTATTAAGTTTTCCAAAAAAAAATTCCTTTTTGGATTTGTTACTTTTTTTTCCCCAAAACTCCTATATTAAATTTTACTTCGTTTTCCAAAATCACTTTAAACTTTATTCTTGATTTATTTTTGGGTTTTTATACATGTGATAAGTTCGATTTAAAATCTATAAAACCCCTTTATCTTTCATTTTCGGTTTCACTTCACTTCCGTTTCTTTTTTTTCTTTTCCTTATTTTTTTCTCTTGTCGAGATGAGAGTTCACTCTTGACGGTGCCAAAGGATGATTCATGTCAGCCGACCCCAAAACATTTTGGGACTAAGGCTTTGATGTTGTTGTTGTTGTTGCTCTACTTTTCAGACATTTACCTGATTTAGTGATCAACATACCCATTATGAAAAATATTAAGGGAAACCCAACATTTGATTGGACAGCTGTTTAAGTCCACGAGTTTTCATTGCTCCCTTGGACGGGTATTGTAAATGCCACGGTGAAGAAAGAAAACCCTCAACCAAAAACTATTCAAAACTTGGTAAAATGCCAGATAATTAATTTTCAACTCAAGAGTTTCATGTATGTGTTACAAAGGGAACTAGCTTCGGCTTGAAATAAAAGCACATTCACAGCATCTATATAAACAAAATTCAACTATACTAAATACTGTGCATCAGAAAACATTAACCGCTAGGAATTGAATTACTCCCTCTCATTCATTCACTGGAACAACATTTTCTATTGTCAGCAAATTGACTAAATTTGCAACATTGCCATTTAAGGCTAAAGGTAACTCAGTCAAATTTCTGTTTTACCCTTATTATGTGGAGAGGCAAGAAAGTGTGTAATCGCCAGATGCTCCAATTACATTCAGATGCAACTTGCTTGCCTTAATAATCAATACCACAATGTTGCAAACCCATTGAGTGGGAGGGAGTATTTGCCACAGAGAACAAGATACAAAAAGAATTATCATACCTCAAGTCGAAAGAACCGTAAAGTGGACAGTATGATGCTTCCTAACACCAAACGAACTAGACAAGGAAAGAAGAACACGACAAATCAAAATCATGGTTCATAGATGAGCAAATAGCAGATAAAAGTAAAAGCATAAATGAAACAAAATAGAGACCGCATAGTTTGTAAACGATATCACTACTCACAAGCCATACCAACTCAATGACAGAGTTAAGTATGCTACTTGGCTAATTTGTCTGACTATTGCGGTAATTCAGTTAGGCAGAGGAAATATAATTTTTCGGTTAACTAGGGTTATTTGACAAATTAATTGGACTTTTGGCGTTGGTTTCAAACTCTTTGGAGCCAATAGGTCCATGTCAGTTTAATTTTTTTTTTTTTTGTGTTTTTAAGTGAAGCTGCTGGAGACTATAGCGCCAATAGCGGTTTTAGTCTTTGTAATTTGTCAAAAGTGGCTGTAACTTTTAAGAAAAGGTGAAGGGATGAAGCCGCAAGCTTCCCCAGTTTAGCCTTATTTTGTTTGCAGGACATGCCTTCAACTCTTCCACCATTAATCAAACACCAAAAACCACCTTCCTCCTTCCTCCTTCCTCTCCAGCACCCACCTACCTCCTTCCTCTCTGCCGCCACCACCACCACCACCACCAACAACAACAACAACAACAAAAATAAGCAACAACAAATCTGGTTTTTTTAATTTGCCCCAAAAATTCTCTAAAACACCTTCTCACTTTGCAAAACCAACACTCATTTCAATTAAAGATGGAAAAGCTTGTGAGCTACTTAATTTTTTCGATTTTGCTTCGTTTTCATTCAATTTGGGGAGGAACAGATGTAAGAATGGATGTGTATGAATTGTATTTAATACATTCTTGAGGAGGAACACCAAGTTAGAGAGCTTCAAATTTGGAACAAATTTGGGGTCTGGATCATATGAGAGTGATTTTAGAGGTTAGTTTTTATTGAGATGCACTAACACGAAATGGGTACAAAAGAGATGAAGATTCTAAGAAGCCGCTGATGTTCTCAGCGGCTTACAAGAGCAATGGTCAGAAAATTTTACAGGTCTGTTTGTGAGTAAGTGGTGAAGCCACGTGAGAGTGTGGCGGTTTTACATAAAAGCAGGAAAAAAAATACAAGTGATGACGTGGACCCATTGTCCCTAAGTAGTTTGAATCCGACCCGAAAACGCAAAGTAATTTGTCAAATAACCCCATTTAGACAAAAAATTAGAGGAAAGACAACCAAGAATTATAAACACAGTACAATAGAGAAATCACTATATAAAATACATAATATGCATTCAAGGTAATACATCTAACCGCCTCACCTATGAAGAGACTGTAGATCTTTGGCAAGTGTAGGAAATTGATGACGAATACAGTAGGAGACGCCAAAATTGACACAATCCAAGCACCTGAAGGAAAAAGGGGATAAAGGAGTCATGTTAAAGATTAAAATGACATGCCACTCAATCTTCATCAAGAAAGAGAAAGCATCTTCATCAAGCAAGAGAAAGCTATGATCTCAAAAATAAATAAATTAGACACTCCCAACCACCATAACTTACAAACTAGTGCAACCTAGACAAGTAGATTGAAACATCAAAGAAGTGAATCGTTACTGAATTATGTTATTTGATTACATTAACATCAGCATGATCATTCCCTAGTTTCACGGCATCTATAAGAAACAAAGCATATATCCACCAATAACCTAAGATAATCTACTGGCAACACTGAGCATACAAGCTTACCAATAAAAGTCCGAGGGACAACGCCCGGAAATTCCAGATGATCATACTGTTGTAAGAGAATTCAGTTGAGAACAAAAACAAAATCAGCATATATATAAACCCAAAAAATGGGATGATATATCGAAGGACAATGCTAGGGCGCCACTAGCTCTCATCGGTACCACCCTCCTGCATTGCCCTTATTTAGGGTCCATTTAACAACTCTCACATACAAAATGTAGGCTCCATTAAAACAATGGGTCCTACATACGGCCATGTGAGAGGGTGATACCGAGTCCTCGATACCAACCATGGCGCCTAAAAAACAAAAAGTCGCATACTTTATCGAAGTGATGCCGATGGTATAGAATATCATGCATCGCCTAATCAATCAATCAACCAACAAAAAACAATCAAAACCAACAAATTGGCATAAATAAACAGGAAAACGAACAGTAATTAGCAATTAATGTTGAATTAAAATCATGGGTATTATGTAAAAATGTACCTGCATATTAAAGCTCTCTTCAACTTTAGTATAAGGCGTAGCAAATACATAAAATGCAGCAACTGAGCATAAAATTACATCATACCCTTCATAGAAATTTATGCAAACAAATGATGAGATAGATGAAATGATAAGAAAAATAATTGAGAAATATTGAGTGAAGAATAGAATAAGCTGACCGTATTGGTTAAGGAGATTGGTGGATTTGGAAGCCATTGTTGCACTGATTTTGAGTGTGAATGTTGAGGAAACTTTAGTGCGCGAGGCCAAAGGTATAGTCTTTGGCTCTCTCTATCGTACTTGGTTGTTGGTAGTTGCTAGTTGCTACTCACACTCGGACCCGGTTACAAGTTTGTTCCGCGATGAGTGTAGGCGGGTTAAATCAGCGTTCGGTCAACATATTCTTTTTCGGTTGAGCCACGTTAGGGTCGGATCGTTACCGTTATCGTTATCGTTATCGTTATCGTTATCGTTATCGGATCAGTTGATGTGTCGATTTGGGGTCAAATCGTTATTGGGTACGACCAATTGTCAGTTTGATTGGCGCACTACTAGTGTTGGCAGTGAGCCGTGCTGGGTCAAATCGTTATTGGGTACGACCAATTATTTGGCAAGTTAGGATGTTCAGGTATGAAAGAAAAGTGCTTTTATGAGTTTGGTAACGAGGGAGTTAATTTGAGATTTGAGGTTGTTGAGAAGAAGTCTACTTTGTGATTTGAGGTTTTGAGATGAAGTTTCTTTTGGGAATAGTTGATATAAGGATGAAGTCTCATTTGAGATAAGTGGTTGTTAAGTTCTTTGTGTGGTTGATGAATTACTTTTTGAAGATAGAGAATACGTGAATGATATGTGGCATAAGACGTTTAACTGTGGTTTCATAGTGTCACAAGAAGTAAGAGACATAATGAGTGGATTTATCTTATGAGATGATTTGGGAATATTGTGGCTTACGCGCTTATATAATGGTTAGAATTTTTGGGTTTTTGTCTTGCATTAAAGGAAATGTTATGCGAGTTATTTATGGATCGAGGATAGAGCGATAGGGATGAATTGAATGTTATCATGGAGTATAGACTGAGCACGTTGGGAGTTTTGAAGACTATGTTCATCTTTAATTGGAATATGATATTTGAGGAATAAGAATCGTTAATGGATATTTGAGTTATGAAAGAATTTATGACTTATCCGTTAACACTACAAGAATTACCTGAGATAGCGACTAAACATGTTACCGCTATGGTAGTCGCTAATTAGCGATCGAAAAAAAAAAAAAGCGGGCGACCGATATCGGTCGCTAAATTTAGCGACCAAAAGGTTATCCCAATCTTATCCTAAAAAATCCGCGGGAATCTCAGGGCGACCATTGCGCCAATTTAGCGACCAAAAATGGTTGCTAAATTAGCGACCGAAGTCAGTCGCTAAAATTGGCGACCGATTTCGGTCGCTAAATTAGCGACCGTTTTCAGTCGCTAATCCCCTGTTATAATTTTTTCCCCTCTTCTTCCTCCCGTCATTCCTTCATTCACTTTGTTAAAAAAAAAAACGCAAACACTCCTCCTCACCCGTTAACCACCGTCGACTACCGGAACACCCACCACCGCAACGCCACCGGACCACCCACTACCACCATTCACCTACCTTATACTTGTTTTTCAGGTTTGAGTCGATTTAATAACTTTATTTATGTATTGAATCCCTTTATAGTATTATTGTAATTCACAAATGTTGTTAGTAATTAGATTATTAGGATGCTTTTAGTTAGTAATTAGATTATTAGGATGTTTTTAGTTAGTGAATTGAAAAAAAATTGGGTGTTATTGTGATTAGGGTTAGAAATTGGGGAAAATTGGATGATGATTTTAGTTAGTAATTAGATTTCTAGGATGATTTTTGATGTTTATTATGTTTGTATGTGTAATTTAATTTGTATTTTCGGAAATTAGTTGATGTTAGGGTTAGAAATTGACAAAAATTGGGAAAAAATTGGGTGTTAGTTAATGAGTGTTAGTATTGTTAGAAATTGGGAAAAAAAATGTATATTCAAATTAGTATATTATTGTAAGTTATTGTGAATATTTTCCGTGGAAGAATTGAATAATTATTGACGTAGTACCCGTTCATGAATTACTTGTTAGGAGGAATTCATGAATAGTCCCCATTTTGGGACTGTCTTTGTATATTTCAAATCACTTAGGTAGTAAATACATACTTGTGAATTTATTAGTGGAGAAAGAGTTTGGTACAATTCCTTTAATGTTCTTCGAATACATATGTGAAATAAATACAAATTTATTTCACATTGTGTATTTGAAGAACTGAGGGGAATCACTGCCAAATTTTTTTTCCTCACTAATAAATTCACAAATGTGTGTTTACTGGTGACTTGAAATATACATTGATGGGTTTAGGTTGGAGTGATAAGGACCCAATTGAAATCTTGAAGTACATATTGACTTGAATTGTTAGCTTGAACTTATTATTTGTTGAAATATTATTGAAATTATTGTGTGTTTGGTTGCTGGTTTATTATATATTATCTAGATTAAAATGAAGAGATTTGAACGTAGCTGTATGTACGAAGAAAGAGTAGATAAGAAGAAACGTCCTAATGCTAGATTTGTAAAGCGAGCTCGTGGGTTTATTGAATTTGCTAGATGTTCAGAATCATATGATTTCGAACAACGCAAACTTAGGTGTCCTTGTACTAAATGTAAAAACCTAAAATATTTACTTGAGGTAGAAGTAGAAGAACATCTTATTACGAATGGGTTTTTTCCAAACTATTACAACTGGATATCACATGGGGAAAAATACTCTTCTGATCCCGAACACCCTCAAATCCAATCAAATGAGAACCCGTATAGAGAAATGGTACTTGATGCCTTTGAGTCGAATGTTTTCACTAATACCGATCGTGTACCTATAACCGAGGAAGAAGATCCAAACCCAAAAGCCAAAGCCTTTTTTGATATGCTAAGGGAATCCGAGAAAACTTTATATGAGGGGAGCAGAATGTCATTGTTGTAAGTTGCATCGAGGATAGTAACGTTAAAATGTGAGTACAATATGCCGTTTAAAGCGGTTGATAGTATTGCTACTTTAATTGAAGATGTTATACCCGATAATAACATTATGACCCGTAATTTTTACAATACCAAAAAAGTGATCAAAGGTCTTCAGCTTCCACATGAAAAGATTGACGCATGTCCTGGAGGATGTATGCTTTTTTGGAAAGATGATGCGTTGCTAACCAAATGTAAGAAATGTCAAAGGGATAGATATGAGACAAGTGAGGGAAATATTATCTTGAAGGGAAAAAAGGGTAAGAAGAGTGGAAAAACAAAGAAACCAATATCATTAAACCCATTAATTTATTTTCCCCTAGCTCCAAGACTTCAAAGGTTATATGCCACGAAAAATATTGCCAACCAAATGAGATGGCACAAAGAAAACCCCCGTACACCAGGAAAGATGTGTCACCCGAGTGACGGAGAGGAGTGGAAGCGTTTTGATAGTTTGTATCCTGATTTTGCCGAGGAACCTCGCAATGTGAGATTTGGCTTGTGTACGGATGGGTTTGACCCTTTTGGTCAATTTGGTAGATCATACTCGTGTTGGCCTGTAATGCTTACACCGTACAACTTACCTCCTTGGCTATGTTCGAAAAGACAATTTATTTTACTCTCACTACTTATTCCCGGTCCTCACAACCCAAAAAATAACTTGGATGTCTATGTACAACCGTTGGTGGAAGAACTGAAGTATCTGTGGGAAGTCGGTGTCGAAACATTTGATGTGTCCAAGAAGCAAAACTTCCAACTAAGAGCTTCATTGTTGTGGACTGTAAGTGATTTCCCCACGTACGGTATGCTATCAGGCTGGGCAACAGTGGGGCGAATGGCATGCCCTTACTGCATGGATAATAGCAAAGCTTTTTACCTCCCTAATTCTAAAAAGATTAGTTGGTTTAATTGTCATAGATGCTTCTTACCGGATGGACATGTCCATAGAAAGAACAAAAAAGTCTTCTTAAAAGGAAAGGAGGTGCGTGACGATGCTCCGGATAGACTCCCAGGTGATGCAGTCTGGGAGGCTATACGTGAATTGTCATCTACCAACGATGGGACTGAAGAAGAATTTAGAGAGCTAAAAAAGAAAAAGAGTGGTTGGTTTAAAAGAAGTATTTTTTGGGACCTACCCTATTGGAAAACAATGTTGATCAGACACAATTTGGATGTCATGCACATAGAGAAGAATTTCTTTGAGCTACTTATTCATACGATTATGGATGTTAAAGGAAAGACACGTGATAATATTGGCTCAAGAATAGAATTGAAGAAATTTTGTGATCGTCCTAAACTTCACATTCGTAGGGATGGGTCAATGCCAAAAGCACCATTTACTCTTGACAAAGCTCAAAGAAAGGTATTGTGCGATTGGGTAAGAGACTTAAAGTTCCCGATGGATATGCCTCAGATTTAAGGCATTGTGTTGATTTACAGGAATTGAAGTTAAAAGGGTCGAAAAGTCATGACTGCCATGTTTTCATGGAACGCTTGTTACAAGTGGCTTTGAAAAATTTACTCCCGACACCGTTTGGAATGCAGTTACAGAAATTATTCAATTTTTCAGAGACTTGTGTTCCTCCACGATATCAGTTGATGACATGATTCGTTTGGAAGACCAAATTCCAGAAATTTTGTGTAAACTTGAGATGATATTTCCGCCTTCTTTTTTAATTCGATGGACCATCTACCCATTCATTTCCCATATGAAGCTAAAGTTGGTGGACCCGTTCAGTATAGGTGGATGTATCCTTTCGAAAGGTTTCTTAATCATGTGAAAAAGAAAATTGGTAATAAAGCTCGTGTGGAAGGTTCTATTTGCAATGCATACCTAACGGAAGAAATTGCCAATTTTTGCTCTTTTTACTTTGAAAAACATATTGACACCAAAGCAAAAAAACTTGAACATTGAAGAAGCGGATGAGTTAGATACAAGTTTACCCAAATGTTTTCATGTACAAGATGATGAAGGGTGTTCTTCTGCTGGGGGAACAAGATTTCTGGATGACAAGGAGTATAATCGTGCTCACCTTTATGTCCTATCTAATTGTGAGGTTTTGGAGCCATATGAAGCAAAATTTGTGACAGATTTCATGACTGATCACCCTAATGTTAAAAGAGAGGATGTTTGGAGTAAACACGAGGATCAGTTTCCAGCTTGGTTTCGAAAGCATGTAATTAAGCTAAATATCCCAGATGATGTGGTTAGAAGCTTGGCTTTGGGTCCTTCTCGAAAGGTTGTCACGTGGAAGCATTATTTAGTTAATGGGTTTCAGTTTCACACATTCGACTACGGGAAAAGTAAGGCTAAATGCAACTATGGCGTTACTATTTCTTCTCTTGATGGCAACGACTATTATGGGATATTAGAGGATATCTTTGAGTTGTGCTATAATGGCCGTGAACGGGGTTACAAAGCTGTCTTATTCAAGATTCAATGGAGAGATAATTCTGTAGCTGGAACGAGAGTCCATGATCGCTACAAGCTTGTATAAGTGAATCACACTCGAATCTATTCTAAATATGATCCATTTATATTTGCACAACAAGCTCATCAAATTTATTATGCATCTTCGCCTAGCACAAGTAAAGATAGACAACAAAAGAATTGGTGTGCGGTAATTAAAACAAAGGCGCGATCAGAACTCGACACATCCTTTTTCCAAGAAGAAGTTGTATCAGAGTCCATTCTGTCCCCAATAGATCAAGAAGTCATTTATGGAAATGAGATAGAAGCGGGAGAGGAGTTAGAAGATGATGAAAGGGGGGGGGGGGCAAGATCAGTTACAAGATAATAATGATGAAGAGTTAGAAGAGGAGGAAGAGGATGATGACGAGGAGGAGGAGGTAGAAGAAGAAGAGGATGACGAAGATGATGATGATGATGAGTAAAAGTAGTATGAGATTAACATCTTATATATTTATTTAGGTCCTGTTTTGTAATATTTTACCAACATTATTTATTATGTGTTATATATATATATATATATATATATATATATATATATATATATATATATATATATATATATATATATATATATATATATATATATATATATTGTGGGGAATATAGCATGTATTCACCCTAAACTTGCAGGATTATAATGAAAAATACAGTTGTGTTTATAGTCATAAGATTAAAAAGGATAAGAAAAAGAATTCAACCTTTGGTCCTTTGTGCTTATGGCCTAAGAACAGGAATTAAAGTAAATTCCCTCCTATAACTTGCACCCAAGACTTGATTGAGATGATGCCGCGTGTGCTAGAAAATACTCTCCAATTGCCTTGCAATATAGGGAGAGCTTTTGTGAGGTTTTAGATGTGAGATCTGAGTTTTGGAAAAAGATGTTCTCAAAACCCTAATTATCAGAATTATGAATTACCAGTAAGTGACAAAAGGAGAAAGACTCTCCTTTTGTATTACTTAGGTCGGCCGAATGGGTCTTGGGTAAGGGTGGGCTTTTTCCACTCTTACCTTATACCTTTGCGTGATTCGACCCGTTTAGCTTTAAGTTGTTCGCGGGTTTTATTTATAAATCGTAACATGTTATCAGATATTAATACAGTCGATATATTAATAATGGTCTGACAAAATACGATATTGTATAATTACCCAAATTAATATAACTGTTTATATTAATACGCGAATACTATATTTAATTAAATATAACCGTTTATATTTAATTTACGAATTAATCTTGTAATCCGTATTAGCTAAAATTATTTAATCCGTATTAAATAATAATCTCAACATCTTATTGACTAATTTATTAGTCAACACCTCTGACTAACTGTTTAGTCATATCCGGCATAAATGTGACTGTATTTTCATACCTTCACATCTCTCAAACGTGTCCTATAGGTGTGACGTATAGGGACCAGTTGATCACCGCCATCCGTATGACAATAACGTCAAACTTATCTAGCAAGCCAACCGTTATTGATAAACGTGGATCAACTGGTAATAATACAAAAGTATGCCCTTGTGATCCTTAAAGAGATTTAATAAGTCATTGTACTTAATTGTCAAGGACACCAGCCCCAACAATCTCCCACTTGTCCGTACAAGGGTATGTGCAATGACGTTATCACACTACATGTGGAGGACACAATCTCCAACAAACTCCCACTTGTCCGTACAAGTGTAGGTGCGATAACCGAATCTCATATCCTTTTAAAATTTCTCCCACTCAATGTAAGACAATTTGCAAATCCGCATTCGCAAAGGTCGTATCTCACAAGCGATCTGTATCAAGAGTGGTTTCCCCGACTAGAGAGTAACTTAACTGATAAAACGAATCTGTATTCGAGCATGGCCATGCATTTCAGTTACTACTCCTCGAGTGGCCCTGAGAAATGATAAAATCCTGATAAGGGTTTGGATATTTCCCTCAACTCGAATCCTGCCGATATCGCCCAGCATGAAATAACCCAGAAAAAATCCTCTTGGCCCCTGTTACGGTGATCGTGGGAAAGAAACCAAAGTTACCCAAAATCTGTCTTAATCTCAAGAAACAGTTGAAAGTCAAAAGATTCGACTCTAAGGAACACTATGGAGGTCCTATCCACGACCTGGCACCCAATGTTATAAAACATTTAGGATTCCATAACGTTGTCACGGGGTGTCCTACGAGATATCCGTATAACTCGCCTTTGTGATTGGTCAGTCATCCACGTGACTTATGGCTCGTTGAACCCACCATCAACCAACGTCACAAAATGATTACCTGAGTTATCAGCTCAAGTGGGTAATCAAGGACCAAAACGATGTAATGTTAATCAGTTCACTTTGTGGTGTTCAAAATTGGCGTACAATTCCACATGAGAAACAAAACATTTTATATCATAACAATAAGGTTGAATAGAGTACACGAGAAAATGAATTATTACATGAATTCATAAAAGAGTACTACAACTTAGGAACACATCCAATTCCCATGGAATGAATGTGCCCTTCATGCTTATCACGTGGTAATGCTTTTGTGAGAGGATCGGCTATGTTGTCATCCGTAGCGATCTTTTCAATAAAAATCTCCTTTTGCTCCACGTAATCTCTGATTAGATGAGCTTTCCGTTGTACATGCCTAGCCTTGCTGCTAGACTTATGCTTCTTAGCTTGGAAGATGGCACCGCTATTGTCACAATAGACGGTGATTGGGTCATTCGAACTAGGCACTACTGATAGTCCTTGTAAGAATTGACGCATCCATATTGCTTCCTTAGCTGCTTCTGAGGCGGCATAGTACTCGGACTCAGTCGTAGAATCTGCTGTAACACTCTGTTTAGAACTTTTCCAGCTGACAGCAGCGCCATTAAGAGTAAAGACAAATCCAGACTGAGATTTCGAGTCATCTCGATCTGTTTGGAAGCTAGCATCTGCGTAACCCGTGGCGCAGAGCGTTGAGTCGCCTCCATAAGTCAATCCCCAATCTTTAGTCCTCCGTAGGTACTTAAGAATGTTTTTCACGGCCATCCAGTGTGGTTCACCTGGATGAGCTTGGAATCGACTGGTCATACTCAATGCATATGCAACGTCTGGACGTGTGCATATCATGGCATACATGATCGATCCTATTGCCGAGGCATAAGGAATCCGACTCATGCGCTCTTTCTCTTCCACTGACTTAGCTTCTTGAGTCTTGCTCAAGTGAAGCCCAGGAGTCATGGGAAGGAACCCCTTCTTGGAGTTCGTCATACTGAATCTCTCCAGAATCTTCTCTATATAAGACTCCTGACTGAGAGACAACATCCGTCGTGATCTATCCCTGTAGATACGGATGCCCAAAATTCTTTGTGCCTCTCCCAGATCTTTCATCTGGAAATGGTTTTTCAACCATGCTTTAACCGAAGATAAGAGAGGTATGTCATTCCCAATCAAGAGTATGTCATCGACATACAGTACTAGGAATACAATCTTACTCTCACTCGACTTGATATAGAGACATGGTTCCTCGACTGATCGAATGAACCCATTCTCTTTTATCACTTGGTCGAAGCGATGATTCCAACTCCGCAATGCTTGCTTAAGTCCATAGATGGAACGCTTAAGCTTGCAAACTTTCTTAGGATGTGCTGGATCGATAAAACCCTCGGGTTGTATCATGTACAACTCTTCCTCCAAATAACCGTTTAAGAAGGCGGTTTTAACGTCCATTTGCCATATTTCATAGTCATGAAATGCGGCGATCGCTAAGATAATCCGAATGGAACGTAGCATGACTACGGGTGCAAAGATCTCATCATAGTGCAAGCCTGGCACTTGAGTGAAACCTTTAGCAACTAGTCTAGCCTTGTGGATATCTTGTTGTCCTTCCACGGCATGCTTTATCTTGTAAAGCCATTTGCATTGAAGGGGACGTACCTTTGCAGGTAGGTCCACAAGATCCCACACGTTGTTCTCATACATGGAGTCCATCTCGGATTGCATGGCTTCTAGCCATAGCTTTGAGTCAGAACTGGTCATGGCACCTTTATAGGTTGTGGGTTCATTACCCTCTAGGAGTAAGACGTCATCTGTATCGTGTTCCTCGACCATACCAATGTATCTGTCCGGTGGAATAGAGACTCTTCCCGACCTCCTAGGTTCCTCAGGGATATCTACCGCAGCCTCGGGTGAAGGAACTGTTTCCTCCAATGGTTGCTCGATAGTTGGTTCTTGAACCTCCGATAACTCGAAGGTTCTATTACTCGACTTGTTCTCGAGAAATTCTTTCTCTAAGAACGTCGCACTAGCCGCAACAAAAACACGTTGTTCGGTAGGCGAGTAGAAGTAATGACCAAACGTTCCCTTTGGGTAGCCTTTAAAGTATGTCTTGACCGATCGCGGGCCGAGCTTATCCTCGTGTCTCCACTTGACATAAGCCTCGCAGCCCCAAACCCGAATAAAGGACAAGTTGGGGACCGTTCCCTTCCATAACTCGAATGGAGTCTTGTCAACAGCTTTAGACGGACTTCGGTTAAGTATTAGAGCGGCTGACAAAAGAGCATATCCCCACAATGAATCAGGCACAACGGTGTGACTCATCATGGATCGAACCATATCGAGTAAAGTTCGATTTCTCCGTTCGGACACACCATTTAATTGTGGTGTTCCAGGTGGAGTCAACTGTAGCACGATCCCACAGTCTTTAAGGTGTTGATCAAACTCGCGTGAAAGATACTCACCACCACGATCAGAGCGTAGTGCTTTAATCTTTCTACCCAGCTGGTTCTGTACCCGATTCTGGTATTCTTTGAACTTGTCAAAGGATTCACTTTTATGTTTCATCAAGTAGACATAGCCATATCTACTCAAATCATCCGTGAAAGTGATGAAATACCTATAGCCATCTCGTGCGTTGATCGACATAGGGCCACATACGTCCGTATGTATGAGTCCTAATAGGTCGGCAGCGCGCATTCCAACACCTTTGAAGGAAATACGAGTCATTTTGCCGATGAGACATGATTCACACGTGCCATATGATTCGAAATCAAAGGGCGAAATAGCTCCATTCTGTATGAGCTGTTTAACGCGTTTCTCATTTATGTGTCCCATACGACAATGCCATAGGTAAGTTTGATCTTTGTCACCTACCTTTATTCTTTTATTATTCACATGTAATATCTCGGTAGTTTGATCTAAAACATAAATTCCATTCATGGAAACTGCCTTGCCATAAATCATATTGTGTAAGGAGAAAATACAGCTATTATTCTCTATTACAAATGAAAAGCCGAGTTTGTCAAGTGCAGAAACTGAAATAATGTTTTTGGACAAACTAGGAACATAATAACAGTTATATAAAAATAACTCGAATCCACTTGGAAGCTGGATTACGTATGTTCCCTTCGAGACTGCAGCCACACGTGCTCCATTCCCGACACGCAGGTCCACCTCACCCTTGATTAGGGGTTCTTGGTTTCGGAGGCCCTGCACATGATTACATAGATGAGAACCACAACCAGTATCAAGTACCCAAGTTCCGCAACTTGCATGGTTAATCTCAATCATGTGAATAAAAGAAGAAGAAGACATACCAACAGGAGTAACACGGCCTGCTTTAATGTCCTCGCGATACACGGGGCATGAGCGCCTCCAATGCCCAGTCTTGTGGCAATGGTGACATTCCATGCTTGTATCCTTGCTCTTTGTCTTGCCTTGTGAGTTACTCGACTCACCAGGCCCACTCTTAGCAAATCCTGGTTTCTTGAACCTGGGCCTACCTACCGCTAGGTCGCCCTGAGCTTTAGCCTTCCCTTTACCTTTTCCCTTACTTGAGATCATGAGAACATCCTGCTTTAGACTCCCACTCGACTTTAGATCCTTCTCAGTCTGTACGAGAAGGGAGTGGAGCTCATGGGGAGTCTTCTTCATGTCGTTCATGTAGTAGTTGGCCCTAAAGAGGGCGAACCCATCATGAAGCGAATGAAGCATGCGATCAACGATGATGTTCTCACTGATCTTGCAGTTTAGGGTCTCCAGTTTCTCGATATTCTCAATCATGTTGAGAATATGTGGGCTAACAGCTTGGCCCTTCTGGAGTTTCGCCTCAAAGAAGCGACAGGTATGCTCATAAGAAACGATTCTGGGAGCCTTGGAGAATTCGTTAGTGAGCGTGGTGAAAATCTTGTTTGCACCATGGGTTATGAAGCGTCTTTGCAAATTAGATTCCATTGCATAGATGAGTACGTTCTTTATCGCACCCGCTTCCATGACGAAGTCGCTATGAGCGCGAACATCGTTGGCTCTAGCTCTAGTTCCTGGGTGTGCCGGAATTGGCTCAGTTAAAAACTTAAGCTTTCCGTCAGCAATGGCAGCATTCCGTAGTGCTGCCTCCCAGTCAGAGAAGTTTGACCCATCATTCCTCAGTCTAGTTGACTGATTCATGGAGTCCATGAAGGCCTTTAGCCAGGATTCACGTGCTAGCTTGGCACTTGGCATTGGGTCTTCACCAGCCATTTTAGTTTTACAGCAGTTTTAATGAACGTGTTCTACACTGAAAGAAGATAAAACAAAACCATATAAGCAACTTATTGTTGTGATTTAAGTCTATATTAAATTGAATTTAAACTCGTAGACTCATGCATTTATATAATTGATCTCCCTCAAGAATTATATAAACGATCCCAAGACTCAATTTCCGTATATTGATAAGCCCACAGTTTGGCTAATTCCAATCGTTGGAACTCTTGGTCGATAGATTTCCGTAAATCCTATCTATTAGTCCATCTCAGTCACTGGAATATTATCGAGTGACCATGATGTTGAGATAAAATAAATCATCTGTTCCCACTTACCCGACGTAGAAGGGGTCATATTATGCCTACCGACGAAGAAGGGATTCATGGGAGGCTGATTTATAAAGACTAATCTCAATTTTTGGTTATACGAGGAAGACCCCATCAACTCTTATTTATCCATATTTAAGTGAACTAAAACTAGCATTTGCGTGAATGAATTAAATAAAGTGATGGCTTTTAAATTGACATGTGACATCTGCATTGTCACAGAAAACTAACGCGTGACCTCTACATGAGTCAGTTTTCAGGCATGATATAGGTGGTTTGGTTTTAGGCGGAATATGATGCAAGCTATTATCGATGAAAGCATAAAATGAAAGCAATAAACGTAAATAAAAAGTCCTAGTGTGGCCTATCCTACCAAAATAAACATAAAACAACTTGGAATCCACCGTTGGACCCTAGAAGCTTGTCTTGATGTTCCATCTTGGTCCTTGCAGCGGGAGTGAGCATCCGGTCTCCGTCTTGTCTTTGGTCTTCACAAAATTACTAATTTAAATTACAAAAGTAGTCCTAGATACAATCTAGTTTAAATACAAAAGTAATTACATGGCAAAAACCCAAAACGGAGATTCAAGATCTCATAATTACAAGCAAGATCGTGTCCCATCATTACGGTGACACAATCTTCTAAGGCCACACTAAGTTACAACTGTTTGCAAAATTAAATACGTTACTGAAAGCATTCAAGGCATTCACAAGACGATAAATAAAATGCATCAACTAAAAACAATTTATACATGACATAATACTGTTATTATGATTAATAAATTTATACCAAACCACCTTTTAAGATTAAAATTAAGTGACTATACCGTTTTAATCACCAATTTTAACAAACATATAATCCATTATTTTAAACTGTTTTAAAACAACATGTATCAAACGAGGGTGAACCGTTTCACTAAATAATACACTATTTCCGTATATAGTACATTATTTTAAGCCATGTGAAAATAAAACATGTTATTTTCGAAAATAAAAAAAAAACGAGTCTGTTACAGGGGGGGAGGTCGACCGACCTAAACTTGTGGTCGACCGACCTCCTGCCGAAAAACGGAAAAATCTGCAACAGTAAAATCGGTCGACCGACCTATTAATTAGGTCGACCGACCAACAAGTAGTAAAAACGAATTTCAGAAAACGCAAAACGCTGCACTTTTTGAAATTAAAACAAGTTTTTACCTTTTAAACTTTGATTAAAACAAGTAAATCAAAATTAACATCAACAAGGGTTCACATATTGTTAAGAATATCGATTAATTAACAATATGTAAACAGGAATCGAAAAACAAGATCGAAAACTCATAAAGGAAACTGTTTTTAAAAAAAAAGACAGAAAACTCACACAGGGGCGGTCGACCGACCGCTAATACTGGTCGACCGACCGACGCAGCGGCAGAAACGAGATTTTTCAAAATCTTTAAAAAAAAAAACTTATGAAAAACACAAAAGTAAAATTTTCATGGCCTAGCTCTGATACCACTTGTGGGGAATATAGCATGTATTCACCCTAAACTTGCAGGATTATAATGAAAAATACAGTTGTGTTTATAGTCATAAGATTAAAAAGGATAAGAAAAAGAATTCAACCTTTGGTCCTTTGTGCTTATGGCCTAAGAACAGGAATTAAAGTAAATTCCCTCCTATAACTTGCACCCAAGACTTGATTGAGATGATGCCGCGTGTGCTAGAAAATACTCTCCAATTGCCTTGCAATATAGGGAGAGCTTTTGTGAGGTTTTAGATGTGAGATCTGAGTTTTGGGAAAAAGATGTTCTCAAAACCCTAATTATCAGAATTATGAATTACCAGTAAGTGACAAAAGGAGAAAGACTCTCCTTTTGTATTACTTAGGTCGGCCGAATGGGTCTTGGGTAAGGGTGGGCTTTTTCCACTCTTACCTTATACCTTTGCGTGATTCGACCCGTTTAGCTTTAAGTTGTTCGCGGGTTTTATTTATAAATCGTAACATGTTATCAGATATTAATACAGTCGATATATTAATAATGGTCTGACAAAATACTATATTGTATAATTACCCAAATTAATATAACTGTTTATATTAATACGCGAATACTATATTTAATTAAATATAACCGTTTATATTTAATTTACGAATTAATCTTGTAATCCGTATTAGCTAAAATTATTTAATCCGTATTAAATAATAATCTCAACATCTTATTGACCAATTTATTAGTCAACACCTCTGACTAACTGTTTAGTCATATCCGGCATAAATGTGACTGTATTTTCATACCTTCACATCTCTCAAACGTGTCCTATAGGTGTGACGTATAGGGACCAGTTGATCACCGCCATCCGTATGACAATAACGTCAAACTTATCTAGCAAGCCAACCGTTATTGATAAACGTGGATCAACTGGTAATAATACAAAAGTATGCCCTTGTGATCCTTAAAGAGATTTAATAAGTCATTGTACTTAATTGTCAAGGATACCAGCCCAACATATATATATATATATATATATATATATATATATATATATATATATATATATATATATATATATGTTAACATTTTTCCTGCAATTATAGGTTCACATGGCTCGTGGAGGAGGCAGACAACGAGGCGGTTTTAGTGGTAGTGGCGGGGACAGTAGCTCGGCCCGATCACAGGAGGAGGAGGAGGTGGAGGTCAATGTAACGAGTGACAGTGACGAGGAGGAAGCCCGTGTACCCCGCCATACTGACGGCAGGATCATCCTTGATCCGGCGGGTCTTTGGTAATTTTTTATTCACTAGTTGTTTATTTATTTATTAATTTTATTCAAACTAGTCTAATTAATTAATTAACATTCATGTTTGATTTCAGGTTTAGACATCAAACAACGATTCGTGGCGTCACCAATAGCATTCAAGAGAACATGATTCACGGCGTCACTTGTTGGAAGAAAGCTAGTGACGAGGACAAGGAGATGTGGTACAACGCCTTTCGGGTACGTATTTAAGTATTTACTTTAATTATTTATTTTTATAAATTCATGGTTGATTTGTTTCTCTAACCCTTATTTTTTGGTAGCGTGCCTTCTATTGGCCAAATCAGCTTGAGCGACTAGCTTGGGATAGACTTAATGATGTTCGTAAGAGGAGGCTAAAGGACATTATGTATAAGGTGTCAAGGAGAAAGACTCCGCCAACGTTCATGAAAGGTAATAATTTATTAATAATCGTATTAAAATAAAAAATTTAACATTTTTTTAATTTATATTAATCGTTTCTATTTTATTGGATTGTAGGTCAATCATATGAAGAATTCACTAAGTACAGAGAAAGTCCTGAGTTCAAGCAAGCGTCGGCGCGGAACAAGGCGAACAAGAGGGGTGGAGATGATCCCGAAGCGGAGGTTGGGGCTACTCATTATGGTCGGTCTCAGTCATTCCATGATCGGGTAGTGATAACTGTAAGTATTTACTCTTGTGATTTAATTTATTACTTTTATCTTGAAGTATATATATTTACCTTTAAATTTTAATTAACTGACTAACAATTCATGAATTTATTATTTTTTTTATAGACAAAGAAAAATAAGGGCAAGCTACAATCGGTTGTAGATCTCTTCCTTGAGACACATGCCAAAAAGGGAAGGAAAGGGTACGTCTTCGCAAATGCAAGAGATCGTGAATTATATGTAAGTGTTATTGTATAAAGTATTTAAAAAATGATTTATAATCAATGATGTATTTATATGTAAGTGTTATTGTATATATTATTAATAATGTTTCATTTTTTGCAGGAAACATTTCTTGCACGAAAGAGGGCGAACCCTGACATCTCCGACAATCAGCTTTGGTATGAACTAGTAGATGGTTTTCATAAAGGAGGAGTCTATGGGGCCGATTCAGCTAAAGAGCTCTTTTATGATCCACCGACAAGAAGAGGGTCCTCCTCCCAGCACCAACCATATGTTCCTGGTTTGGTCAGTCACCTCCAAATGCAACTAGCTGAGAAGGATAGAAGGGACGCCGAACGAGATGAAGAATTGAGGAGAATGAAAGAAGAGATGGAAAAGATGTCTCCTTATTTTGCACATTGTAACAGCGGTTGGCGTCCACAGGATAGGGACCCAAGAGATCCCAATTATGGAGGTGGCAGTGGGGCGGGAGCATCTTTTCCAGTGTCGTAGCTAGTGGCTCTTGTTTTTAGTGACTCTTGTGTTTAGTGTTGGATAATTTTTAGTTTAGTGCTCGAATTTCGTACTTTGTAATCCAAATCACTTTTATTTATTTAAGCGATCAGATGTTTGCCATCAATTGGGTTGTGCGCTGCTCTTCTTGGTTTTGCTTGCAGGTTTTAAGTAATAGTTACGGATTTGGCTAGGACAAAACAGAATTTTATGGGCAAATACATGTAGAATTAGCGACCGAACATGTAAAATTAGCGACCATTGTCGGTCGCTAACCTCCTGTATCTTTTTTTCATTGGCGACCAATTAGCGACTGATAGTGGTCGCTAATTAGCGACCGACAACAGTAGCTAAATTAGCGACTGAAATCGGTCGCTAAATTAGCGATTGAAGTTGGTCGTTAAATTAGCGACTGAAATCGGTCGCTAATTTAGCTACTGCAGTCGGTCGCTAAATTAGCGACCACTATCAGTCGCCCGTCTTTTTTTTCGGTCGCTAAAATTGGCGAGCAACATCGGTCGCTAAAAGCGACTACACCTTGCGACTAAGGGCGGGCGACTGGACTTGGTCGCTAAAATATGAAGGGCGACTGAAAACGGTCGCTATTTTCAGTCGCAAATTGAAGTATCAGTTGTAGTGTAAGGAGATATTTAATGATTGTACCTTTTAAAGGATTGAGGGAAAGAGATGAACTGTAATTTATGGACTTGTGAGATGTTAATGTATGTTAACGTGTCCGATCGTTGACTTAGTGAATGAGCATGTTGACGATGTTTATAATGGAATGTGGCGTTTATCTTTAATTTGAGGGTGTAAAGATTGTTACGGATTGATTTGTTAAGTTTGATTAGATGGATTTCTTGAAAGTTGATGGTCATGAGAGTTGATGATCTTGAGAGTCAATAATTTGAGGAATATAGTTAGTGATGGTAAAGGGGCAATTATGTAGATATTTGTTGGTGTTGATGTATTATGGAGATATGATAAAAGGATGTTTCGAGACGTTGTGACCTTGAGTGATGATTGTATGAGAATTGTAAAACCTTGGTTATCGTGGTATATTTATCTTGTCTTGAGGTGTCGTCTTGGTGTTTATAAATTTGTTTTGGAGTCGGCTAGTCTTGTCATCCTTGCACGTGTCGACCATACCTCTTCTATTTGAGCCTTTAGATCAAAATTTTCTTATTTATCTTTGTCCTCTGTCTAATTTATCTTTTCTTACTCGCTATTTGATATTTATTTCAACTCAAGTTCCTTCTTCTTTGAACTTTTGTAATTATCCTCTTTACATTGATTTATCTTTGAGCTTATACTTTCTAAAACTATATTTTTGTTGCTTTGTGGCATTGCACAAATATATTTTGTTTTGGTTTACAAGTTATTTATTCTTTTATGGTAACCTGAAAATATTTGAAATATATTTAGAGCTACTTGTGATCATCTCGTAGTGGAAGCTTGAATCCTTTTGGGAGTAATGTTAGATCTTTGAGTTTGATGTTTGACTACTGGAGATTGAGAGCATAGTGATATTTGGGAATGAGTGTATGAATTAGGATTCCATATAAAGTTTTGGAGAAAAAGTATTAAGTCTTATGAGGTTTGAAAGTTTGAGGATGTTATTAGTTGGATGGACATAGCTTTATACAGTGTTTTGGTGGATTCTTAATGGTACGATGATACTCATGGATAGTAAACCCTGACTACGATTTGAGGTTATAAGCTTAGTTTATATATGAGTATGGATGATGAGAATTGTATAGTGATGTTGTTACGCTTTGATGGAAATGCGTTATTAATGATATGTGTTCAAAGAGAATGATTTAGATCTTGCGAGTGTGACCGGTGATGAGGTGGTAAGATTGAGGTTTGAGATTGATGACTTTGGATACTAGACATATATTGAGAACTATCAAGAGTTTATATTAAACCTTTTGAGGTTAAGAGTTGTATATGAAAGTAAGCACTACCAACTTTGAGGAAATTATGGTAGCAATAATTTTAATGGCACTCGTGAAGGGAAGAGTTTGCTTATTTGGAAGAGTTTCCTGGCTTTGAGATTATCTGTTTGAGGTTTTGGTCAATGCTATATCTTATGGTGAATGGTAAGCTATAATTGAAGTGTTTGTTGAAAGTTATTTGGACTTGGAGAAATAGTGATGAGTTTTTTAGAGGTTATGTATGTTGTTTAATGGTGGTTAATGGTGGTGGAGTAATGTTTGGAATATGAGGACTAGAAGTTAGATAGTTCGTGAGATGAAAGAGTGTACATTGAAGAGTACTACTTAATGGTGTTGAGTGTGCTTGGTGAAAGTGAGGCAACCTTTGATATTTTGGGATGTGATGGTATGAGTTTGATATGTCTTCTGAGGTTGTAGAGTGTGTGAAGATGATAATAATATTAAAGATGTGTGATATCTCTCTATGGTTTGAGTGTTGATAAGGATCAGAGTGCGCAGCAGTTAGGATTCCGAGATGACTTTCGTCGATGATCACTTGTAATTCTTACCTTCTTTTGATCTTATGTTTGAAATTCAAGTTTCGAGGACGAAACTTCTTTTTAGGGGGTTGGATTGTAACACCCCGTATTTTATAATAATATTTATTATAAAGTATTTTATTTAATTAATTATTTCGAAGTTTATAATTGGATTTTGGAAATATTTATATTTATATCTTCCGCCTTATATTTTATTATTTCCGTTTTGATCTACTTTTGGATGGGTTAAAATGTCCGCGCACAATTTTATTATTTTAATTTAATAATTATTTTTCGATTTCAAGTTCTCTTTACGTTTAATATGGCTCAATCCAATTTGTAATCAGACAATCCTTTGTACGAGCTAATGGCCCAAAAGCTCATTAGTTAATCTCCTTATAAATAGAATTTAACCTAGCAAGCAACTAGGTTAATTGTTTTGTTTGGTGCGTGAGTTTGCCGCACGCCTCGTCTTCAATTTCTCTCTTTTGTTCTCTTTTCTCCTTTTAACTTCATTGTTGAATATCTTTCATTCTTCCAAACTCATACATAAATTATATTTTCACAATCCTTACTCTTACCTTTACAATATTTTATATTCAAAATATTTTATTGGGAATTATTTGTATGGACCTTTATACCTACGTTTTGGGTTTCTTGTTTTGTGGGTAAAGAAGAAGGTGTCTTTCCCTTTGGCGTTTTTGAAAGAGTTATCGTTTCGTACAATTTCTATCACAAGTATTTAAATTTCCGCTTTCGTTAAAGTTTATTTTTTGGGGTTATTGACACGTGTTGGAGACAATGCTTTGTTGGTCGTATTCTTTATCAAGATTTTCATTAATTGCTAAAAAGGTAACTAGGTGTTTCTCTTTTAATTGTGTTTATGCCAATTGATGTGATTAAAATGATTTAATGATTGTTTGTACGATTAGTACGTGTTTGATTATTTATTGTCATGAATTAATTGTGCTTCATATATTTATGTATGTTTTATTATCGTAATTGTGGATTATAATGTGTTGATAAGTCGTTATGGGTGTCGTGTGCGCAACTAGGGTTCGCGAGAAAAACCCTAGATGGCGGCAAGGCTAATGGACAAGAGTGTTGCTCAAGGTTATAGTGAAGTATGTGTAACCTTGAAAATATGATTCAAGGTTATAGCTGAAACTAGTAAAACCTTGAGTACGACTCAAAGTTATAGCTGAAGTTAATATAACTTTGAACTACGAGTTAAAGTTATAGCTGAGACTAACGTAAACCTGAGGTATGACTCAAGGTTATGGTTGGTGCTAGTATAACTTTAGGTTCGTGTAACACCCCCATTTATTTAAGAGCCTTTAGCAAGACATTCTCAAATAAATAGAGCTGTTACCATCTCGGAATGTCCGAGGTAGTGAATAACAAAGTAAAACAACCAAAATACTTTATACAAAACTGATAAAATTTAAACTTTGGTTATTACAGTTATTACACAGCGGAAAAGAAAATACAACTGATGACTTCTCTAGATGTGATATAATTCTAAGTCGGTCCAAAGTCTGCATCTCGCATTCCTGCCCCCAGTTCCTAGCTCATCTGTCTCTGACCTGTAGATTCTACTCCCCATTCCGGATCATCGTAGGTGTACACGAATACACTGTCAACCTCGCGGTTGAGTAGGATAACACAATAACTATAATGCAACAGTTAAATGATATGCAAATGCCATGATATGCTCGAGCTCAATCTCAATCTCAATCTCATTCTCAAACTCATACCCGTGCACCAAGCCCTACCGAACCTCCCGGCAGACTATAATCGGTCGTCACCGAACACCAGCTCAATAGCTGATAAGACACCAGGCCTGGTCTGCAGAACCACCCTGGGCTTTATATCAGAATAATATCTGACCACAATTTTCTCAATAACCAATGCATATGCTATGCTCATGAATGCAACGATATAGTTTCTCAATCATGTTATCAAATAATGTAATGCTCATACCAATACCAATAATCCACAATCAATCCAACTAATATTATTCTCATATCAATCATACTCAGCATCCATGACACACAATACCACATCCATTCATAACACATCATAGAGTGTAAGGTCAGTGTATCCTACCTGGAATAACAATAAAATCCCATCACGCAGCTGACATCCAATCCGTTAGGATCACTTCATCACATACTCAACACCTAATAAAAATAATATACTTAATTACTAACTAATACAATTACGCAAACCAATATAATATATCAATCATTCAAATTAACGATTTAAATAATATATTACGCATAACGAGACCATATTAACATGACTATTTCAATTAAATAATCGAACATAGAAAATATTATCGAATTATCGATAACCATCACATTCTTGTGTAATAAAATTCACTTAACAACTTAATAATTAATAACATGGTCAAAATTACTAATAATACTAAATTATAATAATAATAATAATAATGTATTTTATGATAATATAAACAATAATAATAACAATGTTCAGGTAATTACAATAATAACGTATGACAATAATAATAATTCACAAATAATGACAATGACAACAACAAGTATTAATACCAATGATAAACATAGTAATAATAATATTAACAACCAAGGAATAATAATAATAATAATACTAATATCAATAATAATAACATATCATAATATAATACTAAAAATAATACTAATTATTCGCACAACTAACCTACACAACAATCGACATTACGCAAACGATTTATAACAACACTAACAGCCCATTTCACGATCAGCAACCCCTCTGACCAACCTACTTCGCAGCCCCCTCGACACCCTTTTTACCGCTTGCACCACCCCTAAACCACCGTGGTTGCCACCCCCGGACCACCAAGCATCTACTGACCTCTACCACCACCCTCACCATACCCAAATCAGCCCTCGAAACCAGACCTCTAACACCCACGTTCACAACAACATACCCCTGTTCCTGCACTCGTGTCCCACACCCCTCCTGTAAACGATCTATTAACTACCTGCTCACACCACCTTCATCACTACCAACCACCACCCACGATACCTCACCATGCTCACAAGTCCCTGGTGCCAACCACTAACCTTCGACACCATTCAACCCCATGAAACAACCACCCCAAACTCCCTGACCACCCAGACTCCTGTTCCTGCATCTTCTCGTAATTCTACCTACACGACTGTCTCCCTAAGCTTTCCGACCAACACTAACCATTCCAACACCACCCTCATACTCCCCTAACTCCTCCTCATCAAACTCATGACTCACGACAACAAAACAACCCAAAAACATAACGAATTAACAAGTATAACAAACACAATCATAAAGTACGAAAACAGAGTAGGAACGTGTTTAATGTCGACATTTATCGTCTCTATTATAACAGTTTTCATGGTAGAATGGTGGTTTAACACGAGGTTCATGTTATACATATTACAAGGACTACTCACAACCTTAGTATACAGTATCGAAGTCAAGGAAGGAGCATGAGTTTACTTACGAATACACACTGCGCAAGGTGATGACGATGAGACTGTTCTTGTCTCGCTATTTTCTCTTTCGTTCTTCTCAAGTCTCACGACAGTCTAAGGATTCCTTTGGTGTGGGAGAGGTAGACGAGATGTAGAAGCCTGAGTAGAGTTATTGGTGAGTGTTGATGGTGGCAGAATGTGTTGTCGATGGAGGCAGAATGGTGGCAGGATGTGTTGTCGATGGAGGCAGAATGTGATTAGGGTTTGAATGTTGAGTGTCGATGGGTTGGGTAGCATAACTAGGGTTTCGTCTCTTTATTTTTCTCTTGGGTTAACATGGTCTAAACGGTCCAACACACATAACCCGAGTTTAACCCATCACGCTTCTCGAGACATTCAAACACGTTCTCAACTCGTAACTTAAAATAAACAAATACGTATAATTTATTTATACCGAATAATTAAATAATTTAGTATTAATAAATATTAATTCAATTAAGTATAAGAATATAATTTTATTAGGACTAGCATAAAATTATGATTTAATATAATTACGACGTAAATAATAAAACAAATATAAATGAGAAGTAAATATAAAATATGAAATATATTTAATTAAAATATTTTAACAAAATAAAGAAAATACGAATAAAATGTTATTTTATGAAATAATCGTCAAATATAAAATGATTATGAAATACGAAATAATCGTAGAAATACGATTTATAAAATAATAACAGTTTACGTAAAATTACTTTATAAACACTCCATTTGAATTACTTGCATAAAACATGGTTTGACTGCCATTGACCGAGGCTAAAACACGGGGTATTACAGTTCGTGTCAAGGTTTGGCTAAGGTTACTATAACCTCAAGCCATATGTGGAAGTTATAGTCGAGGTTAGTATAACCTCGCATCCATTACTTATGTTATAGTTAAAGTTACTATAACCTTGGTTGTTTATACTTGTTTCACATATTGAGTTGTGTTCAGTGATTGTATAATATTGTGTTTGCATATGTCGTGGATACTTCTATGCATTTGACATTAGGACAGTCCGTTATGATGTTCTACTAAGTTGAGTCGTGATGTTATTCACGCATGTTAGTACAGTCAGTTATACTGTGCTTTTGTTGTCTGCTTGTTTGAATAGATGACGATAGTATCGTTTGTATACTATCGGAATGAACAGAGCAAACCTTCGGGGTCTGGTGTATGGTCTATGTTCGGGGGGGGGGGGGTAACAGAGGCAGTGCGTTATACGCTCTGTTCCCCGAGTGTCGTTCGGTGTACAGTTATTGCACCGAGGGTCTGGCCAGGTCTTAGACATATAGGCAGTGGTTATACGCTATACATAGTACCTTGGAGGCAGTGCGTTATACGCTCCACACCGATGGAGGCAGTGCGTTATACGCTCCATCAGCTAGAGGCAGTGCGTTATACGCTCTAGCAGTTAGAGGCAGTGCGTTATACGCTCTAACGGCGTTCGCTCTATTCGCTATGCTTTGATGATAGCTTTGTGCCTTCTGTTGCTGTGGATCGTGTATCACCATATTTGTTATGCTTTGATCCTAGCTTTGTGCCTTCGATTATTGTGGATCGTGTGTCACTTCCGGTTTAGTAAGTGTTCATGGTCTAGTGGTCGCATGTGGTTTAGGTTCAATTGTTTCATTTACCTAGTGTCAAGGATATCATGGTATGGTAAGTTTGCATGCATGTCATGACGTATTTATATTCTCACATGATCGTTGTAGTATGTCCTCAAATGATGGTAAGTTTGATTGGACTTTCATGAGTATAGATGATCTCGCATGTTTACTGGTTTTACATTTCAATTGTTATTGATTGTTGGTTACATTCAATTGTTGTAAACATGACTTGGAGAGCATCTAGTTACTCCCGACTGATTGTCGACCGACCCCCTTCTCAGGTTGTTCAGGTGGTCGCTGTTGGGTTGATGCTTGCTTGGGGAATGTGCGAAGCGAGCTTAATAAATTGTTTAGGACCTTTGCTTTAAGTTTTTAAGAACCTTTGAATAATGTATTAGTTTGGTTTTCGATTTGAGTATCGATCCGGATTTGGGTAAGGTGTTTCCGCCACCTTAACCCAGTTATTATTGAGTTATACTCTGATATTCATTTATATTATGTTTTTCCTTTATTTTATAATCCGGGTTGTTACAACTAGTACCTGCTCTAAAAGTAGATTGAGAAGAAACACGAGCGGAATTGTTAATTATAGACTCGTAATGACTATATACAATAAAAAAATTACGAACTACTTTTTTCTCTATATCTATCTATAAATCTATACAATATTATTAAAAGGTTAGCCAAAAATCACGTTGACAATGTCACATGGAATGAAAAAAGCCACGTAAGTGTGACATGACATTTGATTTGGCATGACCATAATTTAATTGTGAGATGGTAAATTAATGTGACATTTTTATTATTCTTAATAATAATAATAGGTTGTCCCTATATCTGGGTTGTGGCAGACTATGAACAGTAGGACTTACCGGTGCGTGCTCAGTTATCGTTTGGGTGTTCCGCTGTTTCCGGTGTCCTTGCCTTGTTCAGCTTGCTCCCGGGTTTTTGATGGAGATATCTCGGGGATCACGCTGTCTCTTGCGTTAGTGCTGTTGGTGTCAAACATCAGCATAGCCGTATGTTTTAGGGCGAAGGAGAGGCGGCCAGATCTAACCCTAGTTCGGGAATGGCGAGTGGCGCGGCTAAGGCAAGTGCGAGTGGGGCGGTTCAAACTAAAGCTACTCCTACTCCAACACCGAGCGAGGTAAGCCTTTCTAAAGTCAGGTGCTTTAAGTGTCAAGGGTTTGGGCACTTCAAGAATGCTTGCCCTAATAAAAGGGTAGTCACGATGAGGGAGGCATTAACGTGTTTAAATTTAGTAGGAGAGGAGGAGGAATCTGAGGAGGAGGACGAGGTTTTGGGAGGCTTCGGGGAGCGTGAGGAGGACGGCCAGGGCGAACAATTCGAGGCGCCTAATGCAAACACTTTGGTACTTAGATCTTTACAAGCACAATCTATTCCTATAATTACCGAGCAACGAGATCACATCTTTCACACCAAGTGTCTAGTAAAAGATAAGTGGTGTAGCATGATCATCGATGGGGGTAGTTGTACTAATGTGGTTTCGGAGGAGATGGTATCTAAATTGTCCTTAACCACAATCAAACACCCAAAACCATATGCTTTACATTGGTTAGGAGATGCCAACAAGGTTAGGGTTACAAAACAGGTCAAGGTGAACTTAGCCATGGGTTCATACAAGGATGAGGTGCTATGTGATGTAGTACCTATGGATGCGTGTCACATTCTTCTAGGACGTCCTTGGAAATTCGATAGGGATGTATTACATAGGGGAAGAGTGAACGAGTATGAACTAATGGACAAGGGGAAAAAGATTATCCTTAAGCCTATGAGTCCTAAGGATGTAGGTTTGATGAGAGCCAATTCAGGGAAGAACACTAACTTAGCCAATTCAGTTTTTGCTATCGCTAGAGAAGATGAGGAGATTAGAAAAGTGGTAGGGGCTGATTTGGGGGTTAAGGAAGTCGAAGAGTTGGGGCTGGCCATGGTGAAGTCGAGGGTGACTATGGGTGTTCGGGAATTAGAGGCAACGCCTAGCTTGAGGCGTATGAAGGGGGTACTGCAAAGTATAGGCTTGGGACGTGGGGCTGGGGAAGCAAGGAACAAGATTGTTGGTCCTATACGGCAAGGGCTAGGGCTGAACAATTCGTGGGGCAAGCATGATCACGAGCCTATGGTGGAGGATGTCGAAGTGGTTGCTAGGAAACCCGATTCCAAAAAAATTATTATGGCAAATCAAGTTACATCTATTGATACGGGGAAGATAATCCAAGATCGACGGTTCTTGAAGTCTATTCATCAAGAATTGGGGTCAATTCTCTTCCAAGGGGGAGGGGATGATCCGATTATGGACAAGGCTGTCATTCATTTTTCTAAACCAAGGTCGATTAAAAACAATTTATGTTAACCATGATTATCATATGGTTAGTATCATGGTTATTAAAAATTCATTGGGTCTTGGAACCTTGGGTTAATAATAGGAGATCAAGAAACAAAGTCGTTCAAAGGGAAGCTAGGGCTCGGGAGGGCGCGGCCCATAGGCCATGGTTGCTCGGTCACAGCCCGAGCACGGTCCGTATGCGGCTCGGGTACGACCGATCATGGCTCGGTCAAGAAGGAGTTGTTGCTCGACTATCTTGGTTTTCTACTAAGTATTGGAGTATCTTTAATTACTTTGTTATTTTTTGGATATAGTTTGTTAGCATAAGTTGTTATGTTTGTTACTAGGTAGTTACAAGTAGTTATAAGTTGTTATTATTTTATTAGTTTGTTATCCTAGGATTAATAGGATTAGTTATTTAATTCTTTTAATTCTTAGGATAGAGTTTGTTTTAATAAGGATTATATTTAATCCATTTAGATAGATTTTAGGACTCCTATTCAGAGACGGATTCAAGAATCCGACTTATGTGAGTCGTGTGCTTGGGACGTGTGTTTCTACTATAAATAGAACACATCGTCTTTCTTGTTATACAGTTTATCATTCAATCAATAAAATTTACAAGTTTTCTTTTTAAGGCATTCTTAAAGAAATCTCAAGGACTCATCGAGTGTTGATCCGAACCGTTGATACTTGTCGCGTTTCAAGTGTTAGCACGATTTACAAACTATAGGTCTAGGGAGTAAATCACCATTGGGTGTCCTATAGGTCTAGGGCAAACAAATATCCTTCTACCTTGGGGATTCACCTCAAGACCGTCACAACTACAAAAACAATCACAATAACCACCACCACCGACGGACCACCATCTCGCCGCCATCACTACCACCACCGTTCATCACCATCATTCATCCATAATTCAAGATTCATCCAAGATTGTTCTTTATTTGTTCTAAATCGTTATTTCTTTCAAGATTACTTTCAAGATTTACAAGAAGGCTTCCGCGGACGAGTTCTTTGATCAAGAATTCGTATCAAGTATATATTCATCTTCATATCCACTTTATTTTCTTGATTTGTAGTTCTATTGGTCATTAAGTCTAAATTCTTTATTTGGTTGTATTTTTAGAGTTTATTTTAATGTTATGATCAAACTTTATTGTTATGCGGTAAGTTACTAATTTTCCCTATACTTTTGTTCAATTCTTTTATTATCATTTTTTCATGTCAGTGAAATCCTGATATTTCCATATAAAACCATTATTTTATCCATCTTCAATATTAATTTGCAATAATTAACTTCATTATAAAGTTATTATCTTCTTTATTTTGTTGTAATTTTTATAGGTTTACTCTAATGTCATGACCATACTTTATTCTTATGTGCCAATGTACTCAATTTCCCTACACTTTTTTCTCAATATTTTTATTATTCTTTTTTAAGTCGGTAAATCATGGTATTTCCATATAAAATTGTTATGTTCATTTCTATATTAATTTGTAGATAAATTAGCTTCATTATATAGTTCATATATACCAACCTCAATCATCATCATTTGTTTAACCCTTTGATTTTCATATATGTATAATTTTCATATTATGTTTATTTATTGATTTGTTTGGTGTTTACTTTTAATATTCTGCAGGTTGTTTGAGAGATCCAAGAAAAACAGTATTTTGTATGTATGCGCCATTTTCAAGAGATTAGTATTACTTTATTTTTAATCATTTTTTCCTAATTGATTTATGTATCAAAAGTAACTTGAGTGTCATTTTTACTCCATATGACATTGCTAACATACATAAAAAAAAATTTAATAAGTAGCTTATGTTTTCAATTCTACAATCAAAACCTATTCTTATAATTAGTGGTAAAATAAATTTAGAAAATGAATGAAAAAACTTTTAAAATTCCACAATTTACTTATTGAACCATCATAGAATAGTTAATTATTACAATATAATTAAAAAGACAAGTTGAGTGTCATTTTATTTCATATGGTATTGCTAACATACATTAAAATATATAAATTAAATAAGTAGCTTGTGTTGTAGACTCCACAATCAAAATGTACCCTCACAATTAATGGTAAAACAAATTTAGAAAATTGAATGAAAAAACTTTTAAAATCCACAATTTACTTTTTAAACCATCATAAAATAATTTATCTTTCAATTATGTTATTTGCATTTTCAATTTATTTTTTCCCAACTTCCATTATACGTCTTCCTTAATGCTTTTTTTATATCATTTATATAACTACTTTCTTTAGGTGGTGGTTGGTGGTGTTTAACATCATCAATTTGTTAGCAAATGTAGTGTTGTGTAATTGTGATATTATACTTTTTTGAAAAGCCTTCTTAAATTAATATTTTTTCGATTTATATGTGTAATCATCTCTAACATATATTTTTTTTGTCCATGTGTTTAATCATAACCATATGTTTTTCAGTTTATTGTTATTTGAAATAAATTATTTTATAGTCTTTATTAGTGATTTTGTTTTTGTTTGTACACTGGATGGTTGACTCAACTTTATCAACGTTTTGACAAAATTCTTGTATTAACAATGAGAAACATAGAAACTTATGAACATTTTGGATTTCTATTGTGGGAATATATTTTGTAGATTTATTTTACAAATTAAGCACTTGAAATAAAAGCTCAATTCATATTTTATCGAATAAATATGTTTGAATCATTTTTATTATTTTATATCAACATATTAAAGTGTTTTTTTAGATGGAAATAATATTTGAAGCATGTCCAGTGTGATATAGCTTCGAAGATATTTCGATGAAAATGTTGATGGGGAGGATGGAGAAAAACTAGAGATGACTATATTAAAGTATTGATTTCTTAGCTTAACCTTGTATGATATCACTGAGGTGTTTTCCACACCGGGTTTAGATTTAATATGCGATAAAACACATCTTTAAACTCTTAAATAACAATGTTATTATGATTTTTTGTCTACCAAAGTTAATCGATAATTCTTAGCTCTTTATTTTAGAATATAACTTTAAACTCATAAATTTTTATCTAATCATTTTGAAGCATATTCTTTAGATAACTTGGTAGATAATCAACAAGAATACTTAGGGTTGCAGCGGAATATGAATTTGTAATAAATAGAACGAAATAGAACAAGTAATAATGGATGATCGACGATTGATGGTGATGAACGTGTGATGGTAATGATGCACGGCTATGGCGATGAACGAGATGGATTGTGTAAGTTTGATGGAACGATTTTATGTATGTTTGATGTATGGATTATAGATGGATAACGATGAACTCACTCCCCTCGCAAGAAGAACTGGCACACCCTGCAAACCAACCTCGCAAGATTGATCCTAAAGACTAAGCTCACAAACCTAATCAATATAAAAGCTCACACATAAACTTTAATGTTTAATCTCAATAATCTCAATTCTTTAAAAGAGTAACACAGCTGCCTATTTATAGGTCTTATGGCCGGCCTACTACTACCCTAAGGTAAGGAAACCTTAATTTGAAACTAATTAGAAAACCTAATCCTACTTAAGTCCAAACAACTAGTTTGACTAGGATTAAGACTCCCACTCCTACACAAACTATGGATCCTATAACTATTATGACTCCTTATTCTACTAGGATTGTGAATCCTATAAATACTAGAACTCCTACTGCTATTAGGATTATGAATTCTACAACAACTAGGACTCCTAATTCTACTAGAACTAATCCTATCACAACTAGGATTCCTATTTAAATTAGGATTTCCTATTTATACTAGGACTCTTACAAAAGACTCCTAACTGGACTATAATACATTAGCCCTTATTTTAAACATAAAAATAAACTAACTACTAATTACTAAACAAACACTAGGGTGGCCGTGTATTGGCACACGCCCCTAGGCTCCGTCGGTCACTTCCCCTCCTCAGCCTTCTAGACCATTCTTGAAGCTTCTGTTGCTCCCTTAACACATCTTGCCAAACTAGTTTAAAGATGCGTACCGAGCCCATCTCGAACCTTTTGTGGTCGAGTCTTGTGCGTGGACGAAGATCACATTTCTTGGCTAATGCTCACGCATCACATTTTCAACAACTCAGTTGCTCTTAGATAATGGTCAACTATTCGTATGCATGTTACATGTTTCAATTATTTTAGTTTCTATTATTCACCTATGATGACGTGCATGTGTCGTTTATACATTACCATTGGAAATTTTCTGTCGCGCACATACACATATAAAATGAGTTTTAGGGACCTTTCAAGAGAGGTGAAACCCTCTAATGAGTTATCTGTATCATTTTTCCTTTGTCCAGTTTCTCAAAAAAGTTAGTTTCCCATTGCGTTTCCACAATTTATTTTGAAAATCCGTGAAATTTTGTTATATTTGACAAATTGTAATGTGACATAGCAAGTGGATTATCTATCTATAGTTAATTTGCATTGATTTAATTCATTAATCTGTAAATAAATATATACAATATAATTTAAAGGTAGCTAAAATGACAAATTTTAACGCAACATGACAAATCTATACAATAATATAGTTAAAAAGATAAAACTAAACACTTCCGTATGTCTCTATCAAAAGTCACATTTAATTGTCAAGTGTCACATGCATATAATTAAAAAATATATTTAAAATTTAAGTTGTACAATAAATGTAAATGTTAGCAATAAACTTCTTAGCTTTCTCTCGTCTTTATAGTTATTAATAATTAATTCAAGCTAGTGATTTAACATTATCTAATTCTTTTTCTTAAATGATTACTCTCCTCATTTATACTACCTATAATAACAATAATTGCTTGCGTTATCACATATTTTGATTTTCTTACCTCAAAACGCCTTTGAGATTTTATTTTGTAGGTTTTTCATATTTAAGCTTTCAAATTCAATTCAAGATTATTAAGGTACACCTACACAATATTTGTTGTTAAGTACTGAAAATTTAGTGCGTACTTCAACGCCTACACAATCATTTTAAAATGTCACCTTGATCAACTTTTTATTGGTTAAATAAAAACTATTTGAACTTTGAAGTTGTTATGCGGGGCTCTAAAATCCCATCTATAATTAGGGCATAAAAACTCTAATACATTCAATCAATACATAAAGAGGAATTAAACAAACGCTTAAGTATTTGCTTGTTAAGACACCAATCATATTTTCCATAATATTTAACTTGATTAAAAACATAATATTAACGCTCCCGTGATTTCCACGGGCTCCAAAACTACTTGAACTTCGTCAAAAGGTAAACATAATAGACTCCTATAAACACCAACTAATTGTATAGTTTCCTCTAATTTTCACCTAGGATCTAAAATCATAAAAAAACTTAAATTATGGGAATATAAGACCAATACTTGAGCCACTTTGTCTCCATTCTTGGAAGAAACCCGCTAATAAACAAAGCATTATGACGATAAGTGTTACAAAGTTGCGCAACAGGAATAACATTACCAATGAAATATGGAGCGGTAGCAGGTTTATAAACATGTGAAAAAGAGAGAGTTGCAAAGTTAAAAGCACCTAATAAATCAATATACAAAGAAATTGTAACACCCCCATTTATTTAAGAGCCTTTAGCAAGACATTCTCAAATAAATAGGACTGTTACCATCCCGGAATATCCGAGGTAGTGAATAACAAGGTAAACAAACCAAAGGTAATTTATATAAATACTGATTAAATTTGAACTTGGTATTACAACAACTGTTCGAATTCCAAATTTGATAAAGTGAAAGTACAACTGACGATATCTAAATGTGATCTAACTCTAAGTAGGTCCATGTCATGTCTCTCTCCATGCCCAAGCTCCTAGTCCACATGTCACTGACCTGTAAAATCTACTCCCCATTCCGGATCATCGTAGGTGTACACGAATACACAGGGTCAACCGCGAGGTTGAGTAGAAAGATAAATAAAACAACAATATAATATACTCCGCACCGATCCAACGCCAAATAAACTCCGCACCGATCCAACGCCAAATAAACTCCGCACCGATCCAACTCCAAATAAACTCCGCACCGATCCAACACCATATATACTCCGCACCGATCCAACACCGTATATACTCCGCACCGATCCAACACCATATCACAAGTCCCGATATATAAACACATCATATTACCTCATAGAGTAATATAAATAACAACATATAATGACCACATGATAACATATTACCAACATGCTTAATATCAAACAAGAACAGGTTATACATCAATCAGATACCAGTATTTCCCCTACCTCAATTGCGGATTGACAACCGAACAGCTGCTAGAAATGTTCCACCTTGAACAACCGAACTCAGTTCCTATAATTAGCATTGAATATCAACTTCTACCCACACAATTGTATTACTAAAATTACTTGACCCTATCCAAACTCACATCCACTATCATGAACTCCTCATTCATATCAATCATCACTTGATAATTAACTTACTAATTATAGACTTACTATATATAGACAGTAATTACGTAACTAGTATATATCATACAAATACAACCCATGGTAAAATAATAACGACACCACTACTCTTACAAATAAATGTGAACAATGATAATGATAAACAATATGGAGTAATACTAGTAACAACATTCACAACAATATCAACCACCACAATTATTAATAACATGATGTGTAGTAAAACAATAATAAGAACTTAAATTTTATTAAGCATGATATACAATTATAAGATTTGCCCATAAAATACTTAATAATAATAATACTAGTAGGAATGACATTATAATCCTATAATTGTAAAATCACCTTAACAATAAATGCCCAAAAGTAAAGATAATAAACTAAACGAATGAAACAACAACAATGACAACAACAATTAAAACAACAACAACAATTATAATAATAATAATAATAATAATAATAATAATAATAATAATAATAATAAAACGAGAGGCCAAACAGCCCCTTAAACCAACACACGACTCACGACTTCACTCCCCCTATTGCCACCGTGATACACCACCACAACCACCAACAACCACCAACCATCGTTCCCAGAACCACCAACTACCCCTGCGACCACTGGCGGTCTGGTCGACCACCACCGGCGAGGTGAAACAGACTCCCTAACCGGTCCTGGTCCCTCACCCTACCACACGACCAGCCTGTTCTAAACTCCCCATCGACGGCCGTTCAGCCAAAGCCACCACCCTATACCGCCACCAAAACCACCCCCTGGCACTAGACTGTTAACCCACAGTGGTAACACCATGTCGCCTCCCTCGAGTCGATGGTGTTACCCTTCCCAAACACCCCTGGACACACACGCTGACAACCAGAACAGGACGACCATAACACGACCTTCCAACCACCCCTATCAAACACCCCTGTACCATCCCAACCAGCCACCACCAACTCTCGAGACTGCCACCACAAGCGACCCCTAACAACCACTCACCTAGACACGCAAAGACCCATAACCATAAACTTACAGACTCATCTAAAACTGATTACAAAGATGCATAAGGAAACACCTGTTAAACGTATTTCTAAACCCCTTTCCTGCCACCCAGTTTACCACCCTCGAAAGCACATAAAAACAACCATCGACAACCCAACTATAGCATACATATACTCCTTATACGTCCTAGTATGTGAGTATGTAAAAACAATAAGAGTTAAACATGTTATACATCCTTAAACTGGTGACGAAAAACCAAACAGAGACATTCCAAAACGTAAAACAGCAATTAGCGTAAAGGGGTGAGCATACCGGATTCTTGGCCAAATCGAGACACCCTAGGTCAGCCTACAGCCACCGTGAGCAGGTTCCTCTTTCTCTCTAAAGTGGCGGCTAGGGTTTCGTGAGGTTGCATAAGTGTTTGAGTAGGGTTTAGGGTAAGAAAACCTATGCTAAATATGGCGGCAGAGCAGTGCATTGTTCTTTGTTTCTGAAATAAACGAGTGGGCTGCTCAATATATCACGCTTTACGAGGCCCAAAGCAAAACACAACAGGTCCCTGGTTCGAGTCTCGCTAGCACCATACTACTACCATTATTATTTGATGGCTTAGATCCCCAAATCGAATCTCGCAAGGCCTACTATGTACACAATAAATCGAATGCTCTTATCTTTATTTAATGAGCAACTCGAAACCATTATATATAAATTAAATACTAGAACGGGTTAGTACAGGATAATTAAATTATCGAGCATAACCCTCCCAACACCCAAATATGATGACTAAAAATTAAAATGAAAATATAACGAAATACCGAGTATTACAGTCTTCCCTCCTTAATATGAACTTCGTCCCGAAGTTCACCATCCCATGACCAAGAACTGTTCGCAAGGCACGTAACGAACACCAAAAAGTGATACCACACAACGTCGTAACTATTAAAGGTGCTTTGAAACACGAAGTGTTACATTCTACCCTCGTTAAGGAAACTTTGTCCCCAAAGTTTAACGTATAACTAAATTAGAGGATACTTCACAAAACACAATAAAAGCATAAGAGAATTAACAAGATTACCAGTTTAGACATAAACAATCGCGACATATCACCGACATATCATAGATCAAAAAGATTTTACAATCCTATCCACCTTAAAAACACGGTTACGTCCCCGTAACCTCATTATACAATTACCAGCTCATACTCCGTCTTACTCATAACTTTAGTTGATACTATCCCACTCCAAGTAACCAAGTATTGCACTCATCGTCGATTCTAAGACCAAAGACAAGGGGTGAGTGAACTGGCGAAGTAAAACTGCAATTGAACTTCCATCTTACTATCGATCTGAAATTCCGAATATAACCCAATAACCAAGGTCACACTGGACCCTAACACAATATGGCACAACGGCCTAATAACTCATAACTTAACGCCAGTAACGATTCCCATCTCAATTCCAATATCAAAATTGTCAGTTATTCCATTAAAGGATCTGATCAACACCTAGAGAACAAAACGCTAGACCACTCACCCACGCGTCAAGGTCAAAGAATGCAACGACTCTATATAACACTGAATTGCAATCTCACTCTCAGTATAAAAATCAACCATGGTCTTTGTTCCAAGATCACGAGCAACTCTATCCCACCAAACTCTAGCCCAACAGCTAATGAACATGACAATGTACGTATGTTAACCAATTCATCGACACGTTTGTATGTACACTTACAATTCCACACTCATGAAACAAGAGCTTGTACACTATACCAAACGAGTCTACTACAAAATTATTACATAACACAAAATAATCAATTACCAAAAGCTTATCCATCTCACAACAAAAGAATTATCTTATAAATAGAGATTTTTTTAACTAACAAAATTAAAAGGGCAATTACTAATATACCACTCAAATAAGTACACAAAAGAGGCCCATAGCAAGTATTACGTAGTCATATCCCTGAGCAATAACAAGACTATTAGGGCTGTAGGAATCGAGTTACGCAGTAAAACAGAATCGGAATAGATAACACTTGCATACCCTTGAAATTTCTCACAGATTTAATATATTAACAACAATGTAACAAACAAGAAGCTTATAGTTCATAATCATAGTTTAGAAGCAAAACCATATTTTAGGAACATACATAGATCAAAATTTTAATGAACATAATTAAACATGGGGCATTGACATGTTCCACAAATATGTACAAATCATGGACTAACGAGGCCGTTTAGCATATCTAGGTATTAATAAGTTAATCAGATCACTTAGGTAGAACTCAACTTACATCATCTATCATGAGACTAATAAAATACATGTCTTGTAATATAAGAGTTCATATAACACGCAACAATTAAGCATCCGGGCAGGCTTTCATCAACACGTAAGTACAGAATTTGTCATATTGCAAACAATTACTACAATTATTAAAAGATCAAGCGTCATCATGGTTATTCATCATCTTGAAATACAAATTTAAAACTTTTGAAACTTTTGGAAAAACTTTTGAAACGCTGAAATGGTAGTTTGTGACAATTATAAACACAAGCAAAGGGCTATTTTTCAATTACAGATCGGACTCGAAACTGCACGGAGACATTCTGACTCCCTTTTACTAAAACGTTGTTTTCACAAATTGTAGCTCACGGATCATGAAATTTAACGATAAAGTACACGAATGCACAACACTAAATCTCATGCCAAACTAACTAATAACTCAATACATCGTAATCAGATTTCGAATATAGTAATATGCAATTCATTTTATAGCGCAACAGTATACATGACGGAGTCATAGGCTATTACATCAGGGAACTAGACAAAGATGTACCTTTAATATACGATAGAATAGCAACAAGGTTCACATTGTTCAAAATAACCACCATTAATTATAACAAATACATTGCTATATAACTTTTACTCATGACATCGTGCTAATAATTTTACTAGTTAAATTCCATTCCACCACTTGTCAAGACTCCTCTCTGATAAACATGATTTTAACATCACATAGGAACATCACATAAACCACAATTGATTGAACTTTTATATAAAACTTATCCAACCCATAATTTCCCAATAAGCATGCTGCAGCACTTGTAAACAAATCACAATTAAATCACCGCTCAACTATATTGCGAGTTTTAATAGTTTCTAGAAAAATATAATGAATTAACTAATCATAGGAAAAAGAATCAAATGCACATCCTAAGGGAATTATTTATAACAAATTCAAACACTCAGTTGGTCTAAAGAAAACTTTACCGCGATTCGACAGAAAATTGGACAACTTGCAGAAATCACTATTAAATAACGACTCGTTAAGATCTACATGGGTTGTCATACATAAAATTTTCATACTCATATGAACACATTTTAGATGGCAGCTTTTTCAAGCGAAGTAACATTTTGAAAACTTATCAAAAATTTTAATTCTTTTACAACTTCACATTCTACTACGAAGCTCAACCATTTTTCTTCCATAACACATTGGCATATTATTGAGGCATAAACACTACCATATTAACATGTATTCATCACTCAAACTGTAACTGTCATCTAGAACACGTTAAGATTTCTAAGCTGGAAGTAAAACCAACTAATTACTCAAAATTTATACATTGCATGTATATACCATTGTAACACATATTTATATATCATTCATGGCTTGAGGCAACACATTCTGCATATCACTAGACATGGATTACTAGTATATATAAGTCTGGTTATTCATATCCAAATACCAACAATATACGACCTAGTTGCGGTAATCATTTAATAATTAGATAATCACATGTACGCTTCAAACACCAAAATCATATAATCACATCCCTCTTAGCTATTGCTCAACAAATACACATCCAAACTCTTCAAATTTCTATTCAATCATCCTGCTCGATCCACATTTTAATACCAATCATAACTTTCAACTCACATTATTAACCGTAAATCATGTATCACTTACCTCATTCTTCTCCTGTAAGGACGTTAGTACAGTATAACAAGGTCACTATATAGTCTACCCCACTCTTCAATTTCTCTCATAGGGTTCCCGAGACAGAACCGAAAGGGCCCAGGTCTGGTGTGAGGGGGCCCCTAACTCATCCTGTTCCTTTTTGGGGCTCCTATCAATCTCATCTCGGGGTTCATTTTATTAGACTCTTCCTATATTCATTGTTATCCATTTGGTTTAGGCCTGAGGATCGTTCGCTCTGATACCACTTTGTAACAACCCGACCCACCACGGTCGTAACACACCCCAATAAGATGGGAGGTAAGCCTTTGGGCCCTTTATTTGTCCTCACTTAAGCCCAAAAGCACAAGGCCTTGTTACTAAGTGGTGGGTGGAAGTTATTATAAACATATCACAAGCCTCACATTCTACCGATGTGGGACAACTTTCCTCTCATACTCTTGGGGTGTTACAGAAATTTTCGTCCAATCCTCCTCCGATAACGAGTTATCGGGAAAGGATCGGTTCCAAAAAGTAGTAAGACGTTCTTTGTAGGGAAGTATAGCACTCAACATAGTGTACATAGAATTCTTGGCTGGAAATAGAACTAGATACCCTTCCTGAAATTATTCATGGCAAGAAAGCATTGACTGCGTTAATTCCTGCTAAAACAAATACCATGCTTTTATTTCTAACGGCCCGCCTACTTGTTTCTTTGTGGCGAGATTGATTAGTCTTAACATATTCATTAAAAGCTCGGTCTTCAACTAGTGTAAACGGTTTTTCCGTTTGAATAATCATTCTAGCCAATTTAGTGGTACATGCATTATAGTTATAATTATAATTGGACGATTGGCTATCGGGGGAGTCATGAATTGGTCCATGGTAGGTTGGCTACTTTCGGGTCGTTTTTTACAAGCTTTTCAATGTCGGATTAAATGACCGGTACCACCCGAAGTAACGCAACTAAATATTTTATCACAATATATACATTTGCAAACTAAATTATTTTTACACTTAATAAAATGATTCCACGTTTCACTAGAACGACCCTTTTTACGTATTTCGTCCATTTCTTGTTCGGTTAACCATACATATTCTTGGGATTATTCGGGTTATGTTTGGGGTGGCATAGTCTCGGTAGATGACTCATGTTCGGACGGTGGTCTTATCCCCCCGTCAGAAAAGGCGGTAAAACGGTCATTGTACTAGGTCCTTCATAAGGTTGATTTCGAAAATAGTATTTTCAAAATACATGTTTTGAAGTTGTAACGGAGTAAAATTAATATATTGGTTCATGTTAAATTGTGGTTCAGGGTTTTAGTTCTGACTCGCTAATATAACGTGACCTCTTTGACGAGTTTTGTGAGTTCATAATTATAATATTTTTTTTAAAGACAAATTAATATTTAAATAGAATTAATTACTTAAATTAAAACAATAAAATAAAAGGCAGAGTTAGAAAATACAAACAAAGCTATCAGAACTCGGAATGAAGAATTGAACCCTTGCTTGAACCCGAATTTCCGATTCAACAAATCCGATGTTATAAAACCCGATTGACTAATTACTCTTACTTGAACTTCCGAATTTCTGATTCAACAAACCCGATTAACTAATTATTTTATATAACTTATTATTTTATATAAGATTTTTATATGTTTATAAGTTATATTGTTATTGTATAATTGTAAGAATTATATAAGAATTAAGAATTTAAGATAAATAGAAGAGAAATAGAAAGTAAGAGATGGATTGAATTATGAAAAATGAATGGAATTGAGTTGGTATTTATAGAAGGGAATTATTAAAAAAATAAAAAAAGAAAAAAGAAAAGCCGAAACAGAAGGACGGCAGAGCAGTCTGCAGTCTTCTCCGACAACCATAATCCCAATAGCCATAAAACGGCTACTAGATCCCACTGTGCCACCCACCGGGCCGGCCGTGTCGGGCCGGCATGCTTGGTGCGTGCCGTGCCCCACCGTGCTTCGAGCCGTGTCGTGCCTGGGCACGAATCTTTCAAAAATTTCGCATCGGAGCCCGGAGGTAGCACGACTGTGCCATGCTCGTGAGTCGTGCCGCCTTGATTATGCCGTTGGGCCGGGCCGGGTCGGGCCGTGCCGAACTCCGTGCTGGGTCGGGCCGTCCATCGTACCTAAGCCCATAATGCTATCGTTAATTTAAGTTAAAACTACATCACTAGTAAGTATTAACTCAAACGTGCCAAGCTAAAACTACATAACTTTCATTTGGATCAATATTAAGTTTTGTTTTGTCGTTTCATCGGGATCTTATGAAATCAATCTCGAGTCAGATCATTATTGAACCACATGACATAGGGTTCAAGTTTTGATGACGAGTTATCGGACTATATTGAGCAAGTCTAAACCACTCGCGTTACACGTGTGAAATCTGATTTATCCGGTCGGGTCAAGTAAAGTTTGGTTAGACGTAGAGCAATAAAAAGACGTTCCTCCCCCTTTGTTGGATTGGATACATAGTAATTACATATACATGCGTGTCTAATTAATTAACTCGTCCGTTCCTTCACCTCCACATTCTTTCCCTCTTCCTTCCTGACTTCCTTCCTTCTCTCTCTTCGTCGGTGATCTCCTAAATTCCTACAACTATTTCGCCGGAGAATTCTCTCAGCCGGCGAACTCACACCTTCTCTTCGATCTCATACCTCCGCCATGAATCCCGAGTAGTAAGTTTCTCTCTCTTTTTTCTTATCTCATTTTCCTTTACTTTTCGTTAACTCTTCTGAATATTTTACGATTCATTGAATTTTGTTCGGTATTTTGTGGTTTATTTAGATTTATTATGTCGTTGCAATTGATCGTTCGAATTTTGTTGGTGATCGCGCGTTTGCTTAGATTATAATCATATTTGGTGTGATAAGAGTGTAGGACTGTTGATCGGTGGAATCCTATGACGGCGGAATAATTTGCAATTTTTTGTATGTTTGTATTATTATGTGATCGTTTGTCAAAAACAGTTGTTGATTGAGGATTTTTTTAGCAGAAATTACTGTAGTTTTGGTTTAGTGATGAGGAAATTGGATCAGAAAATTACGAAGTTCGCAAATTGTTGTATGCAACGACCTAAAGGCAGCGACTTTTGAAGATTCCAAAGCTTCCATTTGAATTTTGGATCATAAAATTGGGTGAATGTTTGAATTTTAATAGTTATACTGAAGTTTTGATGGAATTGATTTTGCCTCTCTTGTATCGTGACTCATCGAGAGCATGTCTAATACTAGATTAGATTTTATTTTATTTTGTGATTGTGGTGAATTGTTGGTTGAATATCTAATTTCAGTGTGTTTTTCGTTTATCCACTGTGGAAGGAACCGAGGAGGTCTTGTAAGTTTTCGATTTTTTATTGACCTACATGTGGGTAGACTAGCATAGTATCATCCACCATGTAAGAGTTGTATAGCTTGAAGAAAATTATGCTTTTGTCATTATGTTATAAGGAGCTCAGGATGTTGTTTGTCTTGTTCTAAAAGGAATTTATTATCAGCGTCCCAGGCTCTTTCCCATCAACGAGAATTTTTGTAATATGAGTATTATAATTGGAATAATCATTTTGGTTGTTTGATGGAAGAATCAAATGACTACCTGACACTCTGTTCCCATAATTCAATTGTGGAATTGCTATGTAATAATGAAATTTCTGATATCAAGGTATTGTCATGCTGATTGCTGCTCTTGCATTTCTTTTGTGTGACTCATATGAGTGCTTTATTTTGCAGTGACTACCTGTTCAAGCTTCTGCTGATTGGTGATTCAGGTGTTGGAAAATCGTGTCTCCTCCTGAGATTTGCGGTAAGCCTTTTAACTGATTTAGTGAATCACCCAATAATCAAGTTTTACCTGAGGTAGTAGTAATTATTAAACACCGTAAACTGGTTGTTTGCTTAGTTGATGAAATCATGAAAATGGTTCATTTTCTTTGGAATTTGGATGTTCTTAAAATCTGAAACATTAAAGTTGTATCAATATCTTTTATGAAGTACAGATTGTGGAACCACTTTTTTTCCTTGGGAGGCTCATTTGTGCTAATGTAGTAATGTGTGAAGCTCATTTCCTCACAATTCTAGCTTGGAGAAATGCTTGAGTATTTGGTTTTATCAATCTCTTTTTTGTTGTGAAATTGTAGGTTGAACTGATTGTCATCTTGAAATCTTTGTCAATGGACTGAGTTAGAGTTTGATAATCAGTTACCTATTTTATGTGGCTGCCATTTATATCATGCAAATTTTTCAATCGTCTTTTTTTGTTCCGTAAACCAAATAAATTCCTATAAAGGTAGCAATGAGTTCTGTTGTACTGTTGTGCTGCTAAAGTGATTCTTGGCAAAACTTTCGTCTTGTTATATGTTACAATTTTGTCTCTTCATCACTGGTACAGGATGACTCGTATTTGGAGAGTTACATTAGCACCATTGGAGTTGATTTTGTGAGTATTATCTATCTAATCTCTTACATCTGTTAAATATCTGTTACCTGCATGATTTTTATATTCTTATATTTCTCATTGCAGAAAATACGCACTGTGGAGCAAGATGGAAAGACTATCAAACTTCAAATTGTAAGATTTTCTTTCAGCAGTGATGTATTATGAATCGTATGTTTGATGATTTGATCATAGTTACATGGGAAGTATAGAATCCCATCTCTTGTACGGAGTACCTCTTAAGTGACTTCTTGAGATGTGCTTATTGATCTGTTTAAAAGCTATAATAACGTACTTCCTTCAACTTCACTTCAGTGGGACACTGCTGGACAAGAGCGTTTCAGAACAATTACAAGCAGCTACTATCGTGGGGCACATGGCATCATTGTGAGTAACTGAGCTACTGACAGTTCTTAGTGTAGCTATTTTTAATTGTTCTTTTTGAGGTATTTTTAAATCTCCAGCTTGTTTGAGTTGCTTACATACGTTCCTGTTGTGTATATTAGGTTGTTTATGATGTGACAGACATGGAGAGTTTCAATAATGTGAAACAGTGGCTTAATGAAATCGATCGTTATGCTAGTGACAATGTCAACAAGCTTTTGGTTGGAAACAAGTGTGATCTTGCTTCCAGTAGAGCTGTGCCATATGAAACTGCTAAGGTTGGTTGTTTAGGTTACTTTTGTGTGCTCAGACATTTAGAGGTGATGGGTTGGTAATTTGATTGTTTCTTTAACATTTGTGTTGTATGTAGGCCTTTGCTGATGAAATTGGCATACCTTTTATGGAGACCAGTGCTAAAGATGCTACCAATGTAGAACAGGCTTTTATGGCTATGACGGGTTCTATTAAAAACAGGTACTGGATCATAATTCTGTACAAATGTACATAATGTTTGTTTACTAGATTGGTACCATGATTTTGAAACGCCTGTCAAATTACTTACTCCAATGTCGTGTTTGTAGTTTAATTACTTGTGTTTTAACAAATAGTTGCTACAAGGATTTAAACTTTAGTGTACTGAATATTGACTACTAACTAACTAGACATATGATTAGTGAATAGATGGGAAGAATGACCTGTTTAGATGATATGGAGGACTAAACTCTTCACCTTCACTTCTTCAGTATATGTTAAATTTTAAATGATTCAATTTTGATTGCAGGATGGCTAGCCAGCCCATGAACAATGCCAGGCCTCCGACAGTACAGATCCGAGGTCAGCCTGTTGCACAGAAGAGTGGTTGCTGCTCTTCCTAGTAAATTACTATTTGGTGGTTCCACATTTGTGGCATGTAATGATTTTATTTTGCTGCAATATTATTTGGATTCGAAATTCAAGAATACGGCCTTGTCTAGGTCTCTCGTATAATCGTATCTAGTGGTTTGAAATTTGTTACTCCTTAATCTCGATTCTTTTCAGTTAGATCTTTTGTATAAAAATGACAAATCATAACGGAATTTCTAGCAGACTTCTATCATTTTATTCCTTTTCAATATGTGTGGTTTTGCTTCTGTTTTTATTTGCATTTTTTTCGTTTATTGTCTCACTACCAAGTCTTTAGCCTCACAAGCAAATAAACTGAATATATGGTTGGTTAGACTCCTGTTTAGTTTCAAGAATCAAGTTTCAACCATATACCACCACGGTTTGATTTATGATTCGAGTTTCAACCATATATCAATCACTGTTTGATTTTTAATTCTAGCCCGCGCCATACTTGTGAACCAAAAGTTCAACTACAACCAAATGGTCTCAACAAAAGGTGGATTTATCCAACAGGCATTAGAACCACTCTCCTTGTGGTTTACAAGGCCATCGGAGATCTTACGACAGTAGTAACCACAAGAGCAGCAACATTGGTCAGAAACTCAGTAAAACTTACTTTGCTAAAGAGGTAGTCGATTTCAACTACGGAAATTACATTAGCTACATTTTCCATCAGCCTATTTGCCCACAAGAGCAACGGTGACCAATACCATCGACAACTTACCAGAATGCGGAGAAATTAAATAAAAAACCATTCATCTATTTGAGTAACAAAATTGACAAAATCATCCTGCTATCATACTGTTTATCTCCCCCACCTCTACCAACTAGAAAGACACTAAAAGAAAACCCAATTGGAGAGACATCAGCAAATATACAGATTACAAAGCATAACAAAAACTTCTCAAGTTCAAATTTGATGATACAGGAATCTCACGACCGACAGAGTTCATTCCTGTGACTCAAAAGGGACTTAAAATTGAACACAAGCTCACGCACGTGGTGCACCACCAAGAGTCGGAAACTGCTTCTGATCCGCAATAGGGGGAGCTGAAGCATGGGACATCCTGTTTCCCCCACCATAACTGTTGCCGTTCCCGCCCCCTCCTCCTCTTGGACCACGACCGCGTCCCCTGCCTCTTCCACCAGGGCTGTAGTACTTCTCTCCATCAGCTGGCTTCAAAAACTCATTGATGCTGACAGACTGCAAATACACCCGAAAGCTGTGTCAACACTCAACAGTATAATTACAACCCCACACTTTCTTCACACAAAATTTGATGAGATAATAATATTGTATATGGGACCAATCCATCAGCTATAATGGTCAGGGTTACCGGATTTGCTTAGGCACCCTACAAAGCACGAATTCTACCATGTCGCTTAATAGAAATACACATAATACAGATTGTGTAAGAGCAAAACGCGAATCAGTAAGGGCTTATTCATAGTGAATCTAGTAACCGTGATAAATGTGTATAAATCAGTATATAAGTGGGGTCTCATTGATGTAAGATGGTCTCATACAAGACTCAAAGCAATATCCCCAACCTAATAAGATAGAATGGAAAGGCAAGCAAAATGCAGATGATGCAGGACATGAGAAAAAAGAGGAGTGTAACGCACTAAAAAGTAAAAATAAATATTGCAGATGTAAAACTTTGCTTCCTTGAGATTGACCCTTGACAATGAAAAATCAGTAGGAGACTGCATTCAAACATCATTCGGAGAGCTAACACCGTCATGACCAATCCCCCAAGAGAATCAAAAGCATACCTTCTTTGTTCTCTCTCTTTCAGAAGCCTCTTTTTTCTTATCCTTGTCAGAACCCTGCATTAGCAAACAGTTATACAGGTGAGGCAACTCCCAACACTTTACAGTACGACGGTCAATAGATATAAGCAGTAAAGGGCTTACCAATTTAATGAAAACGGACTCCTCATCCCTTCTGCTTGAAAGCTGTTGCATGGATTTAAGATCCTTGTCAACCTCGACTTTTCGTTCTTCAGGCTTGAGAGCTAACAAAGCCTTCCTCTTTTCTTCCAAAACCTTCTCATATTCTTCCAGGGTCATCTCCTATTTTTAACATAAACAGTGTCAAACAACAAATCATCGTGAAATCACTAATTCGTGTATGTGACAAACTGACAAATCTTGCAATAACTTAGACTACTTTATAGTGACAGCTTATGTGTTTTTTCAGTAACAAATGTACATTTTTTTTTTATTTCATAATAAAAAAATCATTAAAGCATATGTGCAGGGGGCTTTGTTGATTTGAAAATAATTGACACAAATCAATAAGCTTCAAATACCTTAAACAAAAAAAACCTGAATTTGAGATCATCACTGAGTTAACCTAACTATCCCCCATAAAAAAACAGAACGAAATGCTAGATCATGAATATCAAAATAGTTTGGCAATTAGGCGGTGGTAAACAATGCTAATAAGCTCATTGGAGAATTTACCAAATGTCAAGAAAGACCTAATGCACAATGAAAAAATATAGATGCCAAATCACTGAAATTGAGGTGTGTAGAAGCTTCTTGGAGATGACTATTAATAGAGTCAACGTAAACTGGCTATTCCTGGCCAGAACAGGGAATGATAGACCGTATATAAGCTGGCAAGTAAACAAGTAGACGTCAATACTAAGGAGTCCACTGGACAATTAACCTGAAAAAGTCTAGACAGACATCAGCAAAAAGAAACATAAAAAACCCCAAAAGATGCTACATTAATGTCACAGTATAATCCCAAGACTGAAAAGACAAACAATTCTAATATTGACCTTTTTCTCGTAAAAGCTATAGTGTAATGAGTAACTTGCACTAACTCAACAAATACCTTTTCTTCAGGCTCCTTTTCTTCGGTCTCCTCTGGCTGGGCCTCCTTGTTGACATCCACGGTCTCTTCACCGGCTGGAGGATTCTCAGCATTCACAGCCTTCTCAGTTTCTTCGGCAATTTCCTCAGTAGCTCTGTGACAGTAACGAAAAGCATACATTCATACAGCAGGCCACGGAATAAACATGATCAAACAGATAACACTAATCACACTAAAGGCAGAAGTTAAAACAAGCGCATAGCAATCTTACGGGGCAACTTCATCTGACTGACTACCCCAATTTCCACGACCTGCTCCCTCGCGTTTGAATTCATTTCTACGAGTAAAGAAAATTAATATATAAATATGGGAATCGTAATTCAAAAAAGGAAACAAATTCCTAATGCACAGACAAACAAGAAACACTTGCCCACGCCCGGTCCCACTGTGACGTTCGTATGTTCTACGTGGGCGATCACCATCCCTTCCATCTTCATTGCTAAAGCCACCTCGGCGACCACCACGGTAAGGTGCACGGGGTCCACCAAAACCCTTCCTTTCAGAGACCCTCCCTCCTTCCCCTTCCTCTCCTTGGGGTGCAGGAGCTCCAGAGTTGCTGAAAGCATTTTCATTCCTGGAGAAGTCTCGGTCTCGGTTGTATCCACCACGTCCGCGGCCTCCGTCACGGCCAAAACCACGGCCTCCACCGCGCCCAGTTTCATTCCTTGCCTCTCGTACTGCACCAAATATTTAAGATATTAGAGCATAAGCCATGCTAATGTATTAGTATTCCAAATTAAAATGTTGGTGATTCTTGATTCATAAAGGTTCAAAGAACTCCCCAAAACCCATAAACAACACACATTCTTTACTTCATAGAGAAAATCAAACAAGCCGAAATCAAAAACACACATTTATTCTCTTCAATGTGACGACAAAAAAGCTAAGTTAAAAGGGACGGAATCTCTTGCAAGACAGTTTCTTACTAATATAAATAGCAAAATCATAAACTAAAGACAATCAGTATGATACGGTTATTTACCATATTTTCTGGAAATTTCTTTTCGTGGATAAATAATAATAAAAAACGTGTGACATAAGAATGATGATACTTGAAGAACCTCAAAACAGACACTACAGAACTACAGTACCACACCCAAAACAATATAAACCCTCAAAAAACTTGTTAGCTTCGAGGCCTCGGAATTGGATACTTTACACTTTGAATAACAATCCCAATGATGAAACCACAACACAATCCCAAATAACTGATCACGCCCAATTAAAGACACAACCTTTCAAGACCAAAAGACAAAAGCAAGCATAAACCCACCATTCGCCAGTCATAGAACAACCCAAAACAAAAATAAACACAAACAAAAACTTGAACAATAATCGTATTCCTTCCGTTTCATCATTTGCTTACCTTGAATAATAAAATTAAACAAATGAATGAATGAGACGGAGGGAGTACGATACAATCTCATAAAACTAAGCACCAAAAACCCTTAAAAATTAACAACATCGCATATTCCAGCAACAATCATTTGTTTATTGCCTATTTGATTATCTGGGAGCGGTATTTAATCAAAGGTAAATAAATGAATGAGAAAGAGCGAGCATAAACGAACTAAAGAAAAATCGAATTGAGAAATATACCAGCTTGTTGAGGAGGAACAGGTTTGGTGGGCAATTTGGCACCTTTTTGTTGGGTTTGCTTCCCCCCAGTTGCAGTCGCAGATGCGACAGCGGCGGCGGCAGCGGCTTTCTGAAGTTGAGCAGAAGCAGACTCCAAAAGCTGCGATGGATCATCGTTATCATTATCGCCCAACAAATCAAACGGGTTCATGGTTGTCATTTTTTTCCGTCAAAAATCAGAAAAGGATTGAAACTTTGGGAGTTATAGAGGATTTGGAGGACAACCCAGAAATCAAAATCAAATGTTTATTCCATATGGGGAATAGATCTATGCATTAGTTATGCAGAAAAGGGGAAATGTTGGATTGGTGAAGGAAGAAGGAAAAGAGAGGAGAGGTGTGGAGGCTGATAAACCCTAGCCGCCGCAAAATAAGAGTGAATGAAATAAGAAAGGTGAGAAAGGTGAGAAAGTGAGAAATGAGTGTGTGTTTTGTTTGTAGATTGTGAGTGAATTTGTGAGTTAGAATATCACTTTATACTATGCCTTTATTGAGTTTAACTTTGTTTATTGTCAATTTTTTCTTTTTTTATGGGTCAAAAATGTAATTTGGACTATAGACTCAAATGGAATCGAGTGAAAATCTATCTATCTATCTATATATAAGTATAAAAGAAGAACCGCTATGCATTAAGATGGACACATGTCGCTCTCACGTTAAAAATTTTCCCGCTCAAATCTTAAAATACTAAAATTATACTGCGTATCTTTTATTGGGTAATATGTATATGTACAATATCTTCTTAAAATATTCTTCTACCATGTTTATATTACATTAAAAACTTACCCAAATTATTCTCTTATTATATATTTTATTTGACAATATTTCCATATACAATTTTTTGCTCATCCCTACTCACATGGAGATTTATATTTAAAATTTTATACTCATAAAATTAATAATCAACTTTAGTAATTTGCAAAGTTGCACAGGAATATATTTTGTTAACATTTCATCTATAAATTTTTCTCAAATAAGTATTACATAGTAGCATTTAAATGATATATATTCTATAAAATGAACAAAAAAAGAAATTTTGTATAGTAAAATTAAGAAGGTGCGAAGTTAAATTATTACACCTTAATTATATATTTTAATTTTTAAATTATGTTGCATGACTGATAATGTAACAACCCGACCCACCACGGTCGTAACACACCCCCAATAAGATGGGAGGTAAGCCTTTGGGCCCATTTATTTGTCCTCACTTAAGCCCAAAAGCACAAGGCCTTGTTACTAAGTAGTGGGTTGAAGTTATTATAAACATATCACAAGCCTCACATTCTACCGATGTGGGACAACTTTCCTCTCATACTCTTGGGGTGTTACAGATAAAATATATTTAACATTATATTAAATGTTCCTATATTTAACATTATATTAAGAGTATTTGTTCGTATTAATTTATATGAACTCTTAATATAGTTATTAATAAATGTTATAGAGCAAAGTTAAATATTTATATCCCACATTTAACATATTGTCTGACTGTTAAATATATGAATTCTTAATATAACTATTTATATATTTTATAAGAAATGTTATAGAGCAAAGCTAAATATTCAAATCCCATATTTAAGATATAATAACCCAATTCTAATAAATAAATATATCTTTGTAAAGACCAAATGATGCATGCATATATAAATTAATTTGTAAATTATATTCTATCTCTACTCAAATTGATTTATATTTAAAAATTTGTATCACGTAAAAGTATAGAATATTACACAATATATTGAATGGTAATTTAATTTTTCGTATTTTATGATATATTAAGGGCTGTTAAAATAATAATAGTTTTGCGTAAAAAGTATCGCAGGTTACATAAAAGATCAGATGTATAAAAAATAGTCTATTTGACTAATACTTGACAATACTTGGCAAACACCATGTTTATTTATTTACAAAAAAATAAGTTTGAAAGATGTCAAAAATAAAAGCAGTGGGAAGATAACCTGCAATCCCAGTTAGATAAGTGAATTAAGATAGTTATGAATAAACGTAGGTTAATTTGTCCCTACGCGGCTAGACTATCACGATTATGTGCCCGTTTGGCCAGAGTTTTAGTTTGGACCCAGAATTAGGAATAGGTTTACAAGTAAAAAAGTGAATGTATGACGTACCAAACTCATCATGGCTATATAATACTATATTGTATTGACAATAACATAATTTTATATGCTATCAAAATCAATTAATTTACGAGAACAGACATGGTTTATACATTTGTATTCCACAATTTATGTATTTTATCTTGAGATGGAAGTTATAAGGGACTTGAAGTAGTTATTTACTTATTTGATGGTGGATGTATTATGCATAGACCTATCAAACGGGTCGGTTCAAAATACGGGTCGGCTCATACAGTTTATGGGTTAGTTTATGTTTTGAATACGGGTCAAGAAAAATTTCTAACGTTTTTTTAATTAATTTTTTTAAAACAAAAAGTAAAATTTTTAAAAAATAATATTTTAATCATATTCAATTTACATTAGTATTTTGTGAAAACTAATCATAAATTTTCCCAACTTTTTAGCTTTGGTGTAGTGTAGCTAATACATGCTACCCAACTGATAGAGTTCGTTCATGATCCATACACGATAAGGGAGTATCTTGAATGACGATATTGTTGTAATAAAAAGAGTTTTTTGTCAGATAGCACTTCACATTTACACTGTCTGTAGAAATAATACCTAAAGTTATTTTTTTTGCCCAACAACACCTAACATTTTCTGTTTTTTGTCTAATAACACCAAAATCAGTTTTCCGTCAAAAAAAGTCAAGATTCCGTCTTGACCTAAAGGTAAAATTGATTTGACGCTTCTTTCTTTTCCCCGGATGCAATTCATCACCTCTTCATCATCCTTTTCAAAACCCAATTTCCCCTTTTACTAATTTCCCTTTAATTAAACTTAATTTTCCTCAAATTAAATTCTTATGTAACCTCCTCCTTATTTAATTCCTCAATTTTTAAATTAAAACCCCAAATTAGGCTTACTTTGTCCAATTTTCTCCTTTTCCCTCACCATCCTTTCAAGTTTCAACCCAATGTGTTATTCACGCTCATGCTCAAACTCAACAAAGAGGGTGAGATGCAATTGTGTCATTCCAATAGCTAGAAAAACATCATGGATACATCAAAATTCGGGTAGAAGATTCATAGCCTGCAAGTTTTACAATGTAGAGACGGGTTTGTGTGAGTGTTGTTTTTTCAAGTGGATTGATGAAAACATGACTTATTGGCAAAAAAGTGTTAAAATGGTTCGTTCAATGAAAATAAGTCACTTAAGAATAAAATTCATTGTCAATTACTTTTACAATGCAGTCAGTGGAAAAGAAAGAATGAAGAAATAAGGTCAAATCAATTTCACCGTTAGTCAAGACGAAATCTCGACTTTTTTTGACGGAAAACTGATTTTGGTGTTATTAGACAAAAAAGAGAAAATGTTAGGTGTTGTTGGGCAAAAAAAATAACTTTAGGTACTATTTCTACAGACAGCGTAATATTAGGTGTTATCTGACAAAAAACTCTAATACAAAACCAAAAAATAGATTATTTAAATATTTTGATTATTATAATGATTAGAAAGAATCATTTGCTCAAAAATATAAAAATAGCTAATTGACAATGGAGTAAGTAATAATTATTTTCTATTTGTAATTACATCCTACCATTCATTAAGGTTGATTTCGAAATACATATTTCTATGTAATATTGTTTATATAAAAGGTTTTACATTTCGACTAATATCATGGTATAATATATGGGTTTAAAACTTAATTACAAATATTATCTACATATGTCCGTGCATTTTTGCACGGGTGCTAAACTAGTAACTATATAATCTATTAAAAATATCATGAAATAATATTTTTCGTGTCGCCTTTAAATAATAAAAACACCACCTAAGCATGAGGGTCTACCTTTTAAAACATGTTTGATTTAAGGACGTACTTTTTTACCTACGAATTTTACTCTTTCATATAGTTACTTTTTTTTCAACTCCTTCTCTATTGATTTTCTTTCCCCTCGCTTCCCTTCATCTCCTTCCTTCACCTCCGTCTAACAATCATTTCAAACGACCCTATTCTATAAAATCATGGTCCAACGAACCGTACTCTGATCGATCTATATTTCACCATAAATTAACTATTGGGAATACAAGCTCAATTCCCATATTTCTGCAAACCAATGACTTCCTCTCCTTCTTTACAAAGCATCTTAATCCAAAGAAAGCAACTTTTTTCATACAGTAAAAAAAAGAAAGGTTGTCAGTCTTTCATTAATATTCAAATCGAGCACAGGAAAATAAGGCAGTCGGAGGCGCTGCAAAAGCAATAAATGAAGCAAAGGACATCTTAATGAAAATAAGACTCGCGGATACCGTCCTTGATCCACCGATTGCCGAAAAGGGTGAATTACGATTCATATATCTATTATAATTAATTTGTTTAGGTTTAGAGTAAGGGTATAATATGGAATGTTAATGAAAAAAATGTATTTGAAAGAGTAAAATACGTATATGAAAAAGTAATTCCGTTGATGGATTAAAAAACAACGCTCCTTGTTTTTTTGTTACAATAACAACTTTGTGACCTCTCACATTCCCCTCTCACTTGTTTCACGCAACAAGTTTGTGGCGGATAATGTTAGGAAAAAACATAAATGAATAAAGATTGAAATGAGGAAGGTGAAGTGAGTATGTGATTCCAAGGGATTGGTGTGGAGTTGGAATTCAGGATTATAACTTTATTTCAACGGAATTACTTTTTGACATACGCAGGGACGAAGCTAGGACAAAATAAGGACCAGGGTCAATTTTTTTGTCGATGTATAATTAATTTATCGACTCATCGTAAATGTAACGCCACTGGAATAACATTGTCGATAACTAATATTTCATACGTTTCTTAGATTTATTGCGTTCTTACGAAGTATAGATAAATTATTGACTAAGACAGAGGGAGTATATACAACATATGGAGTACAAGTTAATATTTACTTTTGTTTAATACAGAGTTAATATTTACTTTTGTTTAATACAGAGTTAGGGGGCGTTTGGTTGGGGGTCTATAAGAAAGGGAAAGGGAAACAAAGTTGTTCATTCCCTTTGTTGGTGTTTGTTTGACACAATAAAAGGGAATTAAACTCCTTCCCTTACCCCTCAATCTATCTAATTTCTTACTCACCCACCCCCCAAGGGTATGAGATTTCATTAACCTTGTTACCCTTCAACCACTTTCTTCACCTACCACCATCCGTACAGCTATCACCACATTAGCCATCACCAAACCACCATGACACCACCGTCACCGCCGCTGCCACCCCCCCCACCACTACCACTACCACTACCACCGCCATAACACCCACCACCACCACCGTCGTGACACCCCCACCACCATCATTACCACAACACTCCACCACCATCACCGTCGTGACCACCGCCACCACCGCCACCGTCACAATCATGACATCTTTACCACCACCATCGCCACCACCGCTATGACACCCCCCACCAGCACCACCGTGACCATCACCGTCGTCACCACCACCGTCGCCACCATAACACCCCACCACCGCCACCATCGCCCCTAACACCTCTATCACCACCACCACCATCACTGTCGCCGGTAGATAATTAACTGGTTGTTTGTGGTGGTGTGTGTTAGTGGTAGGAGCGAGTGTAATTAGACCATTAGTTCTCTTTCTTAGAGTGATCAAACAACCAATTAAGTTTTAGGTAATCCATTTTCTTTCCCTCTCTTACCCTCTCTTATTTCCTTTCCCTTTCTCTAACCAAACGGCCCCTTAATATTTACTTTTGTTTTAAGTATTGAATTACAAATTAAATTGTATAAAGTCTTAAAAACGGTTTTAAAATAAGTTTATTAAGATGGGATAAAGGCGATTACTAATTATAAATTCATTAAAGAACAGTAATAAGCAATTTTCAACAATTAAAAAATGAATCCCTATTTTCTAAATATAGAATATTATGTAAATATAATAAGGATGGAATATTGTAGATAAATTAAGTTAAGAAAGCGGTACAAAAAAATTGCATTAAAATTGTGGTTAACACGCAACCTTTCACAAGATAATCCATACCTACACTCCATAAACCACTATGTCATAACCACTTTACTACTTATTGTGTGACACATTTACTAATTGGTCATCAAAGCTCGCCCCGGGTCATGGCCCGCTTGGCCCAGGATCGGAGTAGCTTCGTCATTGCACATACGGATTTTACTATTTCACATACATTTTTTTCATTATTTTTCCACATCATACCCTTTTTCTAAACCTAGACAAGTCAAGTCTTACATCTTACTTTTCTCCCTAAAATTGAATCCATTTGAGAACTTGAATAACGGATTTTAGTTCTCCAATTAATGAAGTAATTTGTTATTTAGCAATTATTGATATGTGTTATTAAAATTATTAGGGTTTGTACAGAATTTCGTGGGCATAACTATGATTCGATAAATACAAGCCGTGTTTAGCTCGAAACCCAAACTTGCTTGTATTGCATCCCTATCTTCATGGTCTTAAAATGCGAGCCTCTTTTAATCCAGACCTTTCTTTTAAGTATCTTCCTAAAGGGATTACCTTTTGAATCCTAATTATTTTTATTGCAAAGTGCTTGAAAAGGTTGGAGTCAATGGATGACAAGATTGGCGGAATGTGCTTCAACCCAACAGAAAAAAGGTTTAGCCAATTAATCTTCCTATGCTTCCTGAAACGTTCTTAGATTGGCCAAATTTGGAGCAATAACACATGGCAGTAACCGTAAACATTAGTGATGTATAGCACAATGGTACTGACCGTAAGCATAGAAATTATGATTATGAATAGCACAATGAGTTATGAATATTGTCTTTTTTTACTCTTTCTTTTTCAACAACAAAATAAGTAATCGGCCAAAGAAGAGGAGCCGGGTCAGCCCGAACGGGGTTAATCGGAAAATTGTTGGCTGACAATTGGACTGACCAGAACAAGAGGGTGTGATTGGAGGTGGAATTGGTGGTGAAGAGAGATGATGGAAGGGAGAAGAAAAATTATTAGGTTAAGGAAAGAAAAATTAATTGGATGAAAAGTAAAAATGTAAAAAATGTATGTGAAAAAGTAAAATGCGTATGTGAAAAAGTACGTGCATATAGTAATTTATTTTCGCAGTACATTTTTTACTTAATACAATACTTTTTACTCATAATTTTCAATTTGTATACCCTTTAACAAAAAAAGCAACTTTTTCATTCCAATTGCTAATCCGATAACCTCCAAATTAAAGTCCAAAGTAAAAAATTTATTTACCCATGGATGGCAATTTGGATTAAAACAACTTATTAATTCGTTAATTCTATAATTATAAATCAAATCAATTCTTTTTGCTTTAATTTTTGAGACTTTTATTAATTTAGGGTTTGTGTTGATTACAAAGTATTTGCTATTGATTGTTTGTGGTAGTGGGATGATGGTATGGGTGGAGGGCGGTAGGGGATAGCGGCGCAGGTGGAGGCTGGCTTAGAGATGGTCGGCCATGCAAAGTGTGTGCCGTAGTGTGAAGGGGGTCGTGGAATAGGGGGAAGGCGTAAGAGAGGTATGGGAGGGACGTCGCCGACGATATCAAGGGATGACGAGGTGGCGCCAATGATGAGGTGGCGAGGGTTCAGGTGGTGGCTGTGGAGGGTGGAAGGTATCGTCTGAGTTTACGTTGGGTCGGGTTGGGTTGGTGAGTTAGCAATCCGAGTCATCGGCGTGGGTCAGAGTCGTCGGTGATGAGAAGGTGAAGAAGAAGGGCGGTTGCGCAAAGGGGTGTTCGGAGGGTGGTCAACTATGGTGGTGGTGGTTACTTTTGTTTTTTCTATTTCTTTTTCTTTTCGACGTAGTACAAAGTACATTTGTGAGATAAGGGAAAAATGGGGAAGGTAAAATTGTCAAACATGTACTACGACGAGTAAAATATGTACTGCGAAAATCAACACCTATTTTAAATATCTCAGCCAAACATTATAATAACTAGACTCTATTCAATTTTCTTTAAAAAATTTCAACCAAACACCCCATAATTGATGTGTAAGACCATTTTACTCATAAAACTAATCCATTAATCAAATGACCAAATAAAAGACTCAATAAATTTGTATAAAAATAATTATTTATGATAGCCTAAAATTTTAGATTGATAATTGTATATTTTAACTGTTAGTTTTCATCAGAAAATGTCGAGTTGTTAAAATAAAATTAAAATATATATGGAATTTCATAAACCCGAATCCGGGTTACTTAAAAAAATTATGGAATTAAAAATTATAATTGGGCTTCTCTTGTTTTGGGTCAGTCTTACGCTATAAAACGGTCTTATTGGAGAGTTGTTGAGAAAATTTAAAGCTTTTTTTTGGCAGATGGATACATATGGCTACAGCATAACTGCAGTCTTAGCCATATTATGTGCTCGGTAATTTTTCTTTCTATGTTAAAACCTTATGCTAAGACAGTGAAAAGAGGAACATAACTGCTTAATTTTCCTAATAACCTTTGAAGCGAAATGAGAAGGTTGTTGGATGCCTAAAATCTGCATTATGATATTGAGGCAGTCTGACGCGAATGAAAGATGGTAAACGTTGTTAACCGCCCATTCCAAAGCTTTCACGATTGTCAGAGCCTCAGCTTGTTCACTACTTTCCGCCATGATCCTCTGATTGTAGCAATCACCAGCAAAAGTAATTAAGTCTGCGTCACTTGAATACGAGACAGTGTATCTTATTCCAGCTGTGCAGTTAGAAAACCATGCTGCATCTACCGTTATCCAAACCATATTACAATCATTTGATGCCCAACCGGCATGTATGGAATCTCATTTTTGAGCATTCTTACATCATCCTGACAATCTGATGAATCGTTACTAGTGTTGGCAGTGGGCCGTGCTGGGCCGGTGATGTGTGCATTTCTTATAGACCTTTTAGGCCTTTGTAGCACACATTTCTATACTTATTCCGTAGTATTTTACTACAAATATCCCCCAAATAGTCTACTATGGGTTGTTTTGCAATATTTGCAGGTACGAACCGGAGCGGACGCAAATCAGCCTTTTTATAATCCTCCGAGCTTACACTACAAAAAAACGCTTCATTTGCGACGGATATTTTGCGACGGACAGCAAATCCGTCGCAAAAATTGATCTGGGACGGAATTTGGGACGGAATTTTTTTTTGCGACGGACCCCAAATTCCCAGACCCGCGAAGTGAAAGTCAAATGGCGGGAATGATGCAAATAAGCTAGATAAATATATCATATTATATTAAAATATCATGGTGGCGGAAACACCATGACAATAAATCCGAGTGTTACCAAAATAGATAAAGCAACACTTAACTACGCATACAACTACTCTCGAAAATGGAAACTCGTCCAAAATAAAACAACAAGGTTCAATTATTAACCATCATATCTATATCTATATATAATATAAAAAGGCTAGACAAAACACCATATTTCACCATTTCACTTTTGAGGATTTCTAGCAAGCCACATCATCATCATTTAAAAAAAAAAAAAAAAAAACTAATGAATTTTCAAGCATTAAATGCATATCATGTTTTTAAATACCATCTATATATAATATAAAAAGGCTAGACAAAACACCATATTTCACCATTTCACTTTTGAGGATTTCTAGCAAGCCACATCATCATCATTTAAAAAAAAAAAAAAAAACTAATGAATTTTCAAGCATTAAATGCATATCATGTTTTTAAATACCATAACATCATTATTTAAAAAATAAAAAATAAATTTTTTTTTAATGAATTTACAAGCATTTAAGCATACCAAGTTTTAAAATAGTATAATAACGAATAAAGTTTAGACTCTTAATTTTTAATAAATTTATCAGCAATTAATAAATCAAAATGCATGCTAAATTTAAAATTTATGTGTTTATTGTTAGAATAATTTAATCCCCAAATTAAAAAAACACATCGCTATTTTGTTAAATTTACATCATGCAACTATTTTGTTTTGTTATATTGATTAAATTATATACATTTATCTATACAATATAATTTAAAGGTTAATTATTACAGTAACTTTTTTAGCGTACGTACTTGCGTGTAAAGATAAGCTATTTACAAAGTATTTATCTAAAAACTAAAGCATTTTAATTATTATTATATTTCACACTCTAAAAAAATATTAAAAGGAAAAATTATTAAGTGAAGTTAATAGCTTCTAATACACTTTTAACCTTTCTTTTGGCTATAATAATTTATAGAATTTATTCAACGTCTTATCTAAATATTACAGTTATTTTAGAATATAAAAATTAACAAATTTACTCCGTAATCAGTGAAAATATATTGTATAAATAATATACTTATACAATATAATTAAAACGCTAAATTAAGTATTTTTTTTATCGTCATGTGCCAAAATAAGCTATTTATAAAGTGTTTATCTTAAAAAAATTATCTATAAAATATAATTAAAAGGGTAGCCTAAAAAGTGTGGCATGACAAAATTAAATGTGACATGATAACTTTAAATGTGACATGGCAAAAAAAAAGTGACATGGATTTCCCGTGAAATTCACGTGACGTTTTTGTTTAGTGATATTTGTAACGGTTCATGATTACATTTTCATTACTACGAAATTTTGTTTATTAAGTTGTAAATGGATGTTTTGCGAATATTTTTAATATATTCACGCGTAGTGAATTTATTAATGTTGATATTAACAACAAATTAAAAATATGACTAACGTAAGTTTAGTAAAAACATAGTATTATCTATATATTTAATTATGTTGGTTAAAATGATAATTTTATATTTTCCTTGTGAGTTGAGTACTAATGAGATATGATGCACTTGATAAAATTGTCTTATTATTGATGCTTTGATGATAACATGGCAAAAAGACATTGTATCTACCTATCAATTTTTGATAATTTGTTAATATTAATTTTCTTAATATTTACTTGCATTTTATCCCCAAAAAAATACTAATGAGTAGCATATTTTTTCTATTTTGAATTTTCAATGTGAGAATCCATGTTATTTTATCTATTACGTACCTAATTTATTTTATGTTTATTTTATTAAACGTTACAATAGTTTAGAGAAAATGAGTGAAAAATATTTAAAGTCTTAAATATCATCATTATTTCCAAACTGGAAAAATATAGAGATATCCAAGTTATGATTAATATTACATATTATTTTGTTACTAATAATCATTTTGACGTTGATTAAAACTGATATTATTTTGTTACAAAAGTAATGAGAATGAAAATAACAAAATAATATGTTATAATAAAAAAAACACTACTATAAAATTATGTGAATAAGAAACTACTACAAAACGTAATAAAAAAATATACCCAGTTTGTATATTCCATATTTTTTTTATCTTCGTTCTATTCATAAAATTTTGAGAGAATTAGTTGCAAAAAATTTCATATGTAACTATTATAACAACCGTAATTTCAACTTTATTCAAAAAATTAGCACTAAAGTATACATAGAAAAGTAAATTAGTTATTTCTTTTTTTACTATGTTTTGAATTAATTAGAATCTTATTAGTTATTATTTTTTGTGTTTGTTTTAATATTGTAGGAGAATGAATTTTCATCTTTAGTCAAAATATTGGTAAGTAACTATACCTAGAGAACTACATTAATTATTCACTTCTTATTTTTATCATGTTTTGAATCGCTTAGATTCTTATTAGTATTTTTTGTGTGTGTTTATATTAATATTGCAGGAGGTTGAATTTTCAACTTTATTTAGTCAAAAAATTTCTAGGTAAAGTATACGCGGAGAACTAAGTTAATTATTCTCTTTTTATTTTTATTATGTTTTGAATCAATTAGAATATTTTATCAATTATTATTTTTGTGTTTACGTTAATATTACAGGGGATGACATACTCACATATAAATAACAATCCACGAGATTGAAAATAATAGTTATGAATCTTCTTTACAGATATTTTCTTGATTTGAATGACTCTTTTATTTTTGCCGATTTTTTTTCTTTATGCAATGGTGTATTTGAAACATCGAAAGGTAACAAAAATCTTTAGTTTTATTGACATATTACATTATTGTCTTTCAATCTTTCATACAAGTTGATATATCCTTTGTAACACCCGTGTTCTATTTTTATTTTGTCAAACAGGTTAGAAATCAAATTGTTTAGTCAAAGTGTTCAAGTACGATGCACATATGTCAATTTTATCATATCATAGTGTTATAAATATATTCGTAATAAAAATATGCACGAATAGTAATTAGTTAGAAACCGATTCTTATTCTCCAATTTGTTGTTCAAATTCCAATGCTTTCAAGCCTTTAAATCATTTTTTTGCTTTCCATCAAATATATTATTCTATAACTATCACAATGTTTTTTGGATAAATGTTATCTTCTAAATGATCTGTTTATATTTTATTTCTCATGAATTAGGAAATGTTAATATTATTTCGTATGAAGTATAATAATATTGTTTTGATTATACTTTTGGATGAATGATCGAATTTTAATAATCTATATTTGGAATTGGATATAAATCTCTATTTGTTGCGTGATTCCGATAGACGTTTACTACTAATAATTATTATTAGAGTTTACCTATAAACTTTTGATATTTATTTTACTCTCTAAATGCAATTTGTTCATATATGAAAGGGTGACTTCTCTAATGGAGTAGAAAATAAATTTCAATGCAATTTTTAGATGATCGTTTCAAAACAACCAGGTTATTCACATTTTTGTTTGTCGTCTGTCCTCTTGAATCAAAAATTGAATTGTATTAAATATTTATTTTGTAATACCGCTCCCTCGGTCGTGTTCGTTTTAAACATATGATTGAGAGAGAGTGAATACTCTGTATAAGTTATTCACAAATTAAACACTTAAACACAGTAAATTATTAATGATCCCGTGATTTTAACGGGCTCCAAAACTAGTTTATTATTTATCATCTCTCTCTCATAACCCATCCAAGACCAAGAAGCACATAAACCTGAAAAAAATATCAACATCCACCGTCAATGGGGAGTAACTAGGAGTCTTCCCATCCATGACTTAAGAAAATCAGGAAACAATTATGAGCAAATAATAAGAGACAACATATAATCCATTTAAAATATGAAAACATGTGAACTTCATAACACTTAAATATTAAGTATATAATCACAAATGAGTAAGTGTTAGCAAAACATGAAAGTAATACCACATGATTATTTAAAATCTGTCACCAACAAGCAAATCTTTATGTTACTTACATGATTATATGAAATATTGTGAAAAATGTGGTAATAATGAAAACGAATAGAACCAATTTACCTAAATGGTATATAGAAGTTGTATAAACATCCAGAACTTGGACCGTAATTACATACAATAACACGAGCAAAGAACGAGCACCGTCTAGGGCCATAAACCTGAACCCTAAACTTCGGTGTCATGAACCTGACACCAAAATAACCCTACGGTGGGACACATAACAGTGAACCCATGCCTAAGACTGGCCAGACTCTTGAGGGACATAACAGTCTAGTTAAGGCGTAAATGTGTGGACCCTTAACTAGTCAAGGCGTAAATGTGCGGACCCTTGACCCCCAAACGACATATCCGTAGACTCATAAGAGTATCCAATAACAAGGACGGTCAACCCACAACAGGCCATAAACCTGACCATGCTAGGGTACTAGGTAGGCCATAAACCTTAACCTACCCAGTTTGGTATTGCTCATCTCAAGTAGACCATAAACCTGAATCTACTCGATATCTTATACTCTAGCTAAACCATATATAATATGGAACAAAGTCCAAAAGGTAACAAATGGGCACCATGAATAACATCATGTTAACATGCCAACACGCTCATAACCAAGCAATAAATAATATCAGATCAAGTTCAACAATTGTTCATCAAAGCTAGAGCATAAAATCAATATGTCCAATATAAAAACAAGGACACTCATGTAAATATATAATTTACGCAAGACGATGTCACAAAAAGTGTATACATGACATTTAGCTTTGTAGAAGTAACAATCAAATTCTTAACACAAATGTTGATAATGAATTTCACATTATAGGTGTCCTCTACTGTAAAATTCATAATTAATTCAAATAAAATCAAAATGATACAAGACCAATTGGGTTGGATTAATAAGAGTCTTAGCTACAATCTTTGTCAAATAACCATTTCCAAATAACGAATGTAACAAAGATTTATAAACTGATCTTTACAGTATGTCAGAAATCGTCGCACAAAAAGTATCGCTTCATAAAACAGGTTCAACAAATTATTTTGGAGCAAAGTAAAATCCTAATATCATCTAAACTCTTAAAAGTTTAATTATAAAAAATTACCCAGAAACTTTTCAAAGTATAAAAATGGTTTTAGAAACAATCTTTGAGCTAGTGTCCGTTTTGCGAGTATTTCAGCGCGTTGTTCGTAAACATTTTATTGTGAACAAACGACATGTAAGAAAATTACGAAATTTTAAAGGTAGACTTTAGACTTAAATAAATATGAGTCTCTTTTCAAATTTTTTAAAGTCGGACATTTTAAAATGGAGAAATAAATTAAATAAAGACATTCCACAATAAATTACTTAACCCAATTTTATAATTTTATCTTAAAGGGCATGTAATAGGCGATTTTATGCACAAATAAAGAACTAATTAAGAAAAATATGTCACACACATTAATAATTTATTTTTCATATTTATAGGTCAGAATATACATAAAAATAATTTATAATTAATTTATTTCTATTTATTTATTATTCAACACAATTTAACTTTATTTATGGATTAATTAGCCATAAAATTCAAAAATAATTATAAAAATTAATAATTCGACATGCAAAATTTTAATATACTAAAATAAGTCATCCTAAGATGAAAAATTCAAGTTTCACATTTATATATATATTTTACATATTTACTAGAGATTAATTGCCGAAAAAACATGAGTATATATTAAATAAGAGCAATAATAATTATAAAAATAAAATAATTAAGTTAAATAATATAAATATATTTATGTACCAGAATAAAAATCAAACATATAATTTTTGAAATTTTTGAATTATGTTTTCTTTAATTTTAGATGATTATCACATAAAATCGTAATTAAATATTAAATAACAACAATTAAACATATAATAATTTTGGGACTCAAATAAACACATGTAAACTCATAAATAATGATAATAATTCAGAATATAATCAAAAATTAGTTTTCATAATTATCTATATATTTTACACACTAATTAGATTGTTAAATCGCATAAAACACAATTTAATCATAAAAAATATTAAATACTTATAAATTCATCACAAATAATAAAAATTACTATTTATTATATAAATCATGAATCTAATATATTCCCATGATTTTAAACATCATATATATTATCAATCTTGTTATAAACTCATAAAAGCACTTGAAAATCAAAAATCATAGAAAGGAGAAAACTTAGTTACCTTGCAAGAGATTAAAATTAGTAAATAAGTAGAATAATGTTATAAGATCAACCAAATGATCTCCCTCCAAAAAGATCTCTTGATCACCTCCTTAAACAAACATAAAAATTAAAACAAATTATCAAATACTACTCTAATAAAAAAACTATGATAAAGAAAAAGAGAATTAAATAAACACTTACACTTACTAAAATATGGAATAAAAGAGATGTCAAAAATGAAAGAAATGAATGTTGGAAATGGGGATGATAACTCACGCCAAAAAGGAGAAGAAAGAGGATTTTTTTTTGTGTTGGATAAGTTGTCACTTGTAGAGTAAGGTAGTATAGAAGAGACTAGAAGGTAGATTTAGGATATTAATTTAAGGAAATTAGGCACATGCCTATTAACATAGGCCTTGGAGAACAAGGAATCAATTTTTTCAACTTAGCATGTGCCTAGGTGATGATTACACAAGGTGGAAGGTGTAGCAACGATTGAGTTTTCTGTCGGCGGATTTCTGCGACAATCTTTCGTATTTTGGGCATAATTTCCTCCACAGAAATGCGATTAAGGTGATTTCGGTGGCGTTGGAAAGCTAAGAGAAAGAGCTAAAACTTTTATTTTATAGTCGAGAGATAGAAATGTAACGAAAATATCTTAAAATTACCATCAATGACAAAGTATTTATTCGCAAGTTTAAGGAGTGTAAGTTTAAGACGGGTATTTGGATTTTCATTGTCGAAAAAGATAGATTTTGGATGAGGTTTTCTTTCTTTTGGATCATTCTTATTATTTAAATTAAAAATTTAATATATAGGATGAAGTGGAAAAATACGGGGTGTTACAGGGAAAGTTTGCGACGGAAAATCCGTCGCAAATATTGACTTTTGCGACGTAAATTGCGTCGCAAAATATTGACCAGGCTTGACCAAAAGTTGGTCCAGGGTCAAAGTTTGACCTGATTTGCGACGGAAATTCCGTCGCAAATGTCAAAATTTGCGACGGAATTTCCGTCGCAAATCTGGTCAAAGTTTGACCTGGACTATATTTGCGACGGAAATTCCGTCGCAAAAACTTTATATTCAGACCACGGGATTCATTTTTTCCCCAAATCAATTTCAATTTCATTCCTAAACCTAAAACGCGATTTTTCGACGACAACAACCAAACCCCACCCACCCCACCACCCCCGACGCCGCCGCCCCCTGAGACCGCCGGCCACCTCACCGGCGCCTCACCGGAGCACTCCCTCTTTCTCCTTCCTCCTCCTTCCTCTCCTTCTCCTTTCTTCTCCCTGCCACCTCACCGCCGCCACCACCTCACCGCTGCCACCTTGCCGCCGCCACTTCCTTCTTCATTCTCCATTTCTCTTTATGTATGTATACTAACTTTCGTTATTTATGTACCGTCTTAATTAGTTATGTTTAGTCCGTCGCAAAATTCCGTCGCAAATTCCGTATTATTGTTTTTTATTGTTATTAAGAATAATTAGTTTAGTTTAATTGTTATTTGATTAGTTTAGTTAGTATTGTTAGGTGATTAGTGATATTAGGTTAGTAGCTAATTTCGTCTCAAATCCGTCGCATATTGTTGTTAAGATGTTTAGGACGAATGATTTTTGATATAAAATTTGCATTGTTGTTGATTGTTAGTGTTGTTAGTGTTGTTGATTTGTTTAGAATATTTATTAATAGTACCCGTTCAATAATTACACACTAGGTGTAATTGTTGAATAGTCCCCGTTTTCGGCTGTCTTTGAATCTTTCATGCCATTTAGGTAGTAAACACTCTTATATTTTCTTGACTGTAATGAAACAAAAATTGGGCAACACTTCCTTATTGTTCTCCAAATACATTCTATATAATGTATTTGGAGAACAATAGGGAAGTGCTGCCCAATTTTTGTCTCATTACAATTAAGAAAATATAAGAGTGTTTATTAATGGTATGAAAGATTCAAAGATGGGTTTAGGTTTGAGAGATAAGGACCCCAGACCAATATATCAAATTGTTTTTTTTTTTTGCAGGTTGGTGTTGGTGTTGGTGTTGATGTTGTTGTTAGTTGATGTTGTTGTTTTTGTTGTTAGTTGATGTTGTTGTTTTTGTTGTTGTTGTTGTTGTTGTTAGTTAAATTGATGTTGTTAATTAGCTAGATAGTTGTTAACTAGTTGTTGTTGTTAGTTGTTGTTATATATGTAGTTGTTGTTATTGTTTGTTAAAATATGTAGATTTACTATGAAGAGATTAGAAAGAAAATGGATGTATGAAAGGTTGGATTCTAGGAAAAAAATAAGGCAGGATTTCGTAATTGGTGTTAATGAATTTATTAACTATGTTAAGCAACAAGACGAATTCATTAGAAATAGAGAAATTAGGTGTCCATGTTCTAAGTGCAAGAATACAAAGTATTTAGTTGAACAAGAAGTACGGAAACACCTTGGTTTGAGAGGGTTTTGTGATAACTATTACGATTGGGTGTGTCACGGAGAGAAATTCTCCGTTGAGGAAGAGGGAAGCTCATCAATGCAATCCGACAATCCTTATAGGGATATGGTAGAAGATGCGTTACGCGATAGCATTGATCAAATTAGGGAAGATGCTCTTAACGCCGAGGTGGTCGATGAATCTCCAAATCCTAATGTATTAGCTTTTTTCCAAATGCTAAAACATGCCGAACAACCTCTTTATGTAGGAAGTCGTATGACATTGCTACAGTCGGCTTCAAGGTTGATCACTTTAAAATGTGAATTCAACTTAGCTGAAAAATGTGTAGATGGTTTTGCGTCATATAGGTTGTTTGGAAATTTTATCATGAGAGAACATCCTGAATGTGTCGTAGGCAATGATGTTTGGGAAAAATATGAAACAAGATTTCCCAGATGGTTTAGATCTTAGGTTATTAATATAGAAGATCCAGTTCTAATTGTCTTAGCAAATAGTCCCTCAAGAAGAGTCAGAACATGGAAACGCTATTCCATCAATGGCTACAAATTTCGAGCTTTCATTCAAGGAAAAGATGTGGAAAAGTGCACAATTAACAATGGAGTTTGTGTGAGTTCCACTGAAGGAGCTGACTACTATGGGACCTTGACGAAATTGTTGAGATGACTTGTACAAGCCCAGAAAACATTTACAAAGTCATTTTGTTCAAATGTAGTTGGCTAGATAACTCCGAAAGAGGCATGCAAGTACATAAGGAATATAAGCTTGTGGATGTTAACCGGAGTAGAAAATTTGCAAAGTACGACCCATTTGTGTTGGCATATCAAGTGGAACAAGTTTACTATAGTCCTTATCCAGGTATAAAAAAGGATCAAAGTCAATGGTCAGCGGTATTCAAAACCAAGGCTAGATCACATGTCGATGCCCCCGTTGATGAATCTTTGTTTCAAGAAAATGTTACTAATGGTGAAACAATACTGTCACCAATTGAAGTAGAAGAAGAATATGAAGATGAAATTGTGGAGGAACCAGAATACATACAAATTGTGGCAGAGGAGCAACATGAGGATGAGGATGAGGATGAGGATGAGGATGAGGATGAGGATGAGGATGAGGATGAAGATGAAGATGAAGATATTATAGATTCTCTTTGTAAGGATGTAGGAATAAATTGTTCAAGTGATGATGATGATTAGGACTGCTATCTATTAGATTTGATAATCTTGTATTTGTTGAAATTATTGTAGATGCCGTATGGCTTAATGTCAATGAAATCATCTTATTTCATTTATTATTCAAGTTTTTAATTACGTAAAGCATTTCTTTCTAATTGTTGCTATATTAGTTTGATAATATGTCGGGCGGAAGACGACGAGGTAGTGGTAGTCGTCAGCTTGAGGGACGACGATCCGGAGCTAGTGACGAGGACGAGATTGTTCCTCCTCAGCCTCAGCCGCCTACACATCGAGTACACCTCGATCCGACTGATTACGATGGCGGCAAGTGGTAAGTATCTCATTTGTTTACTTATTGATTGTATATATATATATTGATTATAATATGATTACTTGTTGACTATTTTATTTTCAAATTTAACTCTTTTTCAGGTTCGGTGACAAAGACGTTTCCGATCTCGTAACCTTGACCATTATTTCGAACTACAAGGAATTTGCACCCAACTGGTCACTTGCGTCGGATGCAATGAAGAAAGAATGGTGGGATTGGTTTGAGGTATTTATTAACTGTTACCTATTTCTATTTTATTATTTATTACCTATTTTTCGTTTCATTATTTTTTAACTATATTTTTTTTTGAAATAGCAACATGTTACCTTTCATGCTCGTGACAGAGATGCGGTTAAGGCGGCTTGGACGGACATGATGAAAGACCGCCTACGCAAAAAGATCCACTACGCTGCCAAGAAAACTGTGAGGAAAGGCCGTCTTGGATACCGGCCGATATATTCGAAAAGATTCTGGCTAGAAAGAATGATCTAAAGTTTCAAGACACATCCGGGAAAAACAAAGCCAATAGGATGTTTGGAAGTACCGAAAAAGGCAAGGCCTTAGGTACTCACATTATGGGTCGTAAAAACACCCTACAGATGATGGATGAAATGGTAATTTCTTAGTTTTTACTTCACTTTTTCTCATCTTGAGTAATTTTTAAACAATTGACAAACTTTAACAATCTTGAGTGTTTTTTTTAACAAGTACCGTTCGATTTAAATTGCAGGCTGGAGAAGATGGGAGGGATGTACCATCCGCCTTGAAGTTGCTGGAGAAGACGAAGAAGCATGCCAAGAAGGGATGACTTTCAACGAAACCCAAAGAACTCTTTGTAAGTTATCAGAAACTTTTCTTTATATTTTAGTAATTTGCTTTAGTAATTAATTAACGTATACTAATCAAACTTTATTTTTGTTTTGTAGGAAAAAGTTTTTTCAAGAAAGTCAAAAATGATAAGTGAAGGGATACCGGAGCAGGATATCGACGACAACGAGATCTACTTCGAAGAACACGGCGGTTTTAACAAGAAAGGGTTGATACTTGGTATGGGAAATGCAACACCAGTTATTTACGAACGTCGTCGTCACTCGAGTGCTGGGAACCCATCATCATACACCACAGGTTTGTATTTTATAGTATATTAAAGATTAAGACTAACCAATTATTTTACCGTTTACTTAATGAATATAATACCATGTTTGACTATTAATTGCAGGTATCGTCAGCAGAGTTCTTCGAGAGAATGCTCAGCTAAGAGAACGTGATATCGAGACATCTCAAAGGCTGAAGGCAATTGAAGAGTTCTTAAGTCAACGGGGGGAGTTCACTACTCAAAGCTGCAACCCGGGAGGCTTTTCTCAGCCGAGACGCGACTTCGATGATGACGGCGGCGACAATGCTAGGGCGGCCAGCCATTTCGCCACCCCACAGTCCACTGACACCACCGTTACATAGGTTTTATTAGGTTGGTTAGTTGGTCTACCGCGGATTATGTTTAGTTTTTAGTTGGATGAACATATGTAAAACCTTCATTTTAGTTATGAAAAGACCTTTTAAAAACCTTGTCCCGGACAAGTTCTTTGTTCCTGGGTTGTTTTTGCTGAAATATGCAGGTTTTGAGAGCTTACAAAAGGGTGAAATGAGCCATTTAATTGAAATGGGGAGCTGAAAAAACAGCTGAAACCGGAAAATACTACAGGAATTTGCGACGGAAATGTCTCGATTTGCGACGGAATTCCGTCGCAAATGTTGACCATAAGTCAAAGTCAGTCAACATTTGCGACGGAATTTCCGTCGCAAATGTCCCCTTTTGCGACAGAATTTCCGTCGCAAATGTTGACTGACTTTGACCATCTGGTCAAGGTCAGTCAATATTTGCGACGGAAATTCCGTCGCAAAAGGGGACATTTGCGACGGAAATTCCGTCGCAAATATTGACTGACCTTGACCAGATGGTCAAAGTCATTCCGTCGCAAAACTTGATCAATCCGTCGCAAAATTTTTGCGACGGAGAAATCCGTCCCAAATTATCTTTTTGCGACAAAAATAAGGGACAAACACTGTCCGTCGCAAATAGAGCATTGTTTTGTAGTGTTACATAAGAGAGTCGTAGTGGAAACTTACTGCTTCGAGATGCGTGAAAGGCATCCTAAAGGATGGGAGAACATTCGAGAAGGCCAAAGCCATTCGATCGAGCGCCCTTTTGCTCGATCAAATGGTTCTTGCATGAAGAAGCCCTCGATCGAGCTGTTATGCTCTCGATCGAGCAGATGCTAGCTGAAGATCTCGATCGAGCGGAATATCTAGAAGAATCTTCTCGATCGAGAGATTTGGAGCTCGATCCAGAAGTTCCTGACTATTGGGCTTCGACTTGCGCAAAACCGCAAATTTTCCCTACTTAAACAGCAGAATAGAACAGTAGGCGACGAACACTTTTACTACTATTTTCTCATACCTAGTTTTTAGATTAGGATTTTGCAGCTTATCTCTACTATTCCGGATTGGATTATTGTTCATCTTTCCTTGTTTTGCTACTCGGTTTTCGGTAACTTCATCTTTTAATCCTTATTTCATTTTTCTTCTCTTACTATGTTGTTAATCACTTGTTCCGTTGTTATAATTGTTCTTTTAACGATTATGCGTAGCTAATCCCTCCGCTAGGATTTAGGGTAGCCATGACGTAGGATGAGTTATTAGTTTAAGATACCCGTAATTTGGTTTGTATGTATCCGTCGCATTTAATAGTTGTTAATTGTTTGAGTCGACGCACTCAATTGACCGTTTAAAAACCCTCTCCTGGATCGGAAGATTGGAATAGGGGTAGTTCTGCGGCGATTATTAGGATCGTACTAATTAGGGCGGAAGCTAAGTTAGTATAATCTTAGGGCGAATAGCGGACCGGAAGGACCTTTTCACTACCCACATACCGAATTTAGGGTGTCGTGTGACTGTTAGTTCGGACTTTAGTAGCCATGGTGAACCGACAATCCTAGTGCTTTCCTTATCTGTTTTCTCTATCCCTTTCCCTCTTAGTTTCTTAGAAATCAAATCAAACAAACCCAGAAGCAGTTACTTCGGACAGACATTCTAGACTATGGAATTCTCGTCTCTCTGTGGATACGATACCCCGACTACCTCCACTACATTTACTTGTGACCGGTTAGGTTTTATCTTTAACAGAGTTGCGACAGCCGTGTCAGTCGGCCCGCGTGCGGTCCACCGTGTCAGACCCTATAAAATGGCCCATTCGTGCTGTGCTTTTTGGCCCACCGTGTCGTGTCGTGCTTGGCCCGGTGACTGAAAGCCCAGCCGCGGCCCGCCCATGGCACGGTGGATTTGTGTTGGACCGTGTCTGGCCCATGGGCCGGCCCGTATGCTACATATTTTTTTAATTTTTTTTTTACTTGTTCACTTGTTTTATTACATTTTTAATGTATACGATTTAATCAAATAATTAAGAAACGATGAAAAAAACGAATTTGTTATTTAACGATTAAGAAGCGATGTTAAAAAATACCTCAATCTTTTATTAAAAAAGTTTATTTAATTAAAATACGATAAATACGACCAACGACTATATCCCAACGGCTAATAGAGGCCCACCGTGCCACCCACCTCGGTCGTGTCGGGCCGCGCGTGCCTGGTGCGTGCCGTGACCCACCGTGCTTCGGGCCGTGCCGTGGCTGGGCACGGAACTTTCGAAAATTTCGCGTCGGAGCCCGGAGGTAGCACGACCGTGCTCGTGTCGTGCCATCTCGATTACGCCGTCGGGCAGTATCGTGCTCCGTGCTGGGTCGTGCCGTCCAGCGTGTCTCAGCCCATAATGTCATCTCTAATCGTTACTATCATCGTCATAAGTATGTTTTTTGTATAATAGAACATTTAATCCCTTCTTTATCTCATCCCAATAGATTGGTATGATACTATACTAATTCACGCCTGTTCCTCAGAAAACTTTGTTGTTACGGGCTTTGTAGATAGAAGACAAAGTTGCCATGAAATACATGATAAAATGATCTCTGTCCTCTAATTTGTTGAAATAGATAAACCAATTCTCGATCCATTGGTTCAAACCTAAAGAGCATAGAGGATCCACCTGTATTCCTAAATCAGAAGCTTTCCACATTCTTCTTGCCAAATCACAATCCTTAAAAATATGATCCACCGATTCATCCATTTCCTCTTGTGCACAAATAGAGCACCTTGAGTTATGTGATTGTACCCTCCTTTGATATTCTTTGCTAGTTGGCAATGTGTTGGTACAAATTTTCCACAGCAGAATACGCCATTGAGATGGCCCTTTAATACTCCAAATATTTTTAAGCATCCCTTTGGATAGATTAGAAAGCCTGCGCTTATCAGTTATGCCTCCTTTATTGTCAAGCTACTTGATGACAGCCGATGAGTATCCTTGCTTTACCTTATATACCCCATCTTTTGATAAATTCCAGAAGCGGAGATCAATATCATCTTCGTCAGGAATCTGAATTGCCTTAATTTTCTGAATTGTTTCATTATCAAAGAGACTCTGACGAAACATTGTATTCCATCCTCTTGAGAAAAAAAGATGTTTAACTTTCATATTTGAAACAGATGGCTCAGTAGATCTCAGATTATCATCCTTTAGCATTGGCATTTGTCCATTAACCCAGTTATCATGAATAACACTATAATACTGGAAGAGAAACTGTAAAACCCCTCGCGAAAGCGGAAATATAAATCACACAAAGTACTAAAAATGCAGCGGAATTAAAACTTTTTAAACATAAACAACATGTGAGGTGAATTAAAACTGAAACTAAAACTGATATAAACAAAATAGATAAGTATAACAGTTCTAAGTACTGAAAACCAAATATATACAAAGCCCGGGATGGAACATCCCTACAGACACCAAAAGATAAACTGTATCCAAAACTAGAGTCTAGCTACTCGAAAGGTATAGGTCATATGATGACAAGCGGATCATCACTCGCTAGCTCTCAATGAACCCCGTCCAACCTGCATGTACCTACATACATGAAAACATGTACGCCACAATCAGTGGGGAATGACTAGAGTTCTCCTAGCCACCTTTTGTAACGACACGAACAAGCAATACAAACAGAACACTCCAACATATATAAACATGTGAAGTATATCAATATTTTAATAACTGATCTCAAACTATCATGCAATCACTAATGCACGGCTCTCAACCAACTTCGTAAAATATTTGGAAGGAGAGCCGGTTTCCCTACCGGTTGCCCGGTCGGGGGGTCTTTCAGTCCAAACCATTTACGAAACTGACTAAAGAGTCATCCAATGCCTTGGATGAAAAATATCAAAGTCAAAGTACTGTAAACATCACTATCATCATGCATATCTGACACCGTACCGACTCAAGGCAAGCACATATAAACAGCAAGTATAAGGTTCAGCGGTCAACTTAAGACATAACCTAAACATCAATCATTCAGCAAGTATAAGGTTCAGAGGTCAACTTAAGACATAACCTACATACCAATCATTCAGCAAGTATAAAGGTTCAACGGTCAACTTAAGACATGACCTAAATACCAATCATTCAGCAAGCAAGGACTCAGAGGCCAACTTAAGGCATAGACCCGCCAATCAGCAAGACACTAGACTCAGAGGTCAACTTAAGGCATAGACTAGCACCCAAAAGTAAAGGACTCAGAGGCCAGCTTAAGGCATGTTCCTTCACTACATCACAAGACACTAGACTCAGAGGTTAGCTTAAGGCATGTTCTAGCATCAAACATCTGCACTCCGGGTGAGGTGTTACGACCTAAATGCCCCGTTGTGCAGCTGCTCTACTCGTCAGACTTAGACGAGAATGCGCAAGGGATGATACGATTTATATTTGTCAACTGACCAACATTAATCGGTAATGATTGGCTAGCTAGAGTTTGACATTACTGTCGTATGACGGTGGTGGTCAGTTGATCCCTTTAAGTCACACCTATAGGACAATCCCCTTAATTGATAAAGTGATCAAATGTATATTGATACGATTTGATCATATTCCTTAAACTCGTATACCGAGAAATCAGAGGTTAAATCTTATTGTAAGATTTATGTTTAAAATTGAAACGTATCAATTGTTAAACATTGAACGATATTTTACGATATCGTAATTAGAATGAATCGGGTTGTATATTAATACAAAGGTTGTAAATCGTATTGACGATTATCATTAATAACCATTTTATACTAGTAATTATGAATTACTTGTCAATTGATAAATATGATTTATTTAATTATATACAATATTTATACGATAAATATTTATATGTTTTAAATTGAGATAATTGTATTTTATTACCATGTGACATATAAGATGTCACATAATATACAATTTTACAATTGACAATCTTGTAAAATGAATGACCATATTAAGCTAAGGTTGGCCGAATTAGTAGAGGTGGTTGTAGGGTGTTTTTTGTGTTAATTGTTCCTTAATCATTATGTTTAATGATGCCTTGAGAACTCTCACCCTATAGCCACCCTATAAGCCTTGAAAAGAGAACTTGTTCCCTCTTTTCTCCTCCCTATACCCGGCCACCCCTTCTCATGCAACACACCATAAATAATGTGATTAGATCACAAAATGGATCATTCTAATCCTTTGGCAAATTTTTCCTAAGTAAGAAAAACTCCAACAAAACCTCTCAAATTATTATAGAGATACTAATATTTATACTATAATAGTGATAGTATTTTGATTAATATTTCTAATAAGATTAGTATGTTGTATAAGGAAAAACCGGTTTTGGTACTAGCATACTCAAGTTTCGGTTTCATTAAGGGGTGTCTTGGTGCATCACAAAGGAGGTGTTCTTGTTGAATACTTGGAGGATCATCCTTGCATATTATTTGGACCGTGTGTAAGGGCCCGGATCTCCTTATTTCCGCATTATTTATAACATGCATAAGATCTAAAGTTTGTTTAATTAAAATGTTAATTAAAATCTTATTAGTATGACTAAAATAATTAGATTATGAGACATCTAAACCTAACAATTGGTATCAGAGCAACTAGGTTGTTTGCATGCTTTCCGTTTTATTTTTACGGAGTTATTAAGATGACAAAATAAAATTGATATTTCGTTTAAGTATATGATATGACCGAAATAATTTTTGCATGAATACCTACTGATTCTAAATTTTTTTTAGGATATTTGGAATATATTTTGCATATATATTGTTCATTGGTATTTTATTTTTCGGTTTTATTGATTTTTAATGGTTAAAAATTGTTTAGTTTGGGAAAAATAATTAAAATCATCTTTTGGCCGAGATTTTTCAGTATGTTTTCACATGTATATCCTATGTTATGAATATGAATTTTCGTAAATTATGGACTTATAATACATGAGATATGAATTTTAAATGTTAAAATGCAATAAGATGAATAAAAATGGGTTTGTATAGTTATATTTGGAATTTGACAATAAAAATTTATGAGTATGTCACATGCAATATTTAAAATGTATGCTAAAGTTTCCAGAAATTTATCTCATATATTGCATTATTATAGATTTTTAATGTAAAAATCGAGTAATTAGTGACATTATTTCGACTTTAATAGTTTAAGTTGCAATTTGGCCAGAAAAATTTAACACGATGTCATATATATTATTTCCAGCATGTATAAAAATTTCGAGATTTTTATCTAATTTTATGCTTGAGAAATAATTTTAAAGGTTAAAATTGTACGATATATGACGAAAATCGTTAAAATTTGCAATAGTTGTTAAAATGGCCGAAAAATTTAACCCATAATAGTCATATATGATATGTTCATCACCATATATTTCTTGGGAGCCAAAAGTTTCTGATTTTATTTAATTTTAATTTGTTAAAAAGTTGCATTTAAAATTGGATAAAAAGAGTCATGTATTTAAAATTTCGGCTCATTGGGCAGTGTTCCATTTAATTTTCTGTCCATTTCATGTTCTTAAAGTGTTTTGGAAAGTGTAAAAATATTATTAGTATTTTATTTGCATTTATGGAGTTAATTATTTAATTTTCCGACTTAAAATGCTCGTTTTACGTATTATTTTTGAAATAAATATTAAAACCGTATAAATACTACTCCCTCCTATTCAACATAACCTTCCCTATTTCCTTTTTCGTCTATTCACAATACCTTTCCTATTTCCTTATTTAGTAAAGTTTTTATACATATTTTAATCACCTCACCCCACCAATCCACCATACTCATACTTTATACTTATTTTAATCACCTTACTCACAACAATTACCCCACAATACATACCCTCTATCCAATTACCCAACCCCACACCAATACTTTACCATATAATAATCCCCTCCTTATTCTCCGTGTCTTCCCCAAATAGGGAATGTTATGTTGAATAGGAGGGAGTAATATTTTAAAGTTCTGAAATTTTAAGAACATTCTAGAATTTTCAAAATTTGAATTTTGAAATTTTCGAAATTTTTACGACTCTTTTGGATTTTTATATTATTTTTCCCGTAAAACCGAGTAATACCGAACAATATAAAATATATTAAGTTAAGTCATGTTCAAAGTTTGAGTAAGACTAAATTTTGAAACCTAAATGAGTTGGGATGATTAACATAAGAATGAATACCGATTCATATAGTGCATAGTGTTGTTAATCGTTAAAACACGCGATTCCATAAAAAGTGAGGTATACGATGACTATTTATTTAAATAGGACGATTTGGCTTAGGGTTTGCATGATAGTTCATATATTCATAAGCATTGCATATTTTATTATGAATGTCATGATTTATTTACGTAATTTTGGGAATTATGTAATTTACTTAGTATGGCCTTAGTTTTTAATCGGTATTTCCCGTAATGTAAGGGGTTACCGATTCGGTTGTAATTCTGTGATCTCGTATCACCCAATTGTAATTTATTTCTATTTTATAATGTATAAAGTAGACTAGAAAAGTTGCAATTTTTGTAAATTCCGGAGATCCGTGAAGACGGTGCCATTCGGAAAGGAGTTCCGACCAAGACGGTGCTTACCTTGGGAAGCGTGCCTCGTGAAGTTCAAGGGACCAAAGGAGTTGGTTTCCGAATTTGTACTTTTATTATTTTTTTTCTAGGAAAGGTCATACTAGGGTTTATTTTATGCTTTTATTTTGCTTTATATGTTTGCATGCATAGCCAAATCGTCATATATCATGTCATGCTTTTCATTCTGCGCCTTCAGCATAAGACATGATAGAACCTCCGTACATAAAACGAACAGGTAAGGTGATAGAGGATCTCCCTGTCGTAGTCCTCTAGTAGGGATAACGCGATCAGTTGGTAATCCATTAATTAAGATGTTATATGAGACTGTTGTACACATTTCATAACTAAGTTCACCATGACATTGGAATCCCCAAAGAAATCGACACCGCCCGGATGAAATTCCAACTCAACCTATCATATGCTTTGCTCATATCAGCTTTCATAGCCAGGTAACTATGCTTTCTTGATTTATCATTCATGATTTTTGTCATAATCTCATGAGCAATCAGAATGTTGTCCGAAATAGCTCTTGTAGGAACAAAAGCATTATGAAAAGGTCCCACCATAGTGTTCATAAAAGGTTTGAGCTTATCTGTGATACATCTCGTCACAATCTTCATACTAACATTACAGAGACTGATAGACATGTAATGTTCAGCTTTTTCCGAATTATCAATCTTAGGAATTACCACAATGAAGGTTCGATTCATTTCATTGAGCATATAGCCGGTGTTAAGAATTTCAAGTACCGCTTTTGTAACTGAATGCTTAACAGTATGCCAACATTTTGGATAAAATATTGTAGGGATACAATCAGGTACAGGAGACTTTAATCCCCCTAATTGAAAAACAGCCGTCCTTACTTCCTTAGCAGTATATAGAGCACTTAAAATATCCGCTAAATCTGACTCAATTTTCCTACCATTGGGTATACAATCAAAAGTTTCCTCGTGCTCGATCCAGAACGAATTGAAACTTCATTGTTGTTTTCCAACTTCGAATAAATTCTGGAATATAGAATTAAATTCCTTACCAATTTTTCCTTGGTGTAAAAGTCCATGAGGCGTCTTTAAGCTTTATTCCCTTTATGATATTTCTTCCTCTTCTCCCTTTGACCCAGTTGAAGAAAATCCCCATCCCCATCCCATTTCATTTTAGCCCTTTGCCTCCAATAAATAGCCCTATTCTTTGCAAGTCAAGCAACTGACTATGAGTTTCGTTATAATTTTGTAAATTACCATCCGAAAAAGAAGAGTCCAAATGTTGATGCAATTGAGTATCAAAATTAGACCATTGGTAGTTCATTTCCTTTTTCCTATTCATCGACCATGCCTTCATTTGTGTACGTGTATTTTGGATTTTCCTACATAAAACAAAAGCTTTTGTTCCATTGTAAGTCTTTTTCCATGTTGTCTTTATTAGCTCCATACATTCTTTATTTTCCAGACATCATGCTTCTAACTTATACGTTCTTTTCCCGTAGGTAACAAGAAAATCGATGTCCAGAATTATTGGTGTATGATCCGAGAACTGAATAGGTAAGTGTAATTAACCTTTATTAGGATAGACGTTCATCCAATCGTGCGATCCATATGCTCTATCCAGTCGTTCAAACAAGAGACCTCAGTCCTGTCTCTTATTACACAATGTGAATCTTGGTCCTTTAAACGGAATATCCATCAGGCACAAATTAGTCTTCCATTCCACAAATTTGGAGAGACCTTTAATTTTAGTAGAAGATCCACCACATTTATCTTAGGAATATTCAACTTGATTAATGTCTCCAAAGATAAAGAAAGGCCTATCCAAGGATTGTAACCATTCTAATGATTCTTCCCAAACCTTGCTCCTTCGAGCCAGAAATGGTTCACCGTAAAAAAGACACAAATACCAGAAACTGCATCCTCCTTCATTAACTTTGAGGATCAAAAAGTTTTGAGAGATCACAACAACATCAAAAAGAGATTTATCCCGAAAACCCACCCAAAGTCCCCCCCCCCTAGAACCATCAACATCAATACCATAACTACAAACAAAACCTAAGGACCTAAACCAAGTCTACTAGATTCGTTTTTGATTTTTGTTTCTGATAAAAAAGAAAATCTAAAAACATAGAACTACACACTGCTTTTATTTTCAGAATTACAGGGGCAAGCGGATCACATAGACCCCTACAATTCCATGCAAGACCCTTCATGTGACTGAAGGGAGTTGAGTAAGGTCAACTCCCGCAACACCCTTTTCCTCTTCTGAAGATCCAGTAATCACTTTCGCATCTACCACCGAGATACGGAAAGATGGCCTTTGGACAATTCTCACATTCCCTTCATCTTGCTCAAAATTAGATTCCTGACAACATATTGCCAATTCCATTCTTTCACCCATCTTACCCGTGTACTTACTACTAGCACAATCATCTTCAACACAGTCAACTTTCTTCATCCTTTTAATCAAACCACTACGTAAATCCACCTCATCCATAAGGTCAGAGAATGAATACTCATTACCCTTTAGTTGGTCGATGTCTGTCTCCGAGAAATTCTTCCTTTTGCCCAAGTAGCCATGAAAATTTTCCATACCATTCCATGATTTGCACTTTACATAAATTCCCATATGGTTTTGTTTCATTCCAGCCTACCCTTCATGAAGTACCCCAAGCCCAGAATTCACATCATCCCAAGTTATCGAATCCGGACTTCCACCTGAGGACAACATATGTGCTTGGAATTGAAAATTCAGATTGTCTAATTCTTCGCTTAAAAGAGGTGACTCATCATTCACATCCAAATAGGTCGACTCATCAGATAAAACTTCCAAACTTAGAACCCCACTTGGTATATTATGAACAACATAATTTGGTGGAGTAAATTCTCCATAATGCCAATTAGGATCAGATTGGCTTGCATGCACACGTGAGAGAGTCCATGGAATGTGGGGAATGACAGGAAACCCCTCAGGAATATTAAATCCTTGATTCAGGCCTTCATCATGATCATAAACTCGTGCCCTACCCAAACTTGACTGCAACCTATTAGCAATTGAATGTGAAATTTCTAAATCAACATCAACCAACGCAGTGGGGTTCTTATTCCTCCACACATTATAAGGATCCGATGCTGCTAAGTTGATTGCTAAGATCATTCATTGCTCTAGAAATATTAGTGGCTTGTTGAACCCGTTGTTGAGCATTGCCCTCCAAATCCATCCAACCTGGAACATGATTTTCACTCCCTTTAGCTCCTTCGTCTACAACAGCTGGCAGTCCCAAACCCAAGTTTAGGCCCATCCGCTCTACATAATTATTTTCATTCACATTCTGCATGTTAATCTCCTCTAGGACACTTTCAATCACATGCAGCCCATTAACTGTAAAACCTCCATTAACCATTGGATCATCATTCATACTTGTATACATCTCCTGATTTTGATCTGCATGAGAGGCTGGTGAAGGTGGTGGTCGCCTAGAGATGACAATCTCACTCTGACCCTGTGGATATCCATCCACCCGAAATTAAATGGGTGGGATATGGATGCTGATTTTTTTACAATTTAGGGTGTGATATGGATATGGGTGAATTTAGGGTGGGGTATGGATTATGGTCTATCACCCGCTTAATCACCCGGTGGATATCCGAAATTAATAAGTACAATTATTTTTCTTAAAAAATATTAATAAATATTTTGATTAAAAAAATACTTTCAATTTGTAAAGTTCTTTTAAAATAAAGTTAAAAACTACTCACTAATGTTTTGTTGCACATTTTGTTTATGGGTTTGTATAACTTGTGCAGATTAATTTCGGTTGTAAATTATAAAACTGTAAGTCCAGTAAACAGGATTTAAAATTATGTTCATTTTTCTCAAAAAACTATGTAATCTGGAATTGTTTGGTAATGTACGCTTTAAATTTTATCGTCTTAGGTGTATATTTTTTATATAATCGCCTTTAAATTTATGAGCGTGAAAATATCCAACGAGTGCCCACTTCATCTGCTTCATCCGGTGGATATGGATATGGATGGACGGAAAAATATTAAAAGGATAAGGGTGGGATATGGATAACCACAAATTAAATGGATATGGATATGGATATGGCTCCACCCCATCCATATCCCACCCGTTGCCATCCCTAGGTGGTGTTGCTGGAAAGACAACCGACCCAGTAAAGGGTTGTTCTCCATTTCTATATCTTCTCCCTGGGAAAACTCTCCCTCCCGGTGTAATCTCCAAATCAAAATCAACTATTCGTTCCACAAAATAGTCTGCTGGAGCAACTCTACCCCCTTGATTGCCAAGCCTCACTCTTGAAGTAACGTATCTAGTAGTATTAGGCAAAGCCGTTAAATCCAAGTTAAACATACCATAATCATAACTTGTTTGATATGCGGCAAAACCCCTATCAATGACACGCTCCAATAAACCATTCACATCTAACATAACATCTAAATTGTTCTCCCGACACCTTGAAACCTTGTGACCAATCTTTCCACAACAAACATAGTACTGTATTTAAATACTTTCTCATATTTGAATTGGATCCAAACCAAGAATCCCTCATTAGTCATTAGGAAACAGCCTGACATCAAAGGTTTATCAAGGTGTATGCAAACCCTAATACGCAAGTAGTCATGAGGTGGTAAAACATCGAATTCCTCTACTTGAAACTGGTCTGCCATGATATGCCCCAAAGCATTTGCAGTATTCATCGTTAAAAATTCAAAAGGGAGACCACATGCACGCACCCACAGACATGCATATGGAAATCTAATAGTACGAGGGACACATCCCTCCCTCCATCTAGCTAGTACTATCATATCCCCCTTAAAATTAACCACACTTTTATCCATTAAATCATACATGTCTTGAATGTCTTTACAGTGAAACACATAAATATCACTCATCCGAAAAGCAGTAACAGGTCCCCTATTTAACCATTGGTCGCACATGTATTGATTTAAAACAATAGGTTCAAATAACCTATAATCCAGCAAGTAACCAAGCAGACAGTGGGACCAAAACTCAGTGGAAGAAGAGAGTAGTTCTGGGCTAAGAGAAATAACTGATCCAGCCCTAGGGAATCTCCAATGAGGATGGCCTCATCAGGAAGTTGTATATTTTCATTCAAATTTTGCCTAAAATACCACTGTTGCCCTTCGTAAGGGAAGTTTGCCGCCCCTTGATTCCTATATTCAGAACTATTCAACTCAACATAATTCCCCTCCACCCCTTCATTAACATTTTCATTAGCAGTGAAACCATAGTTATTTGCATGATGGTTATCACTAACAAACTGATTACTAAAGTAGTCCGCAGCAGGCGTCCTACCTTGTTCATATATTCTATTCTCATCATTAACAAATTGATGAGATGATTGATTATTTTCCTCCCCTGCATGTCCAACCCCACCTTCATCCATATGAATATCGGTAAATGTCTCAGCATCCCCTTCCTTTTCTATAAAATATGTTGGGTTAATATTTATATTACTAAGGCCCTGTTCTTTTGGACTTCAAGTCACTTAACTTAAGTTCACTTCAAATCCTATAAGTTCAGTTCAGTTCCTATAAGTTCAGTTCAGTTCCTATAAGTTCAGTTCAGTTCAGTTCAGTTCCTATAAGTTCAGTTCAGTTCATATAAGTTCAGTTCAGTTCACATAATAAACTCAATTAAGAAAAGTTATATACGGAGTATTATTTTTAACAACCGATACAAACATATTATTCGATACACGTCATTTATAAAAAAAAAACAACTCATTAATAATTTACCCGTCTTTTAATCTCTAATTAATGTCAAACTATCATCCTCATTAATGCCAAAAAACAACAACTCATCATACGACGTCCTCACCCTCACCAATTGTCACTCCCATTAATCAGTTTCTTCATCACCATTGTTAGAGAAAATAAATGGTTAGAGAAAATTGTAATAGTGAATTATTTTTATCGTAATGTAATTGTAGTATAATGTATGAACTATGAATAAACCATTATATATAAAGTTGAAAATATTTTAAACTGCCTTGTGTTTTAGACTAATATTTTATCAATGTCATCGATCTATTGGATAATAATAATAATAATAATAATAATAATAATAATAATAACAACAACAACAACAATAATAACAATAATAATAATAACAATAATAACAATAATAATAATAATAATAATAATAGTTAACTTAAATTAAAATAAAGTTAATTAAGTTCGGATTTTATAAATTCAGTTCAGATCCTATAAGTTAAGTTCAGTTCAGATCCTATAAGCTCAGTTCAGTTCAGTTCAGTTCCTATAAGTTCAGTTCAGTTCTTATAAGTTCAGTTCAGTTCCTATAAGTTCAGTTCAGTTCCTATAAGTTCAGTTCAGTTCAGTTCAGTTCAGATCCTATAAGTTCAGTTCAGTTCAGTTAAGTTTCAGTCCAAAAGAACATACAGGGCCTAAGATTAGAAGATTCCGGGGAAAGTCCCTGATGACATGAACACTTATGAGATTGAGATTGCATTGGGTTTTTTGTTGTTTTTTAAACGAAAAAGATGAAAAAGGTTTAGATTTTGTTTTGTTTTTTTAGGTAAAAGTTTTGTTTTTTGGAGAGAGGTTTTTTTGTTTGGCTTTGAGATTGCTGATGTGCATCCTTACACCCGCTTCTATATAGACAAAAGGAAAGCTTTTCCCAAAAGATTTTCCAAATCTCAAGAAGAAACAAGCTTCATCAAGTGACTGGGCAGCAAAAAGGCTGCATGCAAGGGATTAGGGGTGGTCAATAGTGCGGGTCGGTCGGGTCCGGGACGGGTCGAGGGGCGGTGCGGGTTCAAGGTATGGCGACCTGGACACGGCCCGGGGTTAGGGCTGGTCCGGGACGGGTTGGGCCCGGTTCCTGGGAAGTGTAACCCGGACCCGGCCCGGGGTGGGTTGGGGGCGGGTCTGGGGGCGGGTTAAGGCGGATCTTGGGCGGCTCTACGGGTCAGCTTCCGGGCCGGGCTCCAGAAATAAGACCCGGACCCGGTCCCTTCAACCATCCGGGTCGGGCCGGGTTTGGACCCGGGTAAGGCGGGCCGGGTCAGACACGGGTCCAGTGGCGGATCGGTTCCGGGTTGCCAATACCGATCCGCACTCTTGACCAACACTACAAGGGATTGACCAGCTTCCAACGCACGAAATAATGATTACTATTATTGGAAGCAGCAAACCCGGGAGACGAAGAGTTTGTTTTTTTGTAAAAAGAAGAAAAAAACATCTCTCTTTTTTTTTTTTTTTTTTTGACAGCAGTAAAACAAAAGATCTTAGCTACATGATGGACTTAGCAAGATTGTGAGCAATCTTGTTAAGACCTCTAGGAATATAACTAATGCAAAAACAATGAAAAAACGGGAGAATAATCTTGATATCATTGATAATTCCATCAATCTGATGTGAGGATTTCTCAGCCCCAGCAAGTTGGAACAGAAGTAGGAGACAGTCAGAAGACACATCCAGATGACGAACATTATTCGACCTAGCCCATTTAACGACCAAGAGCAAACCCCGAGCCTCAGCCTGAATTGGGGATTCCGCTTTAAACCCAACAGCAAAGGGAACATGCCCATCACCACCCGGATCAAAAACAGCCCAACCCGCAGATGCCTTTAAACTCGGAACCCAGCAAGCATCAACCTTAACCCTTGTAGCATTACACGTAGAGCTACCCCTGACAAGGAAGAAAGGAAAAAAATTCCTAATAGAAGTCTTAACCATGTCAGTTCCGTGAGAAAAAAGAAGAAGGTCGGAAGAGGTAGGGTCATGAGAGGCACGGTCCGCCGCCTGGGCCAACTCCGTAGCGGATTTATGAAGCGCAAAGAAAGCCGTAGGGACAAAAGGTTTACGGCTAAAAATCATCTTCAATCTCACACTCCAAATACACCAAAGCATGGCAATGAAAGAAATAAGGAAATCATTAGAGTCCTTACTCAGGGTAAAGGAGAGTGAGATCCAATCCATCAACCAGTCCTTTAGGCTAATGTAGGAGACATTATCAATATGAATCCCCATGGAGGACGCAAGCCAGAGGCGCTTAATGATATCACAATCCCTGAAAAGATGTTCAAGAGTTTCAAGAGACTCATCCTTCTGACAGAAAGGGCAAAACCAATCAGCTCCCAAATTACGTTTAGCAAATTCAGATCCAACCGAAAGGGCACCAGCGATGATTCGCCAGATAAGGATCTTCCATTTGTTAGGACCCGGAAGTTTCCAAAGCCTTCGCTTACAAAAAAGTTTGACCCTATCATTAGCTCTATCCAAATCTTTCCTTGAGCAACTGGTGGACAAATGATCATTCAAACAGATAGCATAACCAGATTTAACAGAGTAGATACCATTCTTGGTGAAGTTCCAGATCATCTCGTCCTCAATGATCGATTCACAAATCGGAATAGCAAAGATCTTATTAGCCCAAGTCTCATCAAAGAGCTCCTCAACCAAATCAACATTCCAATCCAAAGAAGATGAGATAAGATCCCCCACCGTCCAGTGAAGAGTATGAACTGGCGAGGGAAAGCCAAACCTAGTAATACGAGGTGGTTGACAGCCATTAATCCAACCATCATCCCAAATTTTCAAGGAAGAATTCACCCCAATTTTCCAACCAGCACCTTTCAGAATAACCTTCGCACCCTCCATAATACTACGACAACCCCAAGAAGTATTACCCACAGGTTTAAGTTCAGGGGTAACACCCTGTGCATTCCTCTTGAAAATCTTGTCATAGAAGACACGGCTAACAAAAGAGTCCCTCTCAGCCATGATCTTCCATGCAACCTTACCCAAAAGTGCTTTATTCATGCAACCAATATTCCTGATACCAAGACCTCCCTCCGATTTTGGAAAACTGAGAAAATTTCTACTTGCCCAATGGATCGTTTTCTGAGATCTCACCCCAGCCCACCAAAAATGTGACAAAATCGAGTCCAACTCTCTTGTCACACTTACCGGTAATTTGAAATCGATAGAACGAAATTAGAAATGGTGGACAAAACAGAGGAGATCAAAGTTAACCTCCCAGCAGCAGAAAGGAAAAGAGAGTTCCATGACGAAAGGCATTTCTTGACTTTCTCGATAATATTTTCAAAAATCAGTCGTTTAGACCTTCCAAAATCCGTTTCAATCCCAAGATATCGACCAATACCATTATTGTTGATAATACCAAAAGACCGTATCCCCTTCTGAACATTGGCCATAGTAGTACTCGGACTAAAGAGGATGCCTGATTTGTTATTATTAATATACTGCCCCGAGACATGACAGTACGAAGACAGGATAGCACGTAGTCGATTGTACGCATCATTCTTATCTTTTAAAAAGAAGATGGAATCATCCGCAAAAAATAAATGAGAGATGGCAGAGCCTCCTCTAGATAGCCGAATCCCCGTAAGATCCCCGGATTCCATAGCAGCACAAACATTATATGAAAGTATTTCCATGCAAAGAATGAAAAGGTACGGTGATAGGGGGTCACCCTGACGAATACCACGCGATGCCTTAAACTGTTGTAAAGGTGATCCGTTCAAAAGGACTTCATATGACACAGTGAAAAAAAAAAAAAAAACATCTCTTAAAGAGAGGATTTCTCTAAAATTTTAGATTGTGATTTGTGAAGCAAAAGTGTTGATAAGTTAACTATATGTATCAATTTCGTGCATGAGAAGACATGTTGTAGATACACGTATATGTTGTACCTATGAAATTGTGATATTTGTATTTACAACTCCGACATGTTTTTCACCAATGTATTTTGTCTACTCAAAAATCGCATCTAGTTGAAACACTCCGGCATGTTTTTTCCCGCACACCAAATAGACTGCGCGAATATAATGTGGCTGTTGCATAATGAATGTCTGCTTAAGGGAAATGACTGCTGAATAACCAACCATTCATTTCCTATCCCACTTTCAAAATGTGCACCGAGCTACATGAATGTTTCGAAAAGACACGATTCCTAAAACTGGCTCGTGGTTGACGACACAGTTCGGGCAGCTCTGTAAGCTCTCAATTAGGTACGCCATAGGCTATTTGAAAGAAAGAAACAAGTTACGTGATCATACTGGGGGGCTCCTAATTCTGCCCTACTCAACTTAAGAAACCCACTCTCCTAGAAACTGATGGGGACTTCCAACACGTAAACACGATGTACCAAATCTTTGGAGACCGGCACCATTTGCCTACACATTGAAGCTTGACAAAGTCCCGTGTTAAGAATGTAATACTTCATTTGAAGTTTATAAGTTTTCAGTTCTCTTTTGTTTGATTTTCATCTTGTTCTTGGAAAAAGCCGGAAACCTATCTTGCGAGAAAGCTATATGATGGCAGGTCTTCCAGCCGTGTTAGATCTTCGAGCAGCAATTCCCTCTCTAGCTGACGACGAGTAGCTTTCATCACCGACTATTACAAAACAAAAATTGAGAACACATTAATAAATGTAATGGACTGACACTGAGCAAGCAAACTGATAGCGATGAAAGTTCTCATTCAAAAGCAATGGGGGTTCTCATTGTTGACTAAAAAATAATGCAATCCTGGTAACATAACGCGTGGTTTAACAGCAAAAGCTTATGTAGCCGCTAAGAAGATAACGCTTCGGTTAGATAGTTCTATGAAGCAATGTGTTTGTTACCACATGATATATTGACAAAGTATGAAGTTAATTGTGTAAGAACTCACATTGAAGTCCATGTATGAGGCATGCATCTGAAGCCATTGGTGATCAAGCAGCTTAAATGTGATGCAATACAGTAGATCAAAGGCCGAATCATTCTCTGCCAAAAGAGAAGTCAGTTGTTCTTAGTAAAAGTCATTATCTGACAATAAGGTTCGTGCTATGAGGGAGCAGGTGGAATTACCAGCAAGAAACTTCACAAAAATTGCTCCAACCAGCGTTCGTGGCTTGACTGCATGATGATCATAGAATTAGCAAGCTTTGAGTTAAAAAATGATCTCGAAGGAAGTCTCATAAGGTAGATATAATAATCTCAAATAGACAACTAGGGTGCACATAAGTTGTTCGAACAGGGGAAAAAGTAAAATTGCAAGGAACTACCTAGTGAAGGCAAAAACATTATTATAAACCATCCTCGAGCGAAATATAGTTAAGTGGTTGCTTACAGCCTTTCATCAAGCTGATTCATGTTTGATTCAAACTATTATAATGTACTACCTTACTTGTATACATTTCTAGAATGTGTGAAGAATTCAGAAGAATGTAAACAACCTATTGGAGTGGAACAAGTAATAGATTTGTGAACAATCTATCTAACCGAAATTTAGTAAAATATATCACAATGAATAAAGAGGCTTCCCAAATGCTACTATCAATAAAAAATACTCGATGGATGGAGAAAAAAGGCAGTCTGATTGTATTTCGCAAAACCAAATCAAAAGTGAGATTGGGTGACCAAGTTCCATAAAGACATCATCTAGACCATGTTGAGGTAGAGAGGATGTTGCTAAATGTAAGGGACAGCACATGGCCTTTGACACAATATTTGAACAAGTCAATCTCATTTGAGAAAGAAAGCTGCACACCTGCTTCTAAGTCCAGCATTTGGATCAGCATGAATGTGATATTCACACCTGCTACAGCAAATGGGTATTCCCACATAGCTCTATCACCTTCCTGCTTGCGCAAAAGATCCTGAAAAGATTTCTGGATCATGCCGACCCAATTATCCATGTAAGTGCACATATAATATATATTCAACAAAAGGGAAATACAGTTCACAAATAAAAAAACTGCACCCATGCTCAGCTATTTTAGGGGGTGGAAAACTAATGCTTTTGCTTACAGTGATGATCCAAAAGTCATACATATGTACAAAAACATAAAGTGTCGCACTAGTGGACACAAGTAAACGAAAATTAAGAATCCGGTGCAACATAAATCATTTATATATCTGCCCAACTAACAGACAAGAAGTATACTTTATGTTACAAAAATCAAGTCAGAGTTCAAGCATAACCCGTTATGAAATGGATTTCCCTTCTATAAGCAGTTCATACATTCAAACACAAATCAATAACTTCTTTGATGAATACTGATCGCAGTATGGGTGACGCGTATCCATTCAGTCTTATTATATCAGCTGGAAATACTTTCGGCAAAAAAAATTGTCAAGCAGGCAGCTGGTAGACCGTAGGCATTCACCTAACATTAAACAGTCTGTGTAACACAGTAACAAGAAAAAACATTCACGTATCCTTGCACCCAGCCACCATACTTTCAAAATAAGCCATTATTGCTTATATTACAGCATCTGGAAAGCGTAGAATCAAGTAACATTCCAAAACCACTCGTCACTTGTGCAATAACATTCTAGCCGGCGTGTATCCACAATTTTTAAGCACGTAATTAAGCAATATCTTATCTTACTAAGGGCTCTAGTGCAATCGTCTAATACTACTACTATTAAGAATAACATTCCTAGCTACAAGACATTGCACTTGAAAGTAAAATCAGCAAGCAAAATACTAACGAAAAAAGGTTGGTTCAATAGAGTAGACGTTTAGAATTACTGAGTCTCAATGATCTGAAAACAGATAGAAAAGAAAAGAATAGCATTGAGAACATACCGGGAAGGTTCTAGCAAAAAACAGAAGATTTTCCAGAGAGATGAAGCCACCACCCCTGTCGTGCATAGCAGGTTTAGTAACCACAAAAATTTAGCAAGACGGAAGACCATAATAGAAGAATGCTAAATACCTGAAGTCTGTGGACGGATCCTTTCCCTGCCATCCCATTTCCTTCCACTGTTCTGATATCAAACCACGCAGTTCTTCACCAGGAAATGCGGCCTTCCACAAGCCTTTCAAAGCGTCCTAAATAATTTTGCACGATGAAGGAAAGAAATGTAAACAGCAACCTTAAGATTCCTTACTGTTTTTAAGTAAGATCTTTCAGTATGAGAACGTGAGCACATAAAAGATGTCACAAATTGTGTATAAACTAGACCACAAATCTACAACTATACACCCAGATTTGGGATTAGAGGGCGTACCTGGTGTTCAGGGTTAGAACTATCATAAGGAACATCTATGCGGTTCTGTAGTTGCTGCAAGCACTCCTCCTGACAGGATGCAAAAAAAAAAAATACTCAGAAATCCATAGCAGCTACCGAGAAGAAGAGGCAGTGATTTCTAGTTCTGAAATGAGGCAATACTTTACAAATGTCTCCTCGTTAGAATGTCTAAAAGCATATCCAGAAAAAGAAGACAGAATAAGGGCAAATACAGGCGCCAAGCCAACATTCTAGATGCAGGTACACACAAAATCTGCTTCATAAGCATATAGGTAATCGAAAATTAAGTCTGATTGAAGTTCTTAAAACAACACATCAATTAAAATCTCATTAGGAGGTAAAGGACTAAAGGCACAAATGATGCCAATAAATCACATCTGAAAACACCCTGAAGTAGAAAGACGGTCAATAAGGAAGGCTGTAACTTAAATTTTTGCATCTTTCTAAGGCAAAAACAATCTCAACATATCCATATCAATATCAGTTTAATGACAACCTTTTCCTATATTGACAACTAGGGGGCAGCTAATTTAGATCGGGGAAATAGAGCATAGAACCATAAATCTGTAAATGGTAGTTTACCGGGAGGTTCAAAAAGGTATATTAAATCGATAAAATGAAAAAAAAAATGCATTGATCAGCTGCTTAATCTCACATAAATAACCTGAGTTGGAGTCAGATCAAAAGACGGCCGAGCGTCACTGTCTCTTCTCTGAGCGCACACACATGAAAGACCTCGGCCTAGCCATGCTGCTGAACCTGCAACCTCAGCTGTAACAAACATAAGAACAAGCATGTTAATAAACTCCAATGTTCAGTTATTCACACAATCACATGCCATTAATAAGCTTGTAGGATTGACTCAGCATGTTAATCTAAAGCAACTAAAAGAGAAATCAAGCATTTATTTATCCGTAAACTCAAATGATTTCATCATTTCAGGAAAGATATGAAATGCAGTAGGCAAACATTTGGGAGCTTGAAACCATGAGAAAACACACTACAAACAGCCAAATCACCGTTTCTATAAATGGCCAAAGGAGGATGCAATTGATCCATATCTTTCACTCAAAATTTCTACACAATGAGCTGAAAAACTACCGTAACACCTCACTTTTCAAACTTCGTCAAATCAACTTTTCGAGAAATACTACTCTACTAAAGCGATCAGTGCAAATTGCAACAGCCAGAAGTTACTAAGTTAGGACAGGTAGCCTACCAAACAATGACAATCTTCAGAAATTAATAACAATGACAATAGGATATTACTTTATGACTCGGCAAAAAAAATCGACAAACGAACGTGAGCGCCAACATTATCAAGACCTAAGTCAAAATGCTGAATTTTCCATATCTTCCAATCATCCAGCTAACTCACAGCTCTCTCTACTATATAATTATTACTCAAATACTTAACAAACTTGCAACTATCCTATAACAATATAGCAACTAGCAGCTCAATTCACTTCATTTTCATATAATCAAACTAAATTAGTAAACGTACAGCAACAACATATTAAATTATTTTTAAAATGCATATTGCATCATTTCTTCATAATTTTTACAGTTTATTAACAATAAAATAAATACGAAATCAAAGCGAAAAAATTACCGGAATTCGAATGATAAGCAACACCGCGGTCCAATCCTTGCGAAATCCGTCGCACCGCAACAAATGAACCTCCTCCGCCACCGCCTCGGTCGTCCATTAGTGTACAAAATTAATTGAACCAAACAGACTCTCTAATAATCCGAGAAAACGTCGAAAGTGTTCGAAAACACGCTGATACTTTCTTCTATCACTACGTTATATCGCAATTACTCAAGAGAGAGAAAAATGATAGAATCAATGGCGGAAAAAAAGGCGAAAATGAACAGACATGTAACAAACAAAACGGACAAAATAGTGCGGAAAAACGCCGATCTCGAACAGTGAAAGGAAGAAAGAAGCGTGAAGAACAAGAAAAGATTTCTTGAGGAAAGAGAGAAAGGGAGAAAGCTAGGGTTTCGAGATCTGCAAGATTGTCGCCATGGATGTTGTTGCAAACTATATTATCTCTCTAAAAAAATCGAGTGCTTCCTGTTTCGTCTGTGTTTGTTTGTTTGTTTGTTTGTTTGTTTCTCTCTCTTAATCTAGGGAGAACCTCGAATAGTTTGTTATTCGGGACAGCGTGATATTTGAGTGGATTTTATTTATCTTTTGCAATTTTGCTACTTTGCTCTGCAACAGAAAGGCGCCTTTGTATCATGGAAATATATCATATGGAACAACTTGCTAAAAACAATGTGCACCCTATTACTACTTTTGTTATTCCGTCCGTCTTACTTCTAACGGGTGTGAATACATTACAAATTTCGGATAATCGTACTTTGTAATTGACCATATATTATATGTGTTAGAATAATCACATCTCACAATGATAGTGAAAGATGGAAGATCGTTTTTATAAGTAGTACGAGACCTTTTGAGAATGAGTCCAAAATTTAAATCCATGAAAACGTGACCCAAAGCGAACAATATCGTACTATTATGGACAATAGACATGCACTGAAACAACAAAAGGCCAACAACAGGTATTTCCGCTTCCGCATAATAAGTGAAATCAGAGCCTAAGGTTTAAGGACACGTGGGTTCAATACAGCGGACTGTTTTCAAATCTTAAATCCATGGGTGGTACGTTGGTGAAGGGTGACTTACATTGTAAGTCACGGAACAACTCCTTGCCCGAGGTTAGATCCAAGGCTAAATAGATGAAAGGCACCATAGATCTTATGGGATAAAGAGTTGTTTAGGACTTCTGAAAGTGGCGGATTCAATCCAGCGTATATTGGAGACACAAGAGTTCGATATGCATATATAACACATTCTCAAGTGAGACACATACAAGGACATGCGGTAGAACCAAGAGCATATGAGGGCACTCAACCACACAGTGACATGTGGTGTAGACATGGCTCGATAGCATGATGTGTCGGTTAAATGGAGGTTATCAAGACTTACTGATGTTAAGGGTGTCTAGAAGTTGAGGCTGCGAGGAGTGGAAGTTCTCCATAAAGGTTAAGGTCTGAGTGAACATGATAGTCCTTGGTCTGAGGGGATGATTGTTAGGTTCAAACTCATATTTCATATCGATAGATAGAGTGTAAATATGAAAGATCATTTTTATAAGTGTTCACAAAATAAATAGCATGAGACGTTTTGGAAAGATGTCCAAGAGTAAATACCTCAGAATTTGACTCAAAATAGATAATTTCGTACTTTATGAGCAATGAACACTAAAACTGTAGAAAATTTAACAATAGGCATTCACGCTTTCACATAACAATACATAACAATACGATATCTTTTACGTACTATTTTTTTTATCTAAAGTAGACTTTTTAGTGTACTTTCTTTTGTATAGTTTTTGACTTTAGGTAATGCCTTTTTAAAAAGTCCACTAAGCTTTCTAAATAGCAGTGATTATGTAGCTACTACCTAGTAATAGTAGTCCTTGAAAAGTTAATCTGCCTCATTAGGAGGCATGGGCATCTTTAAACCTTGTGTTTATGATTAATGCAAAGGATGTTTTCATTCTAGTAATTACGTCTTAAGACGGTTTCACATTGTAAGATAGTTATGTTATGTAAAAAAAAAAACAACTTATTTATAAGCAATAAATAAATATTTTTTATAAAAATGTGCATATTATCCTTCAGTATGAGACCTATTTATTCCGAAATTTGTGTTTATATATATTTATTTATATTTTCTAAAAAGTGGGAATGTATAATATTGAATGCACAAAAACTTGTATAAGACCGTCGCACGTGCGACCAGTTAACAAGTGACCACATTGTGATAAGTAGTAACCACTTTTGAGTAAATAGTGACCACCTATTTTTTTTTAAAAAACGACCTATTTTTTAAAACTGGTCACATTTTAACACAAAATGGTCACATTTTGTAAAAAAAACACGGGTGAGACCGTCGTACAGGAGAACTACTGTATTGAATGAGGTTAAAGTCCAAGATATTGGGGTAGCTGTGTTGTTGCTTTAGGTGGCTATTTAATACATAAGTCTCTAATTAGACACATGAAGTGCACATGGTTGACTATGGTCTTTTTCAAGGTGTGGTCAAGTACTCAAGTATGGGAATGAAGATGATGCTTTCTTCATAAGCAACTTTCACAATTTGACTTCTAAATTTATTGAAACACTGTATGAATATCAGCAAATGGGAAATTCAAATTTGAAATGTATTGTTTTATATACCTTTTTCCTAACGGTTTTTCTAACATGTGCCCTTTGACAAGGAGTCTGGAGTCAGGTACACGCGTTAATAAACTGAATATGGAAATATGTCGTAAGATATTTTCATGATAAATTCAAGTAGAGACTTTAATCATAAGCATACCATTATCTCTCGCCGTAGTGACTTATCCACTTTTAAGAATGGTATCCAAGCAGCAGAAAAACGTATGATTAGAAAACAAAGTACGTAGCAAAGGAAGGCTGAAAGGCTGAAACCCTTTGAGTTGATGTGGTGGAAGTTGGAAGAGTGTGGATGGAGATTAAAGAATGACACAAAAGAGGCCCTCAAAGGCTCAAACCATGTCCCCATATATCAGGCTACATTTGTTTGCCAGGAGAAGAGATCTATAATCAACTTCCACTATAGATTTTACTATCTCAACTTTCAACCATTTCCAATTACCATATGCTCTTCTATTACACAAAATTACACTTCATTTTAATTTAGTTCAATCATATATTTATATTTTATTTAGGTTTAGGCGTTTAACTATCTCAATTATGCAATTTTATTAATTTTTTTTGCTTTAATTTATTTATGTATGATTCTTAAATTAAAGTTCAGGGAGTTTATATGAAAAAGAACACAACGTTATACTCTTAGAATATTATCCTAATAATACTATTTTCAATAGCAAGTGAAATAAAAACATGTATACACGAACTAAAATGGGTCCTAAACGGCCGTTGCGAACGGGTCTCAATGGTATTTGGGGGGCAAGCTAGTTCACAAAGAAATAACTAGTCACCTTCCAAACAATAAGGACGGGGTTTGGTGACATGAGTTATGACAGCCAGATGCGAATCACCTCTGAAAAAAATAATCATAAACAACTGGACCATTGTAATTATATTTGACCTTTAACCGATCCCAAAATCCTATCTTATTTAATTCCAAATCAAAAGTAACGGTTTAAAATAAGAAATTGCGCAGAAAGATAGAGAAAGTGTTAAATCTGAAATGAATAATTTGGCATAAGAATAAGAAAAGAAGTTGGTTAATTGGGTTTATAAAGAAGAGAAGTGTGAAGAGGTTAGGATAGATAATTGGAGAGGGGAAGGAGACGGTCACATGGTGTGTTAGAAAGCAAATACAATGTCGTAATGTTGGATTGTTGGTTATGATGGTTACCTCCCACCATTTGCCTTATATTGCTTCTACGACTAGTACACCACACTACACTACACTACACGCATCATCATATCTAGTGCCCCCTCCCCTCCCTTTAACTCTCTCCTCTTTTGGTCCACACGCATTCAATCCCTTCATCATCCTCCTCCTCCTTTATTCTTCTTAAGACTACTAGCTAACTCCAAAAGTCGCCAACACCATGTAAAAGACGGTCTTTTAATAAGTTAAATTCAAGGACACCATAGTATAGGGTGTTTGGTTTCGACTCTAAATATGATTGCACTAAACTTTAAATTCGACGCCCTCATTTGATAAAATGAATGACAGTACACTAAGTCACTAACCGTCTAACATACTACTGCGCATAATCTGATTTCTGCTTTTTTCATGAATGCTCGTCAATGGCTTTGTTATTCATCGTGAAGCTCCCTTTTCATTTCTTTGGCTTTGTATAGATTTGGCATATCCCCAAGTTAAATAGATAAGGTAAAACGTTAGGCAAGTAAAGTTACGGAGAAGGAAAGGTCGACGTGAAGCAGGAAAACTGAGACGGGAGAAGTGGAGAAGTGAATATGATGATATATAGGAATCTGTAGCAATAGACAGTCAACGTTTTCCTGACTTGCGCGGTATAGGCCTATACACTTCCCTGGCCTTGACGTTCTTCAGGTGTATCAAAGTACATTACTGCCGGTTGAAATACTGAAAATGCAAAAAGAACAGCAGAAACAGCAGCGCAGACATAGATACGGTCCACGCCCGCAAGATTAAGATCATCCACCACCTGCAAATCTGCAATAAAAGTTTTCGAAAACTATATATAATCAATGACTGCAAGTCTGTTCAAGATCCTGGCCCAGTAGTCGAAACATCCCATGTATGTAATTGTAGTGGCCTTGTTCCACCCAAAGCCGGATATTACTCGTCTTTAATCAGCTCTTCTATTCAGTGATCACACGCCTCTAAATTCAGAGCTCAATGCAGCTTATCTGATAGCAACACACACACAACAAATTGCACAACATTCACATCACCACTCCTTTGATCAATGCTAATTTAAACAAACGACTGCGTGACCGAGTAACCACTGTCTACTACTAACTGTTTTTACATTTATTTTTTTTAATGGATTATCATTACGTAAATAACTATTTTGCATAGTATTTGTTATGCCCCAAAATATAATATTTTATGCCTTAACACGTGGCATCATGTAATTGACTCAAGATTGTATACTTGGCACTAAAGTCAACGGAGCATGAAAAGAAGAGTGCAAAGGAAGGAAGAGGGCAGCAAAAACGAGGAAGAGGAAAAGGCCGAAAAGGTCAAGGCTCGAGGTTTTCCCAAAATGGCCATAAAGCCAGTTTCTGCCAGGAAAAGCAAGAAGAAGAAAGAAGCTATAAGGGGATAAAGAAGGAGGAAAAGATCCGTTGGATGGAAACCCAATCCAACGGTCCAGAAGAGCAGTAGCTTTATAAATAGGGAAAGATTGTACATTGTATATTCATTCACAGACTAAGCACACTAGAGCATCAAGCAAAACCCTAAGAAATACTTGTAACACGAGGCATACACTGAAGGAGAATTCTAGTAGAAACTTGGAAGAAACCTACCTCCCGCAGTTTTTCCCTAAGGGGTTTTCTGCGTCATCATCTCTTTGCATCCTTGTCCATCTTTCTCTTACTCTCCAAGTAATTAACCAACCTAAACATACTATCATCTAGGCTTAAAATCACTATAACCTCAATAAACAACATTAGGTGAATTTTGACCTAAACATTTTGGCGCCCACCGTGGGGCTATAGTGATTATTCAACCCAAAAAAGTGTGAAAAACTCAAACTCGTCACAAATCCCTCAAAATGGCAAACACAAACCCTCAAACAACCTCACAACCCATTTCCTCGGTGGTAGGAGCCACCTCTACCTCAATGGTAGCCCTGGAAACTCCATCAGCAGCGACGATGGCGCCCCTCAGCGGCAGCACCCCCCAGGTGCAATCCGGCACCACCAGTGGCGGCACAGTGACCAGCTCAGGCGACAACAGTGGAGAAGCTCCAACTCCAGCCATGTGGAAAACCATGATGGAAGGAATCTTCGCCCTCCACCAAGCGGTAGATGGCCTGAAGAAGGACAACCAGGAGCTGAGAAAGTTAGCCACGGCCCAAAAACCAGCCTCCGCGTGCCAATGGAGGACCAAGCGCAGAAACCGGAATTCCAAGGCCTCCAGGAACCAGGAGTGAGGCGAGGGCTATCCCCAACGAGTTGGTCACCAGGCTAGACCTTGCGGGAGTAACTCCACCAGAAAGAATCACGCCTGCGGGACTAGGCTACATTTCCGTCGACCTAGACTCGCCTCCGCCACAAACAGGGGCCCCAGGTAACGGACATGTAAGATTACCCGTTATTAGTACTAACCGTCATGGTAATGCAGGACCTTTCTCCACCCCAACCTCGGGCTGGACGCAAGGGGGAAGGATCGTCGGTGAGGCAACCACTCCTGCTGGGAGCTGGACCATCAGGATGCACTGCCCAGAAGACGCCATCAATAATTCACACCACACCGATGGGTCAGTCCGCATTCAGTCAGCCCACGGTCGGTCAGACCCCAGGAGCACCAGGGTATGCACCTTTCACTCACAGTACCCCTTGAAATTTCGCTAACCCTTTTTCAGGACCAAGCCCTTGGAAGCACCAATACAAAGAGCTGTGGGACTTAGTCAGCCTCATACCAGGAGTACCAAGACCCCTGAAAAAGGCAGCCCCGGACAGCTACGCAGATTCCCCGTTCACCCTCAACATAGTCTTGGTGGACGTGCCTAAGGGTTTCACCCCCCCAAACATGACGAGCTATGATGGAACGGCCGACCCGATAGATAACATCAACCAGTACAAACAAAAAATGATGGTGATAACGGCCTATGGACCCCTGAAAGAGGCGTGCATGTGCAAGTGATTCGGATCCACTCTCTCAGGAGCCGCCCTCCAATGGTTCGTCAGCCTGCCAAACTCCAGCATCTCCAGCTTTGCGGGTCTGGTGAACGCGTTCAATCAACAGTTCGTCAGCAGCAGGAGGCCAGAAAAGCAGACCAGCGACCTCTACCAGATCCAGCAAGGTGATGAAGAATCCACCAGAGACTACCTGGCCAGATTCAACAAGGAGATGGTATCCATACCCCACTGCGAGGAGAAGACTGCCATCCACGCCTTCCGCTGGGGGCTACCACAAGCCTCCGACCTATACAAAGAGTTAACCAAATGGCCATGCGCGGCATTCGCTCAGGTTCAGCAGAAGGCGTTGGATGTCATTCGACTGGAAGAGGATGCAGGGCCTAGAAGAATCAGCTGCAGCTCCGCCTCCACCAGCAGGAAAGTACCAGCAGCAGACAGGCAGGAAAGATCGAAGCCCTACAACAGGCAAGTGCATAAGGTCTCTGGAGGAAAAAGTTGGAAGAACGACCCGAACCTACCACCAAAGGTACAGGAGTATGGTTTTACTGTCAACCTTGCAGGACTGATCAAAACCCTGAAAGAGCTGGGAGAGAAAGTCAAGTGGCCCAAGAAAAGGGCAGAAGAAAGAAGCAAAGATGGAAGGGACACCAACCTGAGGTGCGACTTCCATAACGAGGACATCGGGCATACAACCGAGGACTGCACCACCCTCATAAAGGAGGTCCGATATCAGTACGAGCAGGGCAACCTGAACCACATCCTACCAAAAGGGACCAAGGTGAACGCAACTCGTCAGGTAGCACCTTCTAGTCCTCCTGTTTGCACTAGAACTATTAACGTGATAACAGGGGGCTCGGAGTTGTCTGGGCTCACATACTCTGCCGCCAAGAGGCACGCAATCAGAGTCAAAGGAGACAAGCCATAATTCTCATGCAGGAGCAGCACCCAGGATCTGCCAATCGTCAGCTTCGACGAAACAGATGTTGAAGAAGGCGCTGAGTACCATGATGACGCCCTGATCATCACCCTATCCATAGGGAACTGTAGGGTAAAGTAGATCCTGGTGGACACGGGGAGCTCGGTCAACATCATCATGTTGGAGACCCTGAAGAGCATGGGATTTGGAGAAGCAGACCTGACTAAGAAGGCGGTACCGCTGGTGGGATTTAGCGGGGAAACCAAGCACTCTCTTGGGGAAATTCTGATCCCAACCTATGCCGGAGGAATCAACAAACAGGTGAGGTACTTGGTAATTGACGGTCCCTCTACCTACAATGTTATCCTTGGCAGGCCATGGATCCACGACATGAAGGTCATCCCATCTTCATACCACCAGTGCCTCAAGTTCCCTACACCATGGGGGGTGCAGATAATAAGAGGAAATCAAGAGGAAGCGAAGAGTTGCTACAAGGTGGCACTCAAACCCACAGCCACTCCTCCCCCAGCATAGCAATCACAGGAAAGGCAGGTCAGGGGAACCTATGAAGAGCCCCCTCAGGTAGAGGTGGAAGAAATCCCCCTGGATCCGTTGCGTCCAGAAAGGAAGGTGCTGGTGGGAGTAGAATGCTCAGGTACTGCTCGGCCAGAATTGTTAAAACTATTAAAAGCTAACATGGATTGTTTTGCGTGGTCCCACGAAGACATGGTGGGAATAGACCCAAACATAATCTCGCACAGGTTAAGTGTAAACCCTGGCTACAAGCCGGTCCAATAGAAAAGAAGAAAATTTGCTGCAGAGAGAAACCAGGTGATAAACCAGGAAGTGGACGACCTCCTGGCTGCAGGAAAAATCAGAGAGGTAAAATATCCAGAGTGGCTATCAAACGTAGTGGTGGTCCCCAAGAAGAATGGAAAGTGGAGAGTATGCGTGGACTTCACCAACCTGAACAAGGCGTGCCCCAAGGACCCGTTCCCCCTGCCACACATAGACGCAATGGTGGATGCGACGGCAGGTCACGAGACGCTCACATTCCTGGACGCCTGGAGTGGATACAACCAGATAAAGATGCATACGGAGGACCAGGAAAAGACGGCCTTCAGGTCTGAAAGAGGTATCTACTGCTATAACGTTATGTCATTTGGGTTAAAAAATGCAGGGTCCACCTACCAAAGGCTGGTGAACATTATGTTCAAAGATCAAATAGGCAAAACCATGGAAGTCTACATAGACGACATGGTAGTCAAGTCCAAAGTATCCAGCCAGCACGCCCAACACCTGGAAGAAACCTTCAGCATACTAAGGCAGTATCAAATGAAGCTGAACCCCTCGAAGTGCACGTTTGGAGTCTCCAGCGGGAAATTCCTGGGGTATATGGTAACACAGAGGGGGATTGAAGCAAGTAGCGAGCAGATCAAAGCACTCCTTCAACTGAAGTCCCCCCAAAAACCGAAAGACGTGCAGAAGCTGACCGGCAGGGTGGCAGCCCTCAACAGGTTCATTTCCAGGTCCTCCGACAGATGCCGGCTGTTCTATGATATATTACGAAAGAGCCAAAGATTCGAGTGGACGGAGGAGCACGAAAAGGCGTTCGCAGAACTGAAGAAATACCTCAGCACTCCTCCACTCCTGTCCAAACCAGAACAAGGGGAGCCATTGTACCTGTACCTGTCGGTAACGGAGGTAGCAGTCAGTGCAGTCTTGGTACGGGGGCATGAGGGGATCCAGCATCCAGTTTATTACATCAGTAAGTCTCTGCTTCCTGCAGAGACCAGGTTCACAGCTCCTGAAAAACTAGTTCTTGCTTTAGTTACAGCTTCATACAAACTGAGACCTTACTTTGAGTCTCATTCCATATCAGTCTTAACCAGCTACCCCCTGAGACCCATATTGAGTAAACCAGAACTTTCTGGGAGAATGTCCAATTGGTCAGTCCACTTAAGTGGCTATGACCTAAAATTTGAAACCAGAAATGCGATAAAATCACAAGCCCTTGCAGATTTTGTCTCTGATTTTAGCCCAGGAATGGAAAAAGAAGCAGCCAAAGAAATCCTACCTCCAGAAATGGACTCCGAAGAAAATTGTTGGACACTGTACGTGGACGGAGCCTCCAACAGTCGGGGAGCAGGAGTAGGAATGGTACTCAGGTCCCCCCAAAGAGACATGATCGTCCAGGCAGTACGGTGTGAATTCCAAGCAACCAACAACGTGGCAGAGTACGAGGCCCTGATCCAGGGACTCCAACTAGCCCTGGACCTCAAAGTCAGATACCTCCAAGCATACAGCGACTCGCAGCTCATAGTAAACCACGTCAACGGCGAATACGAGGCTAAAGACGCCAGAATGATAGCTTACCTGGAGGTGGTCAGAGACAAGAGGACAAAGTTCATTACCTTCAAGATAGAACAGATACCCAGGGAGCAGAACGCAGAGGCAGACGCGTTGGCCAACCTGGGAGCAACATTCAAACCAGGGGATATCTCTTCTATTCCAATCACCCACGTGCTGGAACCGTCAACTTCTCAGGAAGACCAGGAAGTTGAAAACTCCAGCACACAATGGGAGGCAGGACTGGGCGTCCTCAGCAACACCGCAGAACAACAAGAGCCGCTCGACTGGAGGACACCCTACCAAAACTGGCTGAAAGATGGAACTCTTCCAGCAGACAAAAAAGAGGTAAGGGGATTCAAAATGAAAGCCTCAAGATTCATACTAATAGATGGTGTGTTGTTCAGGAAATCGCTCGCAGGACCCTACCTGAGATGTCTGGGCAACCAGGAAGGACAGACGGTCTTGTATGACCTCCACAACGGAGACTGTGGAAATCATGCAGGGGGCAGGAGCCTGTCTAATAAAGCAATCAGGATGGGATACTTCTGGCCGACAATACGAAGAAACGCAGTGGAGCTCGCCAAGAAATGCGAAGCCTGCCAGAAACACGCCCCTGTCACGCACCAACCCGCTGAACCCCTGCACCCAATCATATCACCCTGGCCCTTCATAAAATGGGGAATGGACATCGTAGGACCACTGCCCAGAGCACCTGGAAATAGAACCTACATGCTCGCATTAACGGACTACTTCTCCAAGTGGATAGAAGCAGAAGCTTTCCCCCAGATTACGGAAAATCAGGTGATATCTTTCCTTAAGCGTAACATAATTTGCAGGTTTGATATACCTTCTGAAATAGTGTGTGACAATGGCTCACAATTCATATCTAACAAAACGGAAGCATTTTGTGCTAGTTGAAATATCACTCTACTAAAAGCTGCTCCCAGGTACCCACAAACAAACGGCCAAGCAGAATCCAGCAACAAAATCGTCATGGACAACATGAAGAGGAGGCTGGAAGAAGCCGGAGGCAAGTGGGCAGACGATTTATCTCTGGTCCTGTGGTCTGTGGTCTGACAGAACCACACCAAAGACGGCAACAGGCCAGACCCCCTTCAGCCTGGTATTTGGGGCAGAAGCCGTCATTCCAGCAGAAGTAAAAGTGCCAACCCAGAGATACGGCTGCCTGACAGAAGAACGCAATCAAACAGAAATGGCCAGCAGCCTGGACACAGTTGACGAACTCAGAACCAGCGCCGCCATCAGAATGGCTGCCTACAAGCAAATGGTGGCCCGAAGTTACAACAAAAATGTGAAGATCAGAACTCTCCAGGTAGGAGACCTGGTCCTCAGAAAAGTGTTCCAGAACACGAAGAATCAGAATGCCGGGAAATTCGCCTACAACTGGGAAGGACCCTATCAGGTGGAAAGCGCAACAGGAAGTGGATTCTACAGATTGATGGACATGAAGGGGAACATGGTACCCAGGCCCTGGAATATCCTCCACCTGAAGAAGTATCACATGTGAAAAAGAGCATCTCAGAATACTCTCAGAGCCTGCGCCTAGAACCCGAATCCAGACTCTAGGGTATTCACTCATTTTTTGTTAAAACTATTTAATATTTTAGCTACCTAAAAATGTACCACCCCCAGGATCCAGCTATCCTGAGGGAGTTATTTGAAAAACCAGTTTACCTATTACTAATGAAAACCTACTTGAAATATTTCCTACTACAAATACTTGCAATGTATCATCTCTATTGAAAACGAACACGAGTTAAATCACACTCAGTTCTCTACACTGCGTGGGCATAGCAAAGTACGAGTAACTGGGACACTGTCGCCCACGATACCTAGCACCCACGAAAGCCTGGCAGCCTCTGACTGAGTTGGGTATACCCTGAAGCCAGCACTCACACATGGCCAAACACACACAAGCATGCATAAACGAAACAAAGCAAAACAAAGCATGATGTAAAAAAGTCGTCCGCAAACGCATAATTAAAACAGCAAAAAGCTGCTAGAAGTTACTGGGCAGTACCCAGTGCAGTTCAAACAAAAACAGGAAAAAACGAAAGCAAGCCCGCCGCGCAGGGCCCCGGGCACAGGAAAATGTTACGGGCACTAGCCCAGCCAACAACAAAATAAAAACAGCAAAGTCTAAATGCCACTCAGGGCGCAGAAATTAGTTATCAGCAGCTTCCTCCACCACCGGCTCACCACCAGAATGCTTGGTAGAGGAAGAACCTTCTTCAGCAGGAGTGTCAATAACCTGGTCCTGGAAGACGCCAGCAGGAGCGGGGGAAACTGGGGCAGCACTCTGGACCTCAGGGGAGCCAGGAATTGGTGATCGGAGAGACCCGTCCGGATTAACGTCTGAAAGCTGGGGGACCACAGGAGTAACGGGGAACAGGTCCGCCATGAGCCGCTCCTTAGCCTCCAGGTCCCACTTCGTGTGCTCTCCCTCCTTGTACTCTCGCAGACAGGCTATCCTCCCCTCCAGAGAGGAGTAGGGAGCAATATCATACAGAACCTTCTCCAGGGTCTTCTTCTTAGCCAGCACAACTTTCAGCCGCGCACCCTGCTCAGCCAGCTAGCTGGGCAGCCTGCTCCTCCTTCTCCCTGCGCAACCTGGTAAGAGCCTCCTCCAGCTCATTCACTTTGGCCTGGGAGCGCGTCAGTTCTTCTGATTTCCTTGCATGAAGCCCCCTCTCAGCATCTAGACCGGTCTTCAAGGAATGCACCTCCTGGCCCAAGGTCTCGGTTTTACGGCACCCCATCAGTGCCTTCTGAAAACCCTGAGGAAAGGGTCGAGCCATCGACAGTCAGTTAAGGCGAGAAAAACGCAAACACTGCAAGAGAAGAAAAAGGGCTGGGGCGGAACTCACCGAGAAAAGATCCTCTACAGCCTGACGCCACAACGGCATAACAGGCTGATCTTTCAGCAGCACCTCGGAACCAGGAGTCAACAGGCGGTCCAGAACAGGCCATGGATCCTCCTACAGAGCACAGCTGAAACCTTCTGGCAGGTAAATGATGTCCTGGCTAAGGTCTTCCACCACGGGGGAGGAAGACCTCTTAGCAAGGGTAGTTGAGGTGGAAGCCTTGTTGCGAGTTCTGGAGGAGATGGCATGAGCGGGAGGACGGAAGTGGCCAGCGGAAGGAGTCGAGTCTGAAGGAGCAGGCAGGGCGGTCTTCTTAGAGGTAGGCAGTGGCTCACCAGGTTCCAACTTTCTTTTCGCAAGAGGCTTCACCGCAGAAACCATGGCCATTTTCCTACGGTCAGCAAGCATCTCCACAGGGGTCATGTTTGTCTTGGCAGAGTTAGTTGACATCTCCTCTTGATCGTCCTGAGCGAATAAGTTGTTGAAGCGGCGGGCGTCAGCGTCCAAACCAAACAACTTGCCGTAAGCCTTTGTGGCGTCGGGAGAGAGAACCAAGTCAGGTACACCTGCACAGAAAAAAAGTAAGAACGTAAGCGATAATGAGAAGAAAAACAAGAGGGAGGGGCTACAAGTACCTTTAGGCCCCACGACAGGATCTGTGTAGATATAGTCAACAGACGAAGGGAGCGAATCCACCCGCACAAAAATAAACTGGGCGGACCACCCTGCATCCTTGGGCTTAGGCGGAAGGATGATAGGAAGGCCCGCCTTGGATTTGACACGTAAGGTGTACTGAGCACCACCAAGGCCCCGAACTGTGTATATATGGGCAAGGTCCCCCAGAGTAATATCAAGAGAGTGACGTTTGTTCAGCAATAAAAGGGAAAGGAGTATCCTCCATGCATGAGGATTAATCTGCCAGAGAGGAAGCTTGGAGTGGTGGAGAAACTGCTGCACTAGCGCAGGAAAAGGAAAAGATAGCCCCAAAGAGAATGGGTACAAAATAGAAGGTGGTCCAACCAGGGCGATAAGCATCAGGCGCCTGGCCCGGCCTGGGAACGACGAGTTCAACATTCTCGTCGAAAGGGAAAAAGTCCCTAACTACGGATGGGTCCATAAGAGAAAAACAAGAATCGATACAATAATCGTTGTTTAATAAAGAGCGCGGGGAAAATGAATGGGAAGCCTTCACAACAATAACCAAAGGAATCACAAGAGAACTGTACCTCAATCGGAAAAGGAAAGCGAAAAGGTAGTCGGAGGAAACGGAGGTTGGGAAACTTGAAGAGAGAGAAAGGAAAATAGAAGTTAAAAGAGAGTAAAGAGTAAAGGTGAAAAGGGGGGTAAAGGGTAATAAATAGGGAGTAAATTTCGAAATTTAAAGTAACCGGGTGGGGGACAGTTGGCAACGGTTGGCGAGCATTAAAGAAATTCTGGCGAAAACCGCTATATGTCCCATCAATGTTTCCCTAGCTGACAATTCTGCCCGAAGTTTCTACACGAAGCCTATGCCTAAACCATGAGTCCGGAAGCTGCAGGAGTTCTCGTATAAATACATTTATGCAAGAACTGGGGGCTAATGTTATGCCCCAAAATATACTATTTTATGCCTTAACACGTGGCATCATGTAATTGGCTCAAGGTTGTATACTTGGCACCAAAGTCAACGGAGCATGAAAAGAAGAGTACAAAGGAAGGAAGAGGGCGGCAAAAACGAGGAAGAGGAAAAGGCCGAAAAGGTCAAGGCTCGAGGTTTTCCCAAAATGGCCATACAGCCAGTTTCTGCCAGGAAAAGCAAGAAGAAGAAAGAAGCTATAAGGGGATAAAGAAGGAGGAAAAGATCCGTTGGATGGAAACCCAATCCAACGGTCCAGAAGAGCAGTAGCTTTATAAATAGGGAAAGATTGTACATTGTATATTCATTCACAGACTAAGCACACTAGAGCATCAAGCAAAACCCTAAGAAGTACTTGTAACACGAGGCATACACTGAAGGGGAATTCTAGTAGAAACTTGGAGGAAACCTTCGTCCCGCAGTTTTTCCCTAAGGGATTTTCTGCGTGATCATCTTTTTGCATCATTGTCCATCTTTCTCTTACTCTCCAAGTAATTAACCAACCTAAACATACTATCATCTAGGCTTGAAATCACTATAACCTCCGTAAATAAAATTAGGTGAATTTTAACCTAAACAGTATTTATTTTCATCATAAGTTTAGCTATTTTGGTCGGTCATGACAATTTTATTAGCTTATCCTTATCATGTCCATTTTATACTCGGTATTAGTCATGACTATTTTATTACATCTCTTATCCCTTGTACTTAAAAGTGTAATTAGTTAGAATTATAAGTGTCAAACAATGACACAAACCAAAAACACGATACGAAGTTGCCAACAATGCCCGAAATTTGATTTGCTTTTATTTGATTTGATTTGAGACTAATTTTTTCAATGCTATCTAATATTTTTTTTTGAAGGAAATCAATACTATCTAATATTAATTCTGTCAGAATAATTTTAAATTTTATTACTTGTGTTCAATGCTATCGATTATTTTGTCAGAATAATTTTAAATATCTCGTATCACAATTCACATCTAAATCTTTCCATACGTACAATCTTTGCAATTAAGAATCAGCGTAAAACATTCATGTTCATATATTTGCATTCTTGAAAATTATATGCTTTCTAATTAATGCAAGAAAATAAAATAAAAAAATCTACAAACTATGCTATACACACAAATACATATATAAATACATACGAAATGTGTACAAATATATAACCCTAATCTTTAAACTTATTAGCCTAATTATTATTATTATTAGTAGTAGTAGTGAATAGTCATGGCGTTCGAGGTGGAATTCAATGGTTTCAAAAGTTTTTTAAAAATAAAGCACGAACATTTCTCGAATCACATTCGCGAAAGTTTGGAACCCTATCAAAAAAAAGGAATAAGTAGAGGTTCTACAACAATAGATGTGTATGACTCACAATTAGGGCTTATTGGAGAAATGTTGATGCAAAATGTATATGGAAACGAGTGTTATTGTGCTATTGGAAGGACTGATGGCCCTAATAGTTGGGAAAACTATGTCCGACGTAGAAATCTTCAAAAAGGTACTAAATTGAGAATCACATGCCATCGTGGGAGGCTTACTATCTCTATTTAAGATAACTTTAAAAAGTTTCGGGTCGTGTTATGGACTATGGTAAAAAAATTTGAAGAGTTTTAGGTTTTGTGAGATATTTAATGAATAAATTGGAGGTTAGAATTTTATCGTTTTTTATTTTGGTGGGTCTTGTGCCCTATTTATATTATTACACTCATTGTAATAGCAATGAGTATTAATAAAAAAATTGTGATGCTTTTATCGTATTATAATTGCATGTCTTGTGATATTTTTTGTCGTACATCTGAACCGCCTAATTCAACCCTAAACTCTTTTCCGTTCCGTTTTAGGTGCGTATTTCCCAAGTTTTATCCCGTCCCTGACAAGGTATTACTCGTCCCTCCTTAACGAAACAAAATTTTGGATACAAGGCAATCCGCAATAACTACTTTTTCATAAAACGCACAGTAGGTAAGCCGTAGGTGACAGTCACAAATCATTAATCATGCATACGAGATCGGATGCTTGAACATGAGAGACCTATTTACTCATGTTTTAACCCATAATTAATTAATTAATTAATTATGCTTTCCCTCAACATTTCGAACAACCATCATTTGAAAATGTAAGGTTGCTAGTTCAATTATGCCTTACCTAAATTGTTCCATGTTTGACTAACTCTCATTGAATCAAAATATATAAATTTCACACAATTACGAAAAAAGCGGGTAAAATATGCCAGGAAATTGAACAAAAACCCGATAAAAGCATATATATAGACCAAAATGGCAAAGAATTCCACTCCACTGTTAATTTCCAATTGAAGAGATCAGATATGCAGAACAAATAATTTATACAAGCCATGAAAAAGAACCTGAAAGTCTGTCATTCCTTCCTACTCCACTGCTGAGATGGCACCTTAGAATTATTCCTACCTTGTTTTCTCGGACCAGAATGTTGGTGCTGACCTGTGGAAGGCCGAGTGTGTGATCGGCTACATCCAGGTTCTACAGTGGCAGTGTGAGTCATATGACCTCTTTGACGTCGCTTTGATTGTTGATGGGTCTGGTTCGATGAGCCACTTGATTCCGCTTCTATGGCTACTTGACCAGTCTCTTGTGGCTCAATGACTTCACCATTAGTTGCTGTGTCAGGTTCGACAACCTCAACTTCAACATTAGTCGCTGCGTCAGGTTCGACAACCTCAACTTCAACATTAGTCGCTGTGTCAGGTTCGACGACCAAGTCCTCGAGGGAAAGACGGGAAAACAATATGTTGTCTTTAGGTGGTTCAATCAAGCCACAATGCTCTTTTTGGAGCTCCAAGATTGCCTCAAACTTGTGTCTTCTACTCGTCTCAAGAGGACAATTAAGGAGTTCCTCTTTATCTTCATTCTCTTCAATATCCTGACATTACAGAAAATAAAACAGAATGTTAGAGTTAAATGAAAAATAGAAGATAAAAAGAGTGTCGGATTGAGCATCATATGACAGCTCCATTAGGGCCTGTTTCACATACTTCTCTAGTTAAACAATTAATATTCCCCACTTAAATTCATAATGAAGCAGGTGCGAAAACAGGCTCGTCCCTTAGTCAGGCAGTCAATAAAACACTAAACAAAAGCAGTATTTATGCTACATACCGAGTTTATATTATGAGAGCCAACTAAATTGAGCACATGTTCAATGTCCTTAGCAAGGAAGACTGTGCGACAGACAGGACAGTTTCCGGTACTCTTCCCCATCATTTCTCGTAAATCTGGTAATTGATATCAACAATTTGAAATTTAGATGTGGGAATTAGTAGTAGGAATTAAATACAGTATATTAGCAGCAAATAAAGGGATAAAGTTGCGCACATCCAACCCCACTTAGCCCGCAATTTGCGGGAGCCATTGAGGCACTCCCGCACTGGGGAGCAACCAAGATAGACAAAAAAGGAATATAGAATGAGAAGTTTCTTATAGTTCTCACACTAGACAAGGGAAGAGCCGTAGAACGTGATTCATCACAGGACAAATGGACATGCATGAGAGATTTTGAAAAACGTATACAAATATTTATTATGCAGTATTTCACTGTAATATCTTGCCTGAAGTCTGCCAGAATTCATCATCAAGGGGAGATGAATCAGTACTTGAGTTTTGATGATTGGCTTCCTTCTGTCTTAGAAACCATTTCAGCCATCTTATAATGCACTCGCTGCAAAGATAAGAGCAAACTATTTTAGCAAGTTTTCAACATCTCATAGAAATCAAAACGATGTTGATAACACCACATGGAGAACGTCAAAGAATGCCAATGGACGCTTTACCAGTGAAAGCAATGGAAGCAAGACATCAACTTCATAAATGTCTGTGATTTATTGAGCTCATCTTCTGCAAGCAAAGGATACAAACACAACGGACAGTCTCCTTCAGGGTGGTTCATGCTTGAGAGAGTCTCCACAGCTTCCTGCAGCCATAATTGGCATAGTAAGTTGATTTCCAAGGATAACATTTACACCGAAATGAAATTACTATATATATTTGTAATAGAAGCAAATATATTAATCAGCTATACGACAAAAATGCATTTAAATCAATTAGAGTAACATAGCCAAGAGTTCAAATCACTGAAGGTGAATGTTTAACAACGAAATCTCTGAACCATGCAAACTACGATACAATAAACAAACATGATTACACAAAAGGATTTTTTTGGATTGGTGAGTGTGGAATGGGAAACCACGATACAATTGGATGGGAAATTAGAATGGAGAGAAATAGATGGTTTTTGTATAGCTACCACACGTAAATTGTGGCTACTAATTTACGTACTTAGGGCATGCGTATTTAGAAGAGAAATAGGAAACATTATAAACAATGTTCTCATCACTTCAAGCAAGTGTCATGGACAAGTTATCAACTATTCTGCATACTTATCCTTTCTGGTATGAACATCTCTGTATGAAGAAGATAAATCAATCGCACATAGAGCTCAAGAGAAAACCAAATCAAACATCTGAAGGCATAGAAGAGCTTTACCCACATGAAATTCAAACACCACAGTGCCCAAAATTCAGGGCTCACAGTATATTTTAGTGGATGCAACAAGATACATCATTATCTTCTTGTGAATTGGATATCTGACTGAAAATTCAAGCTTACCTCACAAAGTGATACAATCATCAAACAGGATTCAAGTTCACGAGTCTTGTTATGTAAACTAGTACTCAGATGCTTTTGTCTTTTCTCATCAAGACCTTTAGAACTTATGATATCAATATAAGGCGGATCACTGGGATACTGTCAGGAATGGATGAAGCCAGGTTAGATTCCACCAGAAAATAGAAAACATAACTGGGTCATCAATGCATCAAGGATGAAACACAAACGTTGAAGAACAAAATAAAATAAATTAACTATAATCATCAGCACAGCAGCAGTAGAGGAGATGAGATACTCTCCGACGATAAAGTCTTAATTTGGAGTTATTATAAAAAAATAAAAAAGTAATGCTCCGAACTTGTAATTTGATTTTAAATTGTTTAAAAATACACTGCATAATTTCATCTATTTTGGGTCCAATTGATTCTGATGCGTGGTTTGACATTGGCCTTAAGCCTGGAATTTACAAGTTATTTTCATTTGGAAAACAGATTAAGAAAAAATATATGACGACACTAAAAAGGCGAGTCAGCTGTTAGGTCAGTTAGTTTTTGGCATGTCTACTCATCAATCAGCATCACATACACATAAGTTACGTAGAGTGACAATTCACAAGTAGCAACCACCCACAGATTAAAGAAACTTTTCTAGCGCATACTTCACCTGATTACAAGTAATTTATAAGAACAGTCACTCGCATCATACTAAATATACATTCAATAATCCAGGCCCCACCTTCTAGTTTGACCAATATTTGTCGATTGAAGACACTGATGCAATTTGTCAGTTAGAAAGCACAAGAGTTGGAGAAATTAAACCACTGCCAAAATTACTGCAAATCTAAGGCAAAATTGTGATACACATAAATACACAAGGTTACAGATATATGTAATTTCACTTCTGTCACATGCTACATTATACCATTAGCCTAGACAATGAAACTCAGAATTTGACCAAACCAAACATGGCAGAAGCTTAACAATAATGAAAACATAAAAAAGAACTATTGAAGTATTAGTATAATAATATACCTGTGCACCTGCTTGTATCTCGATGGTTGCTTCCACAAACTAGAGATGAAAAAAGCACAAATAGCTCACTAACTCTGGACAGCAAATAATAAAGTTAAAAGCATGCAAAGAAAATGTTTTAACTCAATATTGCAATACAAACTGTTATGCTTCTCCTTTGATCACTATTAATATCCCCTCTAAAGATCTGACAAAAAGGGGCTCGCTTAGTTTGAGCTAGCTCAAATAGGATATAATGATTCGAATGAGTCTCAATTTCGACTTCACTTAAGTCAGTTCAAGTTCATCTTGGACAGTCAAATTCATTCGTGGTGATATTGGTTGTCGTCTTCGAGGTTGTTAAGTATTTGGGGTTCGAGTGGGGATTTCTTAGTGGAGGTTGGTGGGCAACGTTGTGGAGGTCAACATAGAGGGTTGACTGGTGTTGATCTGGCATGGGGTGGTGGAGAGTGTTGTGATTACAGTCAGGGGAGCTAGAGAAAAAGGTTTGTTTGACGCCGGTGTATAGAGTATTGTGGTGTGGTGTTCGCCGGTTGGTGGTGGGGAGAGGGCGTCTGAAGCCGGTGACGATGACGACGCTGTCAGCAGGGACCTTGTCGAGTTGTCGGGGTGGGTGAGTGACATTACTTACAATGATAGGTGAGGAGTGGGTGGATATTGAGTTTTGAGTAGATGAGGGGGCACGGGAACCTCAGTAAACTTCACACAATACACAATTAATCCACTTCCTTAATATTTGTTCCCATTCTAAATGGTATGGATACAAAGAATGGGAGGGAGGATAATATTTGTAATATTTCAAATTATTATTGTTATAACAAGAATTAATGTTGCAACTCATATATGGACAACATATTAAGGATAAAATGTGTTTCCTTTGATTCGGGTCGAAATTGGTTCAGATTCAATCAAGTTCATTTTTCAGGTTTGCAGAAATCATTGCAGTCTTAACTTGCTCAAGTTGAAGTAATTTTTGGGTGCAATTAAGGTCCCTCATTCAGAGTCTTCGATCAGATATCAATTTGGATATTTTAGATAGATTTTTCGAGTTCAAGTTTGTTTTTCTCAGTCTACTGGCATCTAGCAAAATCATGAAAAAGGAGGAAAAAAGATGAACCTATGGTGATTCAAAAGATAACATGTTACAGAATAGGAGATTTACAAGTCTGTCTACATTGATCCCAGACAATGCTAACACAGTAGATCCGTTACCCGTGTCATCTATAGCTTAATTCTCATAGTTGCGGATTCTCTATCCAAAGGACAAGGTACATATAAGTAACAGCATAAAAATCTAACAATCTGATGTGAAAATGGTTGCTTCAAGACATGTTCTTCTAAACTAAAATATGCACTGAACTTCCCCCTCCCTTATACAACTAAACTAAAAATGAATGGCGCTGAACTCAACTGAGAAACAACATTTCCAAATATTGGGCAACCCGATTCACTTCAAATTTATGATCCCACAGAATCTCATATTAGACCGTCTCATGATAACTTTATACAAGATCAACCAATACTACGAGGATAATCACTTGGTTTAGTTCTTTAGTTGATTAATAGGTAGCTACTAGCTAGACGGATGGGAATTCTAGTTAAAATTACAGCGATACGACCTTTCTTTGCATAACCCCAGCTTTACCGACTAAACTAACTAACTGACATCCGCATAATACTAAATCAAGCTCATCTCGCAACCTAACTCTCCGACTCTCCAGTACAATCCCAAACTTCACCACCTAAATTGAATCAAATCAAATCAAACCAACGAACATGTCTATAACTCTACAAGCCGATTAAAAGCATGAATTAAAATCGAAAGAATAAGAATTGAATCAATACAATGAATGAACAAACAGAAAACTGAAAATTGCGGGATATTAAAAAGGGGGAAACCTGCTGAGAATGAACGTCGGCGGTACGAGGTTTGAGGTGGAGACGAAGATGAGGGGGAAATGCGTTGAGAATAATACAATCGTCGCCATAGACGGATTCTACAGCTTCAACTTCCATTCTTACTTCATCTTCTTCCGCCATTTCTTCCGATGATCTAGCGATTTTCTGAAGAGAGATATATATACCCTAGGATTATGCAGGTTTATTTTTTAATTCTTTACAAACCCGGAGGGCTTAGCGATTAGCATATGACGTTTTGAGGAAACGGTCCGCCCCACCAACGACCATCAACTATGAACTAACCAATGACTCGCATGCTCAAATTTATGTGCAGTACTGATTTTATTCTATTATTATCCGTTACAAATGGTGAGTTGGTGACCCGTCACAAGCAAGATTTACTAATAGATCACAAATTCTCGTTTGTGACGGCGATATCCGTCATAAGTTTGTGACGGATACCGTTTCCTCTCACAAAATACCCACTTTTTCTCTCTCTCCGACACTATTCATGTGGTCCCCTTTCTCCACTAACTCATTTTGTATCCATTTTATCTCACAAAATATCCGTTACAAATGGTGACCCGTCACAAGCAAGACTTACTAATTATAGATTCCGACGAAATCAGGTTATTTCTTATCTTTTTCATTGTTATTTCATTTCTAGATAATAGCATTTGAGTCGGGGTTATAGGGACTTAAATTAGACATGTTAACTTGTTTGTAGATTGTACGATGGAGTAGTATTTGCACCCATGCCCTATGTAGGCTTTTGTTTTTCGAGTGAGGAAATCGAGCATTCTGATTTAAGATAAGTGAATGATGTTCTTAACCTTAATGTATGGGGGATCATAACCCGTATCTTAATAGAGTTGCGATGTCATGATGGTTATACACTTAGACTTAAGGCAGAGTATGGATCGGATTCCGATCCAAAAATCCAAATTTTTAGTATCCGTGATCTGATCCGAAATGATCGGATATCCGAAATTTAGTATCCGAAAATTTCGGATCAGTTATCCGATATCCGATATCCGCTGTGTGTATTTTATATATTGTCAAATTGTAATAAAAAAGAAAATTAGCGTAATACTAATTTCATTCGGTATATATTACAAAATATAAACCCGCTACCTATTAAGGAAAACTAGCGTAATATTGTGGATATCGGATATCGGATAATTGAAATTAGCTAGTACTTAAAATGTGGATAGGTTTATTTACGATTTTGTGAAATTAGCTAGCACTATTTATGGATCAAATCTCGGATACGGATCGGATATTAACGGATATCGGGTATCCGATCCGATATTTGATATCTGATCCAATAACTTTCGGATATCGGATATCCAAATTTTTAAACCTGATATCCATATTTGATCTATCCAAATATTTCGGATACGGGTATCCAAACCGAACCACTTTTCAGATCAGATATCCATTAATTTGGATCAGATACAGATCAGATATCGGATTATTCGGATAATCGGTTTTTTTACTCAGCCCTACTAGTTAGACTTAGAGTTAGTCATCCACAATTCAATACCTTTTGGTTTTATAATGTAGAATTTCAATAATTATTGTGTAAAATCATTGTAGAATGTTTTGTATAACGGGTTTTTTGTATGTTAAATATAACCGAGTAGAAAAATATATACTCCCTATTATTCCATGTTTTCTTTACTATTTAGTAATACGGATTAATTAGGTTTTTTTCCCCTTTTCTATTTTAGAAACTTTTATTCTTATTTTATTCGTTTCTCTCTCCTATTATCAAACCCTCTAATAACTCTTTTACACAATTTTTTTTTTAATATTTGTGGCCACAATTTCTTATTTAATTTCTGATTATTCATCCCTCCTTCTATCACCAAACTCCACCCAACTTTTTAGACTTATTTTACTCCATACTTTAATCCTTGTGCCAAACTCAAAGGGGAACAATCAATATCTATCTATCTATATTATTAAAGGAAGCTTTTTCCGAGCGATATGATTGGTTGATTAATATAATAAGAGGTTTCAAAATTAGAATAACAAAAGATAAAATTTGCCAAAGAAAATAATAAATTCAATAGGATACGATAGATATGAAATTAAACAATTCTACAATAAGTAGAATTTAATTTGTTAGGTATTTTGTTTCTGACTAAATTGTGAGTATCACACTGCTATATAAAAGATATAGTTTAGTATTTAAGTATTTAATTGCATTCCTATTTAAAAGCAAACCCAAATAAAGTCTTCGTCTTTTCTCCTATGGCTGGCTATATGCCTATATTTCATCTTCTTCATATATGTTGATATGCATGATGATACGTCATTGTATATTGTTAGGTTTTGTTTACGAATCCGTTTTCAGCTGTCTAATTCATTGCCTTTTTCATATTGTAGGCGTTTGTGAGTTTGACTTGGAAAAGTGGGAGATGGATAGGTAGCCAGAAAGCATCTAATTATTATGTACATTTGTGTTATTTACGTAAGTTACTCTTTTTTTATATTTTTGGCTTATAGTTTCATATCTATTGTGGTTAATGTTGAGAAAGAGTATCTTCAGTTATGGTTATTAACAACGTAAAAATCTAACTTAGACACAACTTGCAAGTTGCATCTAACAATGTACGAGTAAATTTTTTTTACGGCTAACAATGTAGTTAAATGGCTCCAAACGTATTTAGTTTAATTTAATTATTTTGTATAACCAAATGATAGAGTTTGTATAGCCAACATGTTAGAGTTGACAATAATTTAGAATATAGGTTTTATTTAATAAAAATAAAGAAATAATTTATTCTTAATAACTACGTACACAGTATTTGTAAAAGGAACCGCGTACAGATTGTATTGAATTTCTCAATCTACTCCTACGCCATATAAGTATATTTGCTTTAAGAGCAAATTGAATTCTACTAATCTTGAAATTTATTACGCACCTCAAGAGTAGATCTCTATGTGATTACTCCTCTAATATATATTTTGATTTCATGAGTTGTTAGACCTCCCAATTACCTACGCAATTTGCCAAAAGAACAAATTGCATGAATTATTTAGAGTGCCATTTACTTATTATTTGAATTATTTAGAGTGCAATTTCCTTATTATTTATAATGGTTGTACTTATTAGATTGTCGAATTATGATCACAAAATGCAGTTAGGCTATTCATAAACCTATGATGTTACATATCATCCTTACTTTTTACTACCTTCTATAATAACCGGTTAAAATATAATATATTTTTTCTTCTATTATAACCGGTTAAAGATAGAAGTAGATCACAATTCTCCTTCTTATACACTTTTATAATCCAAATGTTTATATTTCACATGTCATTTATAAAAATGTATTTATTAAAAGGAATTTCACTTCTTCAAATTGTTCTTCAATGCCGTCTTTATTTTATCATTTCCCTTATAATGTAAGAACTTCATTCGTCACCCATATAATTCTTAGTTGGTGTGTGATTCATAACTTAATTTATGAAAAAATGGTACACGCTTATATGTATATGTAAGGCTTCATCAAATTTTAAGACTTCATCAAATTTTGAGATTTCTCATATATCTGACGGACACAAATTGCGTTAGTAGTTATGACTTAATTAACTCCATATAAGTCTTGATTTTATGAGCAAAAAAATTTCTAATAATTTAAAAGTACCACATGGAATAAAATATACTTGAATGATTCCAAATAATTTTCTCATTCTTATACTATAATCACACTTTATAGAGAACTGAAAATCTAAGTAATTAAAAAAAAAAAAATTAACGGTTAAAAACGTGAATGAATTGCTAAAGTTATTAGTACTACAAGAATAGAAATATACCAAACACCAAAAACAATATATACAACAATGTCATGCTAATTAACAAATTAAATCTCACTTGTGATAATTATAAGATCGTGACTGCCCACAACCCTCTCTCCCATCTGCCATTACTTTAACCGGTATGAGAGGACACAAACTTGTGATCGTCACAAATGAAAATTTGTGTAAACTAATATGGAAGAACATATATGAGGTATACTATTCTCTTAGTAAAACATAAAAAAAATAATAGATTTGCAATTAGTTGAGCAAAGCGTTAATCTCATACATGGTTAGAACTTCAAATAAACAAAGTAACATACAGTTGCGACCATAAAAACATTGTTTTTCTGTAAGAACCCAAAAACGGGTTTACACGAAATAAAACTACAATTAGGCCCGTGCATCGCACGGGCATTAAATCTAGTATATATATAATTAAAGGAAGCTTTTTTCTAAGCACGTGGTAGTCTCCAACTTTTACAGAACACTTATTTATAAATAATAATTTATTACAATTTTTCTACTAGAATTAGGAGATAATTAATTATTTACAATTTTCTATTAGAATTAGAAAATTAGATAATAGTTGTTTAAATAATAATTTATTTATAATTTTCCTATTAGAATTAGAAAATAATAAATTATCTATTGTTTTTCTATTAGATTTAGAAAAATAAAAAGTTGTTGATTATTTACAATTTACCTATTAAATTTAGAACATTATTATTCTTTAATATTTTTATACTAACTATTTAAGCTTATTAATTTTATTCAACGTTTTTATTAAAAATGAAAATCGGAAATGAATTAGAATAATTGATTATTTACAATTTTTCTATTAGACTTAGAACATTATTCTTTATTATTTAAATACTTACTATTTAAGTTTATTAACATTATTGAGCGTTTCTATTAAATATGAAAATGGGAAAGCGAAAGCGAAAGAAATAACTAATTTAGTTTAATTATCTTCGTCTTGACATTAAAATAAGTACAAATAGTCTCATAGGGATATAAGAGAAATAAGAAAAATTTGTTACTTTTTCCTATATATTATGTGTAACACCCCAAGAGTATGATATGAGTTTGTGTGGAAATTTGTCCCACATCGGTAGATTGAGAGACTTGTGATATGTTTATAATAGCTCCCACCCACCACTTAGTAACAAGGCCTTGTGCTTTTGGGCTTAAGTGAGGACAAATAATGGGCCCAAAAGTGTGCACCCATCTTATTGGGTTTGCGTTACGACGGTGGTGGGTCGGGTTGTTACATTATGTTTTTATCTTTTACATATTACTTGACCCTTCAAACTTAAAATGAATACCTTCATCTTAATTAAAAATGTGTGAAACTAATAAATGAAATTAATTAAATATTTAGGTCCAAACAAATTTTTACCTAAAAGGAACATTTGAGATCAATCACATTCAACCAAATTAAGAGCAACACTACTATTTTTTGGTACAAGAATAACACTACTATACAAGTGAATATTATATTATACACTTTCGTACTTAATTATGCAAAAGAAATGAGATAATTTCTTTAATTAAGTAAAAAAGGAAATAAGATAAATGTCGAATATATTATTATACTTTATAGAAAACCCAAAAATGTCAAGTTTGGATTTAATTAGTATAAATATAAATATTAAAGACCACAGTGATGATGTAGATAGATGAAGTGGAATAATTGTATGGATGACGTGTATTTTAAATGGATATTGAAAAATATTTCATAAATAACAAAATATTTATTCCTACATATTTTCACTCATCGTTATGACATTGTGTTATAAAGTGACATATTATTTTACGAGGGTGGAGGTAGATAAATTTTGAGGGAGGAGGTAAGTGTTTTCAGGGGTGAGGTTACTGACGTTTAAGAGTGTTATTTGAGTAGTACAAGAAAACTGGTCAGGGATGTTCAAGAATATAGTTTAGTTTATGATTCTAATGATCAAGTTGGTTAGTTAGGTTGTCAAGTTACGATTTAAGGGGTATAATTATAAGTATAGATATTAAAGAACATAATGATGTAGGTGAATTAAGCAGAATAATTTTATTGATGAGATGAAATGCAAGTGGGTATTAGAAGATATTCATAAACAACAAAATAATGACAAATAAAAGGTGTTTCTGAGTCGGATAGAATAAGCCGTAAAAAGATCAAAATTATTTTTTAATTAGTATCAAATTATAGTTTATTATAGTACGTACTAGTATTTTTGCCCGTGCGATGCACGGATACTAAATTAATTTGTGCTATTCATAAAATTTTCACCATGTAAATCAAAAGTAAATCATAAGATTTTTTTTATATAAAAATAATATTAGTTCGTTCTATACATGTGTTCTTTTGTTAAAAAATTACCTCATTTATATTTATTTCTTTCATTAATGTTACCACCAACTCGCCACAATAATCTACAGTATCACACGAAAAAACCCTTCAAACCACTACTCTTACTCTTCAAACAACACATGAAACGGTCCACAATCCAAAGCCACACCTACTAACCTATCATGAAATTAATCATCAAATGCGATTTAGTCATCTTTATTGTTACCTCAAACAACCATCTAACTCATCATCAACACTCTTTCTTAGCTTCCAATACACACCTAAAATATTCAAGTGACCCCTCCTTCACAAAACACCCGAACTTATCCATCAATGTTAGCTCTCCCTTTGAAAAGTTCATCCATTTATCAGAAACCTATCTAACTTCTGTTTTCAAAACCGATCTTGTTTGAATGAGAAATCCTTGATTGGGAAAACAAAACCATGCAATTTTTTGTTTGGTTAACAAAAGAGGTATGAGAGAAGTGTTAAGGAATGAACGGTGGATGCAACACTCGAGATGTTACATCGAAATTTGGTGTAAAATTCAAACCACGGTGTTTTTTTTAATCACCAAGACAAAAAAAAAGTAACCTAGTTAAACGTTAACAATACTATATTGACATGATAATTATTAACATTTGATTACTTATTTTTGTGCTTCACAAGAAAAAACACAAAATTGAGTTTTCATACATGATATTTCAGAGATTTTTAACTTATTTTTATAGCATCTTTGCCTAAGTCATTTACACATAATACAACCTTGAAATAGATTCATCTACTTCATCAGTTTTCTTACTACATACCCCCCCTCCCCATTTTCCACACCATTCAGGCATTGTCCGTACCCTTGTCACTCAACTAATCAACTTGACCATCAGAATTAATCGTATGCGCATCCCTGAACAACCCCATTGTATTTATATTTACTTGTACTTCTCAAATCACACTCTTAAATGTCGGAAAATAACTTTATCCTCAAGACACATACCTCATACCTCCAGACCTATCTACCTATCTACCGCGATATAATACGGACATGGCAAATACTTCCTTAATTCTTATCCAATGTTCCCACATTCTATTTTTGTACAATTTAATCCTATGTTTTTCTTTCATACTTGATAGAATAACTGACATAAATATCTTCTTCTATTTCTTATATTTACAATGTTATCATTGCAAATTTGCAACTACAACTCCACATTAGGACATCTTTTTATACACACTCCTAAATATTTCTAAGAATACTCCCACAAAAAACATTATAACGTCATTCCACATTAAAAATTATTCCCCAGCTCAATGGAGCATTCAATAGGACTGAAGAGAGTATAACATTTGATTGTTTAGTTTTGTGTCCAACAAGTAAACAAAATTGAGTTTATACATGTGATATTTTAATGTTTTTAGCCTATATTTATATATTTGTCGGTTCTTTTCTCATATAATACACATTTTCAAATAAAATTTATTCATTTAACTTCTCCAATCAATATCTCACGTTATTCACCTTTTCACAAATTCAACCCTTTCCACCCAACCTACATATGAATATATTTTTCAATCTTCTAAGTGACACTCGTAAACGTCAGGGAGTAATCCTACCCATGGAGTACCCTTCTCACCCACTTAACCAACGTAACCAGTAAAATGATTTGTAAAATGTATTCCTGGAAACCTCAACCTACTGATATTTATTTGTACTACTCTCACACTCTTCAACATCGTAGAATAACCCTACCCCCAAGACACTTACCTCCTCTCTCAAAACCTATTTACCCCACCGCTTGAAACAATAGATATAACCAATGTAAAATCAAATCCCGCCCTATAACAATCAAAATTGAGTATGAATACATGTTACTATAGAGATTTTTAAACTCTTTTCATAACATATGTGCCTCTGTTACTATCACATAAAATATAATTTTGAAAAAAAAATTATCTACCTATGTACTTGCTCAGCTGTTCTAATCATTATGTAGTACATACTCAACTTTTTTCGACACCGTTTAGATATTTGCATACCCTTCTCACATAACTACCCAACTTGACTAACATGATCAATCGTATCCCTGAACAACCCTAGCCTATAGACATTTTCTTGTGCAACTTACATCACACTTTTAAACGTCGAAGAGTAGCTCTATCTCCCAAGATACTTACCTCCTCCATCGAGATCTATTTATCCCCATCCCCAAACAAATGGACACATACAATTTAAAATCAACCCCTACTCTATAAAACAATGTCACACTGTAAAGAATAATTTGAAAATATGGAGGAAAAACAAAAGAATACGGACTATAATAAACTATAATCTAATAGTACTAATTAAAAAATATTTTTGATCTTTTTACGGCTCATTCTATCCGTCTCAGAAACACCATTTATTTGTCATTATTTTGTTTTATGAATACCTTCTAATACCCACTTGCATTTTATCTCATCAATACAATTATTCCTCTTAACTCAGATCACCTACATCATTATGTTCTTTAATATCTATATATTTATATTTATACTCCTTAAATCGTAACTTGACAACCCAACTAACCAACTTGATGATCATCAGAATCGTAAATTGTATTCTTGAACATCTCTGACCAATTTGCTTGTACTACTTAAATAATACTCTTAAACGTCGGAGAGTAACCCAAGCAATGTCTCATCGTTAAATAATAAGGTGAAAATATGTAGGAATAAATATTGTTATTTATGAAATATCTTTCAATATCCATTTAAAACACATGTCATCCACAAAATTATTCTACTTCAGCACCTATCTACGTCATCATTGTGGTTTTTAATATTTATATTTTCACTAATTAAATCCAAATTTGACATTTTTGGGGTTTCTATAAAGTATACTATATTTGACATTTATCTTATTTTCTTTTTACTTAATTAAAGAAATTATCTCATTTCTTTCGCATAATTAAGTACGAAAGTGCATAATAATCACTTGAATAGTAGTGATACTCTTGTACAAAAAAAATAGTAGTGTTGCTCTTAATTTGGTCGAATATGATTGATCGCAAATGTTCTTTTTAGGTAGGAATTTGTTTAGACTTAAATATTTAACTAATTACATTTATTAGTTCCACACATTGTTAATTAAGATGGAGGTATTCATTTTAAGTTTGAATGATTCAGTAATATGGAAAACATAAGAACATAATGTATAAGAAAAAGTAAAGGATTTGTCTTATTACTCTTATATTCCCGTGAGACTATTTTTTACCCATTTTAATGTTAAGACGAAAACAAACTAAATTAGTTCTTTTTTACGCTTTCCCATTTTCATTTTTAATAGAAACGATAAATAATATTAATAACTTTAAATATTAAGTATATCAATATTAAAATAATGATGTCCTAAGATATGAAATTTGTAAATAATCAATTATTCTAATTCATTTCCGATTTTCATTTTTAATAAAAACGTTGAATAAAGTTAATAAACTTAAATAGTAAGTATATAAATATTAAAGAATAATAATGTGCTAAATCTAATAGGAAAAGCCATGTTCTAGAGAGAAGTTGCTCTCTCAAGATTCTCTGTTTCGTCTCCATTAACGACACAGAAAACCTTGCTCTAATGGCTAGAGGAAGAGGCCGCCCTCGGCTATCTGCTCCATCTTCGGCTACACCTTCGATTCCTCCATCTTCTGGTACTAGTTTCTCTACTGATCCTGCAATTTTGGTTGACAATTCTGGAAACCTAGAAATCGGGGAAGATCAATTCCTTGCCTGGGGGATTTCATGCCTGCTTCTCTTGATCGATCCGCTCGTAAAACTGCCGCGATCAGGTCTGACTCTAATACTGTTCTTGATTGTTCAGTACTTAATGCGACTGCTGCGATTGATGTAAACGCAACTGACTCGATAACAGAACCCTTTGTAACTAATAATCTGAATTCTTCTGTGGATAATACTGCCAATCTTGATACAATTAACAATACTCACACAAATTCTGATAGTATTCCTAATAATCCTTCTGACCCCAAGATTCCTCCTAAATCTTGGCGCGAAGTTGTTAAACCTAATACCGCGATAGGGATGAGTTTACATTTTGATGAACATAGTAAAGATTCTGATGAAATTAGCATTGAAGTGGATGATATTGCTGAGGAGCTTAAGTATTGGGAGTTCACACTCATGGGCATGTGATTGGGAAAAAACTTACTGTCAAACAAATCTCTGATTTTGTTTCCAAATATTGGAAGAATATAGCCATTCCTTTGGTACATTATTATAAGAAGGGGTGGTTTAGCTTTCGTTTTACCAACAAGGATGACCTTAACAATGTCTTGAAAGCTGGTCCATGGAAAATTGGGGCTCATTCTTTAATCCTAAAACAATGGCATCCCTCTTTTTCCTGTGAAATGGAACGGGTGTCAGTGGTTCCCATTTGGATTCTTTTTCCGGACCTAGATCCTTACCTCTGGTCTGAAGCAATTTTAAGTAAGATCGCTAGTAAAGTGGGTAAACCCCTCTTTGCTGATAAAACAACTACTTGTAAAGCCAGGTTATCATTTGCCAGGGTTATGGTGGAGGCAAATATTGCTGGGCATCTACCCAGCCATGTTACTTTACGAACTCCATATCATGGGACATATGAGCAGGAGATTCATTATGAATGGATCCCTCATTATTGTGAAACCTGTGGGAAGCTTGGCCATCTTGCTCCCTCATGTAACAAAGGGAAAAAACAGAAGCCTCTAGTGGCTACTAAGGACTCCTCTATGCCTGTTCAGCCTGAGAGTGATACTAATCAACCATTAGGGAAGGACACAGACTCAGAATGCAGGGTGCTAGGTGGTACCTCAGCATTGGCTATGGAACCCACTCCTTCTTCTGACCCAGGGTGGCAACCTGCTCATGTGTCAGAGGAGCCTGTGGCAACTATCCCAGTGGCTGTAATGCACTCAGAATGCCCCTTGCTAGGTCTCTCGTCCAACCCTAGGATTGGTAGAACTTTTGTGGCCGATGGCTCTTTAGTTAGGACTCCTATGAGACCCATTCCTGTTGCCAATGCTTTCTCAGTGTTGTCTCCTCAGGAAGGCCATAAGGTGGCCAGCATAGTGGATGACTCAATTCCCCCTGATATCTTGTAATGATAATCTGCTCCTGGAATTTTAGGGGGTGTAATGACTCCCTCAAGTTGATGGAAATTAAGGCTTTCATCAAAAAGCATAATATTGATGTCCTTGGTATTTTAGAAACCAGAATAAGGGAGGCTAACTCTGAGAAGATTATTGCTTCTTACTTTCGTAATTTTTCAGTGGCTACCAACTATACGCATCATCCCAATGGCAGAATATGGGTTGTTTGGAACCCATCAACTGTTACTGTTAATCTTCTTGACACTCAGGCTCAGTATATACACTTAGGGCTGAGCAAAAAAAATCCGATACGAATTTTTATCCGAATCCGATCCGAATTTCGGAAAAAAAATTCCGAATATATGAATATCGTTTAAAATGGATCTCCGATCCGGTTTTTTCCGAATAAACTGGACCGGATGTGGATCAAGATTTTCATAAAACTGGATATCCGAATCCGATCCGAATTTTAAAAATTTATAAAAAAATGATTCGAAACTTCATGTTTAGTTTATTCGGATTTTAAACATATTTTGAAATTTGTAATAAAGACTTGTAATTTAATAATTCATGCGATCGGGGCTTAAAATTTAATAATTTATGCGATCAAGATTCAAGACTTGTAATTTATGTCGTTGAAAACCTCTTTTAAAGTGGGTTGCAAAATGTGAAATGGACTAAAATTGCCTTTAGTTTTAGTTTGTAACAATACATTGGCCAATAGCCCGGTAGCTTTTCTGGAACTTTCTCCACCTTTAAATCTGGATCAAATTCGGTTTCCGAAATCTGGATATCCGAATTTTTGGATTCCAGATTATTGGATATCCGAAATATTCGGATCGGATGTGGATCACGAAAAATGAGAATTTCTAATTCGGATATCCGATCCGAATGTCAAAACCGGATCGGATATCCGGTTTTGCTCAGCCCTATATACACTGTGATATTCAACATCATGGATCAAACTCTAGGTTCCTTGCAACCATCATCTATGGAAGTAATGACTCTGGTACAAGGACACTTCTCTGGCAGTCTCTTGCTGCTCTGGCAACTGATAATAATTGGATAACCCTCGGGGATTACAATACTGTTAGACACGCTGATGAAAGAATCAGTAGAACTCCTCCCAATCTGCAGGATATGCTTGATTTTAATGAAAACATTCTTGCTTGTGGGCTCACTGAAATTCAAGCAACTGGGTGTGAATTTTCTTGGACCAATAAACAAGAAGACAGTACAAGAATATGGAGTAAGCTTGACAGAGCCCTGGTAAATACCTCCTGGCTTACTCAATTTCCTGAAACCCAGATAAATTACCCCACACCTGGAATCTCAGACCATTCTGCTGTTATGGTCTCAATCTGCCCCACTACTAGACAAAAATCTCAGTTCAGCTTTCTTAATTGCTGGACCCAGAATCCCCAATATCACTCTCTGGTCAGACAAGCATGGGCTCACTCAGTCTCTGGATCACCAATGTTCAGACTTTTTGCAAAGCTTAAGAATGTCAAGAAGTCTTTAATCACACTCCACAAAACATCCTTCTCTAATATTCAGAAAAGGATTCATGATGCCCAAAAGCTCATGGAGGAATGTCAAGGCAATTTGCAACAGAACCTTACTGTGCAATCTTTTATTGATGATGAAAAAGCAGCAGTTGACTCCTACACTCACCTCAGGAGAGTAGAAATAAGCATTCTTCACCAGAAGGCTAAGATGGATAATATTAAGTATAATGACAGCAACACCAAATTCTTCTATGCAAAGATTAATCAAAGACGACAAAGTCAAGTTTTGGGTGAAATTAAGGATGCTAATGGCATTACCAGAAGAGGCAATAAGAATGTAATTGAAGCTTTTATTGATTACTATGAGAGGCTTCTTGGTTCTAGTAAACCTGTCACTGCTCTTGATGGGGATTACATCTCTCGTTATCCTTGTGTCCACACTGACGATTGGCCTGCTCTTACTAGTCCTGTTAGTCATGAGGAGATTTTCAGGGCATTAAAAAGTATTGACTCAAACAAAAGCCCAGGACCAGATGGGTTTTCATCTGAATTTTTCATCAAATCTTGGGACACTGTTGGTGGGGATCTTTGCAAGAGTGTTCAGGATTTCTTCAACAATGGTTATATGGCGAAGCAGGCTAATTGTACCAGCATTGCTCTCATTCCGAAAAAAGCAGTAGTAAGTTCCGTGCTTGATTTCAGGCCTATATCTTGTTGCACTGTCATTTACAAGATAATTAGCAAAATACTAACCACAAGGCTGCAACTAGTCATGCCTAAACTTGTTGGGATGGAACAAGCAGCCTTCATTCAGGGAAGGAGCATATTTGATAACATTCTACTCTCCCAAACTCTTGTCAAAGGGTATGACAGAAAGTATCTTACTCCCAGATGTTTAATCAAGGTCGACATTAAGAAAGCCTTTGACACCCTTCAATGGAAATTTATCTCTAATATGCTGCACGCTCTTCATTTTCCTCCTATTTTCACCAATTAGATACTTGGATGTATCACAAGCTCCTGGTTCTCACTGAAAGTTCATGGCACAAATCATGGATTTTTTAAAGGCAAAAGCGGCTTAAGGCAAGGAGATCCTATCTCCCCCTCTCTTTTGTCTTAAGTATGGAAATTTTATCTCGATATCTTAGAGATATCTGCTCTAAGCAAGATGTTTCTTATCATCCCAAATGTCATAAGCTGCGGTTAACCCATCTAACCTTCACTGATGACTTAATGATCTTCATCAGAGGTGATCTCCCCTCTGTCAGGGAGGTTAAACGAACCTTGGATAAATTTGCTGATTTTTCTGGATTGTGTGCAAATTTGGACAAGACAGAGATATACTTTGGAGGAGTTGATTGTATGGTCAAGCAACAGATCCTTACTGACACTGGGTTCACAGAAGGCCAGTTCCCATTTCGCTATTTAGGAATGCCCCTTAATTCTGCTAGAATCACTGTTGATATGTACAGCCCGTTAATCAATAAAATTCAGAACTCCATTCATCATTGGTCAGTGCAACGCCTCTCTTACGCAGGGAAGGTTCAGCTCATTAACACTGTCATATTTGGTCTGGAATCCTTCTGGTGTGCTAGTATCCTTCTCCCAAAGAATGTCATCAAGAAAATCAACAAAATATGCAAGAACTACTTTTGGGGGTCTGAAAGGAAGCTTGTCTCTAAGAGCTGGTCCAGTATTTGCCATCCTTAGGAGGAAGGAGGATTTGATATTCGTGAACTCCTCTCATGGAATAAAGCAATGGTGTGCAAACTCCTTTGGAAAATTGATCAAGGGAAAGGAGGAATTTGGTATGAATGGATAATCAAGTATTACCTAGCTCATCAGGACATATGGCAGGTTGAAGCTAGAGATCACCATGCTGAAAGTTTCAGGCATTTATTAAATGTCAGGGACTTTTGCATTGTTAAGTCAGGCAGCATTCAGGAAGCCAAAGCCTGTTTGCTGAATTGTGCTAATTTGGGCACATTCTCAATTACAAAAGCTTATGATATGGTCAGGGCCCCAGCAAGAAATCTCCTCTGGGCTAAAATTTTGAAAGGCGCAGACATAATTCCCTGTCAAGGGATAATAGCAATGCTAGCTGGTCAGAAAAAGCTAGCCACTGTAGACTCATGCATAAGGAAAGGCTTGATTATCATTAACCGTTGCTGTATTTGTGAACATAGCCTTGAGACCCACTCTCACTTGTTTTTCAAGTGCTCTTACTCCCAATTAATTTGGGATGGTCTTCTATACTGGATGAACATTAATGGCAGGAGTGCTAGTCTTATTCAAGAGCTGCATTGGATCACAAGGAGGAAAAACTCTAAACATTGGAAAAGAAGATGGTATAGCTGTAGTATTGCTGCTGCGGTCTATTATATTTGGTGTGAAAGAAACACTAGAATCTTTGCTGATAGGAAGAGGTCCCCTGAGCTACTTCTACGGATCATTAAGTTCTCTATTGCTGCCAAGCTTCTCCCAGATTGTTCTGCCCAAGAACAACATATTATAGATAGCTTACAGAATTAAGTTGTCTTTATCTTTTTAGTGGCTATGCTTTGTAAGAATTCTCTTGTTTTGTTTTTTCCCCTCGTGGATGAATAAGATAAGAGTATAACTTTTCTTGCAAAAAAAAAAAAAATTAAATCTAATAGAAAAGTTGTAAATAATCTATTATTTTATTATTTTCTAATTCTAATAGGAAAATTATAAATAAATTGATTATTATCCAAACAACAATTTACTAATTTTCTAATTTTAATAGAAAAATTGTAAATAATTAATTATCTCCTAATTCTAGTAGAAAAATTGTAAATAAATCATTATTTATAATTAAGTGTTTTCTTATTTTCTAATTCTAATAGGAAAATTATAAATAAATTATTATCTAAACAACAATTTACTAATTTTCTAATTCTAATAGAAAAATTGTAAATAATTAATTATCTCCTAATTTTAGTAGAAAAATTGTAAATAAATCATTATTTATAATTAATTGTTTACTTATTTTCTAATTCTAATAGGAAAATTATAAATAAATTATTATCTAAACAACAATTTACTATTTTTCTAATTCTAATAGACAAATTGTAAATAATTAATTATCTCCTAATTGAAGTAGAAAATTTGTAAATAAATCATTATTTATAATTAAGTGTTTTTTTATTTTCTAAATCTAATAGGAAAATTATAAATAAATTTTTATCTAAACAACAATTTACTAATTTTTTAATTCTAATAGAAAAATTGTAAATAATTAATTATCTCCTAATTCTAGTAGAAAAATTGCAAATAAATCGTTATTTATAATTAAGTGTTTTCTTATTTTCCAATTCTAATAGGAAAATTATAATTAAATCATTATCTAAACAACAATGTACTAATTTTCTTATTCTAATAGAAAAATTGTAAATAATTAATTATCTCCTAATTCTAGTAGAAAAATTGTAAATAAAGCATTATTTATAATTAAGTGTTTTCTTATTTTCTAATTCTAATAGGAAAATTATAACTAAATTATTATCTAAACAACAATTAGCTAATTTTCTAATTCTTATAGAAAAATTGTAAATAATTAATTATCTCCTAATTCTAGTAGAAAAATTGTAAATAAATCATTATTTATAATTAAGTGTTTTGTAAAAGGTGGAGACTACCACGTGCTTAGAAAAAAGCTTCCTTTAATTATATATATTGATTGATTCTTTTTTTCCTTCCAATTTTCAACTTATTCTTTACAGTGTGACATTGTCTTATAGGGTAGGAGTTGATTTTAAATTGGATGTGTCGATTTGTTTAGAGATGAGGATAGACAGATCTCGAGGGAGGAGGTAAGTATCTTGGGGAATAGGGTCACTCTCCGACATTTAAAAGTGTGATGTGAGTTGTACAAGAAAATGTCTAGATGTTAGGGTTGTTCAAGGATACGATTGATTATGTTAGTCAAGTTGGGTAGTTACGTGAGAAGGGTATGATAAATACCTAAATGGTGTGGGAAAAAGATACGTATGTACTACAGAATGATTAGAACAACTGAGAAATTAGATAGACAGATAAATTTTATTTCAAAATTTTATTTTATGTGATAATAACAGAGGCACAAATGTTGTGAGAAGAGCTCAAAAATCGCTAAAGTAACATATATGCATACTCAATTTTGATTGTTATAGGGTGTGGTTTGATTTTACATTGGATATTATCTATTGTTTCGAGCGGTGGGGTTAAATAGGTTTTGAGAGACAAGGTAAGTGTCTTGGGGATAAGGTTACCCCACGACGTTGAAGAGTGTGAGAGTAGTACACGTAAATGTCGGTAGGTTGGGGTTTTCATCAGGGATACATTTTAGAATTGATTTTAATTAAGTTGGTTAAATGGGTACGAAGGGTACTCCACGGAAGGTTACTCTCTGACGTTTACGAGTGTGATTTAGAAGATAGAAAAAGATATTCAAATGTAGAGCTGAGTTGTTTAGGGATATGAATATGGTTACGGTAACTCTGATGGGATTGGTTGGTTAGTCGGGTGGAAAGAGTTGAATATGGAAAAAGTGGATAATGTGAGATATTGATAGAAGGTAATAAATTTTATTCGAAAATGTGTATTATATGAGAAAAGAACCGACAGATATATAAATATAGACTAAAAACGTTTAAAATATCATGTGTATAAATTCAATTTTGTTTCTTTATTAGACACAAAATTAAGCAATCAAATGTTATACTCTCTTCAATCCAATCGAATGCTCCGTTGGGCCGGCGAATAATTTTTAATGTGGAAGGGCTTTATAGTGTTTCTTGTGGGAGTATTTTTGGAAATATTTAGGGGTGTGTATAAAAAGATGTCGTAATGTAAGTTGCAAATTTGCAATGATAACATTATAAATACAAGAAATAGAAGAAGAGATTTATGTCAATTATTTACCAAATATGGAAGGAAAATATTGGATTAAATTGTACAAAAATAGAATGTGGGAACATTGTATAAAAATTAAGGAAGTACATACTCCCTCATATTCTATCTATTGTTCCCATTTGGATTGGGCACAAAAATTAGGATAGAGAATAAAGTAACTGTAAAAATTTGGTTGGGGTTTGGTGATAGGAGAGACGAGAGAGGAATGAATAATTAGGAATTAAATAAGAAATTGTGGGCCACAAACATTAAAAAAATAATAAAATGGGAGCTAAAGAATTGGGTGGGGGTTTGATAATAGGAGAGAGAAATGAATAAAATAAAAATAAAAGTTTCCAAAATAGGAAAAAAAAATGAAAACTTGAATAATCCGTTTTAGGAAATAGGGAAAAATATATAGAATAGGAGGGAGTATATGTCATGTCATATTATATCACTAAATTTTAAGGGACGTGCTTTTTCACATACAGATTTTACTCTTTTACATTCGATTTTTACCACACTGCCCTTGCCATTTCTTTTATCAATCACTCGGTTAATTTTCTCTCTCTTCTTTCATCCTTTAAACACGGGTGATTAACACCAACCAAATACTCCGTTCACCGCCTCTCTGTTACCAACTAAAAATATTTAAGTAATTATTAATTAATTAAATAAAATCAAAACAAAATTTTAAAGACGAAGAAAAAAAAACTAAAAAAAAGGAAAAACTAAAATTTAAAAAAAAAAGGAAACCGCAACACACTAACGGAGTAGCAACACAATAACAGGTCAATAACACTTCAACAACACACGGCCGTCGCGAGTGCCGACAACACAAGAAACAATAAACAATGGACGACACGCCGTTAACACAATAAACACACAGAAGCCGAAAGCCCGACAGATATCGACAACTTAAAGATTTCAGTAAAATATAACTCAATAATTTCAATAAAAGGTATTCATAATCGTTAATAAACAATATTAGTTCAATAATTAAAGAATTGTAATCCGTTGTTTAAGTTTTTAGAATAATTGATTCAATTTTCGGGTAAAGATGCATATACTAGGGTTGTTTTAAGAAAGAGAGTTTATGATTAGGAAAAAGAGTATCATATTGAAATTTATGAAAAAAAATTATGTGAAAGAGTAAAGTTCGTATGTGAAAAAGTAATTTCGAATTTTAATTGAGTTATTTTTTCACGATGAAAATGATTGTAAATTTGTAACACACCTAACTCTATTATATCGTTTCAAATGTACTGTTTGGAACTCTTCATTCATTCACTATTTCTCTCATACCTCATTTGCTAACTAAATAAGTAATTCTCTTAACTAAATAAGTAATTCTCTATTTCTTCTTAATATAGACACGACTTTAAATTAATAACTGTCTGAAATCTAAAATAATAGTATATCAAACATTAAATGCACGATTAGTGTTTTACAACTAAAATGACAGTACAATACACTATAATTGCAACTTATTTTAATATCCGTGCAACGCACGGGCAAGAAAACTAGTATATGAAATAAGAGAGGTACGTGTTTTACTAATAGAAGGATTGTCTTTAATGTTATCTACCCCTTTATTGTTATTTATTTAGACGGATATATTTGTGGTAAGAAAGACATATTGTTTATAACATCAACTGAGGTTATTACTATACCGCTTATTGATCATTTGTGACGTCTGATCCCGTTATAAAATATCCGTTGTAAATGAGAGTGATTGTAGTATTTGGTGATGAAAAAAACAGTTGGAGAAGTGTGAAATCTCATTGGGTTTGCAGCTTTTTCTTGACTTTCGTTTAGCCTGTAATCGTACGTTAGTAACCTTACTCTATTTCACTAGGGCCATGCTGATCCCCAACATAAGCCAGTTCAATATCAATGCCTTGAGGCTTGAGCACTACATCGTCTCCAATATTTTTTTTTTATTTTTTTTTTTTTATTTTTTTTTTTGGCAGGAGTAAACCAAGGATAGTTTATACAATTGGCATTTGACTCATTAGGTCGAATGCACTTTTAATTATTAAACGATAAAAAAAGACATAAAGGTAACAACATCGGATGATAAACGTGAGTTGATGACTAACAACTGGCATAGTCTCGTAGCCACCATCTTTAACCTCCACTTTCTTGAGGGGACGAACATAGCTTGACAAGCGCCAGGTACGATCTTCACCCGTCAGAAACCACGAAAACCAATAAACCCCATTATCAAAGTATAGAACGCAAAGTGCACTTACGCCACAAGGACGTAGAAAGAAAAAGAGGGACAAAGACCATGAAAATCTATGCCAAGCGGAGCAAAAACTCCTACACTTTGGGATCCACTTTGAAAGGGCAAGTAAACCGTAGTCCGAAACGACGAGCGAGGAGAGACCTAACACTAAGACAACCCACAGTCCCATGACCATCCCGAAAGGCAGGGGCCATGTAAAGACGGATACAACACAAACCCAATGAAAGGTTACAAATGTCCTTATTTTTTGGCCGTAAAAACAAACATGACCATAAAAAACAACCATTAAAATTTAGAAGAAACCACCAACCATCAATCCAACCAACTACACTGCCAACAAACCCGACACCTCCAACCCACCACGCCACAGCCAAAGAGGGCCACCCCCACACGAGACCAGCCTCACCCGGCCAACTCCGACCCAACCCACGGTCACGAAATCACCAACGGACACCACAACGACACACACCAACACACCACTGAGACTCCAAATTCCAGACGAACCTCCCCAGGACCATCGGTGTACATGCAACAGATCACCACCAGAGAATGACAAAGACCGACACAAACAAGTAGTTGGGCCCGACCAGAGGGGGAAGGGGGCGAGGGGAAGGGGAACCTCCAAGTCGTCCCAAACTACAACCACATAAGAAAAAACAAACAAGATGAGAAAAACTCATCAAACAGACCGTCACCCTCACAAGGAAATGATCTTACCGGAGATGGGGGAAGGGGCGAGGGAGAAGGGGACATCCCGGTGCTGCATGCACGACATTCAATGACAGGACAGAGGAACAAAGGAACGGAACGACCTCAGAACCTTTCCACAAACCGCAAACCCACCGTGTGAACAGACCGGGGCCAGAAACACCAACGGAAAGGCGGGGTGAGATCGATCAAAAGATGGTCGCATCTCTGATCATGCGCGGAATAATCGCCGGAGACGGTTCCGGAGAACCCATCTCCGGCGAGAAGGGGGAGGAGCAACGGGAGGGAGTGAGCGGTGGAAGGCGGCGGCAGTAACAATAAATTAGGGTTTTTGTTTTTTTGTTTTTAGAGAGAGGTGAGAGCCCTTTGTTTAGATCGTAATTATTATTAGCTATCGTCTCCAATAATTGTTTTGTACAATTTGTGTAATTCGTTTATCCATTGGTATTGTTTCAGATTTTCGGATAAGTTATTCTAAAACAATAATATGAGATTTTATAACTATTTTACAATTAAATATGACTACTGTTGAATACAAGTTATCATAACGTGTAACATTGACGGTATTATTGTTGATACATTTAACCATAACATGTTACATATGTTCTTCTGAAATTTCAGACAAAAAATGACCGTGTAAAACAAAAATTTACATTCATCTATATAGACACTATAAACAATTTTTTTTGTAATTTGTAAGTTGTACGGAGTATTTGATTTCCATAAGTTCATGTGACACAATCTCAAACAAGATCAACAAATACCCTTATTTTCACGTGTTGATTTAAAAGTTATTGGGGTCTTGAAACCCCAAAGCTTTTCGATAATCACCTTTTTCATCATCGGAATTGTTCTTTAAACTCCGTATAAAAGAAACAAACGACAATTACACCAAAATATTTAACCTCATGGTTTTTCTTTGAACTCCGTATAAAAAAACAAACGACCATACTGACCCCACACTTAACCATCACACTATCTATTTTTGATTTATTTATTTTTGTTTTTTCAACGGCAAAGATAGTGTTACATAATACCTACCCGACTCTCCTATTGGACTTCATTATTACATTATTTAAAAAGTAAATTAAACTAAGGATTGAATTGACAAGACACACCTATGTTTTGAGACCATCCCCAAACAAGGTCAATAGGTAGGTCGTAACCTTGCTTGGTCATGGTTAATGATGCAATTAGTTTGCTAATCTTATAAACTTTTGTGGTTAATTTGTGACCAAAGTCAACAAAAGGTCAATTTGTGACCTTGTGTGTGTCAAATTGAACTTGTAATTGACCTAATAGGTGTCAGTTTGTTATTGGTTGTACAAATAAATATAATTAAAAAATTACATATTGGGAATGTTGTAAGTGGAAAATGATTGAGTTGATACCTAGGTCGTGATCTTTTGCTTGAGAGGTTGAAAGTAGGTCAAGATAATTAAGATGTGATTAACAGTAAAATCGGGTCGTGACCTAATTAACGCGACCACTGCTTAGAGATAGTCTCAGAAATTACGGAAGAAAGATCACACTATCCAATCGGTAAATGTGTAGAGAATATCAAATCAACATTACAGCCTTACGTTACAAGAGGGAATCGATACTTTAGGAAGATATGTCAAAGAGTTTGATTACTTATCCTGAAAAAAATGGGGATGCTAAAGTCACAAAAAAGTCCTTTTTTCCTTTAAAAATGTTGTGGACGGGAGTCCTCCATGTGGATGAAAAATATGGAATATGTTGTTTCCAAATTAAATAAACCTTACTCAAACTAACTCGGTTTACAGGTCTACAGAACATCTTGCTTATAACGGACATTATTCATTACAAGCGAAAGACAAATAATACTTCTAGATTGTGAGAAAGACACTACACATCTTCAACTTGTGAGGATATGACTAATCTTCAATGAGATTTTGTAGTGGGTGTATTGCATATGAATGACTGTAAATTCCCGATTCCGTCCCGATCATCTATTTATGTATTTTATTTTAGGGTTAAAATAAGTTATAAAATTTAATTAAAATGTGTGATTTAAAGAAGATAGAGATGAAAGAGTGTATGTAGGGATGGCAGTGGGTCGGGTACCCAACCCAGACCCTTAGGGTCGGACCCTAATGGGTCGGGTATGGGTCTGAATTTTTGAGACCCATTCGGGTATGGGTCGGGTATGAGTTTTATATAAAAACTTCGGGTCGGGTCCGAGTCTTGGTCTTGGGACCCTACCCGACCCTTAGACCCTTATATTTATTAAAAAAAAGAAAAAGTAAACCAAAAAACACACATACGAACGTCAATAACCCAAATAATAAACACAAACAGATGACTCTTATTAGTTATCATTAATATACTATACGCATATCCAAATAATCATTATGAATAACGAGGAAATTGATGAAAATGATGAGTTTGGGTACCCTAAATGATAATTTAGGGTCGGGTACGGGTAATGATCCAAATAACCAAGATTTTGTAATACTTTAATCAAAACATTTTAATTTAATACGAACCTTGATACATTTTATTGAATGACTCGTTAAGAAAAATTGGACTCTAGGGTAGACTCTACCCAGACCCAAACCCATTAGGGTCGGGTATGGGTCCATTAATTTCAGACCCTTTAGGGTCTAAGTCGGGTATGGGTCTAAAATTTTTTACTGCGGGTCGGGTCGGGTCGGGTCTTGCCGGACCTATCCAGACCCTACTCATTGCCATCCCTACGTGTATGTGAGTATGTGGTCCTTTAGTCTTGACTTGGCTTTCACAGTGCAGCTTGAATGTTTGAATTGTGTCCCTTGCGTTGGGGTAAAAGCCTGAAAAAGAATAGAATCAGATAAGAAAAAAGATAAATTGGTTTGCACAAATCGCATTTCCTTTCGCCGAAAGTTCTATATACGTTAGTAGTCTTTGATTCGCACTTTTGCAGTTTTGCTCATGCTTCCTCACTCCTCACCAACTGCATTTCGACTCCCCCAATTATATAACCTCCCTTTTCTTGCTCTTCTTATTTGGTTGCTTCAACTCTTTTATTACGCTCCATAAGTTACAACACTATAATAAAATAAAAAATACCATATTTACAAATAAGAGATCCTATTGTCCACAAATAACATTTTTAAATCGGACTACGATTGGTGGTGTGTATGTATGTATGAGCGGAGAGAGGTAAAACTCCTTTAAGTGAAGGAACGGATTTGATTTTTTATCTATAATTTATGTGAAAAAAATCGAATCAATGTAGTGGTATACTGATATGTATGGGTGGACTTGAATTGGGTCGTTTTATATCGTGTCTCGTGCCTTGTCTACCAAATTGACCAAGTTTTAGAATGACTTGTTGGACCATTAAGCCATGTACATAATTAGGTAGAACATGTCGAAATCATGTCAACGGATCGTGCCATGTTATGCAAGAGCCGGGGAAACGCGTCAAAACTTTTCCAAACCCCTTATGATATAAATATTTCTCAACATATCTACAGTCGAGTCATGTACATAATTTGATATCACAACTCACAACTAATAGTGAAGCCTAAAGTTAACGGAGGACGAACGTGTAATTGTATAAAAAAATTATAATTTTTAACTGATTTTGAAACTTTCTTCCCACGCGGCACTTAAAAAAACTGTTACGATTAATTACATAATTGAGATCATCGATCTAAAAGATAAGAAAAACAACTTCATCAATGTGTGTTTAACTAGAGCTAAAGCGACCTCGATCTCGTAATTTAATACTCCATCCGTAGTCCGCATTATACGAAGCCAAATAAACAAGACAGAGTGAATTCATAAACAATTACGATCGTAAGCGCTTTCCATGCATGTTTGTCCATCACAACCCTTTTTTGACGGAATGTTTATGTGTCTGTATCGTCTTGGTTAACTAAACTATTGCAATTTTTAACCAAATTGCACTTCATTTATCTTTTACCAACCAAGGCTGTGGGATAAAGTATTCTAAATTAGTGTCTTCCTTTCTATGCTTCCATTGAAACTAGCATCTTCATCTACTTTAATTACTTTTGTTGCTTGCTTCATATAATGGAGCTAACTATAAGCCTATCCATAAACTATCCATCACAAGTTGAAAATGGATAGTGTCATTCTCACAATATTTATGTGACACTATTCATGTGATGCTTTATTTCCCCACTTACCCTCCTTTTGCTTTATTATATGAGGATCATTATCCGTCTTCAATTTACGACGGATAATACCATCACAAGCAAGACGCTTTAACTTAAGATTTGGACGTCTTATGCTGAAATATTGTTAAAATCATTCGGAATTCTACTATATTTATTTGGGAGAATCATCTCAATCAAAACATAAGCACAATGGCGGACCTATGGGCTATGGGTAAAATGTCAAGGAGGGCTAGGTTACATATCATGAGAAGTTGTCGTTTATATAGACCCAAAAAATAGGTCAATCGTGTTGAATTAATTCGGGTTTGTAGTTTTCGGATGTCAACTATATATCCGTTTTAACATTAAAACAAGATAAATAACACCCAAATTGCATAAGCAAGCCGAGTCTTTTACTAATCTCAATCCATTTATTTATGTCGTAGAGTAAATTTTTTGTTAAAAAATAGTAAAATAATGTCTACACTTGCTTATTAGTGTAAGACCATGTTCTTTTGGATTTCAAGTCACTTAATTTAAGTTCACTTCAGATCCTATAAGTTCAGATCCTATAAGTTCAGTTCCTATAAGTTCAGTTCAGTTCAATTCCTATAAGTTCAGTTCAGTTCCTATAAGTTCAGTTCAATTCAAACCTATAAGTTCAGTTCAGATCCTATAAATTCAGTTCAAGTCAATTCATATCATATAAGTTAAGTTAAATTCAGTTTTGGTCCAAAAGAACAGGATTTAAGTGTGCCAAAAATCCAAAATGTGTCTATGTGGCGACAAAGAAATAAAAAAGCATCAAATTTGGAACAACGGATCATATGGGTTGTACTATTCACTACTGAGACGTAAATAAGAAACTTAAAACACCTTCTAGCACAATCCCACGCATCATCCACTTCTTTGCCACTTGAATCGTTTAAAGATACTACCAAGATTAACACCCTTAAATTTAATTATGTTCAAGTTTGAATGATTGGATTATATAATTAGATGTATAGAACTAATGATACATGTTTTGACCTTTTTTAATAAAAAAATTGAGTTTAAACAAAAAGAATATAAACTATATTGTAAATTTTATGAAACCCATTTACAAATTTATTAAGTTTAGAAAATTATTATACAACTCAAAACAATGCATATAAGTTCAACCATATTTTAATTTTAATGTCAAAAAATTAAAATATAACTCAAAATAGTTTAAAAAGTCGAAAAATATATATACATAAAGCTCAATTAAATTCATCATGGATGTATCATGCTCTTATACATCTGGTTGTATAATCATTTTTGTGTTCAAGTTTGGCAGTCGTGAATGCAAATTATCTATCTAAATCGCTATTATACTTGGACTTTTAAATTTATCTCATAAATTCGAGAATTTATGAAACATATTTCTTGAATTCGGAATTATATTTAGCAATATAGAGCCCAGATTTGGTTCATAAATTTCTGAATTTGGAATAATATTTAGCGACATAAAACTCAAATATAAGTAAAAAAACAAAAAAAATGATAAAATTTCTCATTGATGCCCCTGTGGTATTCACTTTTCCCACTTGTATCCCTGCGTATAGCACTTTACTAATAGTACCCCTAAACTTAATTAGTTAATCCCATCAATAGTCAAACATGTTTATGCTATTTGTTTTAGACGTTAAGTGTCATGTTGGCACTCTATTTGCCAAATAAGCACTTGACTTGGCAAAGGGTTTTTCTCATTTATGCCCTTGTGATTTTTTATTTTCCCACTTGTATCCCTGCATTTTTGCATTTTCGGTTTCGATGTTGAGCTGATATCTTTAAAACCGTATTGTTTATTTTACCCCTTTTAAATTAATAAAAAATTGTTATATCGTTTATTATATCTCTTTTTATATCACATGAGATAATACCGTTATATTACCTTTTATTTTATTGAAAAAAAATATTATCTAACATTCACAACTTATTTTATATTAAGTGGACCAAGACGAGTGTCATTACTTGTCAATGCTCATATTGATCCTGCAGCGTCACTTACCTATTTCATCATTGAAGCACCAACTAAATTTTAGATTCTCAATCCCCCTTTTTTTTTATCTATCATAAATTTTTCCCATATTTTTTCGGTGTCGATAAATTTTGTATTTATAGTCTTTTATAGCTAATTTGAGGTCGGGTAAATTTTAATTTTTTAATCAAAATATTTATGACACTTTTACTATTTAAGTAAATTTAGCAATTGAATGTTTCGGTAAATCTTCGGTTATTAACAATAAGATATATTTGTAAAGGCTTGGATTAAACATCGGAAAATTTGAACTTTAAATCGGATATCCGACTCATGTAATTTCAATTCCAACAATTTTTCATTCCTATTTATTATTTTTTACGCAGAGGTACAAATGAGAAAAATGAAAATCACAGGGACATCAATGGGAAAATCCTTTGCCAAGTCAGGTGCTTATTTGGTAAATAGAGTGTCAACATGACACTTAACGCCTAAAACAGACGGTATAAACATGTTTGGCTACTAATGGGTTTAACTAATTAAGTTTAGGGGTACGGTTAGTAAAGTGCTATACGCAAGGGTACAATTGGGAAAAGTGAAAAGTACAGGAGTCTCAATGGGAAAAATCCAATAAAAAAATATTACACTTAAATATACACCGTAATAAATTTTTGAGTACCAATTTCCACTTCCATTATTGCTGAACAACCAAGCAAGTTGGTTTTTGGACTAAACATCACTTCCCATTATTTTTGTCATCGTTTCCAGTTTTCATACAAATCCAGCTTAGTTCATGTGGATGTAAAAGTTTTTTTCCCAAAAAAACTATTTCTTATTATATTAGACCATCCCCAAGCAGTGGTCACACTAACTAGGTCACGACCCGGTTTTACCGTTAATCAAATCTTAATTATCTCGACCTACTTTCACCCTCCCAAGCAAAAGGTCACGACCTAGGTCATCAACCCAATCATTTTTCACTTTACATCATTCTCAATCATTGAAAATTCAACCATTAATTAATATTTTTATTGTTTTTTTTATTTTTCAACCAATTACAAGTGACCACATAAGTGGTCACAAATATGGTCATTATTGTTTCCCAAAGGTCACAAATTGACCTTGGTTGGTCATAAGGTCACAAATTAGTGAATTTGGTCACCAATTAATTCTCTTAATTATCCATTAACCATGACCAAACAAGGTCATGACCTACCTCATGACCTTGCTTGGGGATGGTCTTATAATTCAATTGATGACCAACCTTTCTTTGGTGTAATAGGGCTACAAAGTCGACTATAATGTGATTTGAACACGTTCATGACTCGTATGTACTATCGCTCACACTTTATTAACTAAACTAACTAACATTTATCAACATTTATATGCTTTAAGTCACAATTGAATACTACTCCCTCCGTCTTAGCAGAATCTTTAAATTTACTTTTTCACATTTGTCGAGGTGCATTTTACACCGTCAATATCTTTTATTTTGCATTTATAAAAATTATAAAAAATTGATATCCTTAATGTATTAACAAAGACGAATCAAATCAGAACCCACATGACTCTGTTTTCTTTTATGGATTGTCGAGAATATAATAAATTCTCTTGACTTGTGAATAATGTCAAAAAACAATTGTAAAGAAGCTGTTAAAACGGGGAGAGTAGTAGTTAATACTCCGCATCTTTTAACACGTGCGCATGTACTTAAGTACATCAAAATCAAATAGGCCTTTTAGTAATTCCCGTATAATCTACTTTTATGTCGTCCAATATATTTAACCTTTTATTAAAGGATAATTTGTGAGAAACTACCTTACATTTATGTCCATTTATGAACAACTACCTTACTTTTATTTTTTTGTCAAAAACTACCTTTTATTTTAATTTTTTGTTAAAAACTACCTAAAACAAAGTTTTGAGGCCAATTTCTATTTATGAGTTGGATTTCACACGTGTGAGTTCTCTAAGTTTTCATTCTTATTCACGAATAGCATAGAGTTCATATGATTTAGCCCATGTTCATCATCCGGAACAATTATTCCACATGCATAAAGAAAGAAATTGAAGCTAATGGCAAAAATTCCCTTTCGTTTAGAACTTTAGATAAGAAGGATAAGCTTGGATATCAAGTTTAACGACAAAATAAGAATGAAAATTTAGAGAAATCACACATGTGAAACCAATAATAAATAGAAATTGGCCTCAAAACTTTTTTTTAGGTAGTCTTTAACAAAACATTAAAATGAAAGGTAGTTTTTAACAAAAAAAATAAAAGTAAGGTAGTTGTTCACAAATGGACATAAATATAAGGTAGTTTCTCACAAATTATCCTTTATTAAATTTAAACCGCTACATCCATCTAAAATTAAATGGTTGATTTAACATATACTTCCTCCGTTCAAATCCAAAATGCATACTTCCTCCATTTTTATCCAAATACAAGATTTGTTTTTTTGTACACTATTCACCAATTAACTTTCAATCTCATTTTTCTCTCAATACGTAAGAAAAAATATATTCATGTGGGGTCTTGTTTAATTCGTCTTTACGAGTACATTGATAATATATAACTTTTATAATTTTTACAAATACGTAGTTAAAGATATGAAGCACGCAAAACTTGCGTTGGCAAACGTGAATAAAGCAAATCTTGTATTTGGATAAAAATGGAGGAAGTATATGTTTTTGTGCACAAATATTAAGAAAGATGGTAAAAAATTATTAAAAGAACATTTGGGAGTGTGCAAGATGTTTTTTTATTAATTTAAATGTGTGATAGTTGATTGAAGGTGAATCATTTAATGACATTTTGTGTAAATAATTTATGTTCATAAGGATACTTTAATAAATTTTTTTGTTTTATTAGGAAAGTGGTAGTTGGATATGAATGGATTAAAATGAAATATGTGTAGATTGGATTTGAATGGAGGGAGTACAAAATACTTCAAATGACATGTTAAGAAAACCAAAATGGAACCGTATTGATGACAACCTAGTCACAAATTATTACTGAAAACAAATATATTCGTCATAGCTAAAGACGAGTCTAAATAACATCCAGTGAATAAATAAAACAAAGGATAATTTGTGAGAAACTACCTTACATTTATGTCCATTTGTGAACAACTACCTTACTTTTTTTTGGTTAACAACTACCTTTTATTTTAATTTTTTTGTTAAAAACTACCTAAAAAAAGTTTTGAGGCCAATTTCTATTTATGAGTTGGATTTGACACGTGTGAGTTCTCTAAATTTTCATTCTTATTTTGTAAAAAACTACCTTAAATTTCTAAACTAAAGCACGACCTTGAGTACTCGACTTCGTTGATTACGCTGCAATGCCTATTACCACATTCAAAAACTTATTCACAACAGCAGTCCAAAGGACCTGCTAAATCCTTTCACTAGCAAGTAGCACTTGGACATCCTACTTCTGCCCCCTAGGTCACGAGATCCACTATCCACAGGCTCTCTCATTTCAACCAAGCCAACCCTGCCTTAAACAAAGAAAGAGGTCAGTCTTTAGCCGCACCTTCACTTGCTTCGCCGCCTTGGCTCTACTCAATGTCTGCCTTGCCAGCCATACAATATAAAGACAAGAGATGGAGTTTTCCACCCGAAAAGTCAATGACAAGGTTGTGTACCAAACATAGGAATTAAGTTAGTATGGCTGTTGCAAATGAAGTATGAAGTATTGCGGCATCATATTGCAATTAGTAGAACAATATGTATCAGAAATGCATAAACCAATCAATAATAAATAGAAATTGGCCTCAAAACTTTTTTTAGATAGTTTTTAACAAAGAATTAAAATAAAAGGTAGTTGTTAACCAAAAAAAAATGTAAGGTAGTTGTTCACAAATGGACATAAATATAAGGTAGTTTCTCACAAAATATTCTAAATTAAAAGCAAAATATCTTAATTTAAATACAAAATAGTAGCTTCTCCTTTATTGGAGACTTGTTCTCACCTTTGTGTGAGTTTTTCCCACACCTTTTGGTGAGATTTTTCCACTCTATTTGAGAGGTTCAAGAATTAAGTGGAAGATCGGCGTCTTCATTGCTAATCTTATGGAGATAAAACTGCTGTTAGATTGCTCGTTACAAACTTTTTGGTCAAAAGAACTTGATTCTTGTCAATGCTTTAGAAAATTTAGAGACCCTCTTATAAAAGGCCGACTTTTGATTAATGAAACGATTTTTCTCCTTAGAGGAGTCTTCAACTTATTACCCTTCAAATTAGACAATTAAGTAGGGGCGGTGACTATAGTGAGTAGCAAATAGCAAGTCCACTACTAGTGACTAGTGAGTGACTCAAAGCAACCATATGATATCTCTCCCTCTTTTCTCTATCATATTCTCTCCCATCCTTTTCTCTTACCTGTCTTCTTGTCCGAACTAAACCATGACAACAACCACCACCATTTCCACCATTATCACCGCTTCTTCACTCTCCTAGCTCACTTCACTCTCTCTATTCACACCATCCATCCATTAACACTTACCTCCCCATTCCAAACCCTCAAATGGGTTGCACCGCTTCTAAGCTCGACAACGAGGACACCGTCCGCCGTTGTAAAGACCGTCGTCGTCTTATGAAAGAAGCCGTCTACGCTCGCCACCACTTCGCCGCCGCTCACTCCGACTACCTCCGTTCCCTTAAAACCACTGGTTCCGCCCTCCAACTCTTCTCCGACGGTGAACCTCTTCTTCTTGTCTCCCCTCAAACCCCCTCCGTTTTACTACCTCACCCAAATGCTCCCTCCTCTCCGACTCACTCCCACGCGCCAACTCATCCACCTACTCCTCACGCGCCTTCGCATTTCTCCTCTCCTCCCCACGCGCCACCTTCTGTGCATCATTACAACCACCAACCTCCGCCACCTCCGATGAGTGCTCACAGTCTTCCCTCCGTTAAAGTGTACAAGCCTCCCAAGCAGCTCAAGGTTCCGCACATCTTATCCGACACCAGTGTGTCTTCGACTCCGAAAACGACGTCGTACCGCGGTGGAAAGTTTGATTACCCGTCGGCGGAGCCAGCGGTGGATATGACCGATACGGCGTCTCAGACGTCGTCGGTGTGGAACTGGGAGAATTTCTACCCTCCGTCGCCTCCTGACTCCGAATTCTTCCACGGCCAAAACGACACCGTTTTCAAACATCAACAAAAACACAATCAGAACCCAGCACAAGAGTACAAGTATGAGGAGGATGACGTGGAGGAGAGAGAAAGGGAGGAGGTGCACTGTAGTGAGTGGGGGGACCACTACAGTACCACCACGTCGGACAGTGAGGATGACGTGACTGTAGACGTGGACGGGGATGACGAGAGGGAGACTAGATCGGGAGTGTCTAGGTCGAATTTCGATTCGTCGTCGGTGAGAAGTGAGCCGGCGACTGGTTCGTTAAACCGGCCGGCGGCGGTTAGGATGGGGAGGGTGGATGAGAATAGGTCGGAGGATGGGACGGCGACTACGACGTCGTCGATGAGGTGGAAGAATGGGAAGGAGGTTTGTGGGAGTGAGGATATGAGGATTGTTGTTAGGCATAAGGATTTGAAGGAGATTGTGGGAAGTTTGCAGGATTATTTCGATAAGGCGGCGGCTGCTGGTGATCAGGTTTCGGAAATGCTTGAAATCGGGCGAGCTCAGCTTGATCGGAGCTTCAGGCAGCTTAAGAGTATACTTTTCAATTCAATTGTCGATTCTCAGTTCGTCTTTTCGTTGATTAATTAATTGATTCATTGATTGCTTTTTGGTGTTCTTGTTGCGCCTATTATCTTATCAATATCTGTGTTTCTTCATTTAGATGAGCAAATTACCTAGCCATTCAAGTCCACATGATTGTTGTAGTATAATTTCCGGAACTTGTTAGGAAAGAAATCAATGAAACGGAGGGAGTATCTATCAATGTTAATGATTAAAATCGATAACAATAGAGTAGAGTTGCGTACATCTGACTGTCTCCGAATTGTTCATTTTGTTTGGGTTTGGGTTCTAAGTTATGTTGTTATTGCAGAGACGGTATATCACTCAAGTGGAGTTTTCAGTAGCTTGAGTTCAAGCTGGACTTCAAAGCCGCCATTGGCAGTGAGGTACAGACTTGATGCGTCCGCGGTGGATGCTGCTGGAGGACATAAGAGTCTTTGTTCAACCTTGGAACGTCTTTTAGCGTGGGAAAAAAAGCTTTATGAAGAAGTAAAGGTGATTGATTGTTTGCTTCAACTAAATTTTTGCGTTAATTCATCCTTATTAGTGGGTGTTAATTGTTATTTATTATTACCGTTACTTTTTCCATCTTTTTGACAATTTTCCAGCTAATAGGTGATAAAATTTGTGATATTGGTTAGCTTTTAGCGAAAATTCGTGATCAACAAAGATAATGACTTTACTCGGACACTTAATCTTGACATTGACATATTGAGACCCACTTTGTTGAGAGTGGAATATGAAGTTGGGTTGGGGCTCTACTTTATCATTCATGATGTTATTGGCTTTTGGTGCTGGGGCTTGGAACTTTCGTTGTTGAAATGATGCAAGGTTTCTATGGTTTCTTTATCGATCTCGTGAAAAATCCTTTTGTGCGTCGTTTAGGGATTTTCTTTTTGGGAGGGTAATCTTCCTAGCTTCTTTACAGGAAAAATATGTGTTTTTTTAGCAAAAGTGCGGTCCTTACCATAAATTTGGAACAATGTGCCGTTTGCTGTCTTTTGAGAATGCCTTGTCCTCATTCCCTTTATCTTTGTTTTCAGAATTGCATTTTTTTCCCGATAAATACCCTTTATTTTTTTACCGGTGGGTTCAATGTGGCAATGGTTCTGTTCTCAGTGTTTGTTTTGTTTGTGATAGCAATAATCTCATCCCCAATGTGCTATTGATAAAAATAGTTTATACAGAGTATGCTTCAATGCTACTGTTATTGCTTTCTTCAGGCTAGAGAAGGTGTGAAAATCGAACACGAGAAGAAATTGGCAACACTACAAAGCCAAGAATACAAAGGTGAAGATGAAATCAAGTTGAACAAAACTAAAACTTCAATAAAGAGATTACAGTCTCTAATTATCGTCACTTCCCAAGCTGTGAATACGACTTCCTCTGCAATCATTGGTCTGAGGGATAGCGATCTTATCCCACAACTTGTCGAGCTTTGCCACGGGTAAGCATCAATTGACTGACTAATAAGTAATAACTAGTGTAGTTACCCATCTAATAAACACAATTAGTTATGTTGAGCATCTTCATAGAAATATTATATGCAATATCTACCATGTTTGTAGACTTGATGACATAAACAAAATAACCGAGCATGTGTTTTTGCAACTTGCAATCCTATCCTAAGTCCTAACTATTGATAGGGGTGTGTCTTGTAGTCACATCTGGGCCACTTGCTTGTAATTTGTTTATTCATAACATGGCCTATGCGGGTTCTTCCCACCGTTGATTCATTTATGATTAATAGTTGCGCAATTAGGTAAACTGGCTATTACTGTTCTTGGTCCCTTTCTAAAGGTTTTGCATTCAATGGTGTCATTGTTTGGTGTGAGAAAAATGAGCCAGTAACTTGATGTTGGTATCTTGCTTTTATTTCTGTTGCCCTACCATTGGGCAACAGTCATGATGGCTTCTGGAAATCGAGCAAATTATTCTGTTAAACTTGAGGCGGTCTCGTGTTAATATAATGTAACACAAACTCATTAAACAGAAACCGGTCCCACTGAGTTTCCGTGCCATGTGATCCTTGATGCTGTTTGATGGATATGTACTCCAGTAATTATGAACAGCTGAAGTTTATTGTATGTTTTGATGATAGAATAATCTGATGCTAAACTACAACTCGGATCAATTTGATCCGGGCCAGCCTACCCAACCCATGTTCAGTTTTTGCCGGCTTTGGGCCACAGTTTAAACCCAAAAACCATGTGGCCTAGACCAAAAAGGATGATGTGTTTAGAGGGTCAGGTTTGGAGAACAATCAAGTCCCTTTTTTGGCTTGTCCAGGCTCGGTAATGGTATCAAAGTTAACTGCACATTTACCTTTCATTGTCATGTCCCTCCTCCCTCCTAGCAGATAATTGAATAGTCCGTAATCAGTATAGGAGATCAAGCGTTTAGAATCAGTTCTTATTAATAGAAGTACTTTTTATAAAAGCAGAATTTAATTGCATATATAATCATCACATTTTAAACATTTCCGATTTGCTGATTGCAGAATGATGTACATGTGGAAATCAATGAATCATTTTCATGAAGTCCAAAACCAAATTGTTCAGCAAGTACGCGGTCTAATTAACCGGCAAGTGAAAGGAGATTCGACCTCCGAACTTCATCGGCAAGCAACTCGGGACCTAGAATCAGCTGTGTCCACCTGGCATTCCAGTTTCTGCCGCCTAATCAAGTTCCACAGAGACTTGACCCGTTCCCTTCATGGTTGGTTCAAGTTGAGCCTTCTTCCGGTTGACAAAGAGATCACAAATATCAGTGAATCTTCAGAGGCATTTTCCTTTGTAGACGAGTGGAAACTTGCCCTTGATCGACTTCCTGATACTGTGGCTTCTGAAGCCATTAAAAGCTTTGTCAATGTTGTTCATGTTATATCATTAAAGCAAGCTGAAGAATTCAAGATCCAAAAGCGAACAGAGACTATTTCCAAAGAGCTCGAGAAGAAAGCTTCCTCTCTCAGAAACATTGAGAAGAAGTATTATGCCAACTATTCCATGATTGGGCTTGGATACCCGGATACTGGACCTGATAATGGACAAGTGTTGGACACACGTGATCCACTATCTGAGAAAAAGGCCGAGCTCCAAGCATGCCAAAGACGAGTAGAAGATGAGATGTTAAAGCATACTAAAGCAGTTGAGGTGACAAGAGCAATGACATTGAACAACATACAAACTGGTTTACCAGGTGTTTTTCAGGCATTGACAAGTTTCTCCGGGATGTTTGTGGAGACCTTAGAAGCAGCATGTACGCGTTCCTATTCCATAAAATAAAAGCCAAGAAAACCTTCATCTTGCTTCTGCCTTCATTTTGGAGGCAACTTTTTCCGTCATCAAGGTAAGGTAGTTCGGAGATGGCTTGTAATATTCTTTTTGGCTGTATCCCCTATTTAATTTTAGCGTTTACCTGTTCCCTCTTTGGAAACTGTCTGGGTTTCTTCTTTGTTGTAGATATATGCCGAATTTTGAAAGTTCTTTATCTTGATATTGGTTGGATGGGATAGTAAAATACCCTCTGTTGTACAGGTTGATGTTTCAATTTATGTCTGTTTATCAGGGGATTACATGTTTGAATATCAGATAATAATTGACCTTCCATTGCTGTCTCCCATCTGTCGAAAATTCTGCAACTCATTCAAGTCGTGAGTTTCTTCTACCCTCAATTTCGGGTCAAGTAATTTCATTAATTTCTTTTAGTAGTAGTTAGATTTGATGTAGCATGATTATCGCAGCTGTGCTTCGTTCCAATCAAATTTCGCTTGGAAGATGTTCGCTCCGTTACTTCAGCAGGGAAAAGATTGGATTTGGTCGAGCCACCTTTAACTCGTAGCAGGAGACGGTCTTATTCTGTAACTTGTGTTTTTGACCTGCATATTGGAAAATAAAAAGAGAGAGACAAAACTGAGAAAAGAGGGTGTCAGGAAGAAGAAGAAGAAAAGGGTTGGATTTTGGACGTTAGTTTGAGGAAAAGAGCAGAAGAAAGAGGTTAATGTTTGAAATGCAGACAAAATACGTAGTCCGCCATTTATTAGAAAAAAACAGTAGTTACAGAATGAGATAATTTGTGTAAGAAATGGCAGGTACAGTAGAGGACACAGGTATCAGCTTTGTATTATTAATGCATCTGTATTCTGTATTATATTGTCAGCCTTGGTTTTGACTGTTTAATGCTCCTTGACAATAATTTTACCAGCAAATTTCCCTGTTTTTACAGCACACAACTTGCAATCGACAAAATGCTGCCAACTTATTTATATTTCTATCAACCCCTACATCAATATTTTTCACATGTCACGTAAGGTTACAAATATCAAGTTATACGAAGTACAAGTACAAGTTATACTTGCATTCTACTCCGTATGAGGTAGAGGGTGGACCCTGGTTTTGAGGCTTTTACTCCAACAAAGGGTCTAATCATAAATAGTACTCTCGCAATAAGGTAAGTGAGAGGATAAGTGGGAAATTAAGCACTTTATGGTTACAAACGACCCGGACCTAGAAGACTCATTGTATTGGGTAGGTACGTCCTCTGGCAAATTCAGTATCCGCTCAGCTTTAGGATTCCTCAAAGGAGTCGATACTACGGCTGAAACCGAATCCTAAGTATGGCGCATCATTTGGAAATTACCGGTCCAACAACGAGTCCGAATGTTTTTATGGCTTGCCGCGCACGACCGTCTTATGGTGAATGTGAATAGAGTAAAAAAAAACATGGGAGATAACCCAATGTGCCCCCGTTGCGAGGACAGCGAGGAAACAACGGAACACCTACTTCGGTCATGCACTGTTTCTCGAAATTTGTGGAGTGAGATTGGAGTTGCTGCTACAAATACCTTGTTTTACAATGTCCCGTTCACCGAATGGATCTCAAAATGCGCGAGTAAGGAGGTTCAAACAACAGAGATAAATTGGCCAATTCATTTCTCGATAACTTGTTGGTGGATATGGAAATGGAGGAACAATATCGTATTTGGTCGAGAATCCGAGAACCCGTTACACCCCCGTGAATTTTTATTCACTCAGTTTGCAGCAACAAAAAATGCCCTTGATATACACGATATTTTTATCCCAAAACCGAGAGATAGCTATACGGAAGTGTTCATCCGATGGACTCTTCCTCATAATTGGATACTCCTCAACACGGATGGTGCCTCAAAAGGAAACCCGGGTCCGGCAGGAGGTGTAAAACCCCTCGCGAAAGCGGAAATATAAAACATACAAAGTACTAAAAATGCAGCGAAATTAAAACTTTTTAAACATAAGTATCATGCGAGGTGAATTAAAACTGAAACTGGAAGCTGAAAACTGGTATAAACAGAATAGATAAGTATAACAGTTCTAAGTACGGGAAACAAAATATATACAAAGTCTGGGATGGAACATCCCTACATGCACCAAAAAATAACAACTGTATCAAACTAGAGTCTAGCTACTCGTAAGTGTAAGTCATATGATGACAAGTGGATCATCACTCGCTAGCTCTCATCCAACCCTGTCCAACCTGCATGTACCTACGTACATGAAAACATGTACGCCACAATCAGTGGGGAGTGACTAAAGTTTTCCTAGCCACCTTTTGTAACGACACGTAACAAGCAATACAAACAGAACACTCCAACATATATAAACATGTGAAGTATAACAATATCTCAATAACTGATCACCAACTATCATGCAATCACTAATGCACAGCTCTCAACCAACTTCGGAAACTATTTGGAAGGAGAGCCGGTTACTCGGTCGGGGGGTCTTTCAATCCAAACCATTTACGAAACTGACTAAAGAGTCATCCAATGCCTTGGATGAACAATATCAAAGTCAAGGTACGGTAAACATCACTATCATCATGCATATCTGACACTATATATACCAACTCAAGGCAAGCAGATATAAAATTCAGCAAGTATAAGGTTCAGCAAGTATAAGGTTCAGCGGTCAACTTAAGACATAACCTACATACCAATTACATTCAGCAAGTATAAGATTCAGAGGTCAACTTAAGACATAACCTAAATACCAATCATTCAGCAAGCAAGGACTCAGAGGCCAACTTAAGGCATGGACCTGCCAATCAGCAAGACACTAGACTCAGAGGCGACATCACAACGCATGGACTAGCATCCAAAAGTAAAGGACTCAGAGGCTAGCTTAAGGCATGTCCCTTCACTACATCACAAGATACTAGACTCAGAGGCCAGCTTAAGGCATGTCCTAGCATCAAACATCTGCACTCCGGGCAAGGTGTCAATTCCTTAGCTACCCCGTTGTGCAGCTGCTCTACTCGTCAGACTCAGAGGCCAACTTAAGGCATGTTCCAACGCGATCACAATCAAACATGTCTGGACTCAGAGGCCAACTTAAGGCATGTCCCAGACACGACAAACATACACATGTAGGGCTCAGAGGCCAACTTAAGGCATATCCCCATATATGACAATCAGCTCACGTATTAAGTTCAGAGGCCAGCTTAAGGCATAACTTAATACGCATCATAACAATATCATCAAGGTCTATGAACTAATCTATAGTTCTACTTTCTTAACTTCTAATCAACACTTAATTGATCTCGGGAACTAAGTTGAGGGAGAGCCGATTTCCCTTTCGGTTACCCGACCGGGGGGTCTCTATCCTCTCTCCATTCCCGAACCCAATATAGTGTCGCCCATCCTCCGGGGACCTCAAACACACATCAAAGGTACAAGGAACGAGTTTCAATCAAAACCGAATAAACCTTTGAAAGTTACAATCAAAACAATGGGAACAAGGGCTCTCAGCCGGTCCCAGACCGTCTGCCGGTCCACCGGCTGGGAGTCCCTTCCCATGCCTAACAACCGTCTGAAAAATCCATGAGAAGAGGCTCTCAGCCGGTGGACCGTCCGCCCGCCAGCCGGCTGGGAGTCCCTTCCCCAATAGCCAAACTTCAAAACTTAAACATGAGGAGTGACTCTCAGCCGGTGTACCGGCTGCTGGCCTGCTGGCTGGGAGTCACTTCCCATGCCTTTTTTCAAAACTTGAAAACACCCAAGAAGGATCCTGAGCCGGTCGACTGGCGGCCGACTGACCGGCTCAGAAACCATTCCTGTATTTCAGAGCTTTCAAAAATTCACACCGACTCTGAGCCGGCCGACCGGCTGCCGGTCAGCCCACCGGCTCAGAGTCATCTGTACGCAAAAATCGCATTTCTCAATAACAATCAAAACTTCACAAATCGATTCGAGACTTCTAAATTAGCAATATACAATGTTTACCCATCACATAAAATCATCATATACACTAACTACCAGCAATTAAACCCACAAACAATCCTCAATAAGAATATGATTTGCATCTGTCTTAAGCACTAATTTCTGAAAATTGAACAATAAACATATGAAACATCATCTAAGCATGTAATCATCTCATGTGAACATTCCTATCGTGTTACTAAGTTCAAACAACCACAATAACATTAAAAATCAGAAACTTAAACCAATTCACACAAGAAAAGTGCTAATATATACAATAAGGTCGAGTTTCTCATTATCGTCACCTTAAAAGCAATTCCGCTCAAAGCTCCTCCTCAACGATGAAGCTATCCACGTCCGGGTCTTCTAAGCCCTCACCTACATCACGAAAAACGGATTTTAAGGACTCAAAGACGAATTCCATGAAAACAGCCCAATTTTCGAATTGGAGGAAATGAAAAACGGAAGTGACGGATGGCTTGCAAATTCGATGAGGATTCCGAAAATATATTTATTACCTTGATTCGGTGAACGGATGATGACGGAATTTGGAAAAGAAGATGAAGATTTAAGGAGGTTTTAAGAAATATGAAATGTCAGTGTTTTTTTTTTTAAGGAGAACAATATGTTGACATTACACAAGGGTTTAGGGGTTTGTAATTGTCCTTTCCCGTTTCAAGGAAAACGGGTTGGAATGAACGGGTTTTTATGACATGAATTCAAGTTGCCAAGTTTGTATTCGTCTTAAGGACTTAAGGTTCTTAAGACGGATCTTACTATTTATTTAAAACAATTTCCCAATAAATTATTAAAATATTATTTTATTATTTAAAATAATTAAAAATCTTCAAAATATATTTTACGAAAATACGGGATGTTACAGGAGGTGGAGGTATTTTTCGAGACGAGTCAGGTAATTTCATCTCAACATTCTTACTGTCTTGCAGTTACTGTACTTCTATGAAGGCCGAGCTCCGCGCTCTTCTGGTTGGGTTAGAACGAGCCAAGGCAAAGAACATCACGAAGCTTATCATCCACGTTGATAACAAAATATGCGTTAACATTATTAACGAAGATCAGTTAATCAACAATGGGTTGAAATTTTTGGTTCAACGATGCAGAGAGCTTATCAAGGAGACTCGTTGGTCGATTAAACTCGAGCACACATATAAAGAAGCGAATCGCGCAGCCGACTTCTTAGCTAATCAAGGAGTGAATTCCACAGTCGATCCCGTGTTCTTAGATACTCCTAGTAACGGTCTTAGGCCTATTCTTAGAGATGATATTTTCGGGGTAACGACTCCCCGTGTAATAGCTAATAACAACTAATTTACTTTTCGGGGCTTCCGCCCATCATTCGTACCAAAAAAAAAAAAAAAAAATCCGAGCACCGGAGATTACTGTAAAGAGAAATTCACACTTTATTTTCTACAAATTTCAATTTAATTTAGCTTTGCTCAATTCCTTTCAACTCAACAAAGCTCATTGATTCAAGTAGCCAAGTAGGACTATGAATTTAGTAGGCCATAAACTGTGGATTTAGTGGGCCTGTTAAGCTCATTGGTTATTGGTTAAACGGAAAATTCACACGATATCCTTAAGGTTTGATATTTTGCACGACATACTCAATTGTTTTATTCGGAAAACTTTAAGAGGCCATAATGTGTTTACGAGTTCAGAAAGTGGTGATTTTTGTACGTCAAACTGAACATCTTTTCGTGTACTAAGATTTAAATAAAAACTGTCGTATTTGGATCCTTAGCTAGGTGTTTTTGTAAGTCCAATTTTTTCAACCGAATCAACTTTGAGTTACTGTATCTCTTGCTCACGAGTTCCACACTCGACAACATTTTCTCAAATCGTAATTCACAGAAAATGATCGTTATATGAAAGAAAAATATCATTTTCTAAATTCGTAAACATAAAATATAACCTCCTAAAATTTTTAGTACAAAATTTCAAAACTCGGAATTATGGCTCGAATTTTCAGTGGCTAAAAGACTAAAAACTTTAAATCTAATACAAATTTTCATTTGTGACGGACATATCCGTCACAAGCTTGTAACGGGTCAAATATTTTCATTTTCTAAATGGCTAGACTTATCCTATATACACAAGTGAGAGTTATCCAACCCGTTATAAACTTGTTGCGGATATATCCGTTACCAGAGAGTTATCGTAAATCAAAACATGTCTCGTCCAAAATCGACGAGGCGTACGAAATTGCGAATTATGAAAGCGTGTCACACCTGCTAATCATTGGGTCTACCGGTACAACCAAAATAAAGGAAAACGAGTCAGACCACCTCATTGACCCGTCCCCCTCCTCTCCTTCCTTAACTACCTTTCCTTCACTTTCACTCTTCCTTCATCCATGGCGGTCGAACCACCTAATTCCTCGACCATCGCGCCTCCATCTTCTCAAACCATGGACGCCGCCACCGACGCCCCCGCCTCCGCCTCCGCCTCTCTCGATTCTTCTTCTCTCCATCATTCTAATCGCTTTTCTGGATCTTCTCGGTTCTCTGATTCTCAGGTTTCATTTCATCATTTTCCTTCTATTCACCGAATTTCCAGATATTTGCGTGAGATTTCAGTTTCATCATGTTAACTTTCGTTTTTTATTTTTTTTTTATTTGTTTCTAAATTTGAGCTGATTTATGTGGTTGAAATTATGTTTCGGAGGTGTAACAATTCGTTGTTTTAGGTTTACTCTTTCAATTTTCAGGAATTTTTGCGTGAGATTTGAGTTTTATTTTGTTACTTTAGGCTTTCAATTATTTTTGTTTCTGAATTTGAGCTAGTTTATGTGATTGAATTATGTTTTGGAGGTATGGGAGTTGAGTTTGTTGTGGATTTTGCATGCAGTCGTCGATTTCGCCGCGGAGTGAGGAGTATCGGCAGTTGTTTCGTTTGCCTTCTGAAGAAGTAAGATTTTCTAATTTCAGTGTAATTTTTGCTTTACCATTGGCTTGGTAAATTTGCGTTAGGATAATTACTGATAGTCAATTATCTCGTGGTTGTGAGATTGTTGAAATTAATTTCAATTCTTAGATTGTGACCTATTAATTGCTTGATCTCTATTCAAGCTAGTTTATTGCTCGTTCGCGTGCAATTTATGTAAGAATCGTTGAAATCAATTAAATTCGGATTTTGCTATCTAAAGAGGAAGTTGATTAGGCAGCTAGGACATAATATCTGGAACTATCTCTGTGAAGATCCAAGGTTTAAGTTTTGTTAATTGTTGAAGTTAAATGCGCCACTTCGAGGATCAAGTTTACTGATATTACAATTTACAAGTGTAATAAATGAGGCTGTTATGTGCTGATAAAGGATTAATTCTTTGCTGTCAGTTATCTAATGTAATAGAAGAGAGTTGACAGTCTAATTCATCCTATATTTTACCGTTAATTTAGCAGTTGTGTCGTTTGTTGCTTTCCTTGATTAGTCGTAGGATGTATTCATGTTGGATGTTAGCATATTAGATATAATACGGACATGGGGAAGACCGAATATCGAGGTGTTGAGCAAATCTTGCTCTCATGAGTGTTGTTGGTTCTTTCACTAACAATTAGTCGACTACAAATGATATGTAGTTCTTTTGATAAGTCTTTGTTATGAGACATCATTTCAAAAATACACTTACATATGCTCTTCTGGATGTGCAAAGTTTTTGAAGATTGAGTCGAGCTACGCAAGTTGCTGATAGTTGTAAGACTTTGTCTCTGATTCTTTTGTTTTTCAATAGGTTCTTGTGCAAGATTTTAATTGTGCCTTGCAAGAAAATATTCTTCTTCAGGTACGTTTTTTTTTACATCAGTAAGGAAGTTCAAAAATATGCCTTGCTGAACATATGAATTCTTGTGGAATGATACCCAAATAATCTTTTATATTGGCACTATTGTGGTGGTATTGCAGGGTCATATGTATTTATTTGATCATTACATATGCTTTTACTCCAACATTTTCGGATTTGAATCAAAGGTAACATATTTCATAACTTACCTTTTTAGTAATTTGTAACTAATTTAAACTAGTTGTTCTGTTCACTTGTGTATGTTCCCCCTTTTTTTTAAGTTCTATGTTTGTTATAAAAACCCATACTTATGCTGTTATGCCTTTGTGGGTAGTAGTGCATAATGAGTACTTATTGCACCAAGTACTATGACCGCTAGATGCTTAATGCAGAAAGTTCTTTTCCCTAGTTTGCCGGATTTCTGTCAGCTGTGAACTAAGGTTTTTGTTGGTTGTGGTTGTATCATCTTTTGACCCAGAAAATAATTCCTTTTGAAGATGTAACAACAGTACGAAGAGCAAAAACTGCCGGGATCTTTCCTAATGCTATAGAAATAGTCGCTGCTGGTAAAAAGGTTAGGGATGCCATTTAAGTTATGTACTTTGTGGTATTTGTTATAGTCTTGTAGCTCTAGAAAAGCGGCGATTGAATCTGCAGTTGATGTTGATTTGTTCCTGTCATTTTCTTATTGACTTGGCAGCATTTTTTCGCTTCCTTTTTGTCGCGCGACGAAGCTTTTAAGCTCATTGTTGAAGGATGGTCACATAGTGGCAATGCCCCTAAGGAGTTACTAGATCAGCTGGTAAATCTCTATCACTCAGTTAGTTATTTCAATATGGAAATGCAAACTTGATGCAGACATTCTAGCTTTTCCCATGCCATCTTACACTATTCAAACGTCTTTAGAAGATAATTGTCATTTTAAATAGAACAAGGCTATCAGAAGATTCAGAAACTCCGTGCAACCAGCTTGAAAATGAGTGGAACGCTAGATATACTGAGTAATGAGTACTAATGACCTCATTTACATATGCGAAGATATACATTTCTTATTTATATCATCGTATCTTCTGATAACAATATAACAGTAGATTATAATGTTCTGTAACCTGGGTTTATAACCCAAGTTCAAAACAAGTTAGCTGATAAAGTCATGGCAAGGTACTTATACCTGAGTTATAAACAAGTCAGCATCAAATTCCCCTTGTGTCTCGGTTTATCGTTGGTCTCATTTTGGTTAACATTTTTGTTTTTGCTATATGCTTTTGTAGGATTCTAAATCTGAGAGCAGTTCTCAGATGAATGGTGTTTGTTCTGTTCAGAATGGAAACAGCTCTGGTTTCCCAAATAATGACTGTGATTCTGATGATAGGTAAGTATAGACAAATTCGTAGCATTCTTCTTTCCCCTTAATTTTTTGACATGTATTTAATAGATTTCCATCTGTTTCAGGAACTTGGAGGTGTCTAATACAGGGGACACCAAGTCTTCTTTAAATCATATTGATAATGATGTTAGGCCATCTTCTCAGGAAGAACGAGATGCTTCTTTTGTTGCAGGACCTTCTACTTCTCCGGCTTCCAACTGGAAACAGGAAACCAGAGACGCTCCAGAAAGTAAATCTTCGTTTTAGTTCATTGTCGTCTCATGTCATATCCTTCTTTTGTTAAATTTTGGGTAATGTCATCGAATGTTTGCCAATTAGGGAAAAAAAGTTATGGAGGGGAGGGATAAAGAATTTAAAAATATCGGATAATTAAAGCTAAAAGCAAGCTGAACTTAAGAGTGGCTGACTGGGCCTGAATTTCATTTACTCCTTGTTTGGATGGAGGGGTTTAATGGAAATGAGAGAGGGACAAATCCCTTGTTTGGATACCAAGTTAGGTTGGAGAGAAACGGAGGAATCAATTTTCCCTTAAACAAGCCAAATTAATTTTCTTCCAACTTAGCGAGGATTTGAAAGGAAAACATTGTACCTTCATTTCCCCTCCCCTTCTCTTCCTCCTAGTATTGTATTTAAACAAGGCCTTGGTATTTACTTGTCAGACAGCTTTGGGCATTAGATTCTGTGCCTCTCCATATTTCATGCTTTCATCAGCTTCATGGCTATGGTTTATTTGATAACATTCAACAGTGTTTCTTTTACACTTCATGACACTTGTTAACTTTAGGGGTGTCTTATGTGCAGTACCCAAAAACTATAACAATGCTGGGGAATCCAAGTTTCCGGTAATGTTTTTCATGTATATCTTTAATCTAATAGGTTTCCTTCAGATTTTTTACTTTGTCATAATACGCACTGTTATTGTATTGTTACTTTGTCAATTTGTTTACTTATGCCCGTGGATTACAGATCACTGTGGAGGAGTTCTATAATTATTTCTTCTCCGAAGATGCTGCTGGCTTTGTTGAATCCTACCATAAAGCTTGTGGAGACATAGGTATTGTACCTGGATTGGATACATGTTACTTTTTCTCAGTCCCGACCTCACTAAAAAAGAAATACTTATCAGAGTGAGACTTGGTTTTAATATTGGACATAACCCTGAAACACGACCGAATTGTCAAGGTTCTGGAGGTTATCCCTACCATGTTTGGAGGCGGGATCGGAAGCATTTGTAGGGAAACGACCCCGGAGTCAGGCTGTGACGACCGATACTATGATCAAGTCTCACATTGAGATTTAATACCATGCATCAAAAGCATTTCCCTAGAACTCTTAAGTACTAAGAGATGGGAAGATGAACAAAGACAATACGATGTTTCCGTTTTCAGAAAAGAAATTGTAGACTATGTCACTCCGACTTGGTTGGAAGTGTCGAATACGGTTATTTTCTGTGAAATTTTCAATTTTTTGTTGTAAAATGAAGAGTCGTGTTATTTCGGGGACGCTTCCATGGGTCCAACACGCGACCAAAGTGAAGTGTCAAAATAACATAGATTGTAGACATTACCTCATTTAAGTGTTTTCAGACGATGTTAATTATATCTGTTTGTGTGCTCAGATTTTAAGTGTACTTCATGGACACCTTGTGAAAAATTTGGATTTACACGTCAGAAATCTTTCCAGCATCCAATTAAACTATATTTTGGTATGTTCAATCTTGTGCCATGTATCTCAATGGACAATGTTACGAAGAGCCTTGCCTTTGGTTACTAATTTTGTTGTTGTTGTTTTACTAGGTGCAAAATGTGGCGGCTGCAAAGAGACCCAGAAGTATCAGGTTTACAAGAACAGGTTTGTCTGCATCTTCTTTCCTTTCCGCTTTAATATTTACAATTGCAAATAAAAACTTTATCTATTGGCCTATAAGTTATTGGTTGCTGGTCAATGCTTGCTTGCTTACTGGTGAGTTTGGAATTCGATCAGTGCCGAAGACGTGCTTTTTACTTATTCTCTCCTGTCATTGAGGGGGATGAATTATTTCAGAAATTGAATGTCAAAATCCCCTTTTTCGTAAATGAGTATTTCAGGTCGTGTTTCCCATTGTTCTTATTATTACTAGAGTGTTTCGGGTAGAGTTTCCATTTATATTGTTCATGGTGTATTGCTTTGTGCCTCTGTTCCTGGAGATGTCAGACCATTTTGTAACATTTGCTTCTTTTACTCAATACCTTTGGCAGCCATCTAGTTATTGAGACATCACAGGAAGTGAGCGATGTGCCTTATGCAGATTATTTCACTGTTGAGGTAAATCTCTTTCTCTGTAAGCTACTTATGAAGCTGGTGCAGTCACGCTTATCATTAATGAGCTTGAAACTTTGGTCTCTCATTTGTACCTTTTTTAATGAAAAACGTTCAACCCACAAGCTTATTCTTGCATGAATTACGCGAAAAAGAACGGTTAAGAGCATGATTTAAAATTGTGGTGTCGCGGAATCGTTCTCCACTCAATTGTCATGTTTATTGCCGTGACATTTATTTTTTAAGCTTTGTAGATATCAAGTTCAAAGATTAAATCTATTTATTTAGATTAATTAATTTGGCCAATATTATATAATATTTTAGTGCTTTTCTTTACGAAGTTTGATTGGTACAAGTTATAACTCGGGCATTTGAAGGTCTTCGCCGGCTGTATCAGGCCGGGTTGGTCGGTACACACATAAATTGGTTGTCTCCGTCGATTTTTTCTTATTTAAAAATTACCCGATACTTCTTGGGCAATCTCGTATCGATGGCCTTTGATATTGATACATCTCGGGAGATAAAAGATCTATCGGCCAAGTTTATAGACGGCGATTAAGAAGGAAAAAGAGGCAATGTAATGGAAACAGAAGGAAGGATAGTCAGTTTCTCCGGTCACCTACGAAGGTTTGAAGAGAAGGGAAGAAGAGGGAAGAGAGAAGAGGGTTTTACTTCCAAAGCTTTCCTTTTGATGAGAAGTTGATTTAGGAAGGATGGAGGGAACAGGGTGCCCAAATTAACATTTTTGGATCAGGTTCTTTCCTTTTCACCTGTTTTTTTTCCTCGCCACAAATAAAGAGCTGTTCCATACCATGGACTTTCTACTGACGAAGTTACTAAAACTCAAAAGAAATGGGTGACACTGGTTGGCCTATTAGGGGAGCCCACTAAGCTTTTATCTGGCCGTCTGGAGGTGTGCACTTCATCATGGAATGTGAATTATTTGTCATTCCCCCATTCCGTTGATAGGAGATGACAGGCAGTGATTTTATGTCTTGAGAAGGTTTTGCCCTCTGTTTGGGAAGATTGACTTCTTGACTCCCTCTCCCTTGTACAAGGTTGACATTCCTGGGTACCTTTGTTACTCCATGTTTATTCACCTAACAAAAAAGGAAGAAGGCCGTCGGAGTTAAGGCATACAAAATACACAACGTTGCAACATTCTAAAAGGTGTCATTTCTGTTGGGCATACTTCAATGTATATGAATGATTAGAGAGATCCTTTTGAGACTTTTACCGTTAGCGTTCAGATATTAGGATGTCTCACAAGCATGAGTAATCTATTGTGATACATCTTTCTGTAGTTTAGAGAATCCAGTGTCTTTCAAGGATGATTGTTTAGCCTCTAGTCTTTAGAGATAATATTGCTTTGTGGTCTTTCTAACAAAGGATGCAAAAAACAGCCACTGATCAGGATTATGTTGATACTAACGAGTTTTGAGCTCACACGTGAATGCTATTTGAGGGGTTTGCTGCATACTTGTGGTAGCATACGAGTTAGCGCGCTCTAGAACTTTACATGTATACCATCCTTTGCGGTTTGAGCTAAAAAGCTGCGATCAGTCACACCAGTAAATTTGTTACAGAAGTTAGGGAAAGCTTTGGAAAGATGATGTTTTGTGTCAATATCATTTTCTTTCCCTTAGAATACCAGAATGTTTGGGATTTTTCTTTTTTTCTGCTATGGATTATTTATTTAACGTGCAACCTGCTTTTGGCACCTTGCCAGGGAATCTGGGACGTGCAGAAAGACGATAATGAATCAAAAGGGTGCATTTTGCGAGTCTATGTGACTGTGGCTTTTTCAAAGAGAACAATTTGGAAAGGTACATTCTGTAACATGTTTCTTCTGTGTTTGTTGTTAGCTGTTTGAAGGCATTAGTTTGAGAAGTGTTATAAAGTAATTTATTTCTTAGTCAAAACTATAGGAAAATGTCCCCATAAAATTGTGCCTTGTTTTGTATGCTTGCTGTTCTGAATTTGTCGCTTTTGCTTTCTTTGTTCCTTCTTAATTCTCATAATCCCATGTTTCGGACCATAGATAAACTTCTGTGTGTATACTTGTATGCAGTGGTGGAGCTGGAAATCTTTGTTTCAGGTGTCCCCTTCAAAAAGTTGAAGCCGTTATTGTGTATAAAAAGTTTTTGTTCTACACAATTTACATTTACCCAGTTCTTTGAGGAACTACCTTAAGTTTTATTTTTTTTGTGAAACACTACCTGATAATTCAACCACGTTTGTTTAACACTACAAAAATTCATTTCTCATCAAAAAGTCAATTTTCCATTGTTGATTGACGGAACTTTGTGAAGGAAATGACTCAATGAGGGTGCCACGTTTTTCTTCCCTCCATTGTCATTTTCCTTCAACTTTTGTTGCATACACCTATTTTATTTATTATACTCTCCTCTACCCATTTATATCTTATCTCAATCCTCAACTTTGTTTTCCTTCCTCTTTATGTTCTTTTCCGCACAATACCAATATCATTACATTGGAGTTTTATGAAATAAAAAATGCAATAGTGGTTATTTTAGAGCAAGTGGATGGAACATTCTACCGCCAAATTTGGCTTGAGTTTTATCAGATTAATAACTGGTTCATAAGTAAAATAAGAAGAGAATTATGGAAGTAAGGACCGTAGAAGATCTAACAAAAAAAGAAATGACTGAAGTGAAAAATGAATGTGAAAGGGAGAAAAGCTTTATAGGTAATTGGAGGGAAATGAGGATGGGGAGTAAAAGGAAGGGGGTGAAATCAGCTTGCTTCAGAAAATCATGTGCTACAGTTAGTCACTGATGGAAAGTTGATTTTTTTTATGAAAAATGGCTTTTGGTAGTGTTCGACAAACGTGGTTAACTAGTAGGTTGTGTCGAAAAAACCCTTGTATGATAGTCCTAACTAATTTTTTTCTTGAGTCAATATTTAGGCATATTGCACCCAAAATGCACGTTTATAATATTCCGGGTGCCTGAGTACTTCAAGTAAATCTGCTGATGCTAATATACTTCCTCTTGCTTGGGTTTTGTTGTAGACTTCCTTTCTTTGACTTAATATCTTGACCCATATATAGTGCTAATTTGGTTTTTGTTTTTCGTGTTTAACATAGGTAAGATCGAGCAATCAACCATGGAAGAGTGTCGAGAAACATATTCTACTTGGATAGACCTTGTAATTTATCTTTCCTAATGTTATGCATTTGCCTCTATTTTATTTGGAGTTCCTCAGAGTGTGATAGTCAGTGAAGAATCCGTGTGTGATTTTTCTTTCAGGCACATAAACTCCTGGCGCAGAGGAATATTGAGAAGAGAGAAGGTAATATTTCAAACATGCAGTTCTGGAGAACTTCCAGCATCACCCACTTCATTGCTCATAGTTTAGAAGTGATCAAATGATCATGATTGGGTTGATGATATCGTCTTCTCTTTTGTGGGATCTACAGGTAACATGGTTAAGGCTGATCAAATAGAACAAAGAAACACTGAAACAGCTGGAGACCATGCAGAGAGATCTCATGTTAGTTCTGTGACTAGGATACCTGAAACGGTATCGAACAGTTTTGGAAATCATGAAAGAACTGGAATTTTTTTGCAAGGGAGCCTACTTCACGTTACGACAATCACAACTACTGTGAAAACATTTGCCATCAAACTTGGCTCATTTCTAAGGAGTCGAGGCAACCTTCAACAGTTTTTGGTGATCATATTCTCGGTTATCCTCCTTCTAATGCAGGTGTGTCTGTTTTCATTAACGTCACATTTGCCCCATCTTCAAATAGTGTCGTTCATTTCATTATAATGCTGAACGAAAGAATAACAAATGAAATGCACAGAGTTCATGCTTTAACTCATAATGCTCAATCTAGTCCATCAGTAGAACCACGGTCGTGACATTTTACCTTGTAACTGCAGCTCAGTATAGTTGTGCTATTAAGTAGACCACAACAAGTCTATGTAATTCCTCAAGCAGATCACTTCAGTTCGGTGAGTCATGCAAGTGGCCAGAGAACTGCTGAAACTGTGGCTTGGATGGAAAAGCGAGTTCATCTGCTCAAGGACGAGATGCTTGTGGTTGAAGGTCAGCTTGAAAGGATGAGACACGAACATATTATGTTGAAAGCACAACTAAAGGACATGGAACGTTTAACCCGCACAGTTGCATCACATGATCACAGTAATTCTCAGTAAATATTTGTTACCAGTACTCTTATAATCAAAAGTGTGTATAGTTAAATTCTTGTTTAAGTTTAAATCCTATTGATGACGGGTCTCAGCCCATCGCCATATGAAGGACCTTAGATGGACTGGTTTCCCAATGGTTGATGATTCGCTTATCGGGAAGTGAAAGAGATCTGTCCCAGAATACACCATTACACTGTTCGTATAGAGGAAGATGGCTTATTTTTCCGGGTGCACGATTCTTATACCTGATAACTGTAGAGTGTAGATATAATGTAATATATGAGGCTCAACCAAGTAAATTTTATAGCAGTTGTGTTAAGGGCAACTTACCCCATATATCTAAATGTGTACAATTGCTTTCCAAATTTATTATTTTTAACTTTGACTGATTTATCAAAACCGTTTTTATAATGTCAAAAAATTATAATTATTGAAAATTATCGGTCCAAATATTATTGACCATCAAAGTAAAATTAATTAAGTTGATAAAAATGGGATGTAGGCGATATAGCTCTGTAGTAGTGACATTGACATACTGACATTATATATGGGTGAGTGGGTGACCCAAGACTCAAAACTGAACTGAGTAAATCCAAATATAACCCGACCCCAAACAAATTGGCACCACCTGCTCAAATTTCACACAAGCTTTTTGCTCGACTTGTAATTTACCTGACCTGAGGTACTCATCTAGTAATAACTTGATCTAAACCTTCTCAATTTTCACACAAACTTATGCTCGAGTTGTAGTTTACATGACCCGAAACACTCATCTAGAAATAACTTGATCTAAAATGACCAGAATGCCTCAAAATAGTTAATTTAAAATTACCTTTACTATCATCTATATCGAAAGGAAAGATCAAATGCAGAAACGAATTATGGTTTAGATATTATCCAGAAATGATCTAACGATTTTTACGTTATGTAATGGATAGTGATGTGTAGAAGAAATAATATATAAAATGAATCTATTAAAGATAATGGAACATGCATCCATGACTATTGAGTTAATAGAGAGGATCTTAACTGGTCATGTAAGAGACAAACCTAACTAATAGCAAAGGGTAGCACTCGCTTTACCAAACTTTCGAGAAATAATTAAATGCTATTTAAAAATTCTTAGATACGTCATCATATATCATCCCTTGTTGGTTACAAGTTATAAGTTTCTAGAATCTCAAATGTCAATGACAAATTCTGCACTTTGGTCAAGAACTCTAGGAACAAAAGTGGTGTTCGCCGACTGCGCATCAATCCAACGTCTTTTTCAGCCCAAATTCTTCTTTTAGTAGATCACTTTCCTTTTAATGGCAGTCCATGTGAGCAATTCAAGCCGACGTGTGGACTTCGTCAGGGGGATCCCCTGTCTCCATATCTTTTTATACTTTGCATGGAGGTGTTATCTGCTAACGTTATTCGTGCGGAAGTACAGGGAAAGATTGAAGGGGTGAAGTTTAATAGGCAGACCCCGAGTCTGTCTCATCTGTTTTTTGCTGAAGATTCTATTTTCTTTCTGAAGAATAGAGGAAATTGCTGTTCTGCTCTCAGTAAGGTGGTTAAGAAATATTGCCTTGTGTCGGGTCAGGTGCTGAATGATGATAAATCGGGTATTTTGTTTAGTCCGTCTATGTCGCTGGCTGGTGTGCGATCATGTTTGCGTTCCTTCAACATCAAGCAGAATAAAGGAATTGGTAAATATTTGGGAATTTCTACGGAGGTCCAAGGATCAAAGGTGAACATTCATAATGAGTTAGTAGACAATGTGGTAAAGCGTATTTCCTCTTGGAATGGGATTTTTCTATCTGCAGCAGGAAGGCTTTCGTTGATTTTGTCCGTCCTTTCCAATCTTTCTGTTTACTTTCTATCGGCTTTCAAAGTTCCGATAAGTGTGGCAACAAACATTAATGCTTTGTTAGCTCATTTTTGGTGGGTTGGTCATAAATCTGTGAGAGGCATTCATTTCTGTAGTAGGAATTTTCTCGCTTTACCAAAATCAAGGGGTGGACTGGGTATCCGGAATGTGGAATGTATGAATCAGGCTCTTCTTGCTAAAAACGCATGGCGAATTGTTAAGAATACAGATTCGTTTTTTAGCAAGATTTTTCGGAACCTTATTCTTAAAGATCCAGATCCAAGAAGGGGTATGGAAACGCGTGGGTCTCAACATTGGTCTTGGGGATCACGTAGTATTATTTATGGTCTGGATTTTCTTAAACGAAATGTTGGATGGAAACCTGGTCTAGGATCTAATATGAATGTTTGGTCTTTTAAGTGGGTGGATGGGTGTGTTCCTGAACCAAAGCAGGATTTATTAGGTATTGAGAATGCATCCTTGTGTAATCTTACTATTCAAGATTTGAGGATTGGTCTTGATTTGTGGGATCGGAACAAAATTCGGGAGGTTTTTGATGAAGACACTGCTACAAAAATTCTTGCTCAACCAATTAGTGTTTCACAAACTGATGATATTATTTATTGGTTGGAATCGTCATCTGGGGTTTATACGGTTAAGAGTGGTTATGGTGTTATCTTTAGGGATTTTTTTGAAAGAAAGAAGACGATTCGGGATGGGTTGAGGCAAGACTCTATGCCGCAGATGTTTTGTAAAAAACGTTTGTGGAAGTTACCGGGACCGCAAAAGTGGAAAATCTTGCTTTGGAAGATCCTGTCAGGCACTTTGCCAGTGGGGGCTGAATTACTAAGGCGTGACGTTAATGTTCTTGGACTATGTGGTTTCTGTTCCCGGGAAGAAGGCGCTTTGGAAACTCTTTGTCATCTTTTTAAGGATTGCCCGATTATTCGGCGTATCTGGAAAGGTTCTTTGTTGGGAATAAATTGTCATGGAGTAGATATGATTGATGCTGGTTTATGGATTGTTAACTGGATTGAGTTTCTTCGAAAACAAGATGGAGGTCTAGAAATGGTGGTGATGTTCATAGCTGTGATTTGGGAGATTTGGATAACTAGGAACAATATTACTTTTCATGGGGAATCTTTCTATCCACCGGTTTTCTTTGCCAATGTTCAGTTAACTGTTACCGATGTTTTACATTCGAAATCGTCTAAGGAGGTGGGAAGGTTGTTGATGGATAATCAGGACGAGGTTGGGAGGACAGTTGAGGTTGATATGGAGTCTGAACGGCTACGAGCTTCATCACCTTTTTTTCTCATAGGTTCTCAACATCATGATGGCCTTTTTCGAATCAAGGTCGATGCTGCTTGGAGCATCCGTGGGATGGGTCTTGTATGACCCAGATGGGAAAATTCGTGCTGAAGAATTTAGATTTTGTTGTGCTGAGTCTGCTCTTCAAGCGGAAGCAAGGGGCATTCTCGAAGTGCTTTCTTGGGTTCGAGGCAGGGGTATTTTTCATCTTAGTGTTTTAATAGATTGTCTCCAGGTTGTACTTCAACTAGCGGGTAAGGAAAAGCTGCATCATCAGGTTCAAGGACCGGCCGACGATATTTGGTCCTCAGCGTCACATTTGCATTGTTGTAGTATTAGTTTTATTCCTCGTAATCTTAATAAGAGGGCTCATCATGTAGCAGCCCTAGCTTTTAGGTAATCACATTTTACTGCTGCCAAAAAAAAAAAAAAAAAAAAGTAGATCACTTTCCATATAAAACTTCAAATGGGTACTGTTTTGGTAAAAAATTACCAAATTGGTTAATTTGGGTTATAATGATCTAAGAGTTAAGTATCTTGAATTATAGTAAATGCAAGTTAGATAATTGTGGAAGAAACAAAGGAAGGAGTTGGTACTCTTTTAAGAATGTTCAAGTGTTACAATGTGTGATGGGTTTTGTTGCGGAAAGATAGAGATTTTCCTAAGTGTTCTTCTAGGTGAGTTTGTGGGTACTCCTCCATAATGAATTAACACCCTCATTTATAATGCATAAGAGTGGTACAAATCCCTTGGGTAAAGACTTCTGGGCATGGCCCAGCCGTTACATATGCTACTGGTCCATTTCTCATTATATTGTGTACTATCTAATTGGGCTTCAATGTGTAATCTTCTGCTTTTGGGCCTTCAACCTTCTCCAGCACGCTTCCTTTGTGCTTCTTATGGACAATCAGTCTGTGGCTAAGATTCGTCCCTTGCCTTTGATCCGTGTACTTCCAGATTACCCTATGCTGGGCTGCCACGTGTCGTGGGCCAAAGTTTTATAATTTTGGGGCCCAACATTAGCCCCCAATTCTCGTGTGAGTTTGCTTGCGCGGGAATTTTAGTTACACTGCTTGTTTTCGCTTTGCTTCGATTTTCGCTTCCCGTAGCAACTGTTCATATTCACTCTTCTCTTTAATTTGATTTCAACCACTTACTTAACCCCTCTTAACTTCTGACAACTTCTTCACAATCTATAAACTTTCCTTTTTCCAAAATAACTTTCGTCTTCCTCTTTTTCTTTCGGACTTCTGCCTCATTCTTCGGCCGTTTTCTTCAGGTATAATCATCACCTTCTTTCTTTCACTTAAGTAATTATGAACGACGATTTGTTTCCATCGCAAGGTCTTCTTTCTTCTTTGCATTCCTGTGACTCCATTATCGATTCTTCTGATGTGGCTGCCATAAGAGAGCAGTTCCATTTTGGTAATGAAGTAAACATCCACATCCCAACGGCTGGTCAGAAGGCGGATTTTTGCCGTCCTGGGTGGACTTGCATGTATCTCTACCCATTCTCGCTAGGTTTGAGGTTTCCCTTCCCCGACTTTGTTTGCGAGTTCCTCTATACCACTAAGCTTCCTTTGTGTCAGATCAATCCGTACGCTTGGCATACTATCTTGTCCCTGAGTAAAATAAATGAGAAATATGATATGGGAATTACAATGGGCGATTTTGCTCACCTGTTTTCTGTGTGCGCTTTGGGTCGTGGCCAGTTTACGGTCCGGGATCATAAGGGTGACGAGCACTGTATAATTTTCCCTCCGAAACCTAAGGATGCTGATTGGTTCCGGAGTTTTGTTTTTGTGGAGGTGGGGACGCTGCCTCGTCCACACGATTACATCTACACCCCTTTTGCTCCTTTTTGTTGCTCACTTTCTTACTTCTTTTTTCTTGTAGATCTGCCCAAGTTGATTCCTGCTGCTGATGAGGAAGGGTCATTGACAAAGTTGTTTGGGTTAGAGCCAGCGAAACGCTCTTTTAAGTTTTCTGTTCGGCTACACCACCCTAGGGGAGGAAAGATAGATATCTTCCGGTACCCCTTCTTGACATATATTATTTTTTTACTGAATTGACCCTTACTCTTCTTGTCTTACTTCTCTTTGGTTCTTCTTTTCAGATTCCACCAGGCCTGTGATGACTCCAGCAATGACGATGGTTCAGCGAAGGAAGAAGGATGTGGCTGGCGGGCTCAGAGCTCCTTCCAAGAGGAAGATTGAGGCTGCTGGGGTCAAGCCCCCTGCCAAGAAGCTTACTCCTTCATCCTCCTCTGATGATGTTACCATTTTTGCTACCCCTTTGCCCTCCCTTCCCCCTCTGGGTCCTGTGACGCAGGCACGGGCTTCTTCTTCCACGGTTGGGGGTGCAGTGGCTGGATCTAGGGCCGAAGGATCTGGCATCAGAAATGAAGAGACTGGAGTTGGAAACGTTGGGGCTGGCGTGATGTCGGACATTCCTGAGGAAGTAATCTGAATGCCTGCCGGTTTCGGGAGCACTCTTGGTGAAGCTTGATGGCCTTTCCTGGGACGGATGCTGCTTCCTGGCTTGAAAACATACCTGAGTCCTCGGTCCACCAGAGAGTTGTTGGAGGATGCTTCCGAGCAATCTTTTGCGGTAACTCTCTTTCTTTACCTTTACTTTTCCATTTCGGCAGCTCCTGCAACTTACTTCCCTTTTCCTGTAGACCCTGCATATGCTGCTAGTTGAGATCAACCGCCTGCCCAATGCTGAGAGGGAGCTGACGTATTTAAGAGTTGAGCTGAATTTAATGACAAGGAGGCTAGAGGCTGAGAAGGTTCGTGGGAACCAGAGGATGGAGGCAGCCAATGCGAAGCAAAAGGATTCCGAGGAGCAGATGGCCATAGTTTTGGATGCTAAGAACACCCTTGCTGCTGAGCTAAAGGAACGGAAGGCTACTAAGGAGGATGCTGATGCAAAGATCGAAGTCCTACAAGAGAAGAAAAGAGCCCTCTCCCATACTTTATCCGACATTGTTCCCTATACTCACTGAGCAGCCAAAGTTGAATGTATGAAGGAGATGAAGGAGAACAAGCACCTGTAATGGGATGCAGAGGAGGAAGAGCGCCTGATGCGCACGATTTAGTCGTCGGTTCTCACGCATCAAACACATTTATAAAAACCCAAATTAGTAGTATAATATGGTTATCGTTCGCGAAGACGGTGGGGATAGTTGTATAGTTACGTTCTAATTTAAGCAAGAGTCGGGGTAATAGGTTTGTGATTGAAAAGACTAATTAACTACTAAAGAACTACCAATGCAAATGAATTGAGATGAAATAGATGATTAAAGCAACTAGGGTGTCGGGGGTTACTAGGGTAGTCGATATCAAACATGTATAGGGGTAGGTGGTCGCATCTATGTTAGGTCTAGGTCCGTCTCGTCTTTTGATTTGACTAACCTAAGGTCGAGTCCTATTCTAGCTTTCGCTACAAACAAGGTCAACCTAACATATATACATACCTATGAAGGTCCTAGACTATCGTCTAAGGCAAACAACAATGAGAATCATACCCAACCGTCGTTGAGGCATTTCATCAAACATCTAGCATGCATACATTGAAAACCTAACAAAAACGAAACCTAAACCCTAACCCTAAACAACAAACATCAATATCAACAACCCAAGTTCACCCCTAACCCTAGTAAAGGGACTACTCACTCATGGCAAGGGAAAACATGTGAATAAGACATAAACAAATACTAACCATCATGAACAAGTAAAGGGTAAACAATTGATTCAAAAGAAACTTAAATAAATGCAATAACTAAGTAGAGATTAGAGAGATTATACCAATAGCAAAGGAAAATGAAGCAACTTGGATAACAAGATGAAGAATTTTCTCAAACCCTTCAAATTACAACCCAAAAATATCCTCTACAAATGCTCAAGAACAAGACTAAGTAGATTACTGAAGAAAGATTAACAAGAATTGAAAGATTAAACTAAGATCTAAAGAGGATTAAATGTTTTAAGAGAGTTTTTGAGACTAAGTAATTGCTAATGAAACAGTAAAACCCTAGAAAATATGCTTAGAAATGCGTGATAACAAAATGATACAAGTGCGGGTTTATATAGTGCCCGAAAATACGAAAAGTGACTCCCAGCCGGTCGACCGGCTGCCGATCAGGGACCGGCTGAGAGTCCAAATAGGGACTTCTGAAAATTTCTTCGAATAAGCATGCTTCCCAGCCGACCGGCCGGCTGCCGGTCTGGCACCGGCTGGGAGGCCAATTCCTTCAAACTGACTTTCTTTTTCTTCTTTTCTTAGCTACAGGTCCCCTCAGCCGGTGGACCGGCTGCCGGTTGTCCACCGGCTGGAAGCCCTTTTGACCCAATCTGCCCAACTTTGCAATTTCTTCATTTTCTTCAAAATGGTTAAGTGTAGAAACATGATCCCCAGCCGGCCTACCGGCTGCCGGCTGGGAACCGGCTGGTACACCTTTCTTTAGAATCTGTAAACTTCACAAATTTTCGCCAAAATTCTCAAGTCAAAGCTCCCAACCGGCCGACCGGCCGCCGGTTGGGAACCGGCTGGGAGGGCCTGGGAATGGTCTTGCTAAATCCTTCATAATTCTTCATAAATCGCTCCAAATTCGTCTCGATTTCCTCCGTTTCTTCGCCTCCGCCATAATACCTACAAAAAGTGGATAGAATAGGAATATACGAGGCAACGGACGTAAAAACAACCAAAGACACGCAAATCGAGGTCGAATCGTGACCGAAAATAAAGAATATGTAAAGAAAATGATGACCAAAATGGAGCTCATCAGAATTCCCCACACTTAAACCTTACTCGTCCTCGAGTAAGAGATCAAGTAACTACATAACCCTTATTAGAAAACAAAGAAACAACTAACTAAGCTAACTATAAGCCGAATCGGGTTTAGCTACACCCGTAGGCCGTAGCCCTTTCAACTCACAATTTGACATTCATGAGGAAGAATGCCCTATTGCAAGGCAAGTAAGGTCTTGCTACAAAACTTTTGATGCCAACAAGTAAAAAACAAAACACGTATAGACAAGCAACATGCATCGGAAAAGAAAGAAAACCCGCTTGCCTCATTCAAGCGGCGGAAAACAACTAAAAGGGAACAAATTCAAAATCGTAAACTCCCTCACAAATATTAAATCTACAAGCCACTAAGACAAGAAGGATGACAACAAAACACCGCCAAATCATGCTAAACTAGGCTACTTCCATAACCGTTATCCAAATACTTTTGTCAAAGGCGATCGGATGGAATGGAATGATGATCCCCGCGATGCTAAAGGTAAAAGATACAACAAGTCTAGATTCTTCACAAAGTAAAGGTCATGGGTCGTCCCAAGTTCGACAAAACGGCATGGCAAAGTTGATTTTTTTGGAGTGAAATGCTCAAATCAATGCAAAATGATGGATTACAATCAAAACTTGACCTCATTCAATCTTTCATTTCTTTTTCATGCCATGAGTTAGGATGGGGTTTGTCCCACGCGCGCTAATGTCCTTTGCTTTCGCCAATCGCTTATTAGGCAACCGGTTAACCTCTAGACAATAGCTTATCGGGGTGACAATCACTCTGTCTTTGGGCGGTCGAATTCACAACCAAGTGGGAAGCCAACTCAATGGCTACCCCTCCAAAGCACATCGAAGTGGTACGCCTCCACCAAAACAACATGTTCTTATTCTTTTTCAACAATCATTTTTTTTTTCTTTTTCACTTGAGGTTTCTTTTTCCTTCAAAACATTTCCACTTCTTAGAATCATTGAAAAGAGCATTCCAAATTTATTCATGAAAGTTATTTTTGGGTTGCCAAACCGCCAAGTCGAACAAGGTCACCAAGACAAGATAATCAAAACCACTTCACATCACGGGGGTGGACAAGGTGACTCACATGCAAACCCTTGACTCGGTATTGGACCATGGTCAGAAAGTTACTAGAAAAGCATGACCTAGGGTGTTTTAAAAATCATTCTAAAAGACAAAGTCACAAGTAGAAGAATTATTTGCAATGGCCTAAACGATTTTGTCAAAGTTCTCAATTAAGCATTTTCAAAACATTATCCTAAACACAACTACATGCCATGAATGCAACTAATATAGACATGTTATAAAGCAAGAAAGACTATCAAACTACATGGCAAACAAAACTAACACATCTCCTAACAGCACAAAAGCACACAAGCCACACACAAACTCCACAATACACTCCACATCCTCCAAATACATGCCCATCCTCCTCAATTGTAACAAAAGAACGAAAATGAGAGTGAGATAGAGGTTGGAACGATCATACCGTGGCGTCTTCAAAATACGAATCGGTGCTCAAGCGAGTGTTGCCTATGCGAAAGGAGAGAAAACAAACACAAGTATATACAATTCTACACTAATAAGATAAAAACATGTTTTTGAATTTTTCAAATTTTTCGATTTTTTTGGTATTTTTGAAGTTTTTTCATATTTACAAAAACAATTAAATATTCACAAAGTGGATATTTTCCCTCCCCACACTTAAGATTTACATTGTCCTCAATGGAACAAAGTGCAAGGGGGAAATGAAGGAAAAAGAACGAAAACAACATGTTTTTGGCTTTTTTGAATTTTTTGAGAAAATAAAAACTTGTTTTTGTATTTTTGTTTGAAATAAACGGTTCTTCCTCCCCACACTTATTTATATGCATAATGTGAGGAGGAAAACCGGAAAATAAAGAACATATTTTTGAAAGTTTTTGGTTTTTCAATTTTTTGGATTTTTGATTTTTATGAAAGCAATAAAAATAAAAAGAAACAAAAGAAGATGAAAAACTAAAAACTAAACTAAATGCTCTAATCTACATGTATGCAAACTACATGTGACAATATGATACAAAAATATAAATCTAATGCATTTACATGAATGCAACTATATGCATCTAAATTAATGATGTGAAAACATGAAAAGAAAACTAAAACAAACTAACTAAACTAAACTAACTACTCTAAATGCATGCTAGAAAGGAAATGCAAACTAAATCGAAATTTGGATTAAGGGAGTTACTTGCTTTGGATTTTTCCATGGGGAGCATAGACATCACCAACCACCTCCAAAGGTGGTCACTCATCACCATCATCATCATCTCCATCACCTCCGATAGCGCTTACATCTCCCTCTCCATTGCCCTCATCTACTACCATGTAGTCGCCCGGGTTGGTCACAAAATCACGGAAGGGAGAGGCATGCGACCCACTAGCTCCCGGATCACCATACATGCCATGAGGAGAAGGGTGTCCTCGAGGGGGAGGGTCCGGGACTCCACGAAAATTCGGGGGAAAGATCCGGTTGGAGAAGTACCCCGGGGAAACATTAATCTCCCCGTAAAAACGCCCCTCGGGGGGCACATAACCCCTATCAGGAGGCATGTAGTATGACGGTCGACCACTATCCGGATGATGAAGACCTTGGCGAACGGAATGATCATAACTCGGAAATGTCCCATAGGCTTGATCATGGTAGAGGTAATCAAGCCTATAGGTCACATCCCTATGGCGCTCATCGGCCACTGCTTGGCGCTCGTCTGCTAGATCCGCTGCTTTCTTCATTCCCAAGTCAACCCGGGCCATGAAATCTAAAAGCTCTTGGGGGCATGAAGATGAAGATGAACCGGAGGCGGAGGTAGATCCCTGGAAGTACGAGGGACCACTCTGGAACTGGGACATGGTAATGGGGGGCTGCTGAAATGGCTCAAACTGGAGGTCGGAAGGAGTGGCACCGACTCTATCTCTGGCGTAAACTCTCGGGGCACGCTGGTCGGGAGGGAGATCCTCGGGGTCCACCTCTATATCAAGGAGGTAGGAGGTGTTCCCGGGCACAACCTTCATCCTCTCGGTGTTAGGCAAGGGGACCGAGTTCCTGAACTTATTATCTACGCGAATCTGCCAATACTCATTACGATCGTTGGGGTTATACTTGATCGACCCCAAAGCCTCCTGTAAGTACCGGCGAAATAACACGTTCTCACCCTGAATGTAGTCAACAGTGAAGTGCCTCTGACAACGGTTACAGGCAATCAAAGTGACCATCCCCCCAACACAAATAGGGGTAGTAAGCTGAGGTTGGGATGCCAACCTACTCAAATGAAGGGCCATATGGTGAGCAATGTTGAGTTTCGGGCCACCAACCAAATAACAACCAAGTATCTCGAGCTCCGTAGTAGTGAAATTATGCGGTTCATCCTTAGAGAATACGGTCCACCCTATGAACCTATGCCATATCCTAATCGGTGCCAAATGCACCCTATTAGCCGGTTTCTTCTTGGTTCTATCACTTACAAGACCGGTGATGGCTGTCCAAATGAGCTTGGTATTAAAGCCCTCCGGAGGCTTAATGGGCAATTTTCCGTCGAGCCCAAAAATTAAGGCAAATTTCTCTAATGTGAGACGGTGTTCCTTATTCATCAATCGAAACTCTAAGAAGGCAACTTTTCCCATGGTTCGGTTCTTAGTGACTACCAAAGAACTCAAAAATTCCCAAGTTAACCGGGGAGATGTATGAACCGGTTTCGTTTCATACAAAGCTTTCATACCCATACCCTCAAAAAGAGCCGCGGTTATTTTCTCAATCCCTATTTCCCTCAAACCGGCTCTATCAATAAACCTAGTCGGGTGAAGGGGGCGATGCTTAAAATAGGTGAAATTACCTTTTTGTTGAATTGTAGCAAAGTGGAGTCCGGGAAAGCAAGGATCCGGGCCAATGTTGCTACTATCCATCACATTCTGCACTTCTGGCTCCACCATAGGGTCGTGTCTTGACTTTGACCTCCTTTCCGTTCTTCCCGACATGGCTATTTGAAGGTGAGGTGATGAGGGAATGAAGGGGGTTTTGATTTGGGAGAGTTTGGTGGTGTTTTTGAAGGTAAGGGATGAAAGGGAGAGAAGGAAATAAGGAAGAGAGTGGAAGAAATGAAGGGAAATGAGGAAGAAATGAGGAAGAAAAGAGGTAGGCGTGCGTTTTTAATTCCGCGACAGGGGCCTCTCAGCCGGTCAGGGACCAGCCGCCGGTCGACCGGCTGAGAGTTAGGGTTTGGAATTTTTTGGTTTTTCGAAATTTTTATAAGGGGATTTGATTCTGAGCCGGCGGACCGGCTGCCGGCGGACCGGCTGCCGGCGGACCGGCTCAAAATCCGTCTTCAGCTTCCCTTCGTCTCCTCTTCTCCTTCAAACTCACTCACAAAAGCTCCCAGCCGGCAGACCGGCTGCCGGCCGACCGGCTGGGGTGCTTCCTCCTTTGCCTTTTCTTCATTTGTTGAACCATATATTCAAATTAATATATAGTATATATGTTTATGTTTTGATAATGACAAGTCTAGCTATTTATATATTATATACTCGTATGTATAATCGTGTGCCAAGTGTACAGAACATTAGTAACAAGATCTAATCAATCAAGTATAAAAGATTCAAGCATGTTAGTCAATGAATTGACTAAGTCGAAGATTGATAGAGGATCTCAAGCGTGCAAAATAGACTAAAGTTATACTTATCAACTATAGCTTTAGTACAAGATTGGTTCTAGTTATAGTCCATAGCTATAACTCTATATCATGAAGAAATGATCGGAATATATATGTGTTTAAGTTGATACGGTTGTTTCCAAATCTGTGTCGTGTAGAATTAGTGTTTAATTGGTATTCTATTTTAATAAATAGAATGGTTGATCTTAATAGGATTATATAAAATATCTTTAAGTTAAATAAGGAATAAATAATTGTCTTATGAGATAATTATTTATTACTAAAATAAACTAAGGATTTTTATATGATCTTTATTGTCAAGTTTATATAATCTAAATATAGTTTGTTTCGAATTTGGGAAACGTGTGATATGTCATGTTTACCATAATTCGTGTAGGATTCAATTAAGTAAATATTATGTATTTATTTAATATCCTAAAATAAACTAAGATTATATTATGATAATATATTCTTATTATCTTTGACATGATTTAGGAAGTTGATTTAATAAGGATACTAATTGTTTATTATATAAAGATCTTTCCTAAATATGAATTAGGAAATAGATTCCTTATATAATACATAAAGTATATTATTAAATCTTTCCTAAATATATTAAGATTAGATTTAAGGTAGTATTACTAAAAGACTAGTATTCTAGTTTTAGTAATATTCCTAAATCATCTAGGGTTTGAATTACCTAGATACATATTCTATATAAATAGACTACTATGATACATTAAACTACACGAAATACATACACACATATACACGAAAATCAAGAGAGAAACCGCCGATCGTATACTTCAATATTCGAGCTTATCATTGTCAAATCCGATTCAAGATTCAAGTGCTCAAGCATTGATCTTATTCATTCAAGATTGTGACATCAAGAAACATTGAAGACTTTATCCTATTAACGTAAGATAGAACGAGTATTTAGCGGTACTCATTGTAAGACAAATATTTAACGGTATTTGTCGTAGCTAGATATTTAACGGTATCTAGATTAGAGTTGTGACTAACATCAAAGTCGCACGAGTAGGGTTGATAAAATTGTAATCCAGAGTTGGTACTAATTTTATTAATCGAGAATAGTGGACGTAGGTCTCAGAGTGTGAGACTGAACCACTTCAAAAATATCGTGTCTCTCTTTATTACTTGCTCTACTCAACGATCATCATACAAACTTACACACAAAGAAGAAGATTTAAAAAGAAGGCATACTCAATTCAACCCCCCCTTCTTGAGTATATCATATCAATAGACTCTTCAATTGGTATCAGAGCCTCGTGCTCTTGATCGCCTAGCCGCGTGAGTTTTGATCCTTCTATTGATTCCATATTATATACTCTTTCATCAATGGATTCCAAGCATCTCAAGTGCCCTATCTTCGATGGCAAAAACTATAGTCTATGGAAGAATATGATGACTCATTACATCAAGGGATGTGATTGGGAATGTTGGAAGATCATCCAAACTGGACCAAAGAAGATCTTGGTCGCCGCCGCCAATGGAACAACCTATGAAAAGATGGAAAACGATTATGTGGAAAGTGACTACAAAATTGCAGAGAAAAACTCTAAGGCCATGAGCCTCCTACAGAACGGTATGATAACCTCAGAATTCGATAGATTCTCATCTTGTAGTTCCGCTAAGGAAATATGGGATAGTCTCGAACTTGCTTATGAAGGAACATCCGCAGTCAGGAAACATCGTATAGACTTGCTCGTTCAAAGATATGAACTTTTCAATATGGAAAAGAATGAATCTATTGATAGCATGTCTGCACGATTTTCTTGTATTATTAATGAACTGCGGAACCTTGGCAGAAAAATCGATTCTGAAGATATCATTCGAAAAATTCTTAGGAGTCTCACCAAAAAGTGGCAACCTAAGGTCACGGCCATAGAGGAAGCACGTGATTTATCTAAAATCACTTACCAAGAGTTGATTGGATCCTTAATGGCACACGAGATCATACTAAATAAAAACGATGATGATCCCAAAGGAAAGGGAGTCGCTTTACAAGCTTCCACAAGTGAAGTGTGCGAAGAAGAACTAGAAGACGAGACAGTTCTATTCGCAAGACGTTTTAAAAAGGCTGTCTTCAAGGGAAGATACAAAAACCCTAACAACAAAACAGTCGACAAAAAGAAAACTGACACAAAACAAACATTCTTCAAAAGAGGATGTTTCAAGTGTGGTCAACAAGACCACATGATCAAAGACTGTCCAAGTTGGGACAAAATCAAAGATAAGTCAAAAAGAGAAAAGACCAAAACGGAGTTCAAGAAAGTAATGCTTGCGTCGTGTTGGGGAGAATTAGAATCCGAGGATGACGAGGACTCAGAAGAAGATGAGGTAGCAAACCTGTGCCTAAGCAACGTCAGCCTAGATCTAATCTCAAACGACAACAACGAAGACGACGCATCCCATATGTGTCTCCTTGGAGAATCCGACTCAGACGACGACGACGACGATGAAGAGGTAAATTTTCTTCAACTCAAAAGTCAAGTTAAAAATTTATCTAAAGCTATGTTGGTTAAATATTTTGAGAAAACCCTAGACCAATGTCATGAACAAAGTCTTGAGTTAGATGACTTGAAAGAACAGATCCTTGATATTGCTGAGGAAAATCAACTTCTAAAGGCCAAAGCTAAGAAACTGAAATCCAAAATAAGCATTGAAGCAAATGCTAAGTTGGAAACAGTTATGTCTGAGAAAAAGGTTCTTGAGTCTAAAGTTATAGCTAATGAAGCTATAACCTCAAAACTAAAACTCAACATTAAAGAGCTTCAATCTAAAGTTATAGCTAATGAAGCTATAACTTAAGAATTAAGAAAGGCTAATGAGCGCCTTAAGTCAGAATCTTCGATTATGGTCGAAGATGAGACTCATCTGGAAGAAGTTGAGATTCTCGAAAGCAAAATTATGGATCTAGAATTCAATCTATCTAAAATCAAGAAGGAACATGCCAAAATTGTGTCCGACTTTCATAAAGACATTCAAAACCTAAAAGAGTCTAACAACACTGACCACAGTGAATGTAAGAAAGAAATAGACTCCCTAAAAGACCTCCTTCTTCATGCTCGGAAGGTTCACGACAAATGGGAAGGAAGCACTAACGTTCTAAACTTCCTAACTGAACAATCCGACAACAACATGAAGATGGGGTTAGGACACGAGTGTTATGGAAGAAGGGATCACTCAAAGTGTAAGCAAAGCCCAACAGACAGAGACTTTAGAAGAAGAAAATATGCCGACCTTCCTGAGTATTTAATATGCACTTATTGTGGCCATACTGGACACCTCCGAGAAAACTGTGTGAAACACGCACAAGATTTTAAAACCGGAGTTAAGTTTGTTAAATCCTTAGGAATTCCAAACGACACTATTTCTATCTCCGATGGTGATGATAACAAAACTGAGGAAAGAAATATTGACCACAGATGGTTCTATGACATGACATTTGATTACGAAGAAAAGAAAAATAGAACCAAACAAACTCCTCAACAAGCAACACACAAAAATTGGTCACCTAGAGTCCAAACTAAGACCTACACAAAAACATCAAAACCCAACTACTACCAATATAGAAAGACCTATGTAAGACAAGTCTGGGTTAAAAAGGAAAATGTATTTGTGATTACTAACAACAAAGGACCCAAGTATGCTTGGGTACCTAAATCCTGTCTTTGAAATTATTTGTGCAGTTTGTCGCCAAGGAAAATAACCTATGGTATCTCGACAGTGGATGCTCAAGACATATGACAGGCGACGTAAATCGATTCCAAACCCTAAAACCTTTTGACGGAGGAAAGGTCACCTTCGGTGATAACAAAAAGGGAAAAATCATTGGAATTGGTAAGATAGGTATTTCATCCTCTCATGCTATAAATGATGTATACCTTGTAAGTGGTCTCAAACACAATCTTATCAGTATATCTCAATTATGTGACAAAGGAAATAAAGTGGTCTTTCATTCAGATATATGCCGTATTATCCTAGAAGGCACCAGTAAAGTAATACTTGAAGGTCACAGGATGAAAAATGTTTATATGATTGATTTAAATGTTGTACCTACTGATTCTCTATCATGCATGAAAGTTACGTTAGATGATCCATGTCTATGGCACAAGAGATTTGGTCATATTAGCTCACCTATTCTGAGTAAGCTGAAAAGATGGGACTTGGTCGAAGGTCTTCCAAAGATCAAATTTGATCAAGAAAAGATGTGTGACACATGTGCACGATGTAAACACGTCAGATCATCCTTTAAGCCAAAAAGAGTGGTAAGCACAGAACAAGCTCTTGAACTTGTACACATGGATCTATGTGGCCCTATGAAGGTAAGAAGCAGAGGTGGTTCCAGGTACGTTTTCGTTCTAGTTGATGATTACTCTAGATTTGTTTGGCCAATCTTTCTTCATTCTAAAGACGAAACATTCGATGAATTTGTTAGTCTCATGAAACTTGTCCAAAACAAATATAAATCAAACCTAGTAACAATCCGTACTGACCATGGAACTGAGTTCGACAATCATGCTTTTATTGAGTTCTGTAAAACCAATGGTGTTGGACACAACTTCTCGGCCCCTAGAACTCCTCAACAAAATGGAGTCGTAGAACGAATGAACAGAACCCTAGAAGACATGGCTCGAACAATGCTTCTTTGTAGTGGCCTACCTAGAAACTTTTGGGCTGAGGCTATTAGTACAGCTTGCTATATTCATAACCGTGTTATGATTAGACCTATCCTTAAAAAGACTCCTTATGAACTTCTTCGTGGTCGTAAACCAAACATATCTCATTTAAGATGCTTTGGTAGTAAATGCTTTGTTCACAACAATGGTAAAAACAGATTAAGCAAATTCGACCCTAGAAGTGATGAATCAATCTTTATAGGATATTCAGATCATAATAAAGCCTACAAAGTTTTTAACAAACGTACTTTATGCATAGAGGAAAGTATTCATGTTATCTTTGATGAGAATAATGTCTTCGATAAGCCATTACAGGATATAGAGGAAAACCTAGACGAACCTGATTTCAGATTATCAAGGGAAGATCCTCCTGAAATGGAAATTGAAGAAGGAGAACCTCAAGGATCTCATGATGAACTCAACTTGGGAGAAAATGGTGCGGGAGATGAAACTACAGTTGATAATACTGTAGATAACTCTCAAACCAATGACGTGGAACCCAGAGTTACAGCTAATGAAGCTGTAACTTTGAATCAAAACCAAAGGGAAGAGGCCAGAGTTATACCTGACCCTACTATAAACCCAGGTTTGGATTCAGGGGGAACAAGTCAAGATCCCGAGTCAAGTTCAGGGAATGCAAATGATCAATCAAGGAACTGGAGATATAAAGGCTCTCATCCTTTGGACAATGTCGTAGGAAGCCTGACAGATGGAGTTCAAACTCGAAGGAGCTTAAATAACTTTTGCTCATTTTACTCCTTTCTCTCCACCATTGAACCTTCAAATATCAAGGAAGCTCTCGCAGAACCAGACTGGATAGTTGCCATGCAAGAAGAACTCCAACAATTTGAAAGAAACAAAGTTTGGCATCTTGTTCCTCGACCTAAGGACAGAACTGTCATTGGAACTAGATGGGTATTCAGAAACAAATTGGATGACACTGGAGTTATTGTGCGAAATAAGGCCAGACTAGTGGTTCAAGGATACAACCAACAGGAAGGGATCGATTATGACGAAACCTTTGCTCCTGTTGCTCGTCTTGAGGCAATAAGACTACTCATTGCATTTGCAGCACACAAGGGAATGAAGCTTTTTCAGATGGACGTTAAGACTGCATTTCTTAATGGCTATCTCCAAGAGGAAGTATTTGTTGAACAACCTCCTGGATTTCCTGACAGCAAACTCAAGGATCATGTATTCAAATTGGACAAAGCACTATATGGTCTGAAACAAGCACCTAGGGCATGGTACGACAGATTATCAAAGTTCCTATTGGAGAGTGGATTCAAGAGAGGGTCTATGGATAAAACCCTATTTCTTAAAAGCGAAAACTCAGATCTACTAGTTGTTCAGATCTATGTTGACGATATTATTTTTGGCTCAACTAATAAAAAGTTGTGCAAGTACTTCTCTGAGTTGATGACTTCTGAGTTCGAGATGAGTATGATGGGAGAACTAAAGTTCTTCCTTGGACTTCAAATACAACAAACTGAAGAAGGAATCAAAGTTCATCAACAAAAATACGTCAAGGAGTTACTAAAGAAATTTGGAATGGAAACCTCTCATGCAATGCCTACTCCAATGGTCACAGATAAGAAGTTAACCAAAGACGAAGATGGTAAGTCTGTAGATGAAACAACTTACAGAGGTATGATTGGCTCACTTCTTTATCTTACAGCAAGTCGTCCAGATATAATGTTTAGTGTCTGTGTCTGGGCGAGATTCCAATCTGCACCAAAAGAATCACATATGATTGCAGTTAAAAGAATATTAAGATACCTAATCGGAACCTCAAAATTATATCTATGGTATCCTATGGACTGTAACTTTAACCTAGTAGGATATTCAGATGCGGATTATGCAGGATGTTCTTTAGACAGAAAAAGTACCTCCGGACTTGCTACCTTTGTAGGTCCTTGTATTATATCTTGGGGATCCAAGAAACAAAATTCTGTCGCTCTCTCAACTGCTGAAGCAGAATATATTGCAGCCGCACTGGTATGTTCTCAACTCTTATGGTTAAAGCAACAGTTACATGATTATGGTGTTGATGTTGGATGTGTACCTATCTTATGTGATAATACGAGTGCTATAATTATATCTAAAAACCCAGCCCAGCACTCGAGGACCAAACATATTGAAATTAGACACCACTTTCTAAGAGATCATGTTGAAAAGAAAAATATAAAATTGGAATTTTGTAGTACGGAAAAACAATGGGCAAATATCTTCACTAAACCATTGGCTAGAGAACGCTTTGAGACTTTGCGATTGGAAATTGGTTTAATCGGTGGCACCTAATCAAATCTTAAAAGCAAAAATAACCCAATGATTGACTACGGTTTAGATGAGATTATATGACTGTGTCCGTATACTCCGCTGCATGTGTATGTATATATTCGATGATAAATTTTGTGATTATAGTTATATTATACTATTTACATATGAATGTGTGCACAACCGATCTCAAAATTATATTACGTCACATATTAATTTTTACCTCTCACATATATTATACAAATTATATCATACAAAGTAATATACAAATTTTAAACAAAATAAATTTACCAAATTATCACACAAATTATGTGTGTTGGTCCCCATTGCCACGTCCCACAACCACCTAGCCCCACAAGTAACTGACACGTGCCCCCCTACTAATTACCTAGCCTTTGACTTTTTACCCTCCCACAATTATTACCCAACTCCCTTAAACTTACCAAAACTCACCTCCTTTACTCTCCTTCTTACCGTCCCAAACCTCCATAAAACTTAAGTCCCCATCACCATTAAAACTCACCAAAACCTCCGCCATAATTTCAACCCAAAACCACCACTTTCATCCCCACAATGCCGCCATCTCGCACCACACGTTCTCAACAAAAGAAGCCCACACCCCCTTCACCAACCCCATCACCACCACCCTCCCCGACTCCGATAGCGTCAGCCACACCCACCCCCGACCAGAGCAAACGACGCAAACTTAATCGGGTTTCATCCTCTAATTCTGATGCCATGCAAGAATTCGACTCTCAAGTCCCTCGCCCTATGTTTCCTGAATACTCTGTTGAAGCAACTCGTGCGGGTCTTGAGAAGGTGCGCATGACCAAACAAGAAGGTACGTTAATTGATCGAGTTTTACCTTACGTCATACATGCGGGTCGGTTTTACCCTAAGTCGTGGGTCAATGGGTCAAAATCTTTGAGTTTCTTTAAAGATTTTCTGACGTTTCAAGGGTGGGAATACATAAGTGATTTCTCGGGTTTGTTGTTTCCTATAGAATTAGTTCAATTCTTTGCTTCAGTTAAGCCTTGTGATGATGGGATAAGGGGTGTCGTGAATGGTCGAGATATTGTTGTGACTAAGTCGGATATTTGTGATATCTTTAAACTTGATCAAGACGGGTTAGTTCTTGACCCCAAAAAGGAATGGAGTGTTGTTACTAAAGATCAAAAATTGGTGATTAAAAAATATTTCGATGAAGATGCTACTGAAGTTTCTCCTCTGCTTACTGTCAATTTTAACCCAAAATTGAAGTTCTTCTTGAATTTTTTATGGAACACTGTGTTACCTAGGCGAGGTGGTCGGGATAAGCTTGCTAGTGTTGAGGCCGTGGTGTTGTATAGTTGGTTGGAGGGACAGAAAATTGATTTGGCATCTCTTATTTGCCATAAAATCTGTCAAGTTTCGAATGTTCTTGTTAAGGAAAAGTTTTGCTCCACCATCGACATTCCATATGGAATGTGGGTATCCGAATTAATGTTTAAGAAAGGTGTTGTTGATGATTCCAGTTTCGGGATTAAACCAAAAGATCGTATGTGTGATCGGTTGTTGAAATTAATGGGAATTTGCTTTGACGGAGTTCATCTTAAGTTTGGTAAGACTGAGCCCACTTCGCATCCTTCACCATCCTTTGCGGGTCTTGAAGCCAAGATGGATCAAATTCTTGGTATGTGTGAAATTAAAAAGGAGAAGGAGGAGGCAGGGGGTAGTCGTGCTAAGAGGGGTCGTGAATTTGAGGTTAATGTAAAAGAATGGATGGAGAAAGTTGATAAGCATTTGGTGAAGATTGGGTCAGAGGTCTCGGTGGTATGCTCGGAGTTGTTAAGCATGAGCGATCGTCTCTCATTCATCACGTCTCAGGGAGGAGCCATGGTGAGAGACCATGGGTTGTTGCGAGAGGATGCTTCTAAAGCACTTGAGGCCGTCAAGGCACTCTCGCTCAAGGTACTTAACTTCGAAATCGCACTCAATGTTCAAGGGAGGAACGTGAACAGTTGCCTAGATAGATTGGAGACCCTCGAATTCCGTACCCGACCCGACTACGTGAACCCTTATGCAAAGAATCCGGGTTCAAGCTCTCGCTCTTGATAATCCGTATCCGTCTCTGTTTCTTTCGAAGTAATGGTTGTGTTGTTGTTGTTTTGTTCAAAGTCTGGGGTGGACTTATAAACAATCTTGGTATTGTGGCCCAATTTCATTACCTGGCCCATTAGGAATCCGAGGCCCTATCCCCTTTTGCCTTCCTCGGATTTCTTAATCCCAAACAGGCCCAAACCTAATCCCTGTTTTGATGCGGCCCAACCTCTTATTTTTTTTTACCTTGGCCCAATCGTATTTGTTATCTTTTGCAGGCCCATTTTATCCGAACCCTAGCCAGGCCCATTTTTCTTAATACTCTATTATTCCTCATTCGGCCCATTGGCATAATATGTTCGGATTGGTTGTGTATCTTTTAACATTACGTATGTGTTTGTATGATAGTTTCTATGTTCATATTTTTCGACTCGTTTATATGCTTGCTTATGCTTCGTACGTATATTATTCTAGTCGTTTCATGTCTTTGTTCTCATATTTTCGATGATGTCAAGAGGGGGAAATATGCGACTTAGATTAGAATTTGCCTAAGCTTGCTCCTTGTCGTAATTCATTGTCTCTTAGGGACCTTAAAGGATATGGGATAGTTAGAAGATAAAAACCCTAAGTTAATCTTTGCTATGAATGACCATTATTATATTGAGGGGGAACATACACTTAGACACGAAATCTAAGAAAGACTTGCCATCATCAAAAAGGGGGAATTTGTTGAACCATATATTCAAATTAATATATAGTATATATGTTTATGTTTTGATAATGACAAGTCTAGCTATTTATATATTATATACTCGTATGTATAATCGTGTGCCAAGTGTACTGAACATTAGTAACAAGATCTAATCAATCAAGTATAAAAGATTCAAGCATGTTAGTCAATGAATTGACTAAGTCGAAGATTGATAGAGGATCTCAAGCGTGCAAAATAGACTAAAGTTATACTTATCAACTATAGCTTTAGTACAAGATTGGTTCTAGTTATAGTCCATAGCTATAACTCTATATCATGAAGAAATGATCGGAATATATATGTGTTTAAGTTGAAACGGTTGTTTCCAAATCTGTGTCGTGTAGAATTAGTGTTTAATTGGTATTCTATTTTAATAAATAGAATTGTTGATCTTAATAGGATTATATAAAATATCTTTAAGTTAAATAAGGAATAAATAATTGTCTTATGAGATAATTATTTATTACTAAAATAAACTAAGGATTTTTATATGATCTTTATTGTCAAGTTTATATAATCTAAATATAGTTTGTTTCGAATTTGGGAAACGTGTGATATGTCATGTTTACCATAATTCGTGTAGGATTCAATTAAGTAAATATTATGTATTTATTTAATATCCTAAAATAAACTAAGATTATATTATGATAATATATTCTTATTATCTTTGACATGATTTAGGAAGTTGATTTAATAAGGATACTAATTGTTTATTATATAAAGATCTTTCCTAAATATGAATTAGGAAATAGATTCCTTATATAATACATAAAGTATATTATTAAATCTTTCCTAAATATATTAAGATTAGATTTAAGGTAGTATTACTAAAAGACTAGTATTCTAGTTTTAGTAATATTCCTAAATCATCTAGGGTTTGAATTACCTAGATACATATTCTATATAAATAGACTACTATGATACATTAAACTACACGAAATACATACACACATATACACGAAAATCAAGAGAGAAACCGCCGATCGTATACTTCAATATTCGAGCTTATCATTGTCAAATCCGATTCAAGATTCAAGTGCTCAAGCATTGATCTTATTCATTCAAGATTGTGACATCAAGAAACATTGAAGACTTTATCTTATTAACGTAAGATAGAACGAGTATTTAGCGGTACTCATTGTAAGACAAATATTTAACGGTATTTGTCGTAGCTAGATATTTAACGGTATCTAGATTAGAGTTGTGACTAACATCAAAGTCGCACGAGTAGGGTTGATAAAATTGTAATCCAGAGTTGGTACTAATTTTATTAATCGAGAATAGTGGACGTAGGTCTCAGAGTGTGAGACTGAACCACTTCAAAAATATCGTGTCTCTCTTTATTACTTGCTCTACTCAACGATCATCATACAAACTTACACACAAAGAAGAAGATTTAAAAAGAAGGCATACTCAATTCAACCCCCCCTTCTTGAGTATATCATATCAATAGACTCTTCATCATTATTGGTTAACACTCATGATTCTCAGCCGGTGGACCGGCTGCCGGCCTACCGGCTGGGAATCAAGCCTTCTTGAAATTTTCGATTTTGAATAAGTATTCGTCTTCTCAGTCGGCTGACCGGCTGCCGGTTTGGTACAGGCTGGGGATGCAAAATCTGAAATCTGCCCAAATAAATTATCAAAAACAGAAATGTGTCCAGGTCCTCCCAGCCGGTATGGCACCGTCGGCCGGTGGGCCGGCTGGGAGTACCTGTACACAATTTCGAGAAATAATTTCATTTTAACATAAAAATCAACTTTGCCAACAACGGTTTTGCCTATAATTCTCCGACTATACTCATGAATTACCCACAAACAAGCAACAAGCATATCCAAATTTCTCATGCAAGCTAAAAATTAAACTAAAAACCGAACTAACCATAAAACGATCATGCAAACTACTTGAAAGAGAGAAAACTAATACTTAAAACCGGTGGTTATTAAGTGACTCCACCAAACCTTTCATGAACAAACTTCCTTGAAATCAATCCTCCTCGGGGAGTGGGTCCCCGAGGTCAATAACTTCTACGGTGCCTTTGGAATCTCCTTGATAATAGCGCTTAATCCGATGTCCGTTGACTTTAATTTGAAGGTGCCACCGCCTTCACTCCAAAGTTCAAAGGGCCCATGAGGTGAAATATCCATTACTTTGAAGGGCCCGGACCATCGTGATCTAAGCTTTCCCGGAAAGTTCTTGACTCTTGAATTGAAAAGGAGAACAAGGTCTCCTATGCTCACATCTTTCTTCATTAACTTGGCATCATGCCACTTCTTCGTTTGCTCCTTATAGAGTTTTGAACTCTCATAAGCCTCATATCTAAGCTCCTCAAGCTCACTCATTTGCAAGAATCTTTTCTCCCCGGCCATGTCTAAGTCGAAGTTCATCTCTTTCAAGGCCCACCAAGCCTTGTGCTCAAGCTCCACCGGTAGGTGGCATGCTTTCCCGTACACAAGCTTGTAGGGAGTCATTCCTATAGGCGTTTTGTAAGCCGTCCTCAAAGCCCATAGCACATCATTCAACTTTTGGGACCAATCTTTCCGGTTCTTTTGCACCACCTTCTCTAGAATAGCCTTGATTTGACGGTTTTAAACCTCCACGTGCCCACTAGTTTGAGGGTGGTAGGCAAGTGCTACCTTGTGGGTCACTCCATAAGAGGCTAGAAGGGCTTTGAATGTGTGTTTCCGGAAATGGGAACCTCCATCACTTATCACAATTCGGGGTACACCAAAACGGGGAAAGATGATGGTCTTGAAGAGCTTTACCACTACCTTGGAGTCATTGGTGGGGGAGTCAACCGCCTCAATCCATTTCGAGACATAGTCCACGGCTACCAAGATGTACTCATTCCCGCATAAATTGGGAAAAGGTCCCATGAAGTCAATCCCCCAACAATCAAACAACTCAATCTCCAAGATGGTTTTTAGGGGCATCTCATTCCTTTTACCGATGTTGCCGGACCTTTGACAAGCGTCACAAGATCTTACTACATCGTGAATGTCTTTAAACATAGAAGGCCAAAAGAACCCTCCTTGAAGAACCTTGGCTATAGTCCGTGAAGCCGCCAAGTGCCCTCTATAGGCGGAGTTGTGAAGCCTATCCACAATTTCAAGCCCCTCTTCCTTGGATACGCATCTCCTCAAGAGTCCATCCCCACAATTTTTGAAAAGGTAGGGATCATCCCAAAAATATCTCTTAGCATCCACTTTCAACTTTCTCCTATCCCTTGCTTCCAACTCCTCCGGGATAAAGCCATTGACAAGATAATTGGCATGCAATATCCGCAAACCAAGGCAACTTATTGCCTATTGCCATCAAACTATCCTCACGCAACCATTCATTGATCGGGCCATCCCTATCATGCAAACCATGATCCTCAAAAGTCAATCTAGACAAGTGGTCCGCAACTACATTCTCCGACCCCGACTTGTCTCTTATCTCTAGATCAAATTCTTGGAGTAAAAGGACCCATCTCAAGAGTCTTAGCTTGGCATCCTTCTTCAACATTAATTGCCTCAAAGCGGTGTGATCGGAGTACACCACCACTTTAGATCCCATGAGATATTGTCTAAACTTCTCAATGGCATGCACGATTGCCAACATCTCCTTTTCGGTCGTGGAATATTTTGCTTGAGTTTGATCAAGAGTCTTGCTTGAATAGTATATCACGTGGTGTTTCCTATCCACAACTTGACCTAGGACCGCTCCTACCGCGTAATCGGATGCGTCACACATGATCTCAAAAGGCAATCCCCAATCCGGAGCACGAATAATAGGAGCCGTCACAAGTGCTTCTTTGATCCTAGAAAAGGCTTCAAGACAATCATTAGTAAACAAAAAGGGAGCATCCTTGAGAAGAAGAGAAGTCAACGGCTTGGCAATTTTTGAAAAATCCTTGATAAAACGCCGGTAAAAGCCGGCATGCCCAAGAAAACTCCTCACCCCTTTCACATTGGTGGGGGGTGACAAGTTCTCAATGACCGCCACTTTTGCACCATCGACTTCTATCCCCCTCTTGGACACTATGTGACCGAGCACAATCCCCTCCTCTACCATGAAATGACACTTTTCCCAATTGAGGACAAGGTTGTGCTCCTCACATCTTTTCAACACATTTACAAGATTAGAAAGTCCTAGATCAAAAGAATCACCATGAACACTAAAATCATCCATAAAAACCTCCATAGATTTCTCAAGAAAATCGGCAAAGATGGCCATCATGCACCTTTGAAAGGTGCCGGGTGCATTACACAACCCGAATGGCATCCTCCGATAAGCATACACACCTTGGGGGCATGTAAAAGTTGTTTTCTCTTGGTCTTCCGGGTGAATGGGTATTTGAAAAAACCCGGAATAACCGTCAAGAAAACAATAGTACGAATGCCCCGCAAGTCTCTCTAACATTTGATCAATGAAGGGGACTGTGAAATGGTCTTTGAGAGTGGCCGCATTCAACTTGCGGTAATCAATACACATCCTCCAACCCGTCACCGGACGAGTCGGTAGGAGAGTCCCATCCTCTTGTGTAACCAAAGTTACACCCCCCTTCTTGGGGACAACATGGACGGGGCTCACCCACCGGCTATCCGTGATCTCATATATGATTCCGGCCTCAAGCAACTTAAGAACTTCACCCTTCACTACATCCGCCATTTTCGGATTCAATCTCCTTTGACCTTCCACTCTAGGTCGACTCCCTTCCTCAAGAATTATTCTATGCATGCAAAGGTTCGGGCTTAGCCCTTTGATGTCATCAAGGCTATACCCCAATGAGCTCCTATGATCCTTTAAAGTTGAAATGAGTTTGGATTCTTGTTGCTCATTGAGGTTGGCATTGATGATCACCGGGTAAGCCTCTCCCTCCCCAAGAAAGGCATACTTGAGGGAGGGAGGAAGGGTTTTGAGTTGTACCTTTGGAGGGAGCATTCCCTCCACCTTCTCAACTTCCTCATCTTCTAGCTCAATGTTCTCATCCATTTCTTTGTCTTCACAAGTTATGATGCCACATATTTGTTCCATGTGACTTTCCTTCTCTTCTTCCATCTCTACCATCTCCCTTACCACTTGCTCCACAATGTCCAATGTAAATGCCTCATCATGCTTTGGACCTTTCATCATAGTAGGTAGATTAAACTCAATTTTGTCATCCCCAACTCTAAAGGTGAGCCGCCCATTCTTAACGTCTATCAAGACGCCTCCGGTAGCCAAGAAAGGCCTACCAAGGATGATGGGAGTGTGGCTATCCTCCGGGATATCAAGGACAACAAAATCGGCGGGGATTAAATGCTTACCCACCTTGACGGGTACGTCCTCAAGCACTCCCAAAGGGCGCTTGACGAACCTATCCGCCAATTGGAGGGTGATACTTGTGGGAACTAAATCATTCAAGCCAATTCTTTTTGCAACTTTCAAAGGGAGCACACTTACACTAGCTCCTAAATCACAAAGGGCACGAGAGATTGGAATGCCACCGACTATGCAAGGGATAGAGAAACTCCTCGGGTCACCAAGTTTCTTTGGCTCCTTTTGGAGGAGAAGTGCACTACATTTTTACCTCATAGCCATTACTTCTTGGTCACCCAAGGTTCTCTTGCCCGACAAGATTTCTTTTAAAAATTTGGAGTAAGTCGGCATATTCAATATCACCTCCGTAAAGGGAAGAGTCACTTCAAGTTTTTCAATCATTTTACAAAAGTTTGTGAACTTGAAGTTTTCCTTTCCCTTCAAGGCCCTAGAAGGATAAGGCAAGCTAGTAGATTGAGGGTTAGATAGTACCTTGGTGGGTGTTGGTTTGCTTGTTACCTTAGTAGTTGGTTGTGCAACCAACTCCTCTTGTCTAGCATCCACCTCCTCCAAGATAACTTCTTCTTCTTTCTCCTCATAAGGGAGGTCCTCCACATAAAAGTCATCATCCCTTGAAGTGCCACCATCAACTTCTTTTCCTTTGTCTTTCACAAGCTCCAAAATAGGCTCCTCTTCACCATAATTGTAGTCTTTGTACGGGTCCTCTAGCTCCGTTCCACTTCTCAAGATCACCGCATGTGCTTGGTGATTGTGTGAGGCATCTTTGGAACTTTGACCTTGGGCAAGGAAGCCGCCCGGTGGCCTTTGAGGATTTGCTAGAGCTTGAGAGGCAACTCGAGCCTCCATTTCCCGTATCTCCCTTTGGTTGGCACTCTTCAAATTAGCCATCTCTTGGGTGTGAGTTGCTTGCATGTTCTTGACAAGCTTCAATAACTCTCCCACTTGGGAATCACTAGTATCTTGGTGAGGTGCATTGGTGAGGGGCAATGGGAACCCATAATCATTCCTTGCACCCCCACCTTGGGAGTTGCCTTTCGGAGCTTGATTGTTGAAGTTTTGGCCTTGATTGTTTGGTGGAAAGTTTTGGTTGAAATTTTGGTTGTAATTTGGGTTGTTGGGATTTTGTGGGTTGTGGTTGTAGTTGTTTTGATTTTGATTGGGGTTGTTTTGAAATGGTGGTGGATTGAAGTTTTGGCTTTGGTGTTGGTTGTGGTTTTGGTTGTTGTTGAAATTTGGATTGTTGTTGTTGAAATTTGGATTGAAATTTTGTGGATTTTGATTGTTTTGGAAATTGGGGTTAAAGTTCGTGTCATTGAAACTTTGTTGAAAGCCTTGATTGGCTTGATTAGATTGATTGCCTTGGTAGAAATCGTTGTTGTTGAAATTGTTCCTCGGGTTGAAGTTCCCACCCCTTGGTTGAAAACCGGGGGGGTTTTGCACTTGAGGTTGTTGGATTTGATGAGGATTCAACACATTGGTGCTTTTGTAACTCATGTACGGACTCCCCCGAATCCCTTGATGATAGTAGTTTGAATTGGGGTTGAAAGTATTTTGCCCTCTAGAATTATTGAATGCTTGGAAAGCATACAATTCTTCCTCACTTCCACTTCCCTCAATTGAGTTGTTTGCACATACTTCAAATGTGTGCCCATTTCCGCCACACAAATCACATGAGGCAACACTATTTACTTGGTACATCCCCGGGACATTGCTCTTGGTTTCTTTGCTAGTGGAGCCCTTAGTCAATTCTTCCAAATTCTTGGTTAACATGTCCAACTTGGCATTGGTTTCCTCGTTCGCCTTTGAGTTGGAAAGGTGCTCACTAGGGTACTTGCTACTCTTTCTCAAGACATTCCCCCTAGTACCATAATTTTCCTCCGAATCAACGATCTTTTTGATTAGCTCCGTTCCCTCCTCATGCGGCAAGTGGTCAAAGCTACCCCCCGCCGATGCATTAACCATTTTTTTCGTCCGTGGGAGAAGAGTCTGAAAAAAGGTTTGGGTCGTGTACCAAGTCGGTATCCCGTGGTGGGGACACTTAGCAAGCAAATCTTGGTATCTATCCCAAGCTTCTCCCAAAGATTCTCCCTCGTCTTGCTGAAATTGAGTTATCTCATTCCGGAGCATCGCGGTCTTAGAGGACGGGTAGTACTTGGCAAGGAAGGCCGTTGCCAAGTCGTCCCAAGTGGTGAATGTGTTTGGAGCATGCACATTTAACCACCTATCCGCCTTGTCGGTTAAGGAATAGGGGAAGAGCATAAGCCTTAATGTCTCCTCGGGCACTCCCGTTTTCTTTATCATTGCGACCTTACCCTTGAACTTTCTCAAGTGCCCATGAGCATCTTCGTGAGAAACCCCACTAAAGGCGTTCTTTTCGATAGAACTCATTTGCGAAGGGTGTATTTCAAAATTTTGAGGGACGAGAGTACCAAAGTTGATTGGATTGGTGGTGTCATTGTGATTGGGCCGGTTATGATCACGAAGAGCGGCCATTATATGAATTTGATGGTGATTTGGAACGTGTGGTGATTGTGGTGGTGATTGATAAAACGGATTGTCGAAACTTTCGGATGTTGGGCTAGGATTGCTTTGATTGGGACTTGGTGGTTCGGGTGAAAAGGGGTTGTTATGGCTAGTAGATGCTTGAGAGGCAATCCTTACTCTTGCAATGGTCTTCCTCCTTAAGGCCCGAAAAAGCCTCTCCGGTTCGGAAGTTGACAACAAGGAATTAGAGTCGCCCCTAGGCATAAAACTTAGCACACAAATAAGTCGTCCTAGTGTTTGTTAAACACTAGGGTGAGCAATATAGCAACCACTCTACAATTAACTACCAAATCTTTGATCAAAACAAAACAAGCTCAACTAACTCAAGACTAAAACTAAAACTAAACAACACAACTTCTAACACCGTCCCCGGCAACGGCGCCATTTTGATGCGCACGATTTAGTCGTCGGCTCTCACGCATCAAACACATTTATAAAAACCCAAATTAGTAGTATAATAGGGTTATCGTTCGCGAAGACGGTGGGGATAGTTGTATAGTTACGTTCTAATTTAAGCAAGAGTCGGGGTAATAGGTTTGTGATTGAAAAGACTAATTAACAACTAAAGAACTACCAATGCAAATGAATTGAGATGAAATAGATGATTAAAGCAACTAGGGTGTCGGGGGTTACTAGGGTAGTCGATATCAAACATGTATAGGGGTAGGTGGTCTCATCTATGTTAGGTCTAGGTCCGTCTCGTCTTTCGATTTGACTAACCTAAGGTCGAGTCCTATTCTAGCTTTCGCTACAAACAAGGTCAACCTAACATATATACATGCCTATGAAGGTCCTAGACTATCGTCTAAGGCAAACAACAATGAGAATCATGCCCAACCGTCGTTGAGGCATTTCATCAAACATCTAGCATGCATACATTGAAAACCTAACAAAAACGAAACCTAAACCCTAACCCTAAACAACAAACATCAATATCAACAACCCAAGTTCACCCCTAAGCCTAGTAAAGGGACTACTCACTCATGGTAAGGGAAAACATGTGAATAAGACATAAACAAATACTAACCATCATGAACAAGTAAAGGGTAAACAATTGAGTCAAAAGAAACTTAAATAAATGCAATAACTAAGTAGAGATTAGAGAGATTATACCAATAGCAAAGGAAAAGGAAGCAACTTGGATAACAAGATGAAGAATTCTCTCAAACCCTTCAAATTACAACCCAAAAATATCCTCTACAAATGCTCAAGAACAAGACTAAGTAGATTACTAAAGACAGATTAACAAGAATTGAAAGATTAAACTAAGATCTAAAGAGGATTAAATGTTTTAAGAGAGTTTTTGAGACTAAGTAATTGCTAATGAAACAGTAAAACCCTAGAAAATATGCTTAGAAATGCGTGATAACAAAATGATACAAGTGCGGGTTTATATAGTGCCCGAAAATACGAAAAGTGACTCCCAGCCGGTCGACCGGCTGCCGGTCAGGGACCGGCTGAGAGTCCAAATAGGGACTTCTGAAAATTTCTTCGAATAAGCATGCTTCCCAGCCGACCGGCCGGCTGCCGGTCTGGCACCGGCTGGGAGGCCAATTCCTTCAAAATGACTTTCTTTTTCTTCTTTTCTTAGCTACAGGTCCCCTCAGCCGGTGGACCGGCTGCCGGTTGTCCACCGACTGGGAGCCCTTTTGACCCAATCTGCCCAACTTTGCAATTTCTTCATTTTCTTCAAAATGGTTAAGTGTAGAAACATGATCCCGAGCCGGCCTACCGGCTGCCGGCTGGGAACCGGCTGGTACACCTTTCTTTAGAATCTGTAAACTTCACAAATTTTCGCCAAAATTCTCAAGTCAAAGCTCCCAGCCGGCCGACCGGCCGCCGGTTGGGAACCGGCTGGGAGGGCCTAGGAATGGTCTTTCTAAATCCTTCATAATTCTTCATAAACCGCTCCAAATTCGTCTTGATTTCCTCCGTTTCTTCGCCCCCGCCGTAATACCTACAAAAAGTCGATAGAATAGGAATATACGAGGCAACGGACGTAAAAACAACCAAAGACACGCAAATCGAGGTCGAATCGTGACCGAAAATAAAGAATATGTAAAGAAAATGATGACCAAAATTGAGCTCATCAGCGCCTCCTGGAGGAGGCCTTTCCTATTAAGCCAGACCTTGGTGTGCTTTCTAATTGTGAGGAAGAAGGTGTTCCTGAGGTTACTAGCCTGCTCCTGAGGCTTTTGCTTCTCCGGTTGATGAGGGAACGGTTCCTGGGACTCATCCTCCAGGAAGTGGTGGACAGGGTGATGTTGATGGTGTGGCAGCTAGTGATTCCTCCTCCGTGACCAAGCCTGTTATTGTCGAGTAGATTGCTATATCTGGGCCCTGTGTGGCTTTTGTTGTTTGTTTTTTTATTTCCTGGGCCCGGGTGGGTCCAACAAACACTTGGTTTTTTTGGGCCCTTTGTTTTTGGGCGTTTTGTAAGACTTTATCCCAACCTTTCCTTGGTTGGCGGAGCATCCAATGGATGCATATATTTTATTTCTGGCTCCAGGGTCTCCTAGGGCCTTAGTCTATGTATCTCGTTTCTGTTTGTTTTGCATGCATGCTTTGTTCGTTTGATGGCCAAGTGTGGGTGTTGGTTCTCTTAGTTTTACAGGTTTACAGGCTTTTACGTGGATGCTTAGTATTGTGGGTGACGATGCCCCAGTTTGTTTATACTTTGCCGCATTCACACATTTTTCTTTGATTTTTAGTCTCCGCTGGTGGATGACTGCTAGTTTCGAGAATCAGTTTGGCAAATCATTTCGTAGTTATATTCAAGATAACCCGTGGGGTTTCTTACAAAATATCAAAAGATAGCTGTCAAGGGACTAGTTTGACATCAAAAGATAGATGTTGGGCTTTGTAGGGGCCTAACATTACTTTAAACAGAAAATAAAACAAAAGAGTCCTGAAACCTGAGGTATCAGGTAGTTTCAAGTGTGGCTCCTCCAGTTTTTAGATGATGTACTTCTTTAAGTGCAATATGTTCCTCGGCCTGGGTACCATCTTTCGCTCCATGTCCATGAGTTTGTAGGAGCCACTTCCAGTTGCACTTTCCACCTGGTACGGTCCTTCCCAATTATACGCGAACTTTCCTGCTTTGTGGTTTTTGGTGTTCTGAAAGACTTTCCTGAGAGCCAAACCCCCACCCGCAGGGTCATGACTTTGACGTTCTTGTTGTATGCTCGTGCTACCATCTGCTTGTATGACGCCATTCTGATTTGGGCGCTCGTTCTGAGTTCATCTATGGTGTCCAGGCTGCTGGTCATTTCTGTTTGATTACGCTCCTCTGTCAGGCACCCGTACCTTTGGGTAGGGATCCTGACTTCTGATGGGAATACTGCCTCAGCTCCGAACACCAGGCTGAAGGGTGTTTGCCCCGTTGCGACCTTCGACGTAGTTCTATCTGACCATTGAACGAGGGGTAGCTCTTCTGCCTATCTGCCCCCTGCTTCTTCTAGCCTTCTTTTTAAGTTGTCCATGACAATCCGGTTGCTGGATTTAGCTTGACCATTGGTCTGGGGGTACCTGGGAGCAGCTTTTAATAATAAGATATTCCAGCTAGCACAAAAAGCTTCTGTCTTGTTGGATATGGATTGGGAACCGTTATCACAAACTATTTTAGAGGGTATGACAAACCTACAGATTATGTTGCGCTTAAGGAAAGATATCACCTGATTTTTTGTGACTTGAGGGAAGGCCTCTGCCTCTATCCACTTAGAGAAATAATCTGTTAGTGCTAGCATGTAGGTCCTATTTCCTGGTGCCCTGGGTAATGGCCCCACGATATCCATTCCCCACTTCATGAAGGGCCATGGTGATATAACTGGGTGCAAGGGTTCTTCAGGCTGGTGTATCACGGGTGTGTGCTTCTGGCAGGGTTGACATTTTCTTGCAAATTCCATTGCATCTTTTCGTATTGTTGGCCAGAAGTAGCCATGTCTGAGTGCTTTGTTGGGTAGGCTCCTGCCCCTTGCATGATTTCTGCACTCGCCACTGTGGAGGTCATGCAAGATAGCTTGACTTTCCTTCAGCCCCAAGCATCGAAGATAGGGTCCAGCAAGATATTTCCTGAACAGAATTCCATCGATTAGTATAAACCTGGATGCTTTCATTTTAAATCCCCTTACCTCTTTTTTTTTTTTTTCTGGAGGAAGGGCGTCATTTGTCAACCAATCAATGTACGGTACGGTGTTCTCCAGTCTGAGGTTTCTTCCTGACTGATGGTCTTGCTGAGTATTCCTGCCTCCATTTCCCACTGGGTGCTGGATGGGTCAACTTCTGGATCCTGTCCTGGAGTTGAAGGTTCCAGCACGTGGACAATTGGGATGACGGAGATTTCTCCTGGATTGAAAGTAGCCCCCAGATTGGCTAATGCATCAGCCTCGGCATTCTAGTCTTTGGGCACTTGTTTTAGTTCGAAGGTGATGAATTCTGCCCTCAGTCCGGCCTCTTGCTACTTTCAGGTAGGCTATCATTTTTGGGTCCTTGGCTTCGTATTCGCCGTTAACGTGATTCACGATGAGTTGTGAATCAGCAAAAGCTTGCAAGTGTCTGATCTTAATTCCTAGGGCCAGCTGCAATCCCTGGATTAATGCCTCGTACTCGGCAACATTGTTAGTTGCAGAGAACTCACAGTGTACAGCTTGCGCAATGACGTCTCCCTGCGGCGATCGTAGTATCATGCCTACTCCTGCCCCCCTACTGTTTGAGGCGCCATCCACGTGTAGTGTCCAACACCTTTCTACTGAGTCCATTTCTGGGGGTAGGATAGTTTTTTCCGCTTCCTTTTGGAGCCTTGGACTAAAATCAGAAACAAAGTCTGCAAGAGCTTGCGATTTTATCACTGTACGGGTTTCAAATTTTAAATCATAACCGCTTAGATGCACCGACCATTTAGCCATTCTCCCAGACAATTCCGGTTTTCCTAATATGGATTTTAACGGATAATTTGTCAGGAACGAAATTGTATGGGATTCAAAGTAAGGCCTTAACTTATAAGATGCTGTTACTAAAGCTAAAACAAGTTTTTCTGGAGCGGAATACCTGGTCTCTGCAGGTAGTAGAGACTTACTGATATAATACACAAGATGCTGTGATCCTTCATGCTCCCTTACCAAAACTGCACTGTTGCTGCCTCGGTCACAGATAGGTATAAGTAGAGCTGCTCTCCCGGTTCTGGTTTGGATAGGAAGGGATGAGTGCTGAGGTACTGCTTCAGGCTCCTGAAGGCTTCTTCATGCTCCTCCGTCCATTTGAATCTTTTGCTTTTCCGCAGGATATTATAGAAGAGCTTGCACCTTTCTGAAGACCTGGATATGAATCTGTTGAGGGCAGCCACTCTTCCTGTTAATCTTTGCACGTCCCTCGGTTTTTGTGGTGACTCCAGCTGCAGCAGTGCCTTGATTTGTTCTGTGCTCGCTTCGATCCCCCTCTGCGTGACCATGTATCCCAGGAATTTCCCGCTGGATACTCCAAAGGTGCATTTTGAAGGATTCAACTTCATTTGATATTTCTTCAGGGTGCTGAATGTTTCCTGCAGATGCTGGAAGTGTTGTTCTGCTACCTTAGACTTTACTACCATTTCATCGATGTATACCTCCATGGTCTTTCCAATCCAGTCCTTGAACATCATGTTCACCAACCTTTGATAGGTAGATCCTGCGTTTTTCAGTCCAAAAGGCATAGCATTGTAACAATAGATACCTCTCTCTGACCGGAAGACAGTTTTTTCCTGGTCCTCGGTAGCCATCTTGATTTGATTGTATCCACTCCAAGCATCTAGGAACGTCAGCATCTCGTGTCCTGCTGTTGCATCCACCATGACATCTATGTGCGGTAGGGGAAAATGGTCTTTTGGATAAGCTTTATTCAAATCTGTGAAGTCAACACAAACTCGCCATTAGCCGTTTTTATTGGGTACCACTACTACATTGGACAACCATTCTGGATACTTCACTTCTCTGATATTTCCTGCAGCAAGGAAGTCATCCACCTCCTGGTTTATCACCTGATTTTTTTCGTGGGCGAACTTCCGCCTCTTCTGCTGGACTGGCTTGTGGTTAGGATCCACGCTTAGCTTATGCGATATGACCTCTGGATCTGTACCTACCATATCCTCATGCGACCAAGCAAAGAAATTAATATTTTCTTTCAATAACTGTACAAGTTTTAGACGGATATCACCTGTGCATTCTGCTCCCATCAGGACCTTCCTTTCTGGGTGCTGCGGGTCCAGGGGGATTTCATCTAGTTCCAGCTGTGGTGGCTCAACATAGTCCTCATGGAGCCGCTTCCCCTTTGATTGCTATGCTGGTGGCGGAGTGGCTGTGGGCTTAAGTGCCACTTTGTAGCAGCTCCTTGCTTCCTCCCGACTTCCTCTGATTGTTTGTACCCCCCAAGGGGTGGGAAACTTCAACCATTGGTGGTAGGATGATGGAATGGCTTTTATATCATGAATCCAAGGCCTGCCAAGAATCACATTATAGATGGAAGGTCAATCAATCACTAGATATCTTACCTGCTTGTTTATTCCCCCAACATAGGTGGGGATGAGAATTTCTCCTAGAGAGTGCTTTGTCTCTCCGCTGAATCCTTCTAGGGGAATTGTCTTCTTAACCAGATCATCTTCACTGAATCCCATACTCTTTAAGGTTTCCAACATGATGAGGTTGACGGAGCTCCCCGTGTCCACCAGAATTTTCTTGACCGTACAATTCCCTATGGACAGGGTGATGATTAGCGCGTCGTCATGGTACTCAGCGCTTCCCATTGCATCAGTCTCATCAAAGCTGACTGTTGGGAGATCCTGGTTGCTGATTTTTAAGGAGGGCTCTTTGTTTGTCTCCTTTTGACTTCGTGGCATGCCTCTTTGCTGCTGAGTAGGTTAACCCACACAACTCTGATCCTCCTGTAATCACAATGACAATTTTGGTGCAAATGGGAGGGCTGGAAGGTCTGACCTGACTGGCTGAGTTGACTTTGGTTCCCTTAACCAGCAGGTGGTTCAGGTTCCCTTGGTCGAACTGGTACTTAACCTCTTTTCTCAGGGTGATGCAATCTTCCATAGTGTTGCCGATGTTTTCCTCATGGAAATCTCACCTCAAGCTGGTGTCCCTATTGTCTTTTCCTCTCTCTTCCACCCTTTTCTTGGGTTATTTGACTTTTTCTCCCAAGTCCTTTAAGGCTTTAATTACTCCTGCAAAATTAACAGAAAAACCATACTCTTTTACCTTGGGAGGCAGATTTGGGTCATTCTTCCAGCTTTTTCCTCCTGAAATTTTATTGATCGGCCTGCTGGAGGGTTTGGCTCTTTCACTCTTTTCTCCTGCGGCTTTCCTGCAGGTGGCTTCGGCACGCTGGCTAATTGTAACACCCCCATTTACCTAGGAGCCTGAACTAGGACTTTCAGAGTAAATAGGACCGTTACCATCTTGGATAAACCAGGGTAGTAGATATTCACAGTGAAGGAAACACAGTACTTTAAATATAAATGGTTAAACTGATAACTATTACAAGCATAGTCCAAAAAGACTTCCATAACAACAGAAATAAAATAGTGTTCAACTATGAAAAGCTAAGTGATCTAGAAGCTAGGTAGGTCTAGTCCATATCTCTCCTTCATGCCTAGTCCTAGTCCACCTATCTCTGACCTGAAAGATCTACTCCCCATTCCGGATCATTGTAGGTGAACACGAATACACTGTCAACCTCGCGGTTGAGTAGGATAACACAATAATAAATAATGCAACAAACAATAATATGCAAATGCTTATGTCATGCTCGAGCTCAATCACAATCTCAATCTCAAACCCAAAACACCCAGCCATACCGAACCTCCCGGCAGACTATAATCGGCCGTCGCCGAACACCAGCTCAAAAGCTGATAAGACAACAGGCCTGGTCTGCAGAACCACCCTGGGCTTTACATCAGAACAATATCCAATCCTTATATTTCTCAATAACCAATGCATATGCCATGAGTATGAATGCAACACCAAAATAAATAACCATATCTATCATGTTCAGAACTCATACTTGCATTCATAACATACAATGCACATTTACACAGAACTTAACACAGAACAAGCACCAGTGTAACCTACCTGTATTAGCAAGTCTGCGAATGCAATCACCCTCTAGAAGTATTCCACTTCGAATTCCGTTCCTATAAATTATTATTCATATCAATTCCTACTCACACAAACAACGTTACTAAAAGACTTGATCATGCCCCAAACTGATATATCCATATCACATTGCGAAATATCCACATACAAACATGCCCATAACATACAATTATTACATACTAATTATAACTTACTATTTTAGGCTTACTATAAATAGCATAAACTCAACCAACAATTATTATTTTGTCCCAACACATAGATAATTATTATAAATCACAATATAGCTTATCGTTAGCAACCATCCTGATAAATATTAACACATGATTAAGACTACACATGACACTATTAGCATCAAATTACCAAGTCTTAACGATAACAATAATAATAATAATAATAATAATATTAATATTAATAATAATAATATTTCCCATAAAATTGAATACATTATCAATTAAAGAAATACTACTATTACCAAAATTAGGCCAACACCCAAAACCTACTCCACGAATAACACGCATTCACAACCTACATACGAAACAGCCCAAAACCGCGAACCCACTGCCAACAGCCCTGTCAAACACCCTTCCCAACACATGCTGCCACCGCTGGCCTCCCCACCGGCGCCACCAGGCTCGCCACTGAGCCACGGTGGTTCCAGGGAGGAGGTCAGTGGCTACCTGCCACTACCACAGCCGTCAACAACACCACAAGAACCCTGACCGCGTGTCTGAAAAGAACCCATAACCAGACCAACCATGGACCACCGTGACAAAACCTCCCATCGACACCACCAGTAACCACCACCTCTACTCACGACACCACCAGACCTACCTCTGGTCCATGGTGGTTCCGTTTGTACAGGTGTCAGTCGTGGCCACTGCCACCACAAGCCGTACCAACAGATTCAAAACTCTAACCCACACGCCTATTCTGATCTACCTTACAGACCTCATACATTCTAACCACCAGACTACCACCGTGGGGTGTTACGAACGACCACAACCACCACCTATCGACTCCCTATACAACCACCATCACCCCCACGACAAAACCCAGAAAGTAACTGACACAAGACAAGTCGAATTAAATTATAAAAACCCCTGTTCATAAACTCTGTTTTCGAAGACACTACACGAATCACTAACCCAGAAACGAAGCCCCTTAACAAAGATCTTAAAAGAGTAAAAACGACATGATAAAGGTTGAAACGTATAACTTGCATAGCACAGATTATAGAATTACCAAGACACGAGATTATGAACATGAGTTGTGAATACAAACGAGATTAAAATCTAAAGCAAAACACGAAAATAGGAAAGAAAACAGAGCACGGTTGCACATACCCTATTATCAGCGAGATCGAGGAGCCCTAGACCACCCTAACCACCGTGTGAACCACTCCTTATTACTCTCTGATGTGGCGGCTGTCGTATTGGGATGTGTGTTGTGTGTCGTTTAGGGTAAAAGTAGGTCAGATCATGGTATATATAAGGCGGCAGGAAAGGGGAGTATTCTGAAAATCTGATATATTGCATAAAACGTGTGAGGGGTCTTACTTGGCACGCAACCCTAGGCCCATATATAGGTATTCTTCGAGTATGGGTCGGCCCTTTACACATCCCAATACGTAGACAACTTAATTCAAATACGGTTTTGGTTAAATATTCGCCCACATGACTTTAAATACAACACGAAAACACCCTGTCCACAAATATTATATCGCTTTTATTATTACTCATCGACATCGACATCCAATAAAAATCAAGATAAATAAATAAAACGAAATAAAAATACGAGGTATTACAGTCTTCCCCCCTTAAAATGAACTCCGTCCCGAAGTTCACCATCCCAAGGTCAACACAACTGATCAATAAAGCATGTAACGAACACAGAAGGTGACAGCATATAATATTAAAAGCTAATAAAGCACTTTAAAACACAAATTGTCACATTCTACCCTCCTAAAAAAAAGGTTACGTCCTCGTAACATACCTCAAGGGAACAGTTCAGGATACTTTTCCCGCATCGAAACCTCAGTCTCCCAAGTAGCTTCCTCGACATTATGATTTGTCCATAGTACTTTGACAAGCGCGGTCTCCCCATTCCTGGTTTTCCGCACCTTCCTGTCGAGTATTTCCTTGGGTCTCTCCTCGTAGGTCAACTGCTCATCGACCTCAATGACCTCATGGTCAAGGATATGCGAAGGGTCACTGATATACCTCCTCAGTTGTGAAACGTGAAACACATTATGCACTCTGGATAACGCTGGTGGTAGAGCTAATCGATAGGCTACCTCACCAACTCGCTCCAAAATCTCGAATGGCCCAATGAACTTCTGACTCAACTTGCCCCTCTTGCCGAACCTCATCACTCCTCTCATGGGTGATACTTTCAGCAACACTTTTTCTCCAGCCTCAATGGTGATGTCACTCCGTTTTAGATCTGCGTAACTCTTTTGCCTATCTTGGGCAGCTCTCATCTTCTGACGAATCACCTGGACCTGTGCTATCATCTCCTGAATCATCTCAGGTCCCAAAGTCACTGTATCAGCTCGATCATCCCAGCAGACTGGACTCCTGCACTTCCTCCCATACAACGCCTCAAAAGGAGCCATCCCGATGCTAGTATGATAGCTGTTGTTATAAGAGAACTCTATCAAATCAAGTCTGTCCTCCCACGATCCTCCAAACTCTAGCACGCAAGCCCGCAACATATCCTCCAGTGTCTGGATAGTTCTCTCAGTCTGACCATATGTCGTTGGATGAAATACAGTACTCATCTTCAAGGTAGTTCCCATCAATGTCTGTAACTCTTGCCAAAACTTAGAGATGAACTTGGAATCACGATCAGAAACGATGTCCTTAGGGACACCATGAAGTTTCACCACATGCTTAACGTAAGCCTTGGCCAATTCAGCCTTACTCCAAGTCTCCTTCATTGGTATGAAATGGGCCGACTTAGTCAACCTGTCAACTATCACCCAGATCATGTCATTCCCTCTCGAAGTCCTAGGCAAGCGCACGATGAAATCCATTGATATGCTTTACCACTTCCACTCAGTTACATCAAGGGGTTGTAACCTACCTTGCGGCCTCTTATGTTCTCCTTTCACTCTCTGACATACCAAACATCGGGAGACAAACTCAGCCACCTCCTGCTTCATTTTTGGCCACCAGAATGCTTTCTTCAGGTCTTTGTACAGTTTATCCCCTCCAGGATGAACGGAATATGGTGTAGAATGAGCTTCGACCAGAATCTTTCTTTTCAATTCTTCATCATCAGGTACACACCATCTCCCATCAAATCTCAAACTATCATCACTGTAAATCTCGAACTTAGAATATGGTTCGGTATCAGTAGCTTTGTTCACTGCTTCTCGCCACTTTTGAATTCTTGGATCATTCTTCTGGCGCTCTCGGATCTCAGAATATAACTCCGGCTCGATCGTCAAATCCCCTAGGGTCTCACCCTTCTTTATTACTACGATTCCCATCTGACCCAACTCGCGATACATACTCAATCTGGACATAGCTGTGCATAGAGCGTGAACGGACTTCCTACTCAATGCATCAGCCACAACATTAGCCTTCCCTTCCTTGTACAGAATTTCCATGTCATAATCTCCAATAAGCTCGATCCATCTACTCTGGCGCATGTTTAGTTCCCTCTGAGTATAGATGTACTTCAGGCTCTTATGATTAGAATACACTTTGAATGTAGCTCCATAAAGATAATGTCGCCACAGCTTAAGTGCAAAAACTACTGCTCCCAGTTCCAGATCATGCGTCGGATAATTCTCCTCATAAGGCTTCAGTTGCCTAGAAGCATAAGCGATTACTCTCCCGTTCTGCATCAGCACACATCCCAGCCCCTTCTTAGAAGCATCAGTATACACTTCAAAATTCTCACTTCCCTCTGGCAATGCAAGGATAGGAGCTGTGGTGAGACGCTCCTTCAGGTCTAGAAATGCCTTCTCACAGCTCTCATCCCAGACGAATTTGTTCTCTTTCCGCATCAACGAAGTCATCGGTTTGGCTATCTTTGAAAAATCTTTCACGAATCTCCTGTAATAACCAGCCAAACCCAAGAAACTACGAATGTCGGCCATATTCCTTGGTCACTCCCATTTTGATACGACCTCAATCTTGCTAGGGTCGACAGATACACCCTCCTTAGACACCACATGGCCTAGAAAAGCAACTTCCTCGAGCCAGAATTCGCACTTACTCAACTTGGCATACAGTTGATGATCCCTCAAGGTCTGTAACACCAAGCTCAAGTGTTTAGCATGCTCTTCTCTATTCTTCGAATACACCAAGATGTCATCGATAAACACCACCACAAACTGGTCTAGATAAGGACTAAAGACTCTGTTCATCAAATCCATGAAAACAGCAGGTGCATTAGTCAAACCAAATGGCATCACTACGAATTCATAATACCCATACCTCGATCTGAACGCAGTCTTGTGAATATCTGCATCTTTGATTCTCAGCTGATGATACCCTGACCTCAAATCAATCTTAGAAAACACACCAGCCCCATTCAACTGGTCAAAAAGATCATCGATGCGAGGTAAATGATACCGATTCTTGATTGTCACATTGTTAAGCTCCCAATAATCCATGCACAGTCTCATGGTTCCGTCCTTCTTCTTTACAAACAATACTGGTGCTCCCCAAGGTGACACACTTGGTCTTACGTATCCCTTGCTTGCTATCTCATCCAGTTGCTTCCTCAACTCCGCCAATTCCTTAGGTCCCATGCGATAAGGTGCTTTAGAAATTGGCTCAGCCCCAGGTTTCAGATTAATGCCAAAATCTAAGTCCCTCTTTGGCGGTAACCCAGGAATTTCCTCTGGAAACACGTCTTCAAAATCTCTTACAACATCGATCTCACTGGCTTGGGGTTTCTCTGCATTCAAATCCCTCACATGACATAACAGCATCTCATCACCCCTCTTCAGACAAGTCTTCAGCGCATTGATAGATATCAGCTTCAGCTTTGGCTTCACAGAATATCCCTTGTAGGATACTCTCATTCCCTTAGGTCCCCTCAAAGTGATCTTCCCTTGGTAGCAATCAATGTAGGCCTTATACTTTTTCAGCCAATCCATACCCAATATTACCTCAAAGCCACCCAAAGGAAACTCTATCAAGTTCGACTCAAAAGTCACATCTCCTACTCGAATCATTACATTGGTGTAAACTCTATTACAAGCTATGGACTCCCCAGATGGTATGGTTACAGAATCAGCTATACTACTATATACATCGAGTCCTAAAGCCCTAGCATGCTCTGCAGATATGAAAGAATGCGATGCACCAGAATCAAATAAAACGAAAGTAGGAAAGGAATGTACTAGAAATGTACCCGTAATAACATGTGCGTCCTCCTCTGCAGCCTCCTTGCCCATCATGAACAAAGCCCCACTTTTCTTGGCCCCACTCTGGTTCACAGATCCTGCTCCACTCTGAGTGCTAGCCTCTGCCAGGGTCTTTTAGAAATTACCATTACCACCACTCTGATTCCCGTGGTAGCGGTTCTGATTATTGTAGTTGCTGAAATTCCGCTGGTAGGTGTTACCTCCGGATATGTTGTTGTTCGAGTAGCTTGCATTTGGTGTTCTAAAACCACCACTCTGGTTGCCTTTGTTATAACTGTTCCCAGCACTCTGAGTTCCAACCCAGCAAGTTGCTTGCTTGTGTCCGATCTTTCCACACTTAAAACATGCAGCACTTGAACCACTTGCCCCAGTCGCAGAGCGGTTTCCACCTCGACCACCATTTCCTCCTGGTGCTCTATTGGAGAAAAAAGATCGATACTGGTTATTGGGTTTCTTATTCCCTGAGCTTTCGACCCCAGATTCTGCTTTCTTCTTGTCACCCTTGGCCTTCTCCTCTTCCTTGATCATGTCAGCAATCCTTTCTGCTTGACCATCCCTCTCATATATATCTTCCACAGTCGTGGGCTTAGTTGCTAGTAAACTCCTCTTGATTTCAATGGTTAGTCCTTTCTCAAACCTAGCAGCTAACATCTCCGATGTGTAGCCCAGGTCAGCTACATTCTCTGCCAGCTGCATAAACTTACTGTGATATGCTTCCACAGTCATCCCTTCGGTCATCTTGAAAGAATCGAACTCAGCTCTCAGCTTCCCTTTCACATGCTCTGGCACGAACTTAGATGATAAAATCCCTTTGAACCCCTCCCAGCGTACATACTCTGACCCGATCTCTTCCGCAGCTGCCTTGATCTCTTCTTTATTGTTATTCCACCATAACCTAGCTGTACCCTTCAGATAGAATACAACTTGGTCCACCTTCATCGATTCTAGTACAGACAGCAGTTCGAAGATACTCTCGAACTCTCGGCACCACTCCGCTAGCAAACTCGGTGCTCCTTCCCCATCGTACTTGGTGGGGTTATGCCTAGAAATATTATTGCTCATCTTGATTGCATCCGATTGAGTATTTGCCCCAATCCTAGCTAAGAGAGCGGCGTTCATAGCTAGTAGGCGATCGAATTCCTCTCGCGATACGTTAGTAGCGTTGGGTTCTCTCCTGGGAGGCATTTTGCTACACAAGTGACAAAATTTATGAGCATCCTAGGTCAACTCATACCCTGACTTGATCTTGCTAACATACATAACCTAGCATGTAACTTCTTTCATACGATCAAGCCCTATTTAACATCGTATTATAAGTCTACCTAAAGGCTTAGGGATCACATAACCACATGCATATGTTCATACAAATTACACTCATATTCAAAACTAAGATATAAACTCATGTTCTCAATGCTTGGAAATAACAACATATACATGTCACTTATCATGTAACATCACTTTCATGCTTCACAGTGTACATATATATTCATCCATCTTTCACATCATAACTTACCTCATTCCCTTGGCGCTGAAATGTTAGTACAACATACATATATATATATATATATATATATATATATATATATATATATATATATATCTGCCTTGGGTCTTTCCAAACTACCCACACTCTTCAACTCTCAAGGTAACCAGGTTAGACTGAAAGGGCCAGTGGTTCGGTTTGAGGGGGCCCCTAACTCATCCCAACTCTTAGGGCTCCTAACAGTTACTAACCTGGGGTTCATTTTATTTAGACACTCCTATGTTTATTATTTCCATTTTAGTTTAGGCCTGAGGATCGTTCGCTCTCATACCACTTTATAACACCCCCATTTACCTAGGAGCCTGAACTAGGACTTCCAAAGTAAATAGGACCGTTACCATCCTGGATAAACCAGGGTAGTAGATATTCACAGTGAAGGAAACACAGTACTTTAAATATAAATGGTTAAACTGATAACTATTACAAGCATAGTCCAAAAAGACTTCCATAACAACTGAAATAAAATAGTGTTCAACTATGAAAAGCTAAGTGATCTAGAAGCTAGGTAGGTCTAGTCCATGTGTCTCCTCCATGCCCAGTCCTAGTCCACCTGTCTCTGACATGAAAGATCTACTCCCCATTCCGGATCATTGTAGGTGAACACGAATACACTGTCAACCTCGCGGTTGAGTAGGATAACACAATAATAAATAATGCAACAAACAATAATATGCAAATGCTTATGTCATGCTCGAGCTCAATCACAATCTCAATCTCAAACCCGAACACCAGCTCAAAAGCTGATAAGACACCAGGCCTGGTCTGCAGAACCACCCTGAGCTTTACATCAAAACAATATCTGATCCTTAAATTTCTCAATAACCAATGCATATGCCATGAGTATGAATGCAACACCAAAATAAATAACCATATCTATCATGTTCAGAACTCATACTTGCATTCATAACATACAATGCACATTTACACAGAACTTAACACAGAACAAGCACCATTGTAACCTACCTGTATTAGCAAGTCTGCGAATGCAATCACCCTCTAGAAGTATTCCACTTCGAATTCCGTTCCTAAAAATTATTATTCATATCAATTCCTACTCAGACAAAAAACGTTACTAAAAGACTTGATCATGCCCCTAACTGATATATCCATAACACATTGCAAAATATCCACATACAAACATGCCCATAACATACAATTATTACATACTAATTATAACTTACTATTTTAGGCTTACTATAAATAGCATAAACTCAACCAACAATTATTATTATGTCCCAACACATAGATAATTATTATAAATCACAATATAGCTTATCGTTAGCAACCATCCCGATAAATATTAACACATGATTAAGACTACACATGACACTATTAGCATCAAATTACCAAGTCTTAACAATAACAACAACAACAACAACAACAACAACAATAATAATAATAATAATAATAATAATAATAATAATAATAATATTATTAATAATAATAATATTTCCCATAAAATTGAATACATTATCAATTAAAGAAATACTACTATTACCAAAATCAGGCCAACACCCAAAACCTACTCCACGAATAACACGCATTCACAACCTACATACGAAACAACCCAAAACCGCGAACCCACTGCCAACAGCCCTGTCAAACACCCTTCCCAATACCTGCTGCCACCGCTGGCCTCCCCACTGGCGCCACCAGGCCCGCCACTGAGGCACGGTGGTTCCAGGGAGGAGGTCAGTGGCTACCTGCCACGACCACAGCCGTTAACAACACCTCCAGAACCCTGACCGCGTGTCTGAAAAGAACCCACAACCAGACTAACCATGGACCACCGTGACAAAACCTCCCATCGACACCACCAGTAACCACCAGCTCTACTCACGACACCACCAGACCTACCTCTAGTCCATGGTGGTTCTTTTTGTACAGGTGTCAGTCGTGGGCACTGCCACCACAAGCCGTACCAACAGATTCAAAACTCTAACCCACACGCCTATTCTGATCTACCTTACAGACCTCATACATTCTAACCACCAGACTACCACCGTGGGGTGTTTCGAACGGCCACAACCACCACCTGTCGACTCCCTATACAACCACCATCACCCCCACGCCAAAACCCAGAAAGTAACTGACACAAGACAAGTCGAATTAAATTATGAAAACCCCTGTTCATAAACTCTGTTTTCGAAGACACTACACGAATCACTAACCCAGAAACGAAGCCCCTTAACAAAGATTTTAAAAGAGTAAAAACGGCATGATAAAGGTTAAAACGTATAACTTGCATAGCACAGATTATAGAATTACCAAGACACGAGATTATGAACATGAGATGTGAATACAAACGAGATTAAAATCTAAAGCAAAACACGAAAATAGGAAAGAAAACAGAGCACGGTTGCACATACCCTATTATCAGCGAGATCGAGGAGCCCTAGACCACCCTAACCACCGTGTGAACCACTCCTTATTACTCTCTGATGTGGGGGCTGTCGTATTGGGATGTGTGTTGTGTGTCGTTTAGGGTAAAAGTAGGTCAGATCATGGTATATATAAGGCGGCAGGAAGGGGGAGTATTCTGAAAATATGATATATTGCATAAAACGTGTGAGGGGTCTTACTTGGCACGCAACCCTAGGCCCATAGATGGGTATTCTTCGAGTATGGGTCGGCCCTTTACACATCCCAATACGTAGACAACTTAATTCAAATACGGTTTTGGTTAAATATTCGCCCACACGACTTTAAATACAACACGAAAACACCTTGTCCACAAATATTATATCGCTTTTATTATTACTCATCGACATCGACATCCAATAAAAATCAAGATAAATAAATAAAACGAAATAAAAATACGAGGTATTACACTAATCCTCATAGGGCCTGGATCTTCCTCCAAGCCGACGACATCCAAAGCTTTTTGCTGTACTTGGGCAAAGTTCGTGCAGGTCCACTTGGTCAGATCTTTGTATAGATCTGAGCCTTCTGGTAGCCCCCAGCGGAAAGTGTGGATGGCGGTAGCCACGTCGCACTTTGGTATGGACACCATTTCATTATTGAATCTGGCTAGGTAGTCTCTTGTTGGTTCCGCGTCGCCCTGGATAATGAGGTATAGGCCGCGTTTCCTTTTACGGCTTCGGACTGCTGGCAAACTGCTGATTAAAGGCGTTTACCAGCTCAGCAAAGTTGGAGATGCTTCCATTGGGCAGGCTGACCAGCCATTGCAGGGCTGCGCCTAAGAGAGTCGATCCGAACCCTTTGCACATGCATGATTCCTTCAGTGGCCCAGTAGCTGTTATCACCATCATTTTCTGCTTGTACTGATTGACATGGTCTATGGGATCAACAGTTCTGTCGTAGTGCGTCATTGTTGGCGGAGTAAACCCCTTTGGTACATCAACGGAGACGATGTTGCTGGTGAAGGGGGAATCTGCGTAGCTGTCCTCTACCGCCTTTTCTAGAGGTCGCGGTACCCCAGGTATGCGGTTGACGAGGTCCCATACCTTCCTGTACTTCTGCTCCCACGCGTTGGAGAGCGTAGGGGCTATGCGTGGAGGCGGGGATCCATACTCCATAGCTTCCGGGGCCTGGCTGGCCAGTGGAAACGGGCTGGCGTACTGGGAGGTGTGGATGGTGGAGGGAGTTTGTTGCATGCTGCATCCTGCTACCTCGTTCCTTCCGCTGAATTGTTGGTTGAAGGGCGGCACTGTTGATGACCCTAATGGCCACCTGGGAGTCTGCTGATGTGAGGGTCCTGCAGGGTGAAAATAGTTAGTGTTTGCAGACTGCATCCACATGACATCATTACCTGCGTGTGTAGAGGCGTGTGGCGGCGAATTGTAAGACAAGAATCCTAGCCCGCTGGGAGTTATCACTTCTGGGGAGGTGACCCTGCTTAGATCCAGACGCGTGACTAACTCAGCTGGAACTTCTCTGGCTTTCTTCCCACTGGTGGAATATTTCCTCTGATGCCTTTCTTCAGTTTCGACCAGGGAGGGTGCTGCATATGCTGGGCTTTTGGATGCGACTTGCGCCCTAGATCCTGGTTATCTTTCTTCAGGCCGTCAATGGACTGGCGGAGGCTATTCATTCCCTCCATCATTGACTGCCACATCTCCACAGTTGGGGTGAGCTGACCTGGGCTCTACTTCCTCCCGGCATCTAGTTGGGCGGCAACTGATGCCCGTCGTTGAGGATACCAAAGATAAAATTTATAATCCCTAACTTTAACAATAGATAGTGAAAGTCAGGGTCGAACCACAAGGAGGTGGGGAATGTTTATTGTCTTAATGTTAATGTTTAAGGGTAACAAATTTTGGGGTTGATTGGTTGATTACTATATCTAAGGCAAAGATTAAAATAAAACAAGAAATAAAGATGAGAATAAAATATAATAAAAGGGATGCTAGGATGTTCGGGTAATAAATAGCTAAGGTAAAATAAATCCTAAGGTCAACATGTATTGCAGTCGCGTAAGGGGGTGTAACATATCTTTTTAGGTCTATGCTACCTAATAGCTCCTTTCGGCCTATGCTATTAGTTCCTAGGTCTCACAATTATTGGGTGTCAACAATAAGGGTGATTCCTAAATTCCAGGTCACATACCTTTCAGCCTTGAGTAATCTATCCGTCTTAAGGTGTAAACCAATGCCCTTCCCGTATCTTTCAATCTTGGGTAGGTCATTACTAACATCCCACAAGTCTCCTTATGGTCTCATTGCAGGATATTATAATTAACAAGAAAAGACGAAATAAGAATACATACGCGAGTGGTCGACCGACCAGCTACTCCAGTCGGTCGACCACGACCTCGGTCGACCGACCAGCTATTCCAGTCGGCCGACCGTGGTCCTGCTACAGGTCGGTCTTTTGAATTTTATCTACCTACGCATATTTATCCCCTACATCCTAACATATGAAAATTAGCTACTCATGATTGTTAAGACGATTATAAAATTGGGAATAAACATGGAGAACACGGTAAATAATCTAAGCATGCAAGATTCAAATAAAGCTTGAGATTCTAACTTAACAATTGTAATAAAAACAAGAACGATAATAAAGCAAGATTAAAAGAGTAATTACCACAATTGGAATTAGGGCAGAAAGAACAAACTTTATTGAATGCTTGGGAACTATTGAAAGATTACAAAACTAAAGCTTGAATAAAACTAAATATGAATTTGATAATAGATGGTCTAAGATTCCTAAACCCTAGCTACACGATTAGCTTATATAGGGTAAGAGATTAGAGTTTCCTAAAGACTCTAATTCTAATTTATTTCCGAAAAGAATCGATTTGGGCTTCTGTTGTGGTCGGTCGACCTACTATTTGGGTCGGTCGACCGCTTCCTGCTGGGCTTCTTTTATTTTTGGCATTCCTTGAAATTTGGGCTTCATTAAAATTCAGGACTGGTCGGCCGACCCGTTTGTGTGGTCGGTCGACCGCCTCTGTACGGAAATCTTCGGATTTCTCTTTGTTTTGACTTTTGGCGCTTGACTTTGACTCCAGTTGACTTTCCATTAATTCCCTAATTAAGCAAAAGACTTGAGGATATGGATTTGGTGCTAAATTGCTTCTTTTCCGCATAAATCTGCAAAAGTGCATAAAAATACGAAAGTACACGATTTGTGGGAAATAAAGGCTAAAACATAGTAAATGAGCGACCAAATACGTGTAAAAATAGATGTAAAACATCATAAAATAGACACGTATCAAATTCCCCAAACCAAACCCTTGCTTGCCCTCAAGCAAGAAATAGACTCGATCTTAAGTAATGGGACGATTTCAATCTTAGAGCGAAATTTACATGTAAGCCTATACTAATGCCAAGAACAAAATGAGGAAGTATATAAATCATGCAAACGAGTTATGGTGTTGTCAGATTTGCAAATAAAGAAACTATAGAGACTTATACCATGGACTCTCGCGGTACGCTCGAGACACTCATGAAGCAAAGGGTGAGTATATGTAAAAGATAGAAAGAAGTAATTTTGTAGAAACACTCACCTAACTGCGACCCATGAAAACATGCCTGCAACCTAACATGAACAAGAATTCTACAACTTCGTATAACAATCTCATTTAGCGACCTAGATACATGCAATCGAGGTAATGAAAGATATGTGAGGTAAAAGGTAAAAGTGGCTAAAATGTTTTCGGATTTGAGGGGTTAGTAGCCAAGCTAGTAAAACCGACTCCCAACAACATATTTCACAACTCTTGAAAATAAGAAAGTGCTCTTTTGTAGCACAACTCTCACATTAAATAAGAAAGGACTCCCAAATATTTTGAATGAGGTACGGGAGTGATAACAAATAAAAGAAAAGAATTTCCGGAACGAAATTTTGAATCTGATTCTGCCAGGTGGTCGACCGACCTAAGAAGGTGGTCGGTCGACTTCTTTCTTGTACGTTTTGATTTTTTTTTTCGTTTTTCTTTTCTTTCTTTCTTTTTCTGAATTTTTCTGTTCTTTTTCTTTTCTTTCTTTTCTCTTTTTGTTCATGATAGCATATAAACCAAGATGCCTCAAAAAATAAAGACCAAAGACCACAGATACTAGCTTGGAAAGGTAGGCTAAGTATGGGATGTAGTTTTGGGGGAATAAAAAGGCAATTTGGCTATGTGAAGCTTATGGGTAAATATGAGAAAATGGATCCCAAATGCACGTATCAAGATTCACAAAACGAGATAGTAAAACAAGTATATAGCAATTCAAGTTCATGTTTATGCATATTGATGTAACATGTTCCAAGGGGAGTACTACTCACATCCTAGACAACTGGTTTAAGAATGAAACCAGGAAATAAGCTCTAAACCTTAGAATGTATAGTAGGTTGCCAAGGTATAAGTCAAGTCTCAAGATATGCAAGTTGACAAAAACTCGTAGATATGCGAAAGACTCTCATACTAAAACAAGTTGACAAGGCAAGCTAAAGGCACAAACATGTAAGATAGCTAAATCATCCTTGAAATACTTTCGTTCCAACTCGACCTATATGCTAAAATAAACGTGCATTTTTTTTTTGGAATTTTTTAATTTTTTAATTTTTTTGGATTTTTGTATATATAAGGAAAATAAAGAAAAGAACGATGCAAGACAGAAATGCAATAAACGTGTGACAAAATGCAATGCATGTAACACGAAACCATTCCCCAAACCAACCCGCACAATGTCCCCATTGTGCATTAGCCTAAGTAAAGGTTTCAGAAAATTAAAGGAAATATGCAAAGAAATTAAAACTAAGGAAAAACTGGAAAGAACTCACTGGGTTATGAAGTGCATGAGAAAAACCTCCCCAAACCAGCGTAAGCTGGGGGGTTTTGGTGGCCAGCAGTGCCACTCAAGCAACCAAGTCAATTTCATGATTTCCAAGGAAGAGAAACGAAAGACCGCAGCGGACAGTAGGTCGACCGACCGATGTAACAGGTCGACCGACCTCCTGTGAATCACAGAAGGATCAGCGATACAGCGACTCTGGTCGACCGACTGATGCTTCTGGTCGGTCGACCCTCTGCGTCCTGGAGGTCTTCGTTTCTGCATAAAATCTGAAAAAAACAAGAAAGTACGTGCGCCCAACAATGCGCGAGATGCCAAAAACGATTCTAAAGTCTTAACTACTCAAACATAAAAGAAAGGATCTAAAACTAATAGCAAACAAAATTAAAAAGTCTCACACAACATAAAATAAATTGTCTTAAAACTGCAACTTAAAAACAACTATCCGCTAAAGATGCGGAAGATATCCGACCACGGCTTCTGACGACATGTCGTAGTCTCCACGGTTTTTGCTTTAGTAGTAAAACACATCTTCTTTCCGCCGTCGCAAAGCATATGCGACGTTCTCTCTTCTTGAGCCTGCCTCCTCTTCTTCTTGTCTTCCCTATCCACGACGTCTGGATCCTCATCCTCTTCATAGCTTAAGCATCCCATTCCTCCTCTCTGGACGATGGCTTCCTTCACTTTGGGTTTCCCCAAACCAGTTCCTGCAATAGTCATAATAGAAGTGTCCTCCCTATTGCTCCCAATCTGGGGCGGAGGTGTAAAAACAGATACAGGAACAGGTAATAAAAGTGGAGAAGTAGTGATGACCTCATACTTTTTCTCAGAAGTGATAGCATTACATGTGATGGGAGTCATAGCATCCTTCTTCCTATAGGATAGGCCATAGATAATAGAATGTTTGCCTACTTTGAAGGTTAGAGTCCCAGTGCCTACATCTATAATGGCACCTGCGGTGTGAAGGAAAGGTCTTCGTAGAATTATAGGTATATGGGCATCCTCTGCGATATCCAAAACTACAAAGTCAACTGGGAAGAAGAACCTGTCAATACGGACAGGGATGTTTTCCAACACCCCTATAGGTTCCATAGATGTGCGATCAGCCATCTGGACTGTCATACTGGTCACTGCAAATTCGGTCATTCCTAGTTTTAAGGCAACGCTTAGGGGCATGACACTTATACTAGCACCTAAGTCGCATAGAGCCTTCTTAACTGGGAAGGTTCCTATATTACAGGGGACAGAAAAACTACCAGGGTCTTCTAGTTTATGAGGGGCAATGACATGCGTTAAATAACTGGATGACTCTTCAGTGAGGGCTACCGATTCAACCTTTTCTAGAGACCTCTTTCGTGACAAAAGTTGTCTCATGAATTTAAGATATGAAGGAACCTGTTGAACTAATTCTAAAAATGGGACTTGAACATTCAATGAACGAATCACATCTTTAAATTTGTCAAAAGATACCTGATCCTTTGAAGGCACGAGTCTCTCTGGAAAAGGAGCAGCTGAGGATTCCGTATTTGCAGCCCTTTTTAAAAACCTGGGGGTCTTGTCGCCCCTGAAAAGGAAATCCCGCAAGTTATTCGGCAAATCTGGACGAAAGGGAACTTCAGGTTCTGCTTCAATGGTCGGTCGACCAGAATCTTCGGTCAGTCGACCAGTCTCCTGTTCAGGCAAAATTTCTGGATCCTGATCTGCGGTCGGTCGCCCAGATTTTTCGGTCGGTCGACCGCCTTCGCTGCTACTCGCCTGTTTTTCTTTCTCAGCCCCCACTTTAGCTCCACTTCGCAGGGTTACGACGTTTAGAGTCTCCTTCTTCTGGTCTGGTTTGGTCGGAAGTTAACCCGGAGCCCTAGTATCATTCTTGCTCGCGATCTGAGCAATCTGGGACTCTAACATCTTCATCCCTGCCTCTCTAGCCTGTGACTCCTTCTGAACCAACCCGATAAGATTTTGGATAAGAGCATCTGTGTTGGGTGGTGGATTAGAAGGTGGTTGAGGGTTGAAAGGTGGTCTTTGGAAATTTTGTTTATGTGGGGGTACATAGGTGGAATTTTGCTGAGGTTGCATGTGCTGTGGGTTTTGAACATTCTGGCTTGTCCACCTTAAGTTGGGATGGACATTATTGTTATTTGGGTCATAGAAATTGTTCCCACGGTAATGCTGAAAAGCGGCACATGTTTCATTAGATGAAGTACAGAATTTTGACACATGCCCTTCTCTACCGCACCTTTCACAAGCAAAGGGTCCATCCTGAACGGCGTTCACTTGGTAAATTCCTCCCTTGCTTCCACTCCCTAGATCGAGCTTTCCTGCAGCCTCAAATTTTTCTAGCTTGGCTGTTAAGGCCTCAATTGCTGACAGGTTGTACTCAGATTTTCTCTGATTTCCTCTGGAAGTACCATGCTCAGCACGGTGCACAGCAACATCTTCTATTAACTTGAGACCCTTAGTCTCTCCTGAATTATCCTGGAATCTCCCATTAGCTGCAGCATCTAAATAGGCCCTGTTGTCATCATAGAGGCCATTGTAGAATTGGTTGCAAAGAAACCATTGTTCGAATCCGTGATGTGGTATGGATCGAACAAGTCTCTTGAACCTGTCCCACGCCTCGCTAAAGTATTCATTGGGACCTTGCTTGAAATTAGTAATCTGCGCCCTCAGAGCATTAGTCTTTGATGCAGAATAGTATTTTCTGTAGAATGCTAAGGCCAAGGTGTTCCAATCTGTGACTCCCGCAGCAGTGCGGTCAAGATCTCTGTACCACTCTCTCGCAGAGTCCCTAAGGGAGAAGATAAACATGGTCTGTTTAATCTGGTCCTGCGTCACTCCTTCTGGGGGTGCTATAGAGCATATGTAATCTGTGAAGATTTCAATATGCTTAGCAGCATCCTCATTGGCCGAGCCTCCAAATTGGTTTCTTTCAACCATAGTAATATAGGCAGGCTTGGCCTCGAATGGCTTCCCAGTACCTGCAGGTAAAGTGAACCCTTTGTATAGGTCCTTTGCCTGAGGCATGGAGTGACTGGCAATAGTAGCTTCTTCTGTCATGTTTTCTTCCTCTTTTGGGAAAACTGGAAAGTAGGTAAAAGGTGGTGTTTTTGGTGAAAGTGGATTGATGGGTGAATTTGGTTGTGAAGGTGGTGTTTTTGGTGAAGATGGTGGTAATTCGAATAAGTCTTCTTGAAATAAGGAGGATGGTGAACCTCCTTCCTGATTTGCTAGAAGTTGCTTTCTTCTTTCTCTAATAGTCCTCTCAATTTCGAGGTCAAGTGGTAGGAGTTCTCCTTGAACTGACCTGCGCATAAGATGGAAACTACAAGAAAAAAGTGAGAAGGTTTAAGGAACAAAAAGTTCCTTAAACAAAAAGGGAAACAAAAACAAAAAACAAAAAACACTGGCGTCACCTCCCCGGCAACGGCGCCAAAATTTGATGCCCGTCGTTGAGGGTACCAAAGATAAAATTTATAATTCCTAACTTTAACAATAGATAGTGAAAGTCAGGGTCGAACCACAAGGAGGTGGGGAATGTTTATTGTCTTAATGTTAATGTTTAAGGGTAACAAATTTTGGGGTTGATTGGTTGATTACTATATCTAAGGCAAAGATTAAAATAAAACAAGAAATAAAGATGAGAATAAAATATAATAAAAGGGATGCTAGGATGTTCGGGTAATAAATAGCTAAGGTAAAATAAATCCTAAGGTCAACATGTATTGCCGTCGCGTAAGGGGGTGTAACATATCTTTTTAGGTCTATGCTACCTAATAGCTCCTTTCGGCCTATGCTATTAGTTCCTAGGTCTCACAATTATTGGGTGTCAACAATAAGGGTGATTCCTAAATTCCAGGTCACATACCTTTCAGCCTTGAGTAACCTATCCGTCTTAAGGTGTAAACCAATGCCCTTCCCGTATCTTTCAATCTTGGGTAGGTCATTACTAACATCCTACAAGTCTCCTTATGGTGTCATTGCAGGATATTATAATTAACAAGAAAAGACGAAATAAGAATACATACGCGAGTGGTCGACCGACCAGCTACTCCAGTCGGTCGACCACGACCTCGGTCGACCGACCAGCTATTCCAGTCGGCCGACCGTGGTCCTGCTACAGGTCGGTCTTTTGAATTTTATCTACCTACGCATATTTATCCCCTACATCCTAACATATGAAAATTAGCTACTCATGATTGTTAAGACGATTATAAAATTGGGAATAAACATGGAGAACACGGTAAAATATCTAAGCATGCAAGATTCAAATAAAGCTTGAGATTCTAACTTAACAATTGTAATAAAAACAAGAACGATAATAAAGCAAGATTAAAAGAGTAATTACCACAATTGGAATTAGGGCAGAAAGGAACAAACTTTATTGAATGCTTGGGAACTATTGAAAGATTACAAAACTAAAGCTTGAATAAAACTAAATATGAATTTGATAATAGATGGTCTAAGATTCCTAAACCCTAGCTACAAGATTAGCTTATATAGGGTGTAATACTCCGTATTTTATTATATTTTATTTTAATAATTATTATTATAATTGATGTTTTGATAGTATTCGAACGTTGTATTCGATAATTAATTTATCGAATAAGTGTTGTTACTTTTATTATAATATTTATAATTTATTTATATGTTTATAAATTTTGGTTAAACTTTGGTTACGACATTACTTTTATCTTATCGTAAGGTAATGTTTTTATGTTTTTAAAGAAAAGGGGACTGTATGTAATACCTCGTATTTCGTTATGATAATTATTATAATTAATTGACGGGTAGATAATATTCCAACATTAGTAGTCGATAATTAATTTATCGAATAATGGGTTACTCGTATAAGTGTTGATATTTTATATGGGGTCAGTGGGATTCGAGCTTGGGATCTTTGGCAGCACGTCGGTTTTGGGCCTCGAAATTCGTGTTACATAAGAACAGCCCATCTCGTCCTCAACTACACAAACCCACAATTTGTCAAACCCTACTACAATTCCACAAAGCTCTTTCACATAACCTTCCTGCCGCCTGGTAAAACTCTCTTTCCTAAACCATCGACACAACACCAACACACTTACACTGTTGCCGCCACATCAGAGGGTAAGATGGATGAGTCACACGGTGGGTTTGGGGTGGTATAGGGTGCTCGAATACACGATGATACAGGTATGTACACCTCGGTGGAACTTTGTTTTCTGTTTGCGTTTTCAATTTCGAACGACAAATTCAATCGCATAATCATGTTGATAACTCTGATTCCTTGTGTATTAATGTTCTCTGTTGTTTGGTAGTCGTGTTTAGACCATATTCATACCACCATTAAACACCTGGGACCACCGTAACACCTTTAAAACCACCGTGTAAGTCGGCTGCTAGGACGGGTTATGCTCTGTTTCTGTACGTTATTCTGGGTGTTTTTGCGACTCATTCGTGTATGCCTTGGATTATTTTTGTGTCGTAGTCATGAGTCGTGTTAGTAGTGTAGTAATAGAGGAGGTTGGGGGTGGTAAAGTGGTGTGTGGTGGTCGGAGCAGGCTGTTTCGACAGCCTGTTCAATAGTGCAGGAACAGGGAAACGTGGTGTGTGTTACGTGTTTGGGGGAGGCTGTTTCAGAGGGAGGTGTGGGGTCGAAGACTCGTGGTTGGCATCAGGAGGTAGTGGGAGATGAGAGGTGTCCTGGGAGGCGGCTGGTTGGGTTAGTGGTGGCGGTAGCAAGAAGTTGCGGGGCTGTTTGCGAAGGTTCGGTATAACGGTACTACGGGATGTTGTTAGTGATCAGTGTTGTTTGGGCTAGTGTCGAGGGCTGATATGGTCGTGTTAGGGGTCGTGGTTGGCGACAGGGGTTGGTCATGGTACAATGGTGGCAGGCACCGTGGATGGGTGGTGATCCAGTTACGGTAGGGCGGTCGATGAGGGCTGTTTGGAAGGGCTGATGGTAGGGGTCTGTTTGTGTTTGGGGCTGATGGTGTTCGCATGTTTCTTACGTTGTCATGGTTACATGGGGTGTTGGTTACGTGTTGTTACAATTATTATTATTATTATTATTATTATTATTATTATTATTATTATTATTATTATTATTACTACTATTATTATTATTATTGTTGTTGTTATTGGTTTATGTTCTTATTATTTTGTTTTTGGGTATGATTATTATTATTATTAACATTAATATTGTTGTTATTGTTATGGGTTATAATATATGATAATATAGTATTCATGTTATTATTGTATTAAGCATATTATTAGTAATTCATGATTGTTAATATTGTTAAGGTATATTTTGAGGACAATAAGTTATTTAAATGTTGTTATGGGTTTCATAATAATCGAGTTTTTGGCTATATTCCATAATTAGTAAGTCTATACATGGTAAGTTTGTTTTGGCTAATGATAATCGATATGTATAATTGGTTTAGGATAATTAAGAAGTATATGGACATGTTGATGTGAATACCTATATTTTATTATGAGTAATTATTATAAACATGAGCAAGTAATTAATTAGTGGTGTTTGGTTATACGAATAGAGTGTGATATTAAGTACTTTTGATAGGAACTAAGTTCGAGGTGGAATATTCCTAGCAGTTGTTCAGTTGTCGTTCTGCAATTTGAGGTAGGGGAATACTGTATACATGATGACGAGTGATCTGTTATTTTATGTTAACTATTTATATATTTCATTGGATGATTGGCATTATATTGAGTTGATTGTCTTATATATCCTTTTATATAATATGATGTGAAAATATTGGGTCTTGTGATACGGTGCGGAGTTATTTGGTGTTGGATCGGTGCGGAGTTTATTTGGTGTTGGATCGGTGCGGAGTTTATTTGGTGTTGGATCGGTGCGGAGTTTATATGGTGTTGGATCGGTGCGGAGTTTATATGGTGTTGGATCGGTGCGGAGTTTATATGGTGTTGGATCGGTGCGGAGTTATTTGGCGATGGATCGGTGCGGAGTATATTATATTGTTGGTATATTTATTTCTTTTTCCCTACTCAACCTCGTGGTTGACCCTGTGTATTCGTGTGACATCTGTGATGAACCAAATTATTGGGGAGCAGATTGACAGGTGGCTGAGATTAAGGGGGAGCTATGGGAGAAAGAGCTTGGATCCGGACCAGACTAGAGTCTAGATCACCTTAGTCAGTTTAGCAAGAGTTGTACTTTCTTATTTTGTTAAGACTTTCGGATACAGATGTAAGAACATGTTATGAGTTTAATTTTATTTAAAGTACTGTTTATCCTTCCTTTGTATCTACTGCCTCGGAAAACCGAGATGGTAACACCTTTATTTATCTGAGGAGTCCTAGTGCAGGCCCTTAAATAAATGGGGGTGTTACAAAGTGGTATCAGAGCGAACGATCCTCAGGCCTAAACCAAATGAATGATAATGAACGTAGGAAGAGTCTAATAAAATGAACCTCGAGATGAAACTGATAGGAGCCCCAAAAAGGAACGGTATGAGTTAGGGGCCCCCTCACACCAGACCTGGGCCCTTCGGTTCTGTCTCGGGAACCCTATGAGAGTAATTGAAGAGTGGGGTAGACTATATAGTGACCTTGTTATGCTGTACTAACGTCCTTACAGGAGAAGAATGAGGTAAGTGATACATGATTTACGGTTAATAATGTGGGTGGAAAGTTATGCGTAATATTAAAATGTGGCTCGAGCAGGATGATTGAATTAAAATTTGAAGAGTATGGATGTGTAATTGTTGAGCAATAGCTAAGAGGGATGTGATTATATGATTTGGTGTTGAAGCGTACATGTGATTATCTACTTATTAAATGATTACCGTAACTAGGTCGTATATTGTTGGTATTTGGATATGAATGATCAGACTTACATATATATTAGTAATCCATGTCTAGTGATATGCGGAATGTGTTGCCTCAAGCCATGAACGATATATAAATATGTGTTACAATGTTATATACATGCAATGTATTGAGTGATAAATACATGTTAATATGGTAGTGTTTATGCCTCAATAATATGTCAACGTGTTATGGAAGAAAAATGGTTGAGCTTCGTAGTAGAATGTGAAGTTGTAAAAGAACTAAAAATTTTGATAAGTTTTCAAAATGTTACCTCGCTCGCCAAAGCTGCCATCTAAATGTGTTCTCTATATGAGTATGAAAATTTTATGTATGATAACCCATGTAGATCTTAACGAGCCGTTACTTAATAGTGACATCTTCAAGTTGTCCAATTTTCTGTCGAATTGCGGTAAAGTTTTCTTCAGACCAACTGAGTGTTTGAAATTGTTATAAATAATTCCCTTAGGATATGCATTTGATTCTTTTTCCTATGATTAGTTAATTCATTATATTGTTCTTTTCTAGAAACTATTAAAACTCGCAATATAGTTGAGCAATGATTTAATTGTGATTTGTTTACAAGTGCTGCAGCATGCTTATTAGTGATATTATGGGTTAGATGAGTTTTATATAAAAGTTCAATCAATTATAGATTATGGGATGTAACCACGTCACACCCTGTTATAGCTTTAGTAACATGAACAATAGTCATATGATAAGAATATGGACCTTACTACATGATAGTGTAACCTTGCTTATTTCGTTGGATTTCATATAAAATAGTTTCAATTATACGGACGTTCCTACTTTCTATTGTTATGACCTCAAAATAACTATGTGATGTTCATATGTAATAATGTTAAAATCATGTTTATCACAGAATAATCTTGCCAGGTGGTAGAATGATTTAACTGGTAAATTTATTAACATGATATAGCAATCTAATGGTTATACGTAATTGTGACTGTGATTATTTGAACAATGTGAATCTTGTTGATGTTCTTTTGTCTATTGAGGGTTACCTCTGTCTAGTTCCCTGTGAATATAATTTTGATAATTTTTTTTTTTATAAGTGTATTGTTATACCATATAGTGACTTACATATTGTTATAATTAAGAATTTGATCACGATATGTGGGATTATTAATTGGTTGACATGTGAGTCACGGAAGTATTAGTCGTGTGAATTCATTTACTTTTATCGTTAAAACTTTCATAATTCATGAACTACAAGGACAATGTTTTAGTACAGAAAAGTCAGAATGTCTCCATGTAGCCTTGTTTCGAATTTCAGCTTGTAAAATTGTCTTTTGACTTGAGTTTATAAATTGCCACAAATTAACGCTTCAAGGTTTCAAAAGTTTTAAAGTTGTATTTCAATATAATGATTATCCATGATGACGCTTGATATTTTAATAATTATAGTAATTGTTTGCAATATGACAAATTCTGTACTTGCATGTTGATGAAAGCTTGCCCGAATGCTTAATTGTTGCGCATTATATAAACTCTTATGTTGCAAGCATATATTTTATTAGTCTCATGATAAATGATGTAATATGAATGGACGGAAATGCACCTGAGTGAATTTACGAACTAATTGATATCTGGGAATGTTAGACGATCTTGTGAGTCTCTGAGTTGTGTATGTCTTGTGAAATATGTCCATGTTCCATGTTTAATTACGTTAATTAATGTTCCGCTATGTCTTTTCTTTAATATGGTTTTGCTTCAAGAATATGTTTAAGAACATGAAACGTTTTAAATTGCCAATTATGAACTATGAGTTTCTTGATTATTTATGTTGTTGTAAATACTAGCCTTGCGTTGAAATTTCATGGGTGTGTAAGTGTTATCTACTCAGATTCTGTCTTACTGCGTAACCCGAGTTCTACAGATCCTAATACTCTTGTTATTTCTTGAGGTTGTATAAGTACATGATACTAGCTATGGGTCTCTTTTGAGTACTTATTTGAATTAAATATTAGTAATTGTCCTTCTATTTTGATAGTTAAAATCTTGTATGTATAAGATAACTCTTTTGTTTGTGAGATCGGTAAACTTTTGGTAATTGATTAGTTGTTTATGCATAATGGTTTTGTATGAGGTTGGTTTGGTATAGCGTCCTGATCCCTATTTTATGAACTGTGGAATTTTAAGTGCACATACAAGTATATATGTAGATGAACTTGGAAGGTCAGTTGATGAGATTGAGATGCTCGTGAGTCTAGAACGAAGACCGTTGTTGATTTTGTATTGAGATTGAGATTGCATTTCAGTATTTTATCGAGTCGCCGTATTCTTTAACCTTGACTTGTGGGTGAGTAGCTGAGGGTTTACACTCTAAATGTGGACCAGTTCCTTTAATAGAAGGTTTGACAATACTGACATCGAAATTGAGATGACAATTGGTTGCTGGTGTTGAGTTATGAGTTGCTGGGTCGTTGTGCCATATCGTATTTTCGGTCCAGTGTGACCTTGGTTCTTGAGTTATATTCGGAACTTGAGATCGATTTTGAGATGGAAGTTTCAATTGCGGTTTTACTTCGCCAGTTCACTCACCCCTTGTCTTTGGTCTTAGATGCGACGATGAGTGCGATACTTGGTTACTTGGAGTTAGATTTTATGAGATAAAGTAATGAGTGAGATGGAGTACTGTGTTAGAACGTTTATGGGGTTACGGGGACGTAACCTTGTTTTTAAGGAGGATATGATTGTAAATCTAAATGTTTGATGATATGGCTAGTTGTTATGACATGACTAACTGATATGTCGTGACTATTTAAATATACTTGATAACCCTGCTGCGTATGTTATGCACTATTTCGTGATTGTTGAAGTATCATGTGTTACTGCGTGTGTTAAACTTTGGGGACAAAGTTTTCTTAAGGGGGATAGGATGTAACATCTCGCGTTTCTTAAGTATTACTTGTGATGGTTCATGCTTGCTACGTGTTCCTTCACTGTTATGGGGTGGTGAACTTCGGGACGAAGTTCAATTTAAGGAGGGAAGACTGTAATACTCCGTATTTTATTATATTTTATTTTAATAATTATTATTATAATTGATGTTTTGATAGTATTCGAACGTTGTATTCGATAATTAATTTATCGAATAAGTGTTGTTACTTTTATTATAATATTTATAATTTATTTATATGTTTATAAATTTTGGTTAAACTTTGGTTACGACATTACTTTTATCTTATCGTAAGGTAATGTTTTTATGTTTTTAAAGAAAAGGGGACTGTATGTAATACCTCGTATTTCGTTATGATAATTATTATAATTAATTGACGGGTAGATAATATTCCAACATTAGTAGTCGATAATTAATTTATCGAATAATGGGTTACTCGTATAAGTGTTGATATTTTATATGGGGTCAGTGGGATTCGAGCTTGGGATCTTTGGCAGCACGTCGGTTTTGGGCCTCGAAATTCGTGTTACATAAGAACAGCCCATCTCGTCCTCAACTACACAAACCCACAATTTGTCAAACCCTACTACAATTCCACAAAGCTCTTTCACATAACCTTCCTGCCGCCTGGTAAAACTCTCTTTCCTAAACCATCGACACAACACCAACACACTTACACTGTTGCCGCCACATCAGAGGGTAAGATGGATGAGTCACACGGTGGGTTTGGGGTGGTATAGGGTGCTCGAATACACGATGATACAGGTATGTACACCTCGGTGGAACTTTGTTTTCTGTTTGCGTTTTCAATTTCGAACGACAAATTCAATCGCATAATCATGTTGATAACTCTGATTCCTTGTGTATTAATGTTCTCTGTTGTTTGGTAGTCGTGTTTAGACCATATTCATACCACCATTAAACACCTGGGACCACCGTAACACCTTTAAAACCACCGTGTAAGTCGGCTGCTAGGACGGGTTATGCTCTGTTTCTGTACGTTATTCTGGGTGTTTTTGCGACTCATTCGTGTATGCCTTGGATTATTTTTGTGTCGTAGTCATGAGTCGTGTTAGTAGTGTAGTAATAGAGGAGGTTGGGGGTGGTAAAGTGGTGTGTGGTGGTCGGAGCAGGCTGTTTCGACAGCCTGTTCAATAGTGCAGGAACAGGGAAACGTGGTGTGTGTTACGTGTTTGGGGGAGGCTGTTTCAGAGGGAGGTGTGGGGTCGAAGACTCGTGGTTGGCATTAGGAGGTAGTGGGAGATGAGAGGTGTCCTGGGAGGCGGCTGGTTGGGTTAGTGGTGGCGGTAGCAAGAAGTTGCGGGGCTGTTTGCGAAGGTTCGGTATAACGGTACTACGGGATGTTGTTAGTGATCAGTGTTGTTTGGGCTAGTGTCGAGGGCTGATATGGTCGTGTTAGGGGTCGTGGTTGGCGACAGGGGTTGGTCATGGTACAATGGTGGCAGGCACCGTGGATGGGTGGTGGTCCAGTCACGGTAGGGCGGTCGATGAGGGCTGTTTGGAAGGGCTGATGGTAGGGGTCTGTTTGTGTTTGGGGCTGATGGTGTTCGCATGTTTCTTACGTTGTCATGGTTACATGGGGTGTTGGTTACGTGTTGTTACAATTATTATTATTATTATTATTATTATTATTATTATTATTATTATTATTATTATTATTATTATTATTATTATTATTATTATTACTACTATTATTATTATTATTGTTGTTGTTATTGGTTTATGTTCTTATTATTTTGTTTTTGGGTATGATTATTATTATTATTAACATTAATATTGTTGTTATTGTTATGGGTTATAATATATGATAATATAGTATTCATGTTATTATTGTATTAAGCATATTATTAGTAATTCATGATTGTTAATATTGTTAAGGTATATTGTGAGGACAATAAGTTATTTAAATGTTGTTATGGGTTTCATAATAATCGAGTTTTTGGCTATATTCCATAATTAGTAAGTCTATACATGGTAATTTTGTTTTGGCTAATGATAATCGATATGTATAATTGGTTTAGGATAATTAAGAAGTATATGGACATGTTGATGTGAATACCTATATTTTATTATGAGTAATTATTATAAACATGAGCAAGTAATTAATTAGTGGTGTTTGGTTATACGAATAGAGTGTGATATTAAGTACTTTTGATAGGAACTAAGTTCGAGGTGGAATATTCCTAGCAGTTGTTCAGTTGTCGTTCTGCAATTTGAGGTAGGGGAATACTGTATACATGATGACGAGTGATCTGTTATTTTATGTTAACTATTTATATATTTCATTGGATGATTGGCATTATATTGAGTTGATTGTCTTATATATCCTTTTATATAATATGATGTGAAAATATTGGGTCTTGTGATACGGTGCGGAGTTATTTGGTGTTGGATCGGTGCGGAGTTTATTTGGTGTTGGATCGGTGCGGAGTTTATTTGGTGTTGGATCGGTGCGGAGTTTATATGGTGTTGGATCGGTGCGGAGTTTATATGGTGTTGGATCAGTGCGGAGTTTATATGGTGTTGGATCGGTGCGGAGTTATTTGGCGATGGATCGGTGCGGAGTATATTATATTGTTGGTATATTTATTTCTTTTTCCCTACTCAACCTCGTGGTTGACCCTGTGTATTCGTGTGACATCTGTGATGAACCAAATTATTGGGGAGCAGATTGACAGGTGGCTGAGATTAAGGGGGAGCTATGGGAGAAAGAGCTTGGATCCGGACCAGACTAGAGTCTAGATCACCTTAGTCAGTTTAGCAAGAGTTGTACTTTCTTATTTTGTTAAGACTTTCGGATACAGATGTAAGAACATGTTATGAGTTTAATTTTATTTAAAGTACTGTTTATCCTTCCTTTGTATCTACTGCCTCGGAAAACCGAGATGGTAACACCTTTATTTATCTGAGGAGTCCTAGTGCAGGCCCTTAAATAAATGGGGGTGTTACATAGGGTAAGAGATTAGAGTTTCCTAAAGACTCTAATTCTAATTTATTTCCGAAAAGAATCGATTTGGGCTTCTGTTGTGGTCGGTCGACCTACTATTTGGGTCGGTCGACCGCTTCCTGCTGGGCTTCTTTTATTTTTGGCATTCCTTGAAATTTGGGCTTCATTAAAATTCAGGACTGGTCGGCCGACCCGTTTGTGTGGTCGGTCGACCGCCTCTGTACGGAAATCTTCGGATTTCTCTTTGTTTTGACTTTTGGCGCTTGACTTTGACTCCAGTTGACTTTCCATTAATTCCCTAATTAAGCAAAAGACTTGAGGATATGGATTTGGTGCTAAATTGCTTCTTTTCCGCATAAATCTGCAAAAGTGCATAAAAATACGAAAGTGCACGATTTGTGGGAAATATAGGCTAAAACATAGTAAATGAGCGACCAAATACGTGTAAAAATAGATGTAAAACATCATAAAATAGACACGTATCAGCAACGATGGCTCTGGGCGGCAGAGACGAAATGGCTGGTGATATGGTAGAGGTGCTACTGCTGACTAGTGCCATCGTCGTTGTGGATGGTGAAGGAATGAATGTTTTGGATGAAGACGGTAATGGTGTTTTACTAGTGGACGAAGGTAGTGCCAAGGGGTTGGTTGTTTTTGGGATGGTTCCCGACATGGCTTGGATGGTTTTGAAGGATTTTTGGGTATAACGATCACTATAGCCCCACGGTGGGCGCCAAAATGTTTTGGTAAAAAATTGCCAAATTGGTTAATTTGGGTTATAATGATCTAAAAGTTAAGAATCTTGAATTATAGTAAATGCAAGTTAGATAATTGTGGAAGAAACGAAGGAAGGAGTTGATACTCTTTTAAAAATGTTCAAGTGTTACAATGTGTGATGGGTTTTCTTGCGAAAAGATAGAGGTTTTCCTAAGTGTTCTTCTAGGTGGGTTTGTGGCTACTCCTCCATAAGGTGTTTCCAGTGGCGGACGGGTGAGTAACGCGTAAGAACCTGCCCTTGGGAGGGGAACAACAGCTGGAAACGGCTGCTAATACCCCGTAGGCTGAGGAGCAAAAGGAGGAATCCGCCCAAGGAGGGGCTCGCGATCCCGCGAGTGTAAGCTTACCCCAAAAACCCGTCCTCAGTTCGGATTGCAGGCTGCAACTCGCCTACATGAAGCAGGAATCGCTAGTAATCGCCGGTCAGCCATACGGTGGTGAATACATTCCCGGGCCTTGTACACACCAATGAATTAACACCCTTATTTATAATGCATAAGAGTGGTACAAATCCCTTGGGTAAAGACTTTTGGGCATGGCCCAGCCGTTACATATGCTACTGGTCCATTTCTCATTATATTGTGTACTATCTAATTGGGCTTCAATGTGTAATCTTTTGCTTTTGGGCCTTCAACCTTCTCCAGCACGCTTTCTTTGTGCTTCTTATGGACAATCAGTCTGTGGCTAAGATTCGTCCCTTGCCTTTGATCCTTGTGCTTCCAGATTACCCTATGCTGGGCTACCACGTGTCGTGGGCCAAAGTTTTATAATTTTGGGGCCCAACAAGTAATCACAATGGTATATTCAGTGTTATTGTAGCTTACGGTAACTTGTTTTACAATAATACTCATGTTTAATTGTAAAATAATTACAAAATCTTGTATTATTATTTCAGACAAAAACAACCCGTCCAAAAAGGAAACAAGACAAGTGCTTTTTCAAGTACTTGTGCATCAATCATCAAGTTAATTTCATTTTTTTCAAAAGAACCAAAATACCGGCTTCCTTATTTTGAACTTGAAGATACAAAATGTCTACATGTGTCCTCCTAACTTCCTCTAAAAACGACTCCAACTATCATGTTCACAAAGACCGTCGTTCGCCCTATTTAATTCATTTTCATGTGAATGACGCCCAACTTCATTTGATCTTAAGGAGAAAATATGGAACAACACAAACTATTGTATATTTGTAATAGTCTGTCTTATATCGCGAAAGGGTTCATTTAAAAAAAAAATTGTTAATCAATCAATCAATCAATATAAATATATATTTGAGGCTTTTTTCGAGTGACGTGGTAGTCTCTAACTTTTCTAAACTACCTAATTAATTATTTTTTATATTTTAATTAGGATTATATTGTCCCACATCTACAAATTAGGAGAACAAAGAAAGTTTTAGTAGTATATAAATAAATATTTAAGTTTTTTTTTTCAAGCGATGTGGACCCACGTGGTAGTCTCCAACTTTTCTAAACTACCTAATTAATTATTTTTTATATTTAAATTAGGATTATATTGTCTTACATCTACAAATTAGGGGAAGAAAGTTTTAGTAGTATATAAATAAATCACAAATTCTCATTTGTGACGGCGATATCCGTCACAAGTTTGTGACGGATACCGTTTCCTCTCACAAAATACCCACTTTTTCTCTCTCTCCGACACTATTCATGTGGTCCCCTTTCTCCACTAACTCATTTTATATCCATTTTATCTCACAAAATATCCGTCAGATATGGTGACCCGTCACAAACAAGATTTACTATAAATAAATATTTGAGTTTTTTTCAAGCGACATGGTAGTCTCCATCTTTTGATTTTAATTAAGATGGACAATATATTCCACATCTAAATATTAATATTTTAATTTAATGAGGATAAACAGCATATCCCACATCTAAAAATTACAAAAACAAACAAAAAATGTCCCACATCTAAAGATTAGGAGAACAAAGAAAGTTTTAGTAGTATATAAATAAATATTTGAGTTTTTTTTCAAGCGACCTGATATTTTTTTAGAGTAGTAGATAATATTAGACAGTATAGTTGATTATTAATTTTATGAGTACGAAATATTGTACTTATAATTAACAATATATCCCACAATATATATTTTTGGTTTTTTTCTGTAAAATTGATTATTAATTTTATGAGTACCTATTATTTTAATTAAGATTAAAAATATCTTCCACATCTAAAAATTAATAGAACAAAGATGGACAATATATCTCACATCTAAATATTAATATTTTTATTTTATTAGGATTAACAATATATCCCGCATCTAAAAATTAGAAGAACAGAAAAAAAAGATATCCCACATCTAAAGAAAGGTTTTAAAATTTTAATTAATATTAACAGTATATCCCACATCTAAATATTAGGAGTCAGCGAAAAAAAATCTAAAAATTAGAAGAACAAAGGAAGTTTTTTAGATTTTAATTAAAATGGACAACATATCCAACATCTAAATATTAATATTTTAATTAGGATTAACAATATATCACACATCTAAAAATTAGAAGAATAAATTATTGCTGATGAGTTCATCACTCTCAAAAATACTGAAATGAGTATGCTGTCCCAAAGAGCAAAATCACAGCATATTAAACTCAGTGATACTTGCAGTAACTATTTTTTCTCAAGAATAAAAGAAAGACAAAGCAGCCAAATGATTGGAGCAATCCATAGTATGGATGGAAATTAGGGATGTCAATGGGGCGGGTCTTAGCGGGTCTCGCCCCGCACCCGTCCCACGTGGGGCGGGTGTGGGTAATGATTTGGTGGGTCGTGGGGCAGGGATGGGTTTCAAACGCATCATTCGTCGCGGGTCGCGGGGCGGGTGCGGGTATCACATGAGACCCGCCCCACACCCACCCCGTTCGCCCCGCCCCACATGTCCCCGCCCCGCTTATACCCACATAATAAATAATAATATATAATATTAATATATATAGATAAAAAAAATATAACTTAAATTTTTTTTAAAAAAAACTCTTAATAAATAAGTAGACCCTACCCAGTAGTCCAATATGGCCCAAACAAGTAAGTAACCTCTACCCAGTATTCCAATAAGGCAATAATCACTAGTTCATTACTCAGTATTCCGTATTTGGGCTGCTGTTTGTGCATGTGTTTCGTGGTATATTTGTATGTAAAACCGTTTCATGGTTCAACGGACTCTTGTTAATTGAATGTTAAGGCATTTTGCGAAAACTTATTTGTATAAGTAGTACGACTAGAATATTTTAGATTCACGATTTACATTTCTTGAGGAGCTAGGCGGGTCAACGGGTCCCCGCGGGGCGGGAACGGTTTAGAAAGGTTCAACTCGCCGCGGGTTGCAGGGCAGGTGCGGGTGCAAATTAAAAGTTCGCAGGGCGGGCGCGGGTTGACCCCCCTCCGCACCCGCCCCGCCCCATTGACATCCCTAATGGAAATATTCACCATGGTCTTCATGATGTGGGGAAGCATTTGTGGATTACTACAATAATCTGTTAGGTACCAAGTTTCCCACTTAGGCAATTGATCCTGCCACTCTAGCTAATGGTCCCTTAGTAACTGAAGAGGATACTGAAGATCTTGTGAGGGTAGTCAGCAGGCAGGAAATAAAGAATGCACTGTTTGCAATTAATGAGAATAAAAACCCTGGAATAGATGGATTTTCATCAGGCTTTTTCAAAGCTGCCTGTCAGATTGTACAACACGATTTCTGTTTGGCCATTGAGGAATTCTTCAAGAATGGGTTCATGCCAAAACAGGCTAATGTTACACTAGTCTCCCTAATACCTAAGAAGAACACTCCAAATTCTGTGAGAGACTTCAAGCCAATATCTTGTTGCACCACAATATACAAAACTGTGAGCAAGATTCTGACCAATTTATCGCAAAAATCCTTCCAGGGTTGATTGGGAAGGAGCAGGCTTCTTTTGTCAAGGATAGGAACATATTTGATAATATCATGCTTACTCAAAATTTGGTCAAAGGATATTCCATAAAGAACATATCCCCAAGGTGTCTCCTTAAAATAGATATTAGCAAAGCTTTTGACACTTTGCAATGGGATTTCATACTAAACATGCTTAAGGGGATAAAATTTGCGCATCTTCTTATCAAATGGGTAATGGGATGTATCACAGGGTCTTGGTTTACCCTTTAAGTCAATGGGGAACATCATGGTTTTTTTAAAGGGAAGAATGGAGTTCGCCAAGGTGATCCATTATCTCCCTTTATATTTGTCCTTAGCATGGATTTGGTCCAGATGCTTAAGAAATCTATGCAGTCAACCAAATGTCTCCTATCATCCAAAATGTGCAAAACTGAATCTTAATCATTTAGTATTTGCCGATGATTTGATGATTTTTACAAGAGGTGACCTTCCTTCTATACATGATGCTGTCCAAACCTTGGAAATGTTCTCTCATTGGTCGGGATTAAAAGCCAATCTTGAAAAAACTGAAATTAATTTTGGAGGAGTGAAGAGCAATGTCAAATCCCTCATTTTGCAAACTGTGGGATTAACAGAGGGGAAATTTCCCTTTAGATACCTTGGAATTCCAATACATAGTTCCAGGCTGACAGAGGTGATGTTTGAGAGCCTTATTCTTAAAATTCAGAAAGTGTCTCACAGTTTTTCGACCAAATACCTGTCTTATGCTGGTAGGATACAAGTGATAAATTCTGTAGTGTTTGGAATTGTGAATTTCTGAAGCACAAGTCAGCTTCTACCCTCCAATATTCATCAAAGAATACAAAGACTTTGCAGGGAGTTGTTCTAGGGCTACAAAACAGGGCAACACAAAATTATTTTGAAGAACTGGAAGAGTGTTTGTTCTCCTTGGGAAGAAGGAGGATTCCAGATCAGAGAGACAAAAAGATGGAATTATGCTTCTCTGTTGAAAAGGATATGGTATCTAGACAAAAATGTGGATAACATATGGAGTGCTTGGATGAGGCACTACATTCTCAAAAGTAACTCCATATGGGAGATCCAAATCAAAGATCATTATTCTGACAACATTAGAGGTCTCCTCAAAGCAAGGGACTATTGTGTGCAGGGAATGAGGGATGCTCAAAAGGCTCAACAATTTATGCAGAAGTGTATTAAGAGCAATAACTTCTAAATCAAGGAAGCTCATGAAGGATTAAGGAAAAAATATCCTATTCAGCCTAGTTATGTGGGGCTGCAGAAAGGGAAGATGTTGCCAAGGCATAAGATAATAATAATGCTTGCTTTGCAAGACAAGCTAGCAACAACTGATCAGAGCAGACTTAGTTATTTAAACATTGTGAATAGATGTAGCATGTGCAAAAGTGCAACGGAGAGCAGCACACATCTCTTCTTTGAGTGCTCCTATGCTAGAAAAGTGTTACTCCAAACTTTGAAATGGCTTGAGATTCCTCATATAGGACACAACATTCAGGACATGCTACATTGGACAACTCAGAAAAAGAACAGAAGGCACTGGAAACAAAATTGGATTACAAGAAGCATTGGCAGTCTGGTGGCAACAATCTGGTCTGAAAGGAACTTCGGAATATTTGAAGGACAGAAAAGAACTCCACAGTGTCTGGCTAAGGAAATGTCCACAACAATATACATTTACCTGAAGGGGGCGCATTCAGAGATAAATACTGAAGTCATCAACATTTAAATATACAGGGGGATAAAGAGTAGGTTATGTCATATAGAATGTATTCATCAGTTTTACTGATTAGGGGTTATTCCTTTTGTAAGAAAACTCATGTAACTTCATTTTCAGATGGAAATATATGAGTAATATTCTCTTGCAAAAAAAAAAAATTAGAAGAACAAAAAAAAAAGATATTTAGATTTTAATTAAGATTACAATATATTTCATATCTAAATATTAGGAGATAAAGGGAAAAAAAGTATAAACCAATTTTAGAGTAGTAGATAATATTAGACAGTAAAGTTGATTATTAATTTTATGAGTACGTAATATTTTAATTAGGATTAATTAACAATATATCCCACATCTAAAAATTAGAAGAACAAAAAAGATTTTAAAATTTTAATTAAGATTAACAATATATCCCACATCTGGAGACAAAGAAAAAAAAATCTAATAATTAGAAGAACAAAGAAAGTTTTTTTGATTTGAATTAATATGGTCACTCTATCCCACGTCTAAATATTAATATTTTAATTAGGATTAACAATAAATTAACAGTATATCCCACAATTAATTTTATGAGTGCCTAATATTATAATTAGGATTAACAATATATCCCACGTCTAAAAATTAGAAGAACAAAAAAAAGGTTATTTGGATTTTAATTAAGATTACAATATATCCCACATCTACATATAAGGAGATAAAGTATAAAAAAAATGTATAAAACAATTTTAGAGTAGTAAATAATATTAGACACTAAAGTTGATTATTTGTTTTATGAGTACGTAATATTTTAATTAGAATGAACAATTTATCTCACATCTAAAAATTAGAACAAAAGAATTTTTTTAAATTTTATTTAAAATTAACAATATATACCACATCTAATATTAGGAGAGAAAGAAAAAATAAGATAAAGTTCATTATTAATTTTATCCCACATCTAAAAATTAGAAGAACAAAGAAAGTTTTTTAGATTTTAATTAAGATTAAGAATATATCCCCACATCTAAATATTAGGAGAGAAAAAAAAGATAAAGTTGATCATTAATTTTTATGAGTACCTAATATATATTTTAATTAAGATTAACAATATATCCTAGATCTAAAAATTAGAAGAAATTTTTGACAATTGATCCTAATATTTTACATGAGACTACACCTAATTAAATTAGGAGTAGTAAACTTATCTCATATCACTACTACAAAAATCAATATAGACATCACTTAATATGCATCAGATATTTTAAAAAAACTGATGTATAAACATAGACATCAGAGATTTTGAAAAATCAGATGTCTATAACTTTAAATATACATCAGTGTTTTAAAAAACTGATGTCTATTAAACGCACCTTTTAAAGGACATCAGATATTAAAACACTGATGTTTATTTGATTCCCAAACTAATGCCTACTTACCTTGTGTTTATACTAAACTATTGACATAACAATATCTTTCATATTTTTCCCCAAATTTTAAAGCAACCCTAATTCCTCAATTTTATTTCTATTTCCTTCGATAATTGCTCAAACTCACCTACACGACCTCATATTCGTCAATTACACAGGGCAAAATCCATCTACTGCTCATCTCATTTGCAAAACCCATCCATCGTTACTCACAAAACCCATTATCGTTGCTCCATTATCTGTGCTTGTCATCTCCTTTAAATCGTATTTATCTTAATTTAGGGTTTTTTTCTATTTGGATTTTGATCAGCGATTTCAATTTCTCAGCTGTGTTATTTAATTTTTTAATTTAAGATTACTTCATTCTGTTTTTAGTTTATCAATTTACTGAGTCAGAGGAAAATTAGGGTTAACTCCATTGTTTATCAATTTTTAGTTTATTACTTAGTTTTCTTGTTGCTTATTTAGGGTTTATCTAGTTTTCTTGTTTTTGTATAGGTGTTTATTTATGGTTGGATGTGAAACTGCATTAATCGATCACCACTTTGCTTTTTGCAGTTTTTCTTGGGCTCAATCGCGCCAAAATGTAAGTTTTTTCAGGTATTGTGCGCAAAACAACTCAAGCTTTCACGTCATTATCTATAATTTATTGTCTGAAATGAGAATTAATGTTGAAGAATTGGGTGTGGAGGATGCACGTTTTTTACTAAGAGTCTACTTGTTCTTATTATAATGAAGTATAGACTTTTCTAGGAGAAGGGAAGAAACTTCCTAAGTCAACAGTTCTAGAATTCTAAATCTATGACATGCTTGTGAAGTTCATCTCTGAGTATGTCCAACAAAGCTTCGCTCTTGGATTTTTGCTGTTGGGATACATACCAAAAGTGTTGTTCATGTTGAGCCTTGCTCGAGAATAGGTGAACTCCTCCATTTCTCATGAATAGAAATTCATACAGTCTTGCTAACCAACTTGAGCTTGGCTTGGCTTGGCTTATTTAAACAAATTAGAAAACATATTAAAAAGTTATACTGGTAAAGAATTGAATCACAATTTTATCCTTCAAAATTTTTCAGCTTCAAAAGTTATACTGGTAAAGAATTTATAAGCTATCATAAATATGATTGGTTGTTGCCTGCAGTTTTTCTCTCTGTGGCTCATTGAATCTTTTGTTAAAAGTCGACTATTTTTTTAATTCTGCAGGAAGTTAAAAGGATTAAAAGGGAACATCCAGATGATAAGCATTGCATTGTAAATGATAGAGTAAAAGGTCGTCTTAAGGTTACTCGGGCTTTTGGAGCTGGATTTCTCAAACAGCTGATGCGTGTCTATTTTATGATGTTTTTCATCTATTTTTACACGCATTTGGTCGCTCATTTACTATGTTTTAGCCTTTATTTCCCAACAATTGTCTACTTTCGTATTTTTATGCTATTTTGCAGATTTATGCGGAAAATGGACGATGTTATGCCAAATATATGCCCTCGGGATTTTTCATAGCCAAGAACGATGGAAAGTCAACTCAAAACATTGACCAAGTACCAAGAAGTCAAACCAAAGACAAATCAAGGCAATCCTACAGGAAAAACGGGTCGACCGACCTACTATTTGGGTCGGCCGACCAGGTCCCTATTATGGAAAGTCCGTAAACAGGTCGACCGACCTATTATGTGGGTCGACCGACCTCCGCACAGACCCTGAAGCTTTCCGAAGCCCATTAACGTGTTAGAGTCTTTAGGAAACTCTTAATTTTCCGCCTATATAAAGTAATCTCCTGTTTAGGGTTAATCATTCAGTTCCTAATAGAGTTTTGCTCAGTCTTTAATTTAGTTTCATCCTTAGTTGTAATCTTTCAATAATTCTCAAATACTTTTAGTTTTGTTCTTCAATCTTTCAAGCATTCATCAATAAAGTTTGTTCCTTTTCTGCCTTAATCATATTTCCGGTAATTCTTCTTTTAATTTATGCTTGATTGTTATTAGCTTAGAACTATTGTATTCGATTTAAAGTAGAATCCCAAGCTTTATTATTGATTGCATGTTTTAATATTCATCATGATTTCCAGGTTTATTCCTATTTTCATTGTTGTTTTAGTAACCATGAGTAGCTAAATTTCACATGTTAGGATGTAGGGGATGAATATGCGTAGGTAGTATAGGTTCCGAGACCAACTGTAGCAGGGCCGTGGTCGGTCGACCTACTTAATGGGTCGGTCGACCGAGGCTGTGGTCGGCCGACTGGGCTAGCTGGTCGGTTGACCCACTCGCGTTCGTATTCCGTTTCGTTTTAATTCGTATACCATAATAACCTACAATGAGACTGAAAGGAGACTTGTAGGATCTTAGTAACGACCTACCCAAGATTGAGAGATACGGGAAGGGCATTGGTTCACACCTTCAGACGGCTAGGTTACTTAAGACTGAAAGGTATGTGACCTAGAATTTAGGAATCACCCTTATTGTTGAAACCCAATAATTGTGAGACCTAGGAACTAATAGCATAGGCCGAAAGGAGCTATTAGTTACCATAGACCGAAAGGATATGTTACACCCCTTGCGCGACTACAATACATGTTGACCTTAGGATTTATATTACCTTAGCTTTTTATTACCCGATCATCCTAGCATCTCTTTTATTATTGTTTTATTATCATCTTTATTTACTTGCTTTATTTTATATTTGTTTTTAGACTTATTAACAACCAATCTAAACCCCCAAAACTGTTACCTTAAAACATTAACATCAAACAATAAACATTCCCCACCTCTCTGTGGTTCGACCCTGACTTTCACTATCTATTGTTAAAGTTAGGAATTATAAATTTTATCTTTGATACCCTCAACGACGGGCATCAAATTTTGGCGCCGTTGCCGGGGAGGTGACGCCAGTGTTTATTGTTTCTTGTTTTTGTTTCTTTTGTTTAAGGAACTTTTGTTCCTTAAACCTTCTCACTTTTTTCCTGTAGTTTCCATCTTATGCGCAGGTCAGTTCAAGGAGAACTCCTACCACTGGATCACGAGCTTGAGAGGACTTTAAGGGAAAAAAAGGAAACAACTTTTAGAGAGTAGGGAAGGAGGATCTCCATCTTCCCTATTCCAAGAGGTCATCTTCGAAAAACCACCTTCACCAAAAACACCAACTTCACAACCAAATTCACCTCGCAATCCATCCACACCAAAAACACCATCTTTTACCCACTTCCAAGTTTTTCCAAAAGAAGAAGAAGACATGGCCAAAGAAGCTACTATTGCCAGTCACTCCATGCCTCAGGTGAAGGACCTATACAAAGGGTTCACTTTACCTACAGGTACTGGGAAGCCATTCGAGGCGAAGCCTGCCTATATCACTATGGTTGAGAAAAACCAATTTGGAGGCTCGACTAATGAGGATGCTGCAAAGCATATTGAAATCTTCACAGATTACATATGCTCTATTGCACCCCCAGAAGGAGTGACACAGGACCAGATTAAACAAACCATGTTCATCTTCTCTCTCAGGGATTCTGCAAGGGAATGGTACAGAGATCTAGACCGCACTGCTGCGGGAGTCACAGACTGGAACACCTTGGCCTTAGCATTCTACAGGAAGTACTACTCTGCAGCCAAGACCAATGCTCTGAGGGCGCAGATAACAAGCTTCAAGCAAGGGCCTAATGAAGATTTTAGTGAGGCTTGGGACAGGTTCAAGAGACTTGTTCGATCCATACCACACCATGGATTCGAACAATGGTTTATTTGTAACCAGTTCTACAATGGCCTCTATGATGACAACAGGGCCTACCTAGTTGCTGCAGCCAACGGAAGGTTCCAAGAGAATTCTGGAGAGACTAAAGGTCTCAAGATAATAGAAGATGTTGCTATCCACCGTGCTGAACATGGGACTTCGCGTGGTAACCAAAGAAAAGCTGAGTCTAACGTAGCTGCTATTGAAGCCTTGATGGCCAAGTTAGATAAGCTGGAGAGTGGTGGGAAGTTCGATATAGGGAGTGGAAGCAAAGGAGGAATGTACCAGGTGAATTCCGTTCAAGACGGACCTTTTGTGTGAAAGAGATGTGGTGGAGAGGGACACGTGTCAAAATTTTGTACGTCATCTAATGAGACATGTGCCGCTTTCCAGCACTATCGTGGGAACAATTTTTATGACCCAAATAATAATAATGTCCATCCCAACATGAGGTGGACAAGCCAGAATGTTCTCAACCCACAACACCTACAACCGCAACAAAATTCCACATACATCCCTCCACATAAGCAAGGTTTCCAAAAACCACCCTTCAACCCTCAACCACCTTCGAACCCACCACCCAATACGGATGCTCTCATCCAAAACCTCATTGGGTTAGTTCAGAAGGAATCTCAGGCTAGGGAAGCAGGGATGAAGATGTTAGAGTCTCAGATTGCTCAAATCGCGAGCAAGAACGATACTAGGGCTCCGGGTCAACTTCCGACCAAGACGGACCAGAAGAAAGAGACTCTAAACATCATATCTTTAAGAAGTGGAGCTAAGGTGGGAGGCGAGAAGGATAAGGCGAAACAGCCGAAGCCGAACAGCAGCGAGGAAGGTCGACCGACCCAGGAGCCAAGTCGACCGACCTCTGAGCAGATTCCGGAAATTCCCGCTGTACAGGAAGAAGGTCGACCGACCGAGAATATAGGTCGACCGACCCCCGATACTGAACAGGGGGATGCTTTCAGACCCGAATTACCGGACAACTTGAGGGATTTTCTTTTCCGGGGTGATAAGACCCCTAGGTTTCTGAGGAGGGCTGCAAATACTGAATCTTTCGCCCCTCCTTTTCCGGAAAGACTCATACCAACCAAGGAGCAGGTATCATTTGATAAATTTAAAGACGTAATTCGATCATTAAATGTTCAAGTTCCGTGTTTAGAATTAGTTCAACAAGTTCCTTCGTATCTTAAATTTATGAGACAACTTTTATCAAGAAAGCGGTCTTTAGATAAGGTTGAGTCAGTTGCCCTCACAGAAGAGTCCTCCAGCTTCCTATCACATGTCATTGCCCCTCATAAGCTGGAGGATCCTGGAAGTTTTTCTGTACCTTGCAATATAGGAACTTTCCCTGTAGAAAAGGCCCTATGCGACCTAGGAGCTAGTATCAGTGTCATGCCCCTTAGCATAGCCTTAAAACTCGGAATGACCAATTTTGTAGTAACTAGCATGACTGTCCAGATGGCTGACCGTACATCTATGGAACCCATAGGGGTGTTGGAAAACATCCCTGTGCGCATTAATAGGTTCTTTTTCCCAGTCGATTTTGTAGTTTTGGACATCCCTGAGGATGCCCACATACCTATAATACTAGGGAGACCTTTCCTCCACACTGTGGGAGCCATCATAGATGTAGGTACTGGGACCTTGACCTTCAAAATAGGGAAGCATTCTATTATTTATGGCCTATCCTATAGGAAGAAGGATGCTATGACTCCTATTACTTGTAATGCTATTGCTTCTGAAAAGAAGTATAAGGTCATCACTACTTCTCCTACTTTATTACCTACTCCTATACCTGTCTTTACACCTCCGCCCCAGATTGGGAGCATATTGGAGGATACTTCTATTGTAACTAATGCAGGAATTGGTTTGGGGAAACCCAAAATAAAGGAGGTCACGGTGCAAAGAGGAGGATTGGGATTCCTAAGCTACAAGGAGGATGAAGATCCAGATATTGTGGATGAAAAGGATAAGAAAAAGAGAAGAAAAGCTCAAGAGAAGAGTCCGTCGCATATGCTTTGCGACGGAGAGGAGACGTGTTTCGCCATTCAAGCAAACACCGTGGAGACTACGGCAATTCGCCAAAAGCCGTGGTCTGAGATATTCCGCATCTTTAGCGGATAGTTGTTTAAATTTTCAGCTTTTAAAGATAATTTACTTTTCGTTTGTTTAGACTTTTTAATTTTGTTTGCTTTCAATTTTAGAACTTTTCCGTTTTGTTAGCATAGTTAAGACATTTGGACTTGGTTCTGGGATCTCGCGCACTTGTTGGGCGCATTTTTGATGATTTTTCAGGTTTAATGAAGAATGACTTGGTTGACACAAGTTTTTCCCGAAGAAAAGAAGACCGCTGTTTAGCAGAGGAGTCGACCGACTGGAAATACGGGTCGGCCGACCTGATCCCTGCATCCCTGGAATTCCTGCAGTCCGCAGGAAGGTCGGTCGACCTGAAACATAGGTCGGTCGACCTACCCGTCCGTCATAGCCTGTTCGTTTCTTCTTCAGGAATCGTGCAACCATCTTGGATACTTGAGTGGCACTGCTAGCCACCAAAACCTCCCAGCTTACGTTGGTTTGGGGAGGTTTTTCTCATGCGCTTAACAATCCAGTGAGTTCTTTCCAATTTTCCTTGGTTCTATTTTCCTTGCATCTTTCCTTTAATTTTCTGAAACCTTTACTTAGGCTAATGCACAATGGGGACATTGTGCGGGTTGGTTTGGGGAATGGTTTCGTGTCACATGCATTGCATTTTGTCACACGTCTATTGCATTTCCGTATTGCATCATTCTTTTCTTTGTTTTCCTTGCATACACAAAAGAAAACCAAAAAAATAGAAAAATTCAAAAATTTCCAAAAAATGCACGTTTATTTTAGCATATAGGTCGAGTCGGAACGAGAGTATTTCAAGGATGATCTTTGCTATCTTACATGTTTATGCCTTTACCCTGCCTTGTCAACTTGTTTTAGTATGAGAGTCTTTTGCATATCTACGAGTTTTTGTCAATTTGTATATCTTGAGATTTGACTTATACCTTGGCAACCTACTATACATTCTAAGTTTTAGAGCTTATTTCCTGGTTTCATTCTTAAACCAGTTGTCTAGGATGTGAGTAGTACTCCCCTTGGAACATGTTACATGAATATGCATAAACATGAACTTAAATTGCTATATACTTGTTTTACAATTTCGTTTTGTGAGTCTTGGTACGTGCATTTGGGATCCCTTTTCTCTTATTTACCCATAAGCCCTACATAGCCAAAATTGCCTTTTTATTTCCCCAAGACTACATCCCATATTTAGCCTACCCTTCCAAGCTAGTATTTGTGGTCTTTGGTTTATTTTATGAGGCATCTTGGTTTGTATGCTATCTTGAGCAAAAAGAGAAAAGAAGGAAAGAAAGCAAGAAAAGAAAGAAAGAACAGAAAAATTCAGAAAAAAAGGGAAAGAAAGAAAAAGGAAAACGAAAAAAATCAAAGCGTACAGGAAATAGATTGACCGACCCGCCTTCATGGGTCGGCCGACCACCTGATAGTGCCGGAATTCAAAATTTCGTTCCAAAAATCCCCTTCTTTTACATGTTATCACTCCCGTACTTCATTCAAAAAAATATTAGGGAGTACTTTCTTATACTTAATGAGAGAGTAGTGCTACAAAGAGCATTTTCTTAATGTCAAAAAGTTGTGAAATATGTTGTTAGGAACCGGTTTTACTAGCTTGGCTACTAACTCCACAAATCCAAAAACATCTTAACCGCTTTTTACCTTTTACCTCACATATCTTTCATTACCTCAATTGCATGTATCCGAGTCACTTAATGGCTTTGTTTATACATAGTTGTAGAATTCTTGTTCATGTTAGATTGCATACATGTTTCCATGGGTCGCAGTTAGATGAGTGTCATTACAAAATACTTCTTTCTATCTTTTACATATACTCACCCTTTTCTTCATGAGTGTCTCGAGCGTACCGCGAGAGTCCATGGTATAAAGTCTCTCTAGTCTCTAGTTTTGCAAAGTTTGACGACACCATAACTCGTTTGCATGATTTAAATACTTTCTCATTTTGTACTTGGAATTGGTTTAGGCTTACATGTAAATTTTGCTCTGAGATTGAAATCGTTCCCTTAGTTAAGATTGAGTCTATTTCTTGCTTGAGGGCAAGCAAGGTTTGGTTTGGGGAATTTGATGCGTGTCTATTTTATGATGTTTTTCATCTATTTTTACACGCATTTGGTCGCTCATTTACTATGTTTTAGCCTTTATTTCCCAACAATTGTCTACTTTCGTATTTTTATGCTCTTTTGCAGATTTATGCGGAAAATGGACGATGTTATGCCAAATATATGCCCTCGGGATTTTTCATAGCCAAGAACGATGGAAAGTCAACTCAAAACATTGACCAAGTACCAAAAAGTCAAACAAAAGACAAATCAAGGCAATCCTACAGGAAAAACGGGTCGACCGACCTACTATTTGGGTCGGCCGACCAGGTCCCCATTATGGAAAGTCCGGAAAAACACAGAAGCCCGTAAACAGGTCGACCGATGTAACACCCCAATTTACCTAGGAGCCTGAACTAGGCCTTCCAGGGTAAATAGGACTGTTACCATCCTGGATAAACCAGGGTAGTAGATAGTCATAGTGAAAGATAAACAGTACTTTAAGATATGAAAGACTAAACTGTAAACTGTTACAAAACAAAGTCCAACATAAGTTCAAAACAACTGAAATGAAAACTGGTGAAGACTATAAAAGATACTAAGTGATCTAAGCTAGGTCGGTCCAATCCATGACTCTTCTCCATGCCAAAGTCCTAGTCCACCTGTCTCTGACCTGAAAGATCTACTCCCCATTCCGGATCATTGTAGGTGAACACGAATACACTGTCAACCTCGCGGTTGTGTAGGATAACACAATAGTATAAAATGCAACAATGTAATAAGTAAATGCCATGACAATACTGAGATCAATCACAACCCGAAACACCAATCATAACCCGAAACACCAAGCCATACCGAACCTCCCGGCAGACTATAATCGACCGTCGTCGAATACCAGCATAAAGCTGAAGACACCAGGCCTGGCCTGCAGACCACCCTGGGCTTTATATCAACACAATGTCTGTCACCTCCTTCTCAATAATGCAAATGACATGCTTATGAATGCGATATTAAATAACTAATGCTTGAACATCATACTCATATAAATCATGCTTGCACTCATAACACATATTATAAGCATTCATTCATTTCACATCATAGAGTATAGTACCGTGTATCTTACCTGGAATAGCAGGTCTGCAAATAGAATCACCGTCTAGAAATATTCCACTTCAAATTCAGTTCCTAAAAACATTACTGAAAGTCAAATTCTACTCCCACCAATAACATTCCAATTAAATACTCGTTCATGTTTTGTATTGTTTTACTCCTACACTTTATATATATACATGTATACTTTTATTCATAAACACGCTCGTATCTTAGTAACTATCCTTAACTACTCCTATCTAGTCATTATATTAACTAATTATACACATTATGACGAAACACCTTCCAACTTAATAATTACCATACCCATTAGCATATAGTATTAATAGGCCACTACCACTTATTATTAATACTACCCATTCCAATAAAACCCATATAATAACAAAAGCAATTCTTACCTTAAGACTATTACCAATAATAATAATAATAATAATAATAACAATCTCATGTAATTTTTCTTCCCGTTTTCAATAAAAGCCCAGTTTTTATAAAAAAAATAACAATAATAATAATAATAATAAATAATAGTAGTAATCATAACAATAATAATGATAGTAATATTAGTGGTAGCAAAAGCACTAACCTAACATACCTATACAACCCACGCAACCAACAACGCAACAAAATACGCGTTCAGGAAAAAAAATATACCCAGCAGACTCTACACCGACCTCCACTTCGAACACCGCCGCTGACACCAGATGCCACCCCTGACTTCCCCTCTGGCACCACCAGGCTCGCCACTGAGCCACGGCGGTTCCAGGGGAGGAGTCAGTGGTTGCCGACAACCCTCGACCACCGTCTAACACCATCACCAAAACCCTGTACCCGTGTTTGTTCCCTGCTGGCTTTATCCGCGACACTAAACTAAACCCATTACAACTTCTGACACGACAACCCACAACCACCGTGACATGCACCCTACTGATACCCTAACCACGGCCTTCACGCTAACCCAAAACCCACACAAAAATATGAACGAATCATTAAACGAATCGGGTTTAAACATGGCGACTCAAAAACGCTGTTTGTGGTTGTAAGAAAACACGACTCCGACACCCTACATTGTACCCTCCATCGACAGCCACCCAAAGCCAACGACGGCCACGACACCACCCTTACATCATTAACATAAAACATAGATTAAGATTACGAAAGGAAACAGCGAAATTAACCATAAACAAAGAACGAATATACGCATAAAAGGTACCTGTATACACCCCTGTTTCCGCAACCCAGAAAATGAATCATACCCAGAAACGAGACTCCCTAAAAGACAACTTTAAATCATAAAAGACGACTCATAGATGACCAAAACATGATGAATACATAACATAGGTTACGAATTTACAAAGATCCGTGATTTAAAACATTGTACGTGATCACAAATTATAACAAAACACAAGACAGAAATAACGAAATCAGAAAACGATACAGGTATGGGTGTTCATACCTCCTTGCCCTTGCCAACGACCACCCAATAAACCCTAGAACCACCATGGAAAACGTCCCTATGCAACCTCAGTAGTGACGGCAGGAGATGTGGTGTGTGAGTGAGTGTAATTAGGTCAGAAAGAAGTCCCATATAGGTGTTTATATAAGGCGGCTAAGAAGGGTTGTTCTAGAATTCTGATTTGCAAAAGTGTTTATGTCGTGAGTGGGCTTATGTTTGCACGCAACCCTAGGCCCGAATATGCGATTACCCAGGCATGTTTCAGGCCTTTCACGCACCCCAATGTTCAAATAACATTAGTCCACTCCGGTCTTGTTAAAAATCCGCTCACACGACTTAAAGACAAGCGCACAAAATACCTCGTTCACTAAAATTATATCGCCTTTATTATAACCCATCGACATTGAAATCTAGTAAAGTTAACATAAATAAGTAAATAAACGAAACAAAATACGGAGTATTACAGTCTTCCCCCCTTAAAACGAACTTCGTCCCGAAGTTCGTCATCCCAAGGTGCAGAAAACAGATCATGAAACATGTAGTGAACTAAATAAAGGTACTTTAAATACGGATTGTCACATTCTACCCACCTAAAAAGAAAGTTACGTCCTCGTAACATACCTTAAGTAAACAGATCAGGGTACTTCTCTCTCATCGAAATCTCTGCCTCCCAAGTAGCCTCCTCGACATTATGATTGGTCCATAATACTTTGACGAGAGCGTTCTCCCCATTCCTGGTTTTCCGGACTTTTCTGTCGAGGATCTCCTTGGGTCTCTCGTTGTAGGTTAGCTGCTCATCAACCTCGATAACCTCATGATCAAGGACATGCGAAGGATCACTGATATATCTTCTCATTTGGGACACATGAAACACATTATGCACTCTGGCTAAAGCTGGTGGTAGGGCTAATCGATAGGCTACCTCACCAACTCGCTCCAAAATCTCGAATGGCCCAATGTACTTCTGACTCAACTTGCCCCTCTTGCCAAACCTCATTACTCCTCTCATGGGTGACACCTTCAGCAATACTTTTTCTCCTGCCTCAAAGGTGATGTCACTCCACTTTAGATCCGCGTAACTCTTTTGTCTATCTTGGGCAGCTCTCATCTTCTGACGGATCACCTGGACCTGTGCTGCCATCTCCTGAATCATCTCAGGTCCCAAAGTCACTGTATCAGCTCGATCATCCCAGCAAACCGGACTCCTACACTTCCTCCCATACAATGCCTCAAAAGGAGCCATCCCAATGCTAGCATGATAGCTGTTGTTATATGAAAATTCTATCAAATCAAGTATGTCCTCCCAAGATCCTCCAAACTCTAGTACACAAGCCCGCAACATATCCTCCAGTGTCTGGATAGTTCACTCAGTTTGACCATTAGTTGCTAGATGGAATGCAGTACTCATCTTCAAAGTAGTTCCCATCAATGTCTGTAACTCTTGCCAAAACTTAGAGATGAACCTGGAATCACGATCAGAAACAATTGTTGGGGCTGGTGTCCTTGACAATTAAGTACAATGACTTATTAAATCTCTTTAAGGATCACAAGGGCATACTTCAGTATTATTATCAGTTGATGCACGTTTATCAATAACGGTTGGCTTGCTAGATAAGTTTGACGTTATTGTCATACGGATGGCGGTGATCAACTGGTCCCTATACGTCACACCTATAGGACACGTTTGAGAGATGTGAAGGTATGAAAATACAGTCACATTTATGCCGAATACGACTAAACAGTTAGTCAGAGGTATTGACTATTAAATTAGTCAATGAGATGTTGAGATTATTATTTAATACGGATTAAATAATTTTAGCTAATACGGATTACATGATTAATTCGTAAAATTAAATATAAACGGTTATATTTAATTAAATATTGATTTCGCGTATTAATATAAACAGTTATATTAATTCGGGTAATTATACAATATCGTAATTTTATCAGACCATTATTAATACATCGACTGAATTAATATCTGATAACATGTATGCGATTTATAATTAATACCCGCGAATAATATTTAGCAAAACGGGTCGAATCACACATTAGAATAAGGTAAGAGTGGAAAGCCCACTCTTACCCTAATGGGTCGGCCGGCCGTGTATTATATAAGGAGAAGAATTCTCCTTATGTGGGACTACTGCTTTTTGATTGTTTTCACTGACAAAACACATCTCAAAGAAAAATTAGGGTTTTGAGAACATTCTTCTCCCAAAACTCAGATCTCACATCTAAAACCTCAAAAGCTCTCCCCATATTGCAAGACAATTGGAGAGCATTTTCTAGCACACGCGACATCATCTTAAACAAAGTCTTGGGTGCAAGTTATAGGAGGGAATTTACTTTAATTCCTGTTCTTAGGCCTTTTCAAGCAAGGACCCAATGTTGTATTCTTTTCATGTTTTTATTTATCTTATGACCATATTCACAACTGTAAATTTCATTATAATCCTTCAAGTTTAGGGTGAATACATGTCATATTCCCCACAATTGGTATCAGAGCCAAGGCCATGAAATTTTACTTTTGTGTTTTTCATAAGTTTTATTTAAAAATTTTGAAAATTCGTTTCTGTCGCTGTGTCGGTCGGTCGACCCCTTGTAGCGGTCGGTCGACCGCCCCCGTATAAAGTTACTGTTTTTCCGGCAGTTTCTCTTTTGTGCAATCGATCTTGTTTTCGATTCCTGTTTACATATTGTTAATTAATCGATATTCTTGACAATATGTGAACCCTTGTTGATATTTTCTTTGTTTTACTCGTTCTAATCAAAGATAAAAAGGTAAAAACTTGTTTTGATTTTAAAAGTGCAGCGTTTTGCGTTTTTCAGAAACTCGTTTTTACTGTTTAATTTGCGGTCGGTCGACCTGGTTTATGGGTCGGTCGACCCATTGTGCTGTTGCAAAATTTTCTGTTTCTCGTCTGGAGGTCGGTCGACCCCGTGTTGAAGTCGGTCAACCTCGCCCCCTGTAACAGACGTCGTTTTTATCTTTCGAAAATAACCTGTTTTATTTTCCCATGGCCTTTAGTAATATACTATATACGGAAATAGTATATTATTAATTTTGTGAAACGGTTCACCCTCGTTTGATACATATTATTTTAAAACGGTTTAAGATAATGGATTATAAATTTATTAAAATTGGGTGATTAAAACGGTATAATCACATAATTTTAATCCCGTAAGGTGGTTTGGTTAAATTTGTTAATCATAATAACAGTATTATGTCATGTATAAATTTTAATTTTAGTTGATGCATTTTATTTATCGTCTTGTTGAATGCCTTGTGAATGCTTTCAATAACGTATTTATTTTTGTAAACGGTTGTAACTTAGTGTGGCCTTAGAAGATTGTGTCACCGTAATGATGGGACACAGTCTTGCTTGTAATTTTGAGATCTTGAATCTCCGTTTTGGGTTTTTGCCATGTAATTACTTTTGTATTTAAATTAGAATGTAAATAGGGTTATATTTGTAATTTAAATTAGTATTTTTGTGAAGACCAAAGACGGAGACCAGATGCTCACTCCCGCTGCAAAGACCAAGATGGAACATCAAGACAAGCTTCTAGGGTCCAACGGTGGATTCCAAGTTGTTTTATGTTTATTTTGGTAGGATAGGCCACACTAGGACTTTTATTTACGTTTATTGCATTTATTTTATGCTTTCATCGATAATAGCTTGCATCATTTTCCGCCTAAAACCAAACCACCTATAACATGCCTGAAAACTGACTCATGTAAAGGTTACGCGTTAGTTTTCTGTGACAATACAGATGTCACATGTCAATTGCAAAGCCATCACTTTATTTCATTCATTCACGCATATGCTAGATATTAGTTCACTTAAAATGGATAAATATAAGTTGATGGGGTCTTCCTCGTATAACAAAAAATTGAGACTAGTTTTTATAAATCAAACTCCCATGAATCCCTTCTTCGTCGGTAGGCATAATATGACCCCTTCTACGTCGGGTAAGTGGGAACAGATGATTTATTTTATCTCAACATCATGGTCACTTGATACTATCTAGCAACTGAGATGGACTAATAGATAGGATTTACGGAAATCTATCGACCAAGAGTTCCAACGGTGGAATTAGCCAAGCTGTGGGGTTATCAATATACGGAAATTGAGTATTGGGATCGTTTATATAATTATTGAGGGAGATCAATTATATAAATGCATGAGTCTACGAGTTTAAATACAATTTAATATAGACTTAAATCACAACAATGAGTTGCTTATATGGTTTTGTTTTATCTTCTTTTCAGTGTAGAACACGTTCATTTAAACTGCTGTATATCTAATGGCTGGTGAAGACCCAATGCCAAGTGGCAAGCTAGCATGTGAATCCTGGCTAAAAGCCTTCATGGACTCCATGAATCAGTCTACTAGACTGAGGAATGATGGGTCAAACTTCTCTGACTGGGAGGCAGCACTACGGAATGCTGCCATTGCTGACGGAAAGCTTAAGTATTTAACTGAGCCAATTCCGGCACACCCAGTAACTGGAGCTAGAGCTAACGAAGTTCGCGCTCATAGCGACTTCGTCATGGAAGCATGTGCGATAAAGAACGTACTCATCTATGCAATGGAATCCAATTTGCAAAGACGCTTCATAGCCCATGGTGCAAACAAGATTTTCACCACGCTCACTAACGAATTCTCAAAGGCTCCGAGGATCGTTTCTTATGAGCATACATGTCGCTTCTTTGAGGCGAAACTCCAGAAGGGCCAAGCTGTTAGCCCACATATTCTTCACATGATTGAGAATATCGAGAAACTGGTGGCCCTAAACTACAAGATCAGTGAGAACATAATCGTTGATCGAATGCTTCATTCGCTTCATGATGGGTTCGCCCTCTTCAGGGCCAACTATTACATGAACGACATGAAGAAGACTCCTCATGAGCTCCACTCCCTTCTCGTACAGACCGAGAAGGATCTGAAATTAAGTGGGAGCGTGAAGCAAGATGTTCTCATGATTTCCAGTAAGGGTAAGGGTAAGGGAAAAGCTAAAGCTCAGGGCGACCTAACGGTAGGCAAGCCCAAGTTTAAGAAGTCAGGATTTACTAAGAGTGGGCCAGGTGAGTCGAACAACTCACAGGGCAAAACAAAGAGCCAGGATACTAGCATGGAATGCCACCATTGCCACAAGACTGGGCATTGGAGGCGCTAATGCCCCGTGTATCGTGAGGACATTAAGGCAGGCCGTGTTACTCCTGTTGGTATGTCTTCTTCTTCTTTTATTCACATGATTGAGATTAACCATGCAAGTTACGGAACTTGGGTACTAGATACTGGTTGTGGTTCTCATCTATGTAATCATGTGCAGGGCCTCCGAAACCAAGAACCCCTCATCAAGGGTGAGGTTGACCTGCGTGTCGGGAATGGAGCACGTGTTGCTGCAGTCTCGAGGGAAACATACGTGATCCAGCTTCCAAGTGGATTCGAGTTATCTTTATATAACTGTTATTATGTTCCTTGTTTGTCCAAAAACATTATTTCAGTTTCTGCGCTTGACAAACTTGGTTTTTCATTTGTAATAGAAAATAACAGTTGTATTTTCTCATTACACAATATGATTTATGGCAAGGCAGTTTCCATGAATGGAATTTATGTTTTAGATCAAACCACTGAAATATTACATGTGAATAATAAGAGATTAAAGGTAGGTGACAAAGATCAAACTTACCTATGGCATTGTCGTATGGGACACATAAATGAGAAACGCGTAAAACAGCTTATACAGAATGGAGCTATCTCAGCCTTTGATTTCGAATCATATGGCACGTGTGAATCATGTCTCAACGGTAAGATGACCCGTATTTCCTTCAAAGGTGTAGGAATGCGCGCTGCCGACCTATTAGGACTCATACATACGGACGTATGTGGCCCTATGTCGATCAACGCACGAGAAGGCTATAGGTATTTCATCACTTTCACGGATGATTTGAGTAGATATGGCTATGTCTACTTAATGAAGCATAAAAGTGAATCCTTTGACAAGTTCAAAGAATACCAGAATCGGGTACAGAACCAGCTGGGAAGAAAGATAAAAGCACTACGTTCTGATCGTGGTGGTGAGTATCTTTCACACGAGTTTGATCAACACCTTAAAGACTGTGGCATCGTGCTACAGTTGACTCCACCTGAAACACCACAATTAAATGGTGTGTCCGAACGGAGAAATCGAACTCTACTCGATATGGTTCGATCCATGATGAGTCACACCGTTGTGCCTGATTCATTGTGGGGCTATGCTCTTTTGTCGGTCGCTCTAATACTTAACCGAAGTCCGTCTAAAGCTGTTGACAAGACCCCATATGAATTATGGAAGGGAACGGTCCCCAACTTGTCCTTTATTCGGGTTTGGGGCTGCGAGGCTTATGTCAAGTGGAGACACGAGGATAAGCTCGGCCCGCGATCGGTCAAGACATACTTTATAGGCTATCCAAAGGGAACTTTTGGTCATTACTTCTACTCGCCAACCGAACAACGTGTTTTTGTTGCGGCTAGTGCGACGTTCTTAGAGAAAGAATTTCTCGAGAACAAGTCGAGTAATAGAACCTTCGATTTATCGGAGGTTCAAGAACCAACTACCGAGCAACCATTGGAGGAAACAGTTCCTTCAACCGAGGCTACAGTAGATATTCCTGAGGAACCTAGGAGGTCGGGAAGAGTCTTCATTCCTCCGGACAGATACATTGGTATGGTCGAGGAACATGATATGGATGACGTCTTACTCCTAGAGGGTAATGAACCCACGACTTAAAAAGGTGCCATGACCAGTTCTGACTCAAAGCTATGGCTAGAAGCCATGCAATCCGAGATGGACTCCATGTATGAGAACAACGTGTGGGATCTTGTGGACCTACCTGCAAAGGTGCGTCCCCTTCAATGCAAATGGCTTTACAAAATAAAGCATGCCGTGGAAGGTAAAAAAGATATCCATAAGGCAAAACTAGTTGCTAAAGGTTTCACCCAAGTGCCAGGCTTGCACTACGATGAGATCTTTGCACCCGTAGTCATGCTATGTTCCATTCGGATTATCTTAGCGATCGCCGCATTTCATGACTATGAAATATGGCAGATGGACGTTAAAACCGCCTTCTTAAACGGTTATTTGGAGGAAGAGTTGTACATGGTACAACCCGAGGGTTTCATTGATCCGGAAAATCCTAAGAAGGTCTGCAAGCTTAAGCGTTCCATCTATGGACTTTAGCAAGCATCGCGGAGTTGGAATCATCGCTTCGACCAAGTGATAAAAGAGAATGGGTTCATTCGATCAGTCGAGGAACCATGTCTCTATATCAAATCGAGTGGGAGCAAGATTGTATTCCTAGTACTGTATGTCGACGACATACTCTTTATTGGGAATGACATACCTCTCCTTTCTTCGGTTAAAGCATGGTTGAAAAACCATTTCCAGATGAAAGATCTGGGAGAGGCACAAAGAATTTTGGGCATCCGTATCTACAGGGATAGATCACGACGGATGTTGTCTCTCAGTCAGGAGTCTTACATAGATAAGATTCTAGAGAGATTCGGCATGACGAACTCCAAGAAAGGGTTCCTTCCTATGACTACTGGGCTTCCCTTGAGCAAGACTTAAGAAGCTAAGACATTGGAAGAGAAAGAGCGCATGAGTCGGATTCCTTATGCTTCGGCTATAGGATCGATCATGTATGCCATGATATGCACACGTCCAGACGTTGCATATGCATTGAGTATGACAAGTCGATTTCAAGCTCATCCAGGTGAACAACACTGGATGGCCGTGAAAAACATTCTTAAGTACCTACGGAGGACTAAAGATTGGGGATTGACTTACGGAGACGACTCGACGCTCTGCGCCACGGGTTACGCAGATGCTAGCTTCCAAACGGATCGAGACGACTCGAAATCTCAATCTGGATTCGTTTTTACTCTTAATGGCGCTGCTGTCAGCTGGAAAAGTTCCAAACAAAGTGTTATAGCAGATTCTACAACTGAGTCCGCGTAAAAGGAGATATTTCGTTGATAAGATCGCTACGGATGACAACATAGCTGATCCTCTCACTAAAGCATTACCACGTGATAAGCATGAAGGGTACATTCATTCCATGGGAATTAGATGTGTTCCTAAGTTGTAGTACTCTTTTATGAATTCATGTAATAATTCATTTTCTCGTGTACTCTATTCAACCTCATTGTTATGATATATAATGTTTTGTTTTTCATGTGGAATTGTACGCCAATTTTGAACACCACAAAGTGAACTGAATAACATTACATCGTTTTAGTCCTTGATTAGCTACTTGAGCTGATAACTCAGGTAATCATTTTGTGACGTTGGTTGATGGTGGGTTCAACGAGCCATAAGTCACACGGCTGACTGACCAATCACAAAGGCGAGTTATACGGATATCTCGTAGGACACCCCGTGACAGCGTTATGGAATCCTAAATGTTTTATAACATTGGGTGCCAGGTCGTGGATAGGACCTCCATAGTGTTCCTTAGAGTCGAGTCTTTTGACTTTCAACTGTCTCTTGAGATTAAGGCAGATTTTGGGTAACTTTGGTTTCTTTCCCACGGTCATCGTAACAGGGGTCAAGAGGATTTGTTCTGGGTTATTTCATGCTGCGCGATATCGGCAGGATTCGAGTTGAGGGAAATATCCAAAACCTTATCAGGATTTTATCATTTCTCAGGGCCACTCGAGGAGTAGTAACTGAAATGCATGGCCATGCTCGAATGCAGATTCGGTTTATCAGTTAAGTTACTCTCTAGTCGGGGAAACCACTCTTGATACAGATCGCTTGTGAGATACGACCTTTGCGAATGCGAATTTGCAAATTGTCTTACATTGAGTGGGAGAAATTTTAAAAGGATATGAGAATCGGTTATCGCACCTACACTTGTACGGACAAGTGGGAGTTTGTTGGAGATTGTGTCCTCCACATGTAGTGTGATAACGTCATTGCACATACCCTTGTACGGACAAGTGGGAGATTGTTGGGGCTGGTGTCCTTGACAATTAAGTACAATGACTTATTAAATCTCTTTAAGGATCACAAGGACATACTTCAGTATTATTATCAGTTGATCCACGTTTATCAATAACGGTTGGCTTGCTAGATAAGTTTGACGTTATTGTCATACGGATGGCGGTGATCAACTGGTCCCTATACGTCACACTTATAGGACACGTTTAAGAGATGTGAAGGTATGAAAATACAGTCACATTTATGCCGAATACGACTAAACAGTTAGTCAGAGGTATTGACTATTAAATTAGTCAATGAGATGTTGAGATTATTATTTAATACGGATTAAATAATTTTAGCTAATACGGATTACATGATTAATTCGTAAAATTAAATATTGATTTCGCGTATTAATATAAACAGTTATATTAATTCGGGTAATTATACAATATCGTAATTTTATCAGACCATTATTAATACATCGACTGAATTAATATCTGATAACATGTATGCGATTTATAATTAATACCCGCGAATAATATTTAGCAAAACGGGTCGGATCACACATTAGAATAAGGTAAGAGTGGAAAGCCCACTCTTACCCTAATGGGTCGGCCGGCCGTGTATTACATAAGGAGAAGAATTCTCCTTATGTGGGACTACTGCTTTTTGATTGTTTTCACTGACAAAACACATCTCAAAGAAAAATTAGGGTTTTGAGAACATTCTTCTCCTAAAACTCAGATCTCACATCTAAAACCTCAAAAGCTCTCCCCATATTGCAAGACAATTGGAGAGCATTTTCTAGCACACGCGGCATCATCTTAAAGAAAGTCTTGGGTGCAAGTTATAGGAGGGAATTTACTTTAATTCCTGTTCTTAGGCCTTTTCAAGCAAGGACCCAAGGTTGTATTCTTTTCATGTTTTTATTTATCTTATGACCATATTCACAACTGTAAATTTCATTATAATCCTTCAAGTTTAGGGTGAATACATGTCATATTCCCCACAACAATGTCCTTAGGGACACCATGAAGTTTCACCACATGCTTTATATAAGCCTTGGCCAAATCAGCCTTACTCCAAGTCTCCTTCATCGGTATGAAATGGGCCGACTTAGTCAACCTGTCAACTATCACCCAGATCATGTCATTCCCCCTCGAAGTCCTAGGCAAACGCACGATGAAATCCATTGATATGCTTTCCCACTTCCACTCAGGTACATCAAGGGGTTGTAACTTCCCTTGCGGCCTCTTATGTTCTCCCTTCACTCTCTGACATACTAAACATCGGCAGACAAACTCAGCCACCTCCTGCTTCATTTTTGGCCACCAGAATGCTTTCTTTAGGTCTTTGTACAGCTTATCCCCTCCAGGATGAACAGAATAAGGTGTAGAATGAGCGTCGACCAGAATCTTTCTCTTCAACTCCTCATCTTCAGGCACACACCATCTCCCATCGAACCTTAAACTATCATCGCTATGAACCTTGAACTTAGAATATGGCTTTGCATCACTAGCTTTGCTCACTGCCTCACGCCACTTCTTAATTCTAGGATCACTCTTATGTCTTTCTCGAATCTCAGCATATAACTCAGGCTCGATCGTCAAATCTCCCATGGTCTCACCCTTCCTTATCACTGCGATTCCCATCTGTCCCAACTCAAGATACATACTCAATCTGGACATAGCTGTGCACAGAGCGTGAACGGACTTCCTACTCAATGCATCAGCCACAACTTTGGCCTTTCCCTCCTTGTACAAAATCTCCATGTCATAGTCTCCAGTAAGCTCTATCCACCTCCTCTGACGCATATTCAGCTCTCTCTGAGTATAGATATATTTCAAACTCTTGTGATCAGAGTACACCTTAAATGTGGCTCCATAGAGATAATGCCGCCACAGTTTAACTGCAAAAACTACCGCTCCCAACTCCAAATCATGCGTCGGATAATTCTTCTCATATGGCTTCAGCTGCCTAGAAGCGTAAGCAATCACTCTCCTGCTCTGCATCAGCACACATCCCAAACCCTTCTTAGAAGCATCTGTATAGACTTCAAAATTCTCAGTTCCCTCCGGCAAGGCAAGGATAGGGGCTGTGGTGAGACGCTCTTTCAGGTCTAGGAATGCCTTCTCACAACTCTCATCCCAGACGAATCTGTTCTCTTTCCGCATCAACGAAGTCATGGGTTTGGCTATCTTCGAAAAGTCTTTCACGAACCTCCTGTAATAACCAGCCAATCCCAAGAAACTACGAATATCGGCTACATTCCTCGGTCGCTCCCATTTCGATACGGCCTCAATCTTGCTAGGGTCGACAGACACACCCTCCTTAGACACCACATGACCCAGAAAAGCAACTTTCTCGAGCCAAAATTCGCACTTACTCAACTTGGCATACAGTTGATGATCCCTCAAAGTCTGCAGCACTAAGCTCAAATGCTTAGCATGCTCTTCTCTATTCTTCGAATACACCAAAATGTCATCGATAAACACCACCACAAACTGGTCCATATACGGACTAAACACTCTGTTCATCAAGTCCATGAAAACAGCAGGTGCATTAGTCAAACCAAATGGCATCACTACGAATTCATAATGCCCATACCTCGATCTGAACGCAGTCTTGTGAATATCTGCATCTTTGATTCTTAGCTGATGGTACCTTGACCTCAAATCAATCTTGGAAAATACACCAGCCCCACTCAACTGGTCAAAAAGATCATCGATGCGAGGTAAACGATACCTATTCTTGATCGTCACATTATTCAGCTCCCTGTAGTCTACACACAGCCTCTTGGTTCCATCCTTCTTTTTAACGAACAACACCGGCGCTCCCCAAGGTGACACACTCGGTCTTACATACCCCGTGCTGGCTAGCTCATCCAATTGCTTCCTCAGTTCTTCCAATTCCTTAGGTCCCATGCGATAAGGTGCTTTAGAAATTGGCTCAGCCCCAGGTTTCAGGTCAATGCCAAAGTCCAAGTCCCTCTTTGGTGGTAACCCAGGAATCTCTTCAGGAAATACGTCTTCAAAATCCCTTACAACATCGATCTCACTGGCTTGGGGTTTCTCTGCAGTCAAATCTCTCACATGGCACAATAGCATCTCATCACCCCTCTTTAGGCAGGTCTTCAGTGCATTGATTTCGACTTCCAACACTTGTAAATTACCGCTTAACTCCTATAACAAGTTGCCAAGGGGAAAGGTTAATGGTGAGACGCCTCTAATTCGCTCATAGACTCCCTTTCGGGCTCACTATAAGACACTAGCTATGTCGACACAACTCCCTCCCGGGCTCATGCATCAAACTCCTTAATTCAAGGGTCAAAGCTTACCAAAATACGCCTATTTTGACTCCCCTTTCCCAAGATTAAGGTTCTAAGTCCACGCTATACCCCGGTCATCCCACTCCCTCTCCCGAGGGTCGATTTCAAACCGAAAATTAAAGGCACCCTTCTCAAGTTCTCCCTCTCGGGTTCAACTTAAGACGGCTAATACTCCCAACAAGATGTCCCGACTCAAGTCTAGCCAACTCTCGTTGACGGACAAGGACTCAAGGTCAAAGTACAAACAAGATAAAGTAATGACAATTAAGCCCCCTTAATTAACCCAATAAACTCCCCCTCGACAACAAGTTGGTGGAATTAACTCGGTAACCTACACATTTCGGAGTCTAATCGCACCCTAATGATAAACTACTCACAAATCATTACTAATCTAACACAAGACACTTTAACAACTCCACTAAACATGGTACTAAACAAATTAAAGAGGTAAAGATTTAAAACTTTAACTAATCTAATGACTAAAAAGGAATCAATTAACACTAAACATGGTAAAGACTAATAAAAACTAAGACTTTGATTAATTTAAGTGACTAAACTAACAAAAATAACAATAATCAAAATGACAATAAATAAAAGGGAGAGAAGAAATGATACCAAATTTGAAAGGAAATTGCATATGTAAAATGAAATTAGTCTTACAAATCCAAAAAATTACATCTTAACACTAATTAATCTACTCCTATACTAATTTTAATAGGATATTTTTGAGAGAAAAATGGACCAAACCCTAAGTAAAATCTGGAAAAATGGGGTCTGTTCTGTTTCTGGTTTACATGTGTTTTTATAGGAAAGGCATAAGTAAGGACAATTTGGTAATTTTAGTCCTCTAAATTAACTAAACATATGCTCCGTATTTGTTCAATAAGTGCCAAAAAAATGAAAACAAAAGTCAGAAATGCCTTCAGCCAAAAGCCACAAAACTCAATACACCGGCCGCGTTACATTTGCACCGGACGAAGGTCATTTGCACCTGACTGCTCTTGTTACACCGGACGACTACCCAACTGCACAATTCTCGACTTTTCACTTCAATTCTTTTTCTCAATCAAATGGTTTGCACTGAACTTGGGTTGCTTCGGATGCGGTTTCGGCATAACGGATGGACTTAGGAGTGGAGCCATGGTAGTCGAATGGTGGGGTGGGACGATCTGGGCTCGGTTTCGGTGCCGCAATCAATCACATGGGAACTCGAATTGAATCAGTTTCTGGGCTGCTCGATTAAGGTGTGTGGCAGATTGGAGTCGGGTTTTCGGTTCCGAGTACGAGTTGTGAAGATGGAGATGTGGTGGTTTGACGGTTGAATTTTGTAGTTAGCAATGGTGATTGATAAATGAGATGTATGAAGGTATGGAGTAATGTAATTGAATGGTGAAGATGGCGGTGAATGTAGTAGAGGTGCCAATTGGTTTGGTGAATTAAGTTGTGTTTATTGGAGTCCAACGAAGAACAGCATGACAAGGGAATTACAAAAATTACGAAAGCAGAACTAATATGCCAACAAATAATATATATTGACACCAATTAACATAAAATCAATAGTATTCTATTTTATTCTAAAATAAGTAAATAATTACAAAATCGGGTCACTAATATGACTAAATAAGAGATCAAACGTGGGTCAAAAACGGGTAAAATATGGTGTTATCAGTAACCCAGGAATCTCTTCAGGAAATACATCTTCAAAATCCCTTACAACATCGATCTCACTGGCTTGGGGTTTCTCTGCAGTCAAATCTCTCACATGGCACAATAGCATCTCATCACCCCTCTTTAGGCAGGTCTTCAGTGCATTGATAGATATCAGCTTCAGTTTAGGCTTCACAGAATATCCTTTGTAGGATACCCTCACTCCCTTGGGTCCCCTCAACGTGATCTTCCCTTGATAGCAATCAATGTAGGCTTTATACTTTTTCAGCCAATCCATACCCAGTATCACCTCAAAGCCTCCTAAGGGAAATTCTATCAAGTCCGACTCAAAACTTACATCCCCTACTTGGATCATTACATTGTTATAGACTCTATTACAAGCTATGGACTCCCCAGAAGGTATGGTTACAGAATCAGCTATACTACTATATATACATTGAGTCCTATAGCCCTAGCATGCTCCGCAGATATGAAAGAATGCGAGGCACCAGAATCAAATAAAACGAAAGTAGGGAAGGAATGTACTAGAAATGTACCAGTAACAACGTGAGCATCCTCCTCTGCAGCCTCCTTGCCCATCATGAATAGAGCTCCACTCTTCTTGGATGTAGTCTGATTGACGGATGCAGCTCCGCTCTGGTTACTAGCCTCAGCAAGACTCTTTTGGAAATTGTTGTTCCCACTACCCTAGTTTCCCTGATAGCGGTTCTGGTTATTGTAGTTGCCGTAACTCCGCCGGTAGTTGTTACCTCCAGATTTGTTGTTGCTCGAGTAGCTCGCATTTGGCGTTTTGAAACCACCACTTTGATTGCCACGGTTATAACTGTTTCCGGCGCTCTGAGTCCCAGCCCAACAATTGGATATCTTATGCTCGTACTTTCCACATTTAAAACATGTAGGTTTTGCAAAGTTTGTCCTAGACAGGGAGCGATTTCCGCCTCGATTACCGTTGCTCCCTGATCCATTGTTAGAGAAGAAGGACCGATACTGATTGTTTGGTTTCTTATTTCCTGAGCCCTCAGTTGCTGACTCGGCCTTTCTCTTCTCGCTCTTTGTCTTCTCCTCTTCCCTAATCATGTCAGCGAGCCTTTCCGCCTGGACAGCCCTCTCATATATATCTTCCACAGTCGTGGGCTTAGTTGCCAGCATACTTCTCTTGATATTAAGGGTCATCCCCTTCTCAAACCTGGCTGCTAACATCTCCGGTGTGTAGCCTAAGTCAGCTACATTCTCTGCCAGCTGCAAAAACATACTGTGATATGCCTCCACAGTCATCCCTTCGGCCATCCGGAATGAATCGAACTCAGCTCTCAGCTTCCCTTTAACATGCTCCGGCACGAACTTAGAGGATAAAATCTCCTTGAACCCCTCCCAGCGTACATATTCTGACCCAATCTCTTCCGCAGCAGCCTTGATTTCCTCTTTGTTGTTATTCCACCATAACCTAGCCGTACCCTTTAGATAAAATACAGCTTGATCCACCTTCATTGATTCTGGTAGAGACAGCAGTTCGAAGATACTCTCGAACTCTCGGCACCACTCCGCAAGTAAACTCGGTGCTCCTTCCCCATCGTACTTGGTGGGGTTATGCCTAGAGATGTTATTGCTCATTTTGATTGCATCCGATTGAGTGTTTTCCCCAATCCTAGATAGGAGAGCAGCGTTCATAGCTAGTAGTAGATCGAATTCCTCTTGCGATACATTAGCAGTGTTGGGTTCTCTCCTGGGAGGCATTTTGCTACACAAGTGACAAAATTTATGAGCACCCTAGGTCAACTCCTACTCTGACTTGGTCTTGCTAACATACATACTTAGCATGTAACTTCTTTCATACGATCAAGCCCTATTTAATATCGTATTATAAGTCTACCTAAAGGCTTAGGGAGCACATAACCACATGCATATGTTCATACAAATTACACTCATATTCAAAACTAAGATATAAACTCATGTTCTCAATGCTTGGAAATAACAACATATACATGTCACTCCTCATGTAACATCATTTTCATACTTCACAGTTTACATATATATTCATCCATTTTTCACATCAAAACTTACCTCATTCCCTTGGCGCTGAAATGTTAGTACAACATACACATATTATACATCTGCCTTGGGTCTTTCCAAACTACCCACACTCTTCAATTCTCATGGTAACCAGGTTAGACTGAAAGGGCCAGTGGTTCGGTTTGAGGGGGCTCCTAAATCATCCCAAATCCTATGAGCTCCTACCAGTTACTAGCCTGGGGTTCATTTTATTTAGACACTCCTATGTTCATTATTTTCATTTTAGTTTAGGCCTGAGGATCGTTCGCTCTGATACCACTTTGTAACACCCCCATTTACCTAGGAGCCTGAACTAGGCCTTCCAGGGTAAATAGGACTGTTACCATCCTGGATAAACCAGGGTAGTAGATAGTCATAGTGAAAGATAAACAGTACTTTAAGATATGAAAGACTAAACTGTAAACTGTTACAAAACAAAGTCCAACATAAGTTCAAAAAAACTTAAATGAAAACTGGTGAAGACTATAAAAGATACTAAGTGATCTAAGCTAGGTCGGTCCAATCCATGACTCTCCTCCATGCCAAAGTCCTAGTCCACCTGTCTCTGACCTGAAAGATCTACTCCCCATTCCGGATCATTGTAGGTGAACACGAATACACTGTCAACCTCGCGGTTGTGTAGGATAACACAATAGTATAAAATGCAACAATGTAATAAGTAAATGCCATGACAATACTGAGATCAATCACAACCCGAAACACCAATCATAACCCGAAACACCAAGCCATACCGAACCTCCCGGCAGACTATAATCGACCGTCGTCGAATACCAGCATAAAGCTGAAGACACCAGGCCTGGCCTGCAGACCACCCTGGGCTTTATACCAACACAATGTCTGTCACCTCCTTCTCAATAATGCAAATGACATGCTTATGAATGCGATATTAAATAACTAATGCTTGAACATCATACTCATATAAATCATGCTTGCACTCATAACACATATTATAAGCATTCATTCATTTCACATCATAGAGTATAGTACCGTGTATCCTACCTGGAATAGCAGGTCTGCAAATAGAATCACCGTCTAGAAATATTCCACTTCAATTTCAGTTCCTAAAAACATTACTGAAAGTCAAATTCTACTCCCACCAATAACATTCCAATTAAATACTCGTTCATGTTTTGTATTGTTTTACTCCTACACTTTATATATATACATGTATACTTTTATTCATAAACATGCTCGTATCTTAGTAACTATCCTTAACTACTCATATCTAGTCATTATATTAACTAATTATACACATTATGACGAAACACCTTCCAACTTAATAATTACCATACCCATTAGCATATAGTATTAATAGGCCACTACCACTAATTAAATAAAACAAAGCATACACTTACATTATTATTAATACTACCCATTCCAATAAAACCCATATAATAACAAAAGCAATTCTTACCTTAAGACTATTACCAATAATAATAATAATAATAACAATAATAATAATAATAATAATAATAATAATAATAATAATAATAAATAAATAATAGTAGTAATCATAACAATAATAATGATAGTAATATTAGTGGTAGCAAAAGCACTAACCTAACATACCTATACAACCCACGCAACCAACAACGCAACAAAATACGCGTTCAGGAAAAAAAATATACCCAGCAGACTCTACACCGACCTCCACTTCGAACACCACCGCTGACACCAGATGCCACCCCTGACTTCCCCTATGGCACCACCAGGCTCGCCACTGAGCCACAGCGGTTCCAGGGGAGGAGTCAGTGGTTGCCGACAACCCTCGACCACCGTCTAACACCATCACCAAAACCCTGTACCCGTGTTTGTTCCCTGCTGGCTTTATCCGCGACACTAAACGAAACCCATTACAACTTCTGACACGACAACCCACAACCACCGTGACAGGCACCCTACTGACACCCTAACCACGGCCTTCACACTAACCCAAAACCCACACAAAAATATGAACGAATCATTAAACGAATCGGGTTTAAACATGGCGACTCAAAAACGTTGTTTGTGGTTGTAAGAAAACACGACTCCGACACCCTACACTGTACCCTCCATCGACAGCCACGCAAAGCCAACGACGGCCACGACACCACCCTTACATCATTAACATAGAACATAGATTAAGATTACGAAAGGAAACAGCGAAATTAACCATAAACACAGAACGAATATACGCATAAAAGGTACCCGTATACACCCCTGTTTCCGCAACCCAGAAAATGAATCATACCCTGAAACGAGACTCCCTAAAAGACAACTTTAAATCATAAAAGACGACTCATAGATGACCAAAACATGATGAATACATAACATAGGTTACGAATTTACAAAGATCCGTGATTTAAAACATTGTACGTGATCACAAATTATAACAAAACACAAGACAGAAATAACGAAATCAGAAAACGATACAGGTATGGGTGTTCATACCTCCTTGCCCTTGCCAACGACCACCCAATAAACCCTAGAACCACCGTGGAAAACGTCCCTATGCAACCTCAGTCGTGACGGCAGGAGATGTGGTGTGTGAGTGAGTGTAATTAGGTCAGAAAGAAGTCCCATATAGGTGTTTATATAAGGTGGCTAAGAAGGGTTGTTCTAGAATTCTGATTTGCAAAAGTGTTTATGTCGTGAGTGGGCTTGTGTTTGCACGCAACCCTAGGCCCGAATATGCAATTACCCAGGCATGTTTCAGGCCTTTCACACACCCCAATGTTCAAATAACATTAGTCCACTCCGGTCTTGTTTAATGTTCGCTCACACGACTTAAAGACTAGCGCACAAAATACCTCGTTCACTAAAATTATATCGCCTTTATTATAACCCATCGACATCGAAATCTAGTAAAGTTAACATAAATAAATAAATAAACGAAATAAAATACGGAGTATTACAGTCTTCCCCCCTTAAAACGAACTTCGTCCCGAAGTTCGTCATCCCAAGGTCCAGAAGACAGATCATGAAACATGTAGTGAACTAAATAAAGTTACTTTAAATACGGATTGTCACAACCGACCTACTATGTGGGTCGACCGACCTCCGCACAGACCCTGAAGCTTTTCGAAGCCCATTAACGTGTTAGAGTCTTTAGGAAACTCTTAATTTTCCGCCTGTATAAACTAATCTCCTGTTTAGGGTTAATCATTCAGTTCCTAATAGAGTTTTGCTCAGTCTTTAATTTAGTTTCATCCTTAGTTGTAATCTTTCAATAATTCTCAAATACTTTTAGTTTTGTTCTTCAATCTTTCAAGCATTCATCAATAAAGTTTGTTCCTTTTCTGCCTTAATCATATTTCCGGTAATTCTTCTTTTAATTTATGCTTCATTGTTATTAGCTTAGAACTATTGTATTCGATTTAAAGTAGAATCCCAAGCTTTATTATTGATTGCATGTTTTAATATTCATCATGATTTCCAGGTTTATTCCTATTTTCATTGTTGTTTTAGTAACCATGAGTAGCTAAATTTCACATGTTAGGATGTAGGGGATGAATATGCGTAGGTAGTATAGGTTCCGAGACCAACTGTAGCAGGGCCGTGGTCGGTCGACCTACTTAATGGGTCGGTCGACCGAGGCTGTGGTCGGCCGACTGGGCTAGCTGGTCGGTTGACCCACTCGCGTTCGTATTCCGTTTCGTTTTAATTCGTATACCATAATAACCTACAATGAGACTGAAAGGAGACTTGTAGGATGTTAGTAACGACCTACCCAAGATTGAGAGATACGGGAAGGGCATTGGTTCACACCTTCAGACGGCTAGGTTACTTAAGACTGAAAGGTATGTGACCTAGAATTTAGGAATCACCCTTATTGTTGAAACCCAATAATTGTGAGACCCAGGAACTAATAGCATAGGCCGAAAGGAGCTATTAGTTACCATAGACCGAAAGGATATGTTACACCCCTTGCGCGACTACAATACATGTTGACCTTAGGATTTATATTACCTTAGCTTTTTATTACCCGATCATCCTAGCATCTCTTTTATTATTGTTTTATTATCATCTTTATTTACTTGCTTTATTTTATATTTGTTTTTAGACTTATTAACAACCAATCTAAACCCCCAAAACTGTTACCTTAAAACATTAACATCAAACAATAAACATTCCCCACCTCTCTGTGGTTCGACCCTGACTTTCACTATCTATTGTTAAAGTTAGGAATTATAAATTTTATCTTTGATACCCTCAACGACGGGCATCAACAGGTTTGTGATCTATGATTTTATAAATAATTCAGTTTACCTATCTTTCATTATTATACTAATTCACGGTTTAATGATTAAGTTTATCGTGTTTAATATTAACGCAAATTATAAAACAAGATGGTCTTGGACTGTCAGACGGTCTATATTTTAAATGATGATGATTTGATCTGCAAGTATTTGAGTTGCTAAATCTGATTTATTTCATTATTTTGCTAGATACTTGCTCATTGAAATTCTGTCCACATTTTCTTTTACCGATCATTCATATTATGCACATATGACCCTATTTATTTAACCCAGTATGGGAGCATTTGAGGCAGAATTTGTAGCAACAACTTTCATTTGGACAAATTTTGTAATGGCAAGGCAAAAATGATTACTGGTCACAACATTACCATTGTCAAATTTACCAAGTACTTATTAATCACTTAATTTCTTGCTTTTTTAACATAGTTCATCTTTCATGATTTATCAACACAAACTTGCGCATTAATTATTATCGTACACAAATTTATGAAAGGGCATGCATGATTGTTCTTATGTTGTTGTATGTTGTTGTAGGGCGTGGAGTTCGTGAGTTTGAAAGATATGTTGAGCTGAACTAACCAAGTTTTTCTCTTTCGTTTGACGTGGTACATTAATCATCACCAAATTATCCGAGTTTTTTTTTCGAATGTTCAGTAATTTACTGTAATGTAATTCATTAGTTTGTGTGGATGATGGTTTGGTTGTACATAAACAATAATTGTTGTATACAATATTCAGTTTTGAATTGATGAAAGGAATGTAGCTTAGGTGCTATTTATTCATTTTTTAAAAAAAAATAGAACAATATACATCAGACTTTACTTAAAACTGATGTCGATCTATTTGTGTAATAGACATCGGCTTTTAGTAAAAGTCTGATGCACACATTCATGGAATAGGCATCAGATAAAATTAAAACTGATGTCTATTTTCCAATAGACATCAGACTTAAGACCGATGTATATGCAAAAAGAATATACATGTGTCAGCTATGCATCAGCTGCAAATCTGATGCATATAGACATCAGACTTAAGACCGATGTATATGCAAAAAAGAATAATTTATTATTAATTTTATGAGCACGTAATATTGTACTTATGATTAACAATATATCCCACAATATATATTGAAGTTTTTTTCGAGCGACATGGTAGTATCCAACTTTCTTAAATTATCTATTTAAGTAATTTTAGATTTTAGTTAGGAATAGCAATATATCCCACATCAAAAAATTAGGGGAAGAAAAAATAGAAATAAGATATAAAACAATTTTTAAAATAAATAATATTAGACGGTAGAGTTAATTATAAAATAAAGTCCAACTTTTTTAAAGTACCTATTAACATTACCTTACTATTTTAAGTAAGAGTTACAATATATTTCACATGGAAAAATTAGGGGAAGAAAAAATGGAAATAAGATGTAAAACAATTTAGAGTAACAATATAGACTTGATTATAAAATAAAGTCCAACTTTTTAAAAGTACTTATTTAAATTACTTTACTATTTGAAGTAGGAGTAATAACATATCCAGCTGGAAAATTCGGGGTAGAAATAATGGAAAGAAGATATAAAACAGTGTTTAAAGTAGATAATATTAGAGGGTAGACTTGATTATAAAATAAAGTCTAACTTTTTAAGAATACCTAATTAAATTAATTTACTATTTTAAGCCAGAGTAACAAAATATCCACAAACCTACCATAAACATTAACTACCAAATCTGATGCAGTCATTAATATTCTAACCTCAAATAACCATCAAATTCATTATCAAGACCTTTATTGTAGCCCTAATACAAACCTAAAATATCTAAGTCACCCTCCTTACGAAATATCCACACTGAGCCTCCCTCTCCATTTAAAAAGTTAGCTCACCTAACAGAAAACTAACATCTAGTTTTGAAATCTCATTTTTACACCAAATAAAAATTAATTTTGTTTGTTTTGTTTTACCTATTAAACCTCTCAAAACTACTATCTAAAAGAAAAAATGAGTTATCCAAGTGCCAATTAGCGTAGCTAATAAATCAAAAGATGAAAAAATAAAGTTGATTATTAATTTTATGAGCACATAATATTCTAATTAGGATCAACTATATATCCCACATCTAGAAATTAGAAGAACAAAGAAAGTCTTTTAGATTTTAATTAAGATTGACAATATATCACAGTTCTAAATATTAGACAGTAAAATTGATTATAAATAAAGTTCCCAACCTTTTTAAACTACCTAATTAAATAATTTTTTTTAATTGAATCCATAATATTACTACACCTAATTAAATTTGGAGTAGTAAACGTATCTCACATTCCTAATTAAATTTGGAGTAGTAAACATATCTCACATAGATATTTTTTAGAGTAGTATGTAATATTACATATTAAAGTTGATTATTAATTTAATGAGTACGTAATATTTGACAATACACCTATTTAAATTAGGAGTAGTATGCATATAAGTATATCCGACATGAAAAGTTAGGGGAAGTAATATTAGATAGTGGAGTTGATTATAAAATAATATGACACGTTTAAGATGGGTCAAATTCTCATTTATGACGGATATTATTAAATACATATAAAATCATATGCTAAGTTTTCTAAAAAATACCAAAATATTTGTCTTTATTACCACCATGCGGTAGTGTTTAATTATTTTAAATTTAAGAAAAACAATATTCGTTTTAGGCTACATTTACTATACATGGAATGGTAAAAATAACTTTGGTTTCGCTTCAACTCACATTCACCGAGCTACTATCACATAACCTTATTAAGTATGGTTCAATTATTAAGACGGGGAGGAGAAATCTGAAAAAGAGAGACCTAAGAGGACTAAGGGTGTATGACATCTATATCGGTCATTTATTATACTTTAAATATAACAAGTATCAAAAGAAAGATGTATACATATATATTGTATCTTAAGTAAATGAGTTGGTTATGCATGTTCTGATTTACGAATTAAAACCTTTTACAACAATAATCTAAAGAAAAAATGTTCCATCCAAGTGTCAATTAGCGTAGATAATTATATCACAAGATGTGTTAATAATGACCGTTAATTAAGTTATGTTAGCCGTATAATTGTACTACAATTCTCTTTACACAATAAAGACCAAAGCGCTCTTAAATATTTTACATATAACCAATCATTTTAGAACCCGTGCAATGCACGGGCATCGCACTAGTTTATAAATAATAAATGGGTTCTCTTTTTATTGAATAGAACCGTCTTACAATGTGAGACAGTCTTGTGCTATTGTTAATTACGAGTAAAGTAGAACTTGGTTGCGTACTTGGATCATGCTTGAGTGGACTCTATTTGTGCTCATAAAGTAGAACTAGGGATGACAATGGATCCTGGATCTGTCCAGATCTGTAAGACCCGACCCTGATGGACCGGATCTGAATCCTATTTTTTCAGACCCGTTGGATCCGGGTTGGGTCTGGATCCACTACTTTTAAAACGGATCTGGATCTGGAGGATCCAGATCCGACCCTGAACCCGTTTTCATAGTAAAAACATGAAGTTTACGTCTTAGTTATCTTGTTTTTTGATTTGTGTTTCGATTACTTGGTCATAATAATTACGACTTGTAATATTTGATTGAACATAATTGTCAAGCTACTAGCTGTTTTTCCATTTTATTGTATTTCGAAAAATGGATATCAATAGTGTTATGACTCATGAATTTTTTTAATAATGTGAGGCTAGAAACTTGGACCCGTTACGGACCCAGATCCAACCCGGATCCGTTGGATCTGGATCTGGATCTCACATATTTGGACCCGTTGGATCTGGATCGGATATAGATCCAGGGTATACAATGCGGATCTGGATTTGGATCTGGATTTGGATCTGGATCATACTGGACCCCGTCCAGATCAACCCGGTGCCATCCCTAGGTAGAACTTGAGTTTGAGGCGATTTTAAACTTATCCGAGCTTGAAAATGTGTAATCGTTATCACGCTTCCGAACTTTAACGTGAGTTTGAATTAAATTCGAGCTCAACTCGAACTTATTTATAATTGAATTTATAATTAAATATACAAGTAGGTCTCCGTCACATCGAAATAGCATGCATGATGCAAGTACGCAACCAAAGTGTTACGTAATGTACCTATTTACTAATACGAAGTACTACTTTTCGCCTTACTTTTCCTTTTTCTTTCTTCTCACTTCTATTTTTCGTTGAATTTAATTAATTGTCATACATTTCTTTGAAACTTACGTTGTTTTTCCTCCCTGCTTGGAAATTGGAATATGGACATATTAGGAATAAAGACAAGGATTAATTTAATGGTCAATGCTTAATCAATAATCGATATTGATCACAAATAGTACTACTTTACGATGGTCGTTCATGTGACCAGTAGAAAAATAATCACATTTTGATAAGTAGTGACTATTTTTGATTAAATGGTAACCACTTTTTTTGTTTAAAAAATGACCTATTTTTCAAAAATGGTCACTATTCATCAAAAAATGATCAGCGTACAAGAGATCTGTTGTTGAATTATTAAGTCTAATCGTCAATGTATCAAAATACAAAGTAGGCATTTCCAATCACAAATTCTAAAATAAGACTATTTAACACCGTGAGACGACCCACTTTTATAATAAGTTTGCTTATTTAATACTAATAATTGAGTTTTTATTTACATAATGGTACATCTTATATGTGAGACCGTCTAACACAAGAGTTATTGATTTCCGATTGATTGGTAGTTAGTTTGAAATACCTAGACACAACCACAACTTTCTTTGGGATAAATATAAAGTAATTTGTAATAAGAAATATTATGGTTATATTATCCGATTATTAAAGTTGTACCCGGTCTATATTGCGGGGAGATAGACAAATTAGTCTGTAAATCCAAAGTGCGCTCATTTAAATAAAAAATGAGAAATTATGTCTCTAATATTTAGGTTTTGATTTTGGCACAAAGACCTAAAAGGAGGAGGAGACTATTTGTGATTGAAGGAAGTGGATGACAAGTGAACAATAATCCAAGTTGGATCATCATATATATTGTATATATAAGAGTTACTTTATTCATATAGGTAAACAAATAATCAACAAAAACACCATAAAATGAAATACGAAGAAGGTAATTAAATAGCTGAAACGAGAGTATATACAACAAGTTTTCAATCCTTGAACCATGTACAATTGTGTGTACTAAATTAGAGTAATACAACTACAAAATTAAACAAATGTATGTAACAAAATTAAGAGAAATTTATCTATTTTTTCTTAAATGAAATTTGATCCAATGTTTCCCTAAAGAAAAAAGGGTTACAGGGAATATGAATGACACCTTCTTGATTATACCCATATTCATTAGCTGATAATTCAAGCAAACCAATAATTAAAGAATGTGTCATCCATTTTGTAGGAACCATGAACCTTTCTTCTTCACCTTCATATTTCCCAACCATAATTGGCACATATCCCCTTCTAATCGTCTCTTGTTTAAAACGACTCGATTTATCATTCCCATTATTCAATAATTTTGAGTATCGATGAGGAGGTGACAAGGACGTCGAATATTGTTCCTTCTTTCTCACTAGCTTTCCGACAAGGTTATTCATCGTATTCAAATGAAATAATGACGGAGTCAGAAAATATAATTCCGATATTTTGGAAAATCAAACCAAACCGAAAAATTTAAGGTTTGGGTTGGATGATTAGCTGAATACTAGATGGTTTATATAGTTTTCATGTAGTGACTATTATTTGACGCACTTGTTTCTTAGTCCGACCCACCTAGCTCACAACTTTGAAGAACTCCAGTCAAAGGTTAAAGAATGAAATTTTCAACCGCACGTGTGTCGTGCGGTCTATTTTCAATACAATATTAAGAGATTAGGTAAAGTAATTACTCCACTAATAACGCTTTAATACGAATATGAATATATGATAGCAAGTAATTACTCAGGACGTTCTTTTGTCTTTAGAGCGTGATCCAGGGTTACGCGTACCTATGTGGGATTGGCCATATGAGAAGCGAGACCAAATACGCAGAGCTTATTTAAAATTGAAACCTTATCAACCGATATTAAAAAGTTTTCCGTTTTCTGGCCCCGATAGTCATCGTCGTCGATTTCAGGCTTCGTGGTATAAAAAGTTTCCCGACTGGCTAGAGTATTCAACTTCCAAAGATGCTGCATTTTGTCTGTTGTGCTATTTATTTGCAGATAAACCTAATCTTAATACAAAAACTTTTACTTTAGTTGGGTTTAGCAACTGGAAGAAAGTAAATGATGGAGATAATTGTCCATTTGTTACTCATGTGGGTGAAGGTCCTTGTTCGGCATATAATAACTCTATGAGAGCTAAGCTTGATCTTTTGAATGACCGTGGACATATTCGTCATGCTTTGATTTCACAAGGTGAAGAACAAATAAAAAGAAATCGAATACGTCTAATGATCGCAATTGATGTAGTGAGGGTATTAACCTTACAGTCTTTCCCTCTGAGAGGTCATAATGAGTCGGGAAATTCAGAAAATCGAGGAAACTTCTTAGAGTTTCGGAAAGCTTTTGCTAGATATAATGATGAAGTTTCAAAAGCATCGAGAATACTGATTATAATGCCAAATATGTTGCACCGTCAATCCAGAAAGAGATATTACAAATTATATCAGCCAAAGTTCGCAACCATATTCGAGAAGAAATTGGGGAATCTAAATTTTGTATCATTGTAGATGAGGCTCGTGATGAAGCTATGAGAGAACAGATGGCTATAGTCTTGAGATTTGTTGACAAAAACGGGTCAATTATGGAGCGATTTTTGCAACTAGTACGTGTAAAGGACACCTCAGCGACAACGCTGAAAATGGAGTTGTGCTTAGTTCTGAAAAAACATAATCTTCTTGTTGAAAATATTCGTGGTCAAGGATATGACGGTGCCAGCAATATGAGAGGAGAATGGAATGGCCTTAAAGCTTTATTTTTAGCTGATTGTCCATATGCTTACTATGTCCATTGTTTTGCACATCGTTTGCAACTCGCATTGGTTGCTGCATCTAGAGAAGTAAGTTCAGTTCACCAATTTTTTTCAAATTTAAATTTTATCATCAATATTATTAATGCCTCTCCAAAACGGCATGATGAGTTGCAAGCAAGGAAAATGACTGAAATTGAAGATCTCTTATCAAGTGGTCAACTTGAAACTGGTCGAGGTGCTAATCAAATTGGTACATTGAAACGAGCCGGTGACACTCGTTGGGGCTCACATCTTCAATCAATTAACAGCTTGCTTAATATGTTTGATGCAACAATATCAGTCTTAGAGCGCATTATGGTTGATAAATTATGCACTTCAAATCAACGTGGAGATGGCGATGTTGCTTTAAATCTCATGATTTCGTATGAGTTTGTGTTTATTTCACATTTAATGAAAGAATTGTTGGGAATTACTGATGTTCTTTGTCAAGCATTGCAAAAAAAAATCTCAAGACATTGTCAATGCCGTGAAATTAGTTTCAACCACAAAGTCTCTCATTCAAAAGTTGAGAGAAGATCGATGGGAAAGCTTTCTGGCAGAGGTGAACCTATTTTGTCAAAAACATGATATTTTGGTACCTGAAATGGATGCAGTGTATATAGCTCGTAGAGGTCGAGCTCGTCATCAACAAGATCAGATAACAGTGGAGCGTCACTTTCGCATTGACATTTTTTATGTTGCAATTGATAAACAGTCACATGAATTGGATAGCAGGTTCAATGAGAGAGCATTGGAATTGCTAACACTTACATCAATGTTGGAACCTAAGAATCGATATAAAAATTTGGAACGTGATCAAATTTGCATTCTTGTGGAGAAGTTTTATCCACCAGATTTTACAGCACAAGAGATGGTTCATTTGAGATATCAATTGCAACATTTTATATGTGAAGTTCAAAATGATGACAAACTGAAAAATATGTCAACTCTTCAAGAACTTTGTCAGTACTTCGCTGAGACAGGAAAGTCAGATGTGTATTTTCTTTTTGATAGATTAATACGACTTGTTTTGACTCTTCCCGTTTCTACCGCAACAACTGAACGGGCGTTTTCTGCAATGAAGATCATGAAGACAAGACTACGCAACAAGATGGATGATAAATTTCTTGCAGACAGTTTGGTTATTTATATTGAAAGGGAAATTTCGAAATCTTTTAGTTTAGAGTCGATTGTTGACGATTTTAAATCCGTCAAAGATCGTCGAGTATTGTTTGATTTGTAGGAATTTTTTTACTAATATATTAATTTTAATAAATTAGTTTACAATTTACATGTTCTTTTTAATTGGTCGGAATAGTACTATTTCTCTTCGGCCCCCCTCATAAAATAATCCAAGATCCGCCACTGAATATGATAGCAAGTGTAATAATAGTTTTTTGTCTCGTATTTGTCAAATAAGAACTATTGGAGATTATATAATTTACATTGGAGTTGTGAAACTAAAACTTGGTTCGTAAATAAGAACCAAATTCTTTGATAATTTCAAAAAATTAAAATATTAATTTAGAGATAAAAAAAACTAATTAATAGTGGGTCATACTTAAGAACTCAGCAAAAGTTCTACAATTGCAATATAAAGTTCTTAAGTTTAGCAATTTGCAAAACTACTACTCCGATACTATGTAATTACTAAATTAATACTCCCCCGGTCTAAGGATTTTAGCTTTCCCCATCCTCCAAGACTCATAATATCCATCCAATGGACTCAAATCCCGCGCTACCATCCACGGCCTATGACTCCTCACGGCTCATTAATTGTCATCCCAATACCGAGCTGATCGCACAGTTAGCCCAATGTTCTTTTTCGCCCAATATGCAAAATAGGACCTAAATAGTATATATAATCCCTTTATTTTTATAATTTAGTTTTTTATTCTTTATAAATAAAATAATCAAAAGCAAATAAATGAGTACTCGTACTAGTAGCACGCGGGCTGACAAAAATTGGACCGACATAATGGGTTGGGCTATGTCAGGTGTCACGGTCCGATAATTTTGCCGAATTTTGGTGTGCAACCTTGCCCGACTCTAGGGCACAGAATGCAAGCAACAAGGGTCTCGTACTAGTGAGGAATCGCCCACTAGCACGTATCTCGGGTCTCGGGGTGTGTGTCAGGAATCCTAATCACGATTATCAACGCCCGACACACGAATGCAATAAAAGTAAGCAATACGATCATGGAAAGAAATAAGAAAGTATAAACAAGCTTAATGATGAGAAGCGGTATTTCATTGACTAGCACCTCTCATAGAGGCAAATTTGATATTTCTCATCTAGTAGCAGTGAACATTGAAAGTGTAGAATAACGATACGTTTTCTAAACTCCTAAAAACGTATCTTAACCTAAAAACGAGACTCTAAGATTCGACACGCAGGAAGTAATCTTGGAGTACTAAATATAATAAAAAAAAATTAAAAATGAAAATACAAAAGCGAAATAAGAAATTTAAAGGCTTGAAGTGAAAGGACCACGTGCGCAAATAATTGGCTATGAGGCTAGATTTGCGGCTAAAATATACGGATGATTACACCAGGCAGTAGCCGAGCTGATCCGCCAGGCCGAGACATTGTCCAGCTTAGGGCTGTTAGACGAGACAGCTCGCGAGCAACTCGAGATCGGCTCGGTCAAAGCTCGGCTCGTGTGAGCTCAACTCGAGCTCGCGCTTGGCTCGAGAGCTTAACGAGTCAAGCCAAGCAAAGGCTGACTCGACTAGAAAAACTTGCGAGCGACTCGAACATTCGAGATTACATAAGATATTAATCATATTTTATAAAAATATGCTCATATTTTGGAAAAATATATATATCTTTGTATCATATATATCAAATATCTTGTTGATTTGCTTAATATTTTTACATATAATCTTCGAACCTTGTTATTGAAAATATCGGAAAATAAAAATAAAAAAATAAACAATTTTATATAGGCTCGATTTGGCTCGAGTTTGGCTCGAGCTCGTGTTAAAACTCGCAAGCTTTGTAACGAGTGCATTTTTTTCAAGCTCGGGTAAGATCGGCTCGAGTTCGAGCTCGAATTTTGGTAATCGAGCACAAGCCGAGCAAGGCCAAGCTCGGGCTCGGCTCGGCTCGGCTCGTTAACACCCCTAGTCCAGCTCTATCATCCGGACGTGGCACTTCAAATATCTGTTTAAGTGTTTATCCACGATGAGACTACATGGATGCAGCACGCATGCAATAAGCAATAATTATTCCCAGTTTTCCAGTACGACGATACCGGTTTTGTTGTGGGAAAATGCAAATAAAGATATCGGTAGTCGACCACACACAGGAAGTCGAACAATTAAATTCTAACCACTAAAAAACCATTTAACTGCCGTTCATTTTCCTCTATTTATACTACTAATATACGAAGTATGTAATCATTATTCATTATATATATAAAAGAATCTTGTATTTCTGCCTACGTGGCACAATGTGGTTTCAGAATTATGCTAATGAAGCTCTCACATTCAACCTCATCATTTCAATTTTGTTTGAGCAATCAAGTTTAGCCAAGTTTGCCACGTCACATCCAAAGGCAATCAGAAAATTGAATTATTCAATAAAGAATACAAGGGTAATATGGTCTACATTGCAATACCCAAGGGACCAATTACCACTCTCCAAAAAAAAGTGTGCATTAGAAAGAAGTTTTTTAAACTTTTCCAATGTCTCCACATTTATTATCCCAGCAAATTATTTATCCCCTCAAAACAAAATTTCAATTCACAATAAGCTCTAATACTCTAATACTCTCAAATTCGAGATATCTAACAATCTACTGCTAGACACGGTCAAATTCATCAGTCAGTTAAAAATCTAGCTATTGCGTATGTGTCGAGGAGATAGAAAATCGCAGAGAAAATGGAGATTGAACAAGCAACGATTCAATAGCTGAACTTAGAACTTGCTTTATTTATTCAAAGCTAATAAATCGAACTCCGTGAGTTAGTATTGCACTCTTAATAACTTTTTATTTTTGTTGTTTAATAAAATGTACAAATAGAGTCGAAAAGTCAGTTAATTTTTTAGTTTTTAGTATTTTTAATTAAATTAAATTTATTACTGGATATTGCACTGTTGTATGTGTATTTGGGAAATAACAATGTAAAAAGATCTATTGAAAGTCGAAAAACCAGTTAAGTAGTACGACAAATGGTCCCATATTGATTTTGAAGATGTGTTAGTTTTTGCAATATTGGGTTTTTATTGTTTTCAATTTATTTGTAACATTTCCCGATTCAAAGCTTGATTATTGATTATTTAAAAATATTGGCAGATTGTTAATCTTATTACGACATATACAGAAGGTTTGACTGACCTTTTTATCAGACAGACAAATATAAGCCAGAAGATTACAGCAACGATTGATGTCAGAACTCCATGAATAAATGTAACAATCTTCTCAGCATTCAAAATCATAGTTTTTTTTAAGAAATATGTGATCTTAGCATCTTAGTATCACATTTTCTTCCTTTGATCCACTCAGAGATTTTCGTTAACTTTTCACATTAGTTTTATTTTTACTCCATGAATATTGAACTATATTACTCCCTCCCACTTTCTTATTTCTTCCCACTTCTTTTTATAAGGTTCTTAAGACGGGATTTTGACCATAACTTCGACGGGTATGTATAATGTTTTTGGATTGAAATTTATTTAAACTTTTTTTTATTGAGGACCAGTGCAATTTTGTATTTAAATTATTTAAACAATTTTTTTATTGATGATCATAGGTGTATCTATATGTTCATCGGAATGTAAAAAATACATGCGACTTTTTTTAAATTTAATCTTAATCTATAATAGGAAAACAAAGAGTACGAGTAACATTTTTATTTATGAGAATGTCTTATGCTACCTAGGTAGTAATTTAAGATTCTTTTATATTTATAATGATTCTTTTATTATTTTATTAGTCGCATTCCACTTAAATTGAATGACTCCATAAAAAGGTTCATACTAAATGAAGTAGAATATAACATTTCCAATAAACTTGATACTTAAGTCTAAACATGTTTCAGTCAATCTCCTACCGTAATAACTAAATCACAAATCGATTATTCAAATGTCTGGTTTATATAATGATAATGAATTATAAGTAGAGTACATTGTCTTACATTTATTTCACAAGTTTATTAAAAATAAATTTGAATAATAAGAAGTTTAACAATTCCGTGATTTTTGACGGGTGTTACACTAGTTGCATAGTAGAGTATCTGAAAAGAAACAATAATGGAAGGAAAAGAAGGAGAATCTCCGATTATCGGAATTGATCTTGGGACGACATACTCATGCGTCGCAGTTTGGCAACATAACCGTGTTGAGATTATCCCTAACGAACAGGGTAACCGTACTACACCTTCTTCTGTCGCTTTCACCCACTCTGACCATTTTATTGGTGAAGCTGCTGTTAATCAAGCTGCTAAGAATCCCCCTTAATACTATACTGGTTTGTTTATTTCTTCCTTTTCATGATTCATCCAAACTTGCACTTCTTCATTTCTTTATCTTTAATTGAAACTGATTGAGTATTATAAATTATGTAGAATACAAATTTGTTGGTCTCCTCGTTGGATCGGAGCTTGTGGTAATGTGTAATGACTCATTTTTGTTGTGTGCATTTCATACTTTATCGCAGACGTAAAGAGGCTTATAGGTAGACGATACAGCGATGATGAAATACAAGAAGACATCAAACTTTGGCCATTTAAGGTTATAGATGGGACTGACTCAGGTCAAGAAGGCAAGCCAATGATTGTTGTCAACTATTTGGGTGAAGAGAAGAAATTTACTCCCGAACAGATATCTGCCATGATATTATCTAAGATGAAAGATATTGCTGAGTCTTACCTTCATTGCACGGTAAATACTGCAATTGTCACGGTACCAGCATACTTCAACAATTCACAACGTCGAGCAACAAAGGATGCTGGAACCATTGCTGGGCTGAATGTGGTTCATATCATTAATGAGCCGAATGCTGCTGCTATGGCTTATGGTCTTAACACAATGACTACTAATACAAGTGATGCAAGAAAAAATATCGTGGTTTTTGATCTTGGTGGAGGGACCTTTGATGTTTCCTTGGTTTCCATCGAGAAGGGTGAAATCCGAGTGAAAGCGATAAGTGGTGATACCCACCTTGGGGGAGGAGACTTGGATAACAAAATAGTGACATACCTTTTGGAGGATTTCAAAACAAAGTATAAAAAAGATATTAGTGAAAATCCAAGGGCCCTTGCAAGGTTAAGAGCTGCTTCAGAAAAAGCAAAGAGAATCCTGTCATCCACAGCTCAAACTACAATTGAAATAGATTGCCTACATGAGGGAATTGATTTCATTTCAACTATAACGCGTTCCCGTTTTGAGAAATTAAACATGGAGTTGTTCAAACGGTGTATAAACACTGTCGAGAATTGCTTAAAGGATGCTAAGACGGATATTAGTGATATTCATGATATCATTCTTGTTGGTGGATCAACCCGTATTCCCAAGGTTCAGCAATTCTTGAAAGAGTTTTTTGTTGGGAAGGAGCCCTGCATAAGAATTAACCCTGATGAAGCTGTTGCGTATGGGGCTGCAATTCATGCCGCATCCTTAATCGGTGTTGGCAGTACTAACCAGGATATTGTTCTTGTGGATGTCACTCCTTTATCACTTGGTGTTTGGAATGATGAAGACGACACATTAAGTGTGATTGTTCCGAGGAATACCACCATCCCCTTGAGGAAGTACAAAAATGCATGTACTGGTGTTGCCAATCAGACCTCTGTGTGTATCCGGGTTTATGAGGGTGAGAAACAGATGGCCAAGTTTAGGATTTCGGGTTTTCCTCCTACACCTAAAGGCAACACCAAGTTTGAAATCTGTTTTGAAATTGATTTGGATGGCATTTTGAATGTTTCTGCTGTGGAATTAGGCACTGGACTTAGGAATCAAATCAGTATTACAAATAACGGTGGGCGGTTTTGTAAGGAAGATATTGAGAGGATGATGGTTGATGCTGAAAAATATAGGGTTCAACGCAAGGAGCGAAGAAAGGTGTTTGAAGCTAAGGACGCTCTAGAGACGTACGCTACGGATGTTTGGGATAGATTGAAACATGTTGGGAGTTTAGGCAGCAGAGCAGAGGAAGAAAAGATAAAGGAAGCCATTCAGGCAACAACTCAATGGCTCAAATCCAACTCCAATCTTTCGGATACTTCCATGTTTGAGGTCAAGTTAAAGGAACTAAAAAGGATTTGTAATGTCTAATACATTACCAAGTAATTCATTAAGCTTCTGTCAATTATAATCATGTTGTTTTGATGCTTTATGATAGATAGATTCATTCATTAAGCTTCTGCCAACACCGTTTAATTGCATTTCCGTATTAGGTACTTCCTCCATTCCAACCAATTTTATACATTTCATTTTTATGCACTATTCATAAGTCGAGTAAATTTTCATCCAACTTCTAATATATAACATAAAAGTTATTCATGTGGGATTTTGTTTAAAATGTCTTACCGAGTAGATTGTGAATATCAAAGTTTTATAATTTTTATCGATGTGTAACTAAACATATTAACAAAAAAACGGGTATTGACAAACGTGAATAAAACAAATGTATAGAATTGATTGGAATGGAGGAAGTACGATATGAAACCGTGTACCAAATGAAAGAATCATCCCACGGTTGTAAACGAAAGACTTGAATGATTTTGCACTCTCCTTGTAAATTGTAATACTACGTTCGTATTGCCGACCCTTAAAAAAAGGAATATTGCATTATCATTAACAACTCACAAAAACCTGATTTTTTTTCTTGAACGACTCTCATTTCAAACTATTTACACGGAATTGGTACACGTTAACATTGTATTTTTTTTTTTCAGATTTTGTAACTAGTCGTTTTCCCATATTGCGAGAGGTAGTTTTTTTGTTTTTTAATAATATCTTCCAATCTGTTACAGAATATATCTTGAAGCGGATTTCCTCATGGAATGGCATCTTCCTCTCACCGGCGGGTAAACTGTCTCTTATAACATCTGTCCTTTCAAATCTTTCCAACTATTTTCTATCGGTTTTCAAAATTCCGGTAAGTGTGGCAAAAAAGATGAATTCTCTTTTGTCACAATTTTGGTGGGCTGGATGTAAGATGAGTCAGAAAATCCACTGGTGTAGTAATAAGTTTTTAGGACTTGTGAAGAGTGAAGGCGGCCTCGGTGTCAGGGATGTGGGATGTCTCAATAGAGCCCTTCTGGCTAAAAATGGTTGGCGAATCTTATCTGGTGAAGATTCCCTTTTTGGACGATCCTTTAGGATGAAATTCTTTGGAAGCAATCATGTGCAGGCGAATAGCATTCCCCACAAAGGTCAAAATCTGTCTTGGGGTGCAAGAAGTCTTCTGGAGGGGATTGAGGCTATCAAACCTAGAGTGGGCTGGAAGCCTGGTCGCAACTCATCTCTTAATGTCTGGTCAACTAAATGGGTTGATGGAGAATATCCAGAACCTAACCCGATCTTACTCAGAATCGAATTCGTCAACTGTGGCTTATATCAGATCAATCAGCTTATCAATGATCAAAACCAGTGGAATGAACCACTTATCCGCTTCCTGTTTGACCATCCTTGGGCTAACCGCATTCTGGCAATGCCAATATGTAACTTCGAGGATCAAGATTTGGCTCTCTGGCCCTACAGCTCCCATGGTTCTTACACGGTTAAGAGTGGATATGGCTTGTTTCATAAAGAGATGATGGATAAAAAATTTACAGACCGAGACAAGAGCAGGATTGGTGATCTTGGTAAGCGGTTTTGCAAACGAACTCTTTGGAATTTACCAGTGTCGAACCAATTGAAAATTTTTGTCTGGAAGATCATCTCTAGCACTCTTCCGGTGGGGGCCGAGTTTGCTAGGAGAGGTTTGAGGGGACACAATATATGCTCCTTTTGTCATGAATCGCAGAATCATGAGGAAACCTTGACTCACCTCTTTCGTGATTGTGACTTTGCCGCTCGAATATGGGCTGGGTCGTCATTGGGAATTCGGGTAGATGGAAACCCACACATTAATGGGGCTGATTGGATCATGGGATGGCTTGATTACCTTATGAAGATTCGGAAGGATGAGAATGGGACTCTACTCTTTGTTGTCATTTTATGGCATATTTGGAAGGCAAGAAACTCACGTATCTTTAACAAGGATCATGTCCCGATTGACACTTTCTTCAAAAATGTGAGAAAGTACGCGACGGATCTGTGCTTGGCCAATCGAAATAAAAATCTCAAAAATGGTGGTTTAGATAAACCAGTTTCCGAAACTGGGGACGTTGACGATCAAGACTACATGAATTTACGTGAGGGAGCTCCACTACACATTATCAACCAGGGGTCTACCTGTGTGGGCTATCATGCAAAAGTGGATGCAGCTTGGCGACCAAATTTGGATGCGGCTATTGGTTGTGACATCTATGCTCCAGATGGAACCAGTAGTTCAAGCTTCCGAAGAAGGTGTAAAGCTGAGACGGCTTTACAGGCAGAAGCTATTGGACTGAGGCAAGCTCTTCTATGGGCTAGAGACAACAGGATCCTTCATTTTAGGATATCGACGGATTGCCTGACTCTTATCGTATCCTTTGCAGGGTTGACTAAAATAAACAGGCTCATTAGGGGTATTATCGAAGATTGTAAAACTCTTTTTTCATGCTTTCACTGTCTTAGTTTTTCCTTTATTCCTAGATCACTTAATAGTGTAGCTCATTGCTTGGCCCAGGAGGCCATGTTGTAACCCTTTTTCACCCATTGACAAAAAAAAATAAAAAAAAAAATAATATTAAAAGAATCACTTTCTATATAAAGCTTACGTACACATTTCATTGAACCGAAGAGACTACGTTTTTATCATTAAGACCTCAGAGAAACCTCATTTGGCATATTTTTGCATGAGACCTTAAGAACAAAGGCCATAGATTGCTTTTTTTTAACCATATTTGTGGATGTTTGTCAGTCTTGTTGATGACACATAGGCCAAGAATCTAATGCTTGAACTTCCAAAGATGGAGACATAATACTTTCCTTAAACCAAACTCCATCTATTTCATGATTCATGTTGTCTTTCAATCCTATAAACTTTCCACCTCTCTATTTGTCTCTCTTCTCAATTCATTTCTCTCTTTTGCTCTTTCTTCCCTGTCAAAATGGGTCTCGTCTCCAGCGTCTTAGGCCGACGAGGTTTGCTTCTCTCGCTTCTCTGCATCTCCTTCGCCGCCTTCCTTTGCATTTTTTCGATATTTGCTTTATTTTTGTACATAAGGATTCATGTTAGTTAACCCCAGATGAACATTTCCGGTACTGTTAACATGAATGACTGAATGGTATATGAATGTCAGGATCGCCAACGACGCAAATGGTGAACTTGGTTACAGGAACCCTGTATAACAGTTTCGTCGAAAAAGACACCAAGACTTTTGATGAATTCCACACTGCAATGCTAGATATCTTCAAGTATGTTTGCCCAAACTAAACCCACCTTTGTACTACATCCATCATGATCATTAACACCTCTGTAGTCACTAACCCGAATTGATGATCTCCTGCAGCACTTTCAACTCGTCGTTGCCTGGGAAGCATTACGACGTACCATCTCGTTGGGAAATTGAGGTTAGATAAATACTTCTCTCTTCTCCACCTCCTGTCGTGTCGTACCAAAGTCTCACCGACTCTGTCATACAGGAGTGTTTCAAAAAATGGAAGAAAGCCGGCGTAAAAGAGAGGAAACAAGTGTTCATAGATTTCATGAAAGGCGTAAGCTTGAGCAAGATCGATAACACCACTGTAATCACAGGTGTGGTGACACCACCAGTAGCTATGGTAGCTAAGAAAGCAGGAGAAAAATTCCCACCTCTCATGATGCTTAAAGTCGTACCAGACGTCGTTTTTGTTCCAACTGTGACATTCCTAGCCCTCATCTCAGTTCGTGTATCAAGACACGTCGTGTCTCGCAAGAAAAAGGTTCAGCTTGAAGAAGAAAATGGTTCGACATCAGAAACAAAACCCTAAATATTTGATACCTTGTATTATTTGCATCTTTCAACAAGTCTTGGAATTTTATAGCATTCGTGAAAATTGTAGCTATCACTCAGTTGAAGTAAAACTATTGCTCGGTAGCCATAGTCGCCAACAATGAACATACAATCTATGATTCTTTGAATTGAGAACGGAAAAAAGCCGTTGCCCAAATAAAATGACGGGAAAACATTTTCAGCAGGCATATATCAAAATATGCAAAACTATGAAACTATCAGTCATTAGATTAGCCTTTCTACTTATACGGTTGGACCTTTAACCTATCCTCAATGTGACCCATCAACAAGAGGAATGGAAGTAGCCTAAAACACAAGACTTAACCTCACAGTTCTGACTTCCATTACACAGATGGACTGCTTGACTTGTGGTTGCGTTCTTTCCGGTATCTCAACTGATCAGGGTCGAATCCACCTTCTGCTGCTCCATACACGGCCCAAGATGGGGTAGCGGTCATATAATCTGAGCTATTGAAAGGCTTACCAGAAGCCACCTGCATTTTCAAATGAGAATGCGTTAGACATGAGTAGTTGCAGCCTTGATCTTTGTAGGAGTCCTACCTGACTCCGACTTTCTTGAGTCCTCCAATCCAAAAACAATACCACAATGCCTCAAAGCCACGGGCAGAAGACCCTTAATGAAAATTGCATCAGGTTTCGCATTGACGTTATTTCATAAAGAAGCGCAGTCATTTTACTTATTCCAGTTCCAGCATACAAGCCACCCCTTAATCATTGACCTCAAGTTAACACACAGCCATAATTGCACTCTAAAAACAGACCTGTACCCAAGTGTATTATACCCCCGTAACTATTACACCTGAGTAACGCGTTTGCCAGATTTAAAGTTGTAGCCTTGTTTTGGAACTATGGTTATGATAGCTATAGGATTGTTGTAACTTACTAGATCATGGAACTTCTCGTAATCTATCCAAGTGAACCATTGGCCATCGATCTTGAACTTGTCTACCTTTGCCAAGAGAACACAACAAGAGTGTTCATGCTCACAAGCAACCTCATACTCGCCTTCACTCTTCGACGCCAACGCCTCTGAAAAAGCTCTTACGTCAGTATGCCAGGGGACGTTTTCCATTGTCAGCTTTGACGTAGCAGACCTACAACATGCGGATACGAAACATTAACAATCAAGCAAAAAGTTCTACATAGAGGCAGTATATTTGGAAACAATAAGCTACATACGTTCCACAGTAAGTAACGCCTTTGATTTCGATGAAGTCAGGCTTGCCGATAGAAAAGAGATTATAATAGCCATCTACATCTTCAGCGTTCCAGCCTTTAACTAAAGTTAGGCGGTAAACAGTTCTTTGTTGCTTCTCCTTGAGGGCATTCAAGGAGTCCTGACAAATAATAGCCAAAACTCAAAAATCATTACTTACATACGCAATCATAGTATGCTCATTGTTGTCAGCGAATCTATAAACAATTTTGACCCACAAATTTGGTACACTAATTCAATCGCCACAAGCAAGATTAAAATAAAAATCTAACGAAGCAGAGAATAAGGTTCCGGCCTATAAACAGCAGGCTCATAATAAGCAGAATACAGTGTTCCATTTCATTTTTATCCGCAAATGACATCAACGAGAAGAAAAAAATGATACCACCATAGACGTTAGGAGTATCCGTTTCAGCAGAAAGTACAACTTACCAGAAACCGCTCCCAAAAATCTCCAAAAAGGGGTCTATCCACAGCCTTCAAACTCTCCTTCGTTGAAGCATCCACACTAACATATAACTACACAATTTCGAAAGAAATACTTGAAAGAAAACTCGGAATAATTTGGCCAGAAAGACATAAACTTCCTTCAAAGTTCACATATAAGCAGAAGGCATAGATACCTGTGTGATTGGTTTTAGCAATTTAATCTTATCAGGGAATTGAGCATTTGTGACAAGAAAAGTAGAAATCCGCCTCCGATGTAATTCATCCACTAGTGAATTAATTTCCGGGTACATAATAGGTTCTCCTACAAGTGACAATGCACAATGCCTGGGCACAAGACCTTCAGCTAATCGCTTTTCTTGCACGCCTGCAAACAATTGTAGTTTCCATATAATGTTATAAACATAGAAGACATCCAGGAGTAATATTACAACACGTTGTCTTCTTATTAACCAATAGATGATGTTTCAAGTGAGGTAACAAAGGTGAGTTTGCAAGGGTGCTGGCCCATCCAGGTTCCTAAGAACCCTAATAAGCAATTAAGCATGCAAGAGCTTTCCCTTATCATGTTGAAAAATTGAAGTGTACCCGTGTAGAAGAACCAGATACAAAAACATTACATACAATACCCATTAGTGATATCTACTACTTTTATATTGACAAAAAGATAACTGATAATTTCGATCACTTGAGAATAGAAAAGGCTAAAAAAGTAAACTACCTGGTACTCCTTTCATTTGCTTGATCATTTTCGTGTGCAGATCTATTGCAGTATTCACAATCTCAAGAGGATCGTCCATTTTCCATCGCCAGCTCTTCCCTACAGGATTCGTATGATGCCTCCAACAAAATACGCATTTGTTAGCACATGCTAAGCTTGGTGTGGCCTCCATGCACCTGTTTTTCAAGAATAATGAAGTTCCATTTAGTTGGAGGTTACGGCAAGCTAAAAATCCAATTAAGGTGATAAAATATGATGGAGCATATACATTGGTAAATGGTACAAACAATGCTATTTATAATTGGCATTGGAAATTTAAAACTCAGAATTCGGTAACGAGAACATTTACACATGATCTTGCTTTGTATTTTATGTCATCTCGTTAGTTTATGTATTTATATTGCTTACCAATACATTTTGATAGTATGTCGTCTTCAAATGTCAACGGTAGCTTACAGTTGAGCGAAGATTGGTAAACAAACTCCTTAAATACACTGAAGGCAATAATTAAAACGAGAAAACTTCAAAAAAAAAACATTACAAAACAGAGAATGAGCACTCATCACTTGGTAAAGATTGGTAAAAAAATTCCTTAAATACAGTGAAGGCAAGTCAGAAAAAAAATCCACCATAAACAAACTCAATTGTTCACAAAAAAATGACAAACAAACTGATCCCAAGTTCATACAAAATACAGGTACAATGTGCTGAAAAGTCTGTGATTGACTACCTGTGACTCTCAATTCCATAGAATGAGTGCTTGTAGCAACCTCCACGACCTCTAAGTTGCGCCTTGGTCCATCGACAGATTTTAACACCACTATGAGAACCAATTATCTTGTAACCCTGATAAAAATCACAGGAACAACGAAAAAGTAGAACGGCCTTAGCAAACTGACAGTGCAGAGGAATACTACGCTTAAATGAGCTACCGCCTTAAAAAAGAAAACTTGAAGTTCTCAATTTGCCAAGCACTCACAGCAAAGAAGCAGTGGCAAGCCACGAGCTTCTTAAAAGTGACATTTGTGTCAAACAATCTCGTCGCATCAATATCATTTTACACTAAACTATCAAAATAAATTTACACGAGTTGTCATACTAACCTGCTTCTGCAAATTTGCTCTAATTACAGGAGTGACCATCTCCTTCGGGCCATCATTCTTCACAATGCTACCGTTGATGGCACTTTTTGAATTCCTTGACGGCCCTTTACCAGCTATGTCCTCAAGATCAATAACATCTGATTCTGTCCCATTTTCTTCCTCATCTTCATCATCAGACACATAAACACCCTCTACATCACTTTCGTCATCTAGCCTACCACACGCAACAACTCCGTTCTCTTCAGCTCCAACTTCCAAAGATCCAATCAATTTGTGGCCCCAAGTATCGATTTCTTTACCTAATTTACCTACATCAACATCTCCTTCCCACAAAGGTACCAACTCTTTTGCTCCCAACGCCTTCAATTTCTTCGCAAACCCTTTTGCCACCACATTGAAATGCTCTCCATAAGCCCCACTACCTATCCCAAAAACTGCAAACTTGCACTTTTTGAGCAGAAGCGACCCTACTCTAAAGTCATTCGCACTCTCCTCAATCCAATCATCAAAAAACTTGGCTTTAGGCGGCGGTTTCCCATCCTCCCACGTCGAAGCTACAATCACAACAAGCGTTTCCTTCGATAAATCCTCCGGCTCATAATCTTTAACATCAACGAGATCAAAGACAACACCTTTCGCCGCAAGCAACTTCTGGAGGCGATACGCTAGCGTTTTAGAAGTACCCGTCTCGGTAACATATATAAGTTTGGGATTTCGGATGGATACAGCCAAGTCCCGTGAAGCAAGAGCAGCCGCTAGCTTGAGGCGACGAGCTTTATAGAAACAGTACAAGGTGGTGGCAGATAAAAGAGCTAGAAGGGTTATTCGAGACGACATAGATGGAGCCATCACTCTCACAAGATCTGTCAAAATTTCAATGTTCTAATCAATCACTACATGGATCACAATTATTTACCCAAATCCTCAAAAGCCAATAACTTTGAAACAAATCCCATATGCTATTAATCTAAATTGATATGTTTAGAACATCATCTAGCAAAAAAAAAATCATGGGAATATAGGGTTTTAGGCAGGGTTTACAGAAAGTATGATATGATGTGAAATGTATTTAAATGGAAACACAATGAGCGTACCTGTGAAAGAAGCAATTAGAGTTGAGTAGTAAGGGCGTGAAAGGGGTTGGAGAGCTCCAATTTGGGCGGCTGTTTGAAAAGTTATCACCCGCGATTTATGAATCCCTTCTACTATAAGTTCTTACTAATTTCCTTGCGTTTAGAGAGTAAAAAGTGTTTGTTTTTAAGGGAATCTACGTTTTTGGTGTTTTTGGTTCAACTTTTATGGGTTTAAAATGATTTAAATTTGGGAATGTATTTTTTCACATATAGAATTTACTTTTTCAATACGAATTTTATAAATTTACTTGTTATTTTTTTTCAGCCACCCAAATAATTTTCTTAAGGCTATGTTTGGATAGGGGGATTTGGAGGGAAAGGGAGGAGAGGGAAAGGGAGGGATGGAGTTTCTCTTGTTTGGATACAATATTTAGAAGGAGGGAAATGAGGGGGAAAAGAAATAAGATGATCCATTTTTCCTCCTTTAGTTCAAATTGATTTTTTTCCGAAGAAGGTAAGCTTTAGAAAGAAAACAATAACATTCTCCTTTAAATTATAAAAAGCCAATTTTGCGCTTACTTAAAAAAATATAGTAGACTCTCATTTGGGAACACCCATCATTCTTCAGAGATATCACTTCTATATACAACCAAATAATGGCTAGGGTTTACAATTTGGGGATCTAGCGTTTGCCAATTGAAAATTTGCAATCACAAATTGGGTTCTAAATTGATTCAAACTCAAATTCAGTTTACAGGTTCGTTTTCTCTCTTCAATCTCTTCCTTTGTAATTTTTTTTCATACTAGAAACTCAAATAAATATTGTCGAAATGATAATGATCGATTTGTTGTGTTGACATAAAATTCAAAAGCGATCTTTGTTTTTATGTTAGATTTTTAGTAAAATATTTGTATTTATGATTTAATTAGGAGGAAAAAGATGGGAAAAGCATTTCGGATAGTTTATTTACATTTGAAAACGATCTGAAATAATTTGTCAACAACGAATAACATGTGCACCCGAAAAAAAAACTGATTGAACATTCTTGTTTCTGAACAACTTGCTTAGACAAAGTTGATGATCTGAAGACCATTCTCAGTAACATTTTGACCATGACATTCTGATAATTCAAATTGTTCTTCACCCGAGTTTTCGTCATGTTTCAACTTCACAACACTAAAAACGGTCTCCTTAACCCGAACTATTTCACCCATCTTCCTCTTTTTCTTACTGCATTTTCTGATCAGATTTTGAGCTGATAATTCTTTGCATAATCTGCTCGTCGAATTCATGCATTTTGTTGTTGTTGTATAAGATGTTGATGATTTACTTGCCTTTTGATTTCGTTGTTTGAGTTAATGATTGAAGTATATACATTAGAGTATAGCTGCTTATATAGAAATGGTTGTACAACTTACTTTAATTTATTTCTTTTTAAGATATGGAGAGAGACTCAGAGAGTGTCAGAAATGAATTATTGATGGATGATGATGAACAAAGGGATAAGGTAGTTGATGGAGAGGATGACGAGAATGAAAATTTAGAATTAATATGGGAAAAAAAGCGTCAGGAAGTTGTTGTTCATGTAGCTGCTTATATTTCATATTTTACTTCTTTGAGGATCATTTGTGATCAACCTAAAACTTTGACCCCAAAAAACAGTTTGGATGCATACATGAAAAGGGAAAGGAGACGTTTTGAGCTAATGGATGATCTTAAGGTTACTAAAACTTGTCAAGGTTTAATTAGGATGAGTCCACATGCTTTTGAAAGGTTTTGTAAAATTCTTAGAGATGGGAGATATTTATTAGACACAAGACGAGCTTCGATAGAAGAGCAAGTGGCAAAGTTTTTACATATTATTGGTCATAATGCTAGGAACATCACCCTTAACTCCTTTTTCAAACGTTCGGGTGAGACCACTAGTCGGCATTTTCACCGAGTTTTGAATGCCATTATATCAATGGAAGATATGTTTCTCAAACAACCCAAAGGAGGAACAGATACCCCACCTGAAATTCAAAATGAGAGTCGTTTGTTTCCATATTTTAAGGATTGTGTAGGTGTTATTGATGGCACATACATTCGTGTGAAAGTAGCTGGTGCACAAGCTTCTAGGTTTCGATGTAGAAAGGGATTTACTTCTCAAAATGTGTTGGCAGCGTGTACTTTTGATCTTAAGTTCTCTTATGTGTTGACTGGTTGGGAGGGCACTACTTCAGATTCTATAATTGTTAAAAATATAAATTAACAATACCTCATGGCAAGTACTATATGGGGGATGTCGATTATATGTTAAAATCGTGCTTGATTACACCATATCGAGGTGTAAGATATCATTTGAAAGAATACACTTATGATGCTCCCGAAAACTCTCATGAGCTATTTAATCATCGACATGCCTCACTACGCAATACAATTGAGAGAACTTTTGGAGTTTTGAAAAAGCGGTTTACAATAATTGGAAGTACGAATGAGCCTCATTATTCACAAAAGACGGTAACTAAGAAGATTTTGGCATGCTGTATCATTCATAACTTTCTTATGGGAGTCGATCATGACTACAACCAGCGTCTTATTGAAGAAGTAGACCTAGAGCTAGCTGAAAATATTGAAGAGAATGACCTTATTTCAAGTAAAGAATACTCAGTCAAGGCCGCCAAATTTCGGGATGGGATAGCTTCTCAAATGTGGGGGAATTATGTATTATAATGACCTTATGAGCTTCTCATATAAAGTTGCTGATAACATAATTTTATTATTTTTATATTTGTTTTTTACCGTGATTTCTGATTCTAGTGTTTCACTAATTTGAATTCAAAGCATCTTGGCTCCTGCATTTGATTAAGAATATACTTTTTGTTGCTATTTTTATTTCAAGTAAACTTGTTTGATACTTTGAAATTTGAATGTGTCGTACATAGTTATTCTGGAAAATGGGAAAACGGAAAAATATGGAAGCTCCAAACTCATCCTCCTTAAGATGGACCGATCGGATGGATAAAGTTTTTATTGATGCATTAGTGAATGAAGTTGTTCTTGGGAATCGAGTCGATGGGAGTTTCACTTCACATGTATATGATAACATTGTTAAAGAGTGTTCCGAGAAAATGAATCACCCTCTCATCAAAGCTCACCTAAAGAATCGTCTTAAGACGATAAAGAAAAACGTTAATGATGTGTTTGATCTATTTGGAGCTAGTGGTTGGGGATGGAATGAAGTGACAACGATGTTTGATAATGAAGCTGAAGTTTGGGAATCGTTACTTGAGGTACGTTCAGTTTACTGTTAAATTATACATATTAGAAAATTGTTGACTCTTTGCTTGTTTTCACTTTTGCATTTGTTGGCTTAATACTGTTATCCCAATTACTCAATTTGGTTTCACGTTTGAAAAAGGACTTAAGGGTGATACTATGGATTAATATACTGTGCATAAATAAAGGAAAAAAACGAACAGCCTAAACATATTATCTCTTTCAAAACAGAGAGAGAATCTTCAACATGTACAACAGTCGACAATACTAGGGTGTTGCTGCTTATCATAATTAACTAAGTAGTTATTAGGTAGACCTTCGAAGATCAATTCACACATTTAATGATGTAGCCGTAGATCGTAGTCCAGGAGTGTGTCTCAATCTTCAGCACTTACAAGGAAGCTACTATATTCAAACCGCATATTTTATCCCAATGACTAGTACTATTGTGCTGTCCTGGCAGAGGGTCATAATCCTTAATCCCTAGCTCCGTTAATTTCATCATCAGCTTTCTTAGCCTCAATTTGGTTTATGTTTCTCCACATTCCACTGCCATGGCTACTGCTAAAAAGACTTTGTGAAACTGTAACTTAGTTATTATTAGAATATCATTTATGTCAGGTTGAAATAGTATTATCATCATGCATTATATATATATATATATATATATATATATATATATATATATATATATATATATATATATATATATATATATATATATATATATATATGGAAATCAGACCATAGAAGTGTTGGGAAATGTGTCCTCAACAGTAGTGCGATCACGTCAGTAAAATATTAAGTACTGATAAATCTACAATAAGAATACTCATGGGATGATCCTTTTCATATAGTCGACTGATCAACATTAATCGGTAATGATTGGCTTACTAGAGTTTAACATTACTGTCGTAAGACGGTGGTGATCAGTCGATCCCTTTAGGTCACACCTTTAGGACAACTCTCTTAATAAGAAAACGATATGGTCGTATATGATTCGAGTCATATCAATCCTAGTTTATACCGAGTTTGGAATATACTTATAATATGATTATACGTTGTAAAATTTTAGTGAATGATATGTCATTACTAAAATTAATATGTTTATGAAACATTATTTAAGAATGAATTTATAATAGAAATGTTTTAATAATAATGGGATTATTATTTCATGATAATTAAGTTTAAATTAGTTAAACTCATGATGTCCATTTTATATGTGATAAAATGAACATGGTAGTATGGTTTGGACCGTGTGATAGCTCATCACACTTCAATCACATTGTACATTATTATCTTATGTTTGAATTTTTATATGATAAAAATTGTTTATTCAAATATAGATAAATCATGACAAGTGGTGTATTGGTGCCCATGCATAGGGCACCTCAACCTAACCGTCCAAACATACACTCAAATGAGTGTGTTGTGTACTCAACCTATCATTCATTCTTACAACATACACAAGCAAGTTTTAGAGAGATTTTAAGTGAGAAAATACTCTCCTTCTTCTTGTTCTTAGCCGTGTATCACCAAGCTCAAATGAACAATATATATTGTTCATTCGCCTTAATTATTATATGATAATAATAGTAATAACTAGGTTATTTGTGTGAGATTCTAGTAAAATCAAACATAAATATTATTAGAGTGTGTCTTGGTGCCTACTCATTGGAGGTCTTCTATATTGGGGACTAGGAGGATCATCCTTTGATATAAGCTCAAGAACAATCAAAGAAGGAGTCTTTGATTGTGCCCATTTAGCCGAAACTCAAGCAATGTAAGGACTATTTCATTCTTCATATGTTTTGGCTATCATCTAGTTATGCATGCAACAAGATCTATGAGATTATGAATTAAAATTAGTATGACTAAAATCATAATAAGAGGTTTAGAAACCCAACAATTGGTATCAGAGCAAATGGTTATTTGCATGCATAATCGGTATTGTTTTTCCGAGTTATTGGAACTTAAATAAAACTACTTATTTCGACTTATAAGATAAGACACTCGAAATGTTTTGCATGTGTATATATCCGGTCCTAAAATTGTTTTTAGGTTATATTGATAAATTGTGGAATTTAAAGTTGTTCAATTATATCATTTTAGTATTTTGACGATTTAATTGTTAAAATCAGAAAATTAGACTAAAATAGATGGTATAAGTTTCTGGCCGTAATCTTCATGTATAATGTCACATGCATATTTTACAAATAGTATGTAAAATTTCGTACAATATAGATTTGTATTGCATGCATTACGATTTATATGATAAATGGAGTAATATTGACATGTTGGTTAAAATTAATTAATTGTCGAAACTAGTTCGAATATTTTAACCATGAAATTTTGACATTGTGATTATTAAAGTAATTTTCAGAATGTTAAAGTTTTCGAAATTCAGATTTTAATTATTGTAATTTAATTTGAATTTTTCATGATGACTATGAAATTGTTAAGGCCAAAATGAACACATAAATTAATTTTGAATTAATTTGCCTATATTAGTATAGACTAATTTTAATCCTAAAATGTTTTAGGAAAGTTAATTTTGATGTAAATAAGATTTACATTGAAGTTTATGGCATATTTAAAGGTTAAATCGTAAATTCCATAAAACCGGATAAGTTAAGACTAATAAAATGTATTAGGGCGATTTGGCATTAAAATGAACATATTTGATTATGATGCATTATATTATTTTGTAATGTATGTCATTATTTTGTTATATAATTTTGAATTATGTAATTTACTTAGTATGGCCTTAGATTTTAATCGATATTTCCCGTAATGTAAGGGTTTATCGATTCGGTTGTAATTTAATGTGATTTCGTATCACTTTATTTTGTTGTTTTATTTTATAGTGTATAAAATAGATAGAAAATTGTAATTATTTGTTATTTCGGAAGTTCTTGAAGTTGGTGCCATTTCGGAAAGGAGTTCCGACCAAGACGGAGTTTGCCTTGGGATGCGTGCCGCGTGTGAAGTTCAAGGGACCAAAGGAGTTGGTTTCCGAGTTTGTAATTTACATTTATTTCTATCTTAGGAAAGGCCATACTAGGAGTTTTTTTTTTTTTTTATATGTCTTGCATTTATTTTATATGTTGCATGCATTGCCAAATCGCCATCAACTTAACATGCATATCGAGTTTCGAGTCCCACTCCGTGTCAATCAATTTATCCATAATTCACCGTATTAGTTCACTTAAAGGAGATAGATAATAAATTGACAAGATCTCTTACGACATTTTAAAATTGAGACATAGCCATACCAAAAAGTAAAGAACCCGCGAAGGATCTTCTTCATAAGGGAGTAGGCTCGGCTAAACCGGGGTGCAAACCTTATTACGTTGGTGAAGTGGGGTAATGTGATTACGTTCTAGAAATTTGGTCGATCTCAACGAAAGTATTCGAGCCACCGTAGTGGTAATAAGTTCGGGCTAAGATAAGAATTAATGTAATTTTATCGACCGGGAGTTCTAAAAGTAGAATCGATTAAGGAGTTAATCCACTGAGTCATATTAATGAGGGATGTATCGGCTAAACCGTGCCCAAGTTAGTATGTATTTGGGTCTCGGGATCATTTACTTGATTGGGTAAGAGATCATTGAGTAAATGTTTTGCTTGTTTACACAAGTGAATAAATTAAAATGATAAACGTTAATATTTTCCTTTATTTCCGTTTTGTAGTAATTGAGACCGTAATGGATCCATCGAACCCTACTACACCCATTACTATTGACTCTTGTCACAATGTATTTGACGAAATTTGCACCCGAAATAACTTTGATACTACTAGAGAAATTCATTTCGGAACGGGTCCGGATGGCAATGTGAACTTTGTCACTTCTCTCCCATATCCCAAGGGACCTTTACTTGATACGGCTTATATTGATGAGCTAAATCAAGAGTTGGATGCCTTGTATTTGAAAGAAAGGGCTTATGATAAAGCCAGTGGGAGCTCTAGCAAGAAAAGTCTTGCAAAGAAGAGAAGGAAGCAAAAGAAATCACAAAAGGGTCAATGTCACTATTGTCGTGATATGGGCCATTGGAGGAGGAATTGTCCAATTTATTTACGGCATATTCAAGAGGGTCTTGTAATTCCGTTAGGTAATTCTTTATCCGAAATTTATGTTATTGACATTAATTATACTTCTAATTCAACTTGGGTATTGGATACCGGTTGTGGTTCTCACCTCTGTAATCGTGTACAGGGTTTAAAAGGAGCCGAGAAGGTTGACAAGGGAGAAATGGATCTCCGACTTGGAAATGGAGCTCGGGTAGCGGCCACTTCAAAAGGGACATATACTCTTGCCTTGCCAAGCGGGATTGAGCTACATTTAAATAATTGTTATTATGTACCATCGCTTTCTAAAAACATTATTTCCGTAGCAATGTTAGACATTGAAGGTTATTGTTTTTCCATTAAGAACAATTGTTGTATTATCTCTAAGAATGACATGGTTATTGGCCATGCCACTTCTATTAATGGAATTTATGTTTTGGAAACTGCGACCTCATTCCGTGATGTTTATAACATAGAGTCTAAAAGAGCAAAAACAAGTGAACCAAATGAATCATTTTATTGGCATTGTCGACTTGGTCATATAAACGAAAAACGCATTAAAAGATTAGTAAAGACTAACATTATTAAACCATTTGATTATGAATCATATGGTATATGCGAAGCATGCCTCCTAGGCAAAATGACTCGAAATCCTTTTAGTGTTAAAAGAACAAGAGCAAGTGATTTACTAGGACTCATCCATACCGATGTATGTGGTCCATTAACAATCACCGCTAGGGGTAACTATGACTACTTCATCACCTTCACAGATGATTTAAGTAGATATGGGCATGTCTACTTAATGAAATTTAAAAGTGAAGCCTTCATGAAATTCAAGGAATTTCAAAATGAGGTAGAAAACCAACTTGACAAGAAGATTAAAGCACTTCGATCAGATCGAGGTGGTGAATATCTCAGTGGTGAATTTGATTCACACTTAAAAGATAATGGTATATTATTAGAACTCTCACCTCCTGGAACACCACAACTTAATGGTGTGGCTGAAAGGAGGAATCGAACTTTACTAGATATGGTTCGGTCCATGATGAGTCAAACTGATTTACCAGATTCATTTTGGGGATTTGCAATTCTCACCGCCATCAAATCGTTGAACGTTAGTCCAACTAAAGTGACCGAAAAGACTCCATATGAGATGTGGAGAGGAAAGGTTCCTTCATTATCCTATATGAAGATATGGGGTTGTGAGGCTTACGTCAAGGTAAAGACCGATGACAAGTTAGCTCCAAGATCCGAAAAATGCACTTTTATTGGTTATCCAACCACCTCACGTGGATATTACTTCTATAAACCTCGAGATAACAAAGTGTTTGTATCAATAGAGGCTATCTTTCTAGAAAAGGAATTTGTTTCTAGAAGACAGAGTAGGAGAAATTTTGAACTTCGTGAGATCAATGAAGTCCAAGAGCCACAAACTGAAGTAGAGATGAACGAAAACGTTCCTTCTTCGTCTGCTTCGGTACCTATTCAACCTAGGAGGTCGAGTAGAATCCCACATCAACCTGAAAGGTATGTTGGATTAATTGAGGGAGATGGTAGTCTTGATGTTTTACTTTTAGAAAGTGACGAACCTACCACTTACAAAGCTGCAATCTCTAGTCCCGACTCCACAAAATGGCAAGAGGCCATGAAATCTGAAATGGATTCTATGTATCAAAATCAAGTATGGGACTTGGTTGACTTGCCTGAAGGCGTAAGACCTCTTCAGTGCAAGTGGATCTTCAAGGTGAAGAATGGCATAGAAGGACATGATGATGTCTACAAAGCTAGGCTAGTAGCTAAAGGGTTTACCCAAGTACAAGGTCTTCATTATGATGAGACCTTTGCTCCAGTTGCTATGCTTAGATCCATTAGGATTATGTTAGCGATCGCCGCATTTCATGATTATGAAATATGGCAAATGGATGTCAAAACCGCCTTCTTGAATGGGTATTTAAAGGAGGATGTGTATATGATGCAACCTGAAGGTTTTGAGGATCTTAAAATTCCTAACAAGATGTGCAAACTTAAGAAATCCATCTATGGTCTTAAACAAGCATCCAGGAGTTGGAATCATCGTTTTAATGAGGTAATAAAAGAAAATGGTTTCGCTCGAAGTGTCGAGGAACCATGTTTATATACCAAATTCAGTGGGAGCAAAGTCGTGTTCCTAATACTGTATGTAGATGACATACTACTTATTGGAAATGATATTCCAATGTTATCCTCTGTGAAAGGATGGTTGGGAAGTCATTTCCAAATGAAGGATTTAGGAAATGCACAACGCATACTAGGTATCCGGATCTATAGAGATAGACCTAAAAGGATGTTGGCACTAAGTCAAGAATCTTATATCGATAAGATACTTCGACGGTTCAGCATGAAGAACTCCAAGAGAGGATTTCTTCCTATGGGAAGTGGGATATTTTTGAGTAAATCTCAATGTCCCACTGAACCCGAGGATGTTGAACGCATGAAAGAGATTCCTTATGCTTCCGCAGTTGGATCCATCATGTACGCCATGGTATGCACTCGTCCAGATGTCTCACATGCTTTAAGCATAACTAGTAGATATCAAGCGAATCCAGGTGAAGGTCACTGGATTGCTGTTAAGAATATCCTTAAATACTTGAGAAGGACTAAGGATTCCCTTTTGGTGTTTGGTGGGGAGGATGAGCTAAGCGTAAAGGGTTACACAGATGCTAGCTTCCAAACGGATAGAGACGATATGAAATCCCAGGCTGGATACGTCTTTATCCTTAATGGTGGTGCCGTTAGTTGGAAGAGCTATAAGGAGCCAGTAGTTGCGGATTCTACAACGGAAGTTGAGTACATAGCAGCATGTGAAGCTGCAAAAGAAGCAGTATGGATTAGGCAGTTTCTTGAGGGACTAAGAGTAGTTCCTAAGGCCGAAGATCCTATCACCATCTATTGTGATAATAGTAGTGCTGTTTTTCAAGCTAAGGAGCCAAAGTCTAGCAGTAGATCGAAGCATGTACAAAGAAAATATCATGTGATTAGAGATTTTCTAGATAGAAAGGAAATTGTGATATGTAAGGTAGGGACAGAAGAAAATGTTGCTGATCCTTTAACCAAAGCACTATCACAAGCTAAGCATGATGCTCATATTTTATCTATGGGTTTAAGGCGTATGCCGAACATGTACTAGGTTATGTGATATGAAATACAAGCTTTATTGTTCATATATGATAACCGCGTTTATTATTTAAAGTTTTATGTTTTACATTAAAACTACTTATTTATATACTTTGTCAAATCTGGATGGGTTGTAGAGACAATTTGAACCCCATTAAGTGGACCAGATAGACTTAGTATAGCCCCTAGTTGCTTGTATGAGGTGACGTCTCGAAGCAACTAGAATGTGAAGTGATTGATGGCAAGTTCAAATGCCATAGAGTCATAGTGTATGACTAGTCGATAACATAGGCAGACTGCATGAGGCACTTTGTCGGGCATATTGTGACCGCTTATAGAGTTCTGGAAATTTTATAATTAGCCTGGTCGTGGCGAGAGCTACTATATGTATTCTTGCTAGTCAATTCTTTGACTTGAGACTGTTCGCCTAAGGTGACGTAGTTTTCAGAGTGACTTTGATTTTAGCTCTACGATCAACCGTTAAAGGGGGTCAAATGGGCTTCTTTTGGGTCATGATGGACTATGCCAGTCGAAGGGAACAGTAGGATAGGAATTGTCCAACCCCTTGTCAGGGTTGTCTTAAATCTCAAGGCCACTCGAGGAGAAGTTTAACTGGAAATGCGTGGCCACGCTCGGAAGGTATCTATGGTAGATAATTCCGGTCAAAGCAGTTAAATCTCCAGATCGAGGAAAACTACTCAAGATATGATCAAATGCAAGTACGACCTGCAAGACACCTTGCATTGAGTGGGAGATGACATAATAGGACAAGAGAATTGGTGACGCACACTTGTCGAGGACAAGTGGGAGATTGTTGGAAAATGTGTCCTCAACAGTAGTGCGATCACGTCAGTAAAATATTAAGTACTGATAAATCTACAATAAGAATACTCATGGGATGATCCTTTTCATATAGTCGACTGATCAACATTAACCGGTAATGATTGGCTTACTAGAGTTTAACATTACTGTCGTAAGACGGTGGTGATCAGTCGATCCCTTTAGGTCACACCTTTAGGACAACTCTCTTAATAAGAAAACGATATGGTCGTATATGATTCGAGTCATATCAATCCTAGTTTATACCGAGTTTGGAATATACTTATAATATGATTATAAGTTGTAAAATTTTAGTGAATGATATGTCATTACTAAAATTAATATGTTTATGAAACATTATTTAAGAATGAATTTATAATAGAAATGTTTTAATAATAATGGGATTATTATTTCATGATAATTAAGTTTAAATTAGTTAAACTCATGATGTCCATTTTATATGTGATAAAATGAACATGGTAGTATGGTTTGGACCGTGTGATAGCTCATCACACTTCAATCACATTGTACATTATTATCTTATGTTTGAATTTTTATATGATAAAAATTGTTTATTCAAATATAGATAAATCATGACAAGTGGTGTATTGGTGCCCATGCATAGGGCACCTCAACCTAACCGTCCAAACATACACTCAAATGAGTGTGTTGTGTACTCAACCTATCATTCATTCTTACAACATACACAAGCAAGTTTTAGAGAGATTTTTAAGTGAGAAAATACTCTCCTTTTTCTTGTTCTTAGCCGTGTATCACCAAGCTCAAAAGAACAATATATATTGTTCATTCGCCTTAATTATTATATGATAATAATAGTAATAACTAGGTTATTTGTGTGAGATTCTAGTAAAATCAAACATAAATATTATTAGAGTGTGTCTTGGTGCCTACTCATTGGAGGTCTTCTATATTGGGGACTAGGAGGATCATCCTTTGATATAAGCTCAAGAACAATCAAAGAAGGAGTCTTTGATTGTGCCCATTTAGCCGAAACTCAAGCAATGTAAGGACTATTTCATTCTTCATATGTTTTGGCTATCATCTAGTTATGCATGCAACAAGATCTATGAGATTATGAATTAAAATTAGTATGACTAAAATCATAATAAGAGGTTTAGAAACCCAACATTTTCGTCCCAATAAGATTTGGGAGCCACATAGCCTGTGTGTGCATTAACTTCAAAGATAGTACCGTCGACTTAAAATCAGGATGAAAAAAATTGTATTTTCTTCTTCATAAAATCAGGATGAAAAAATTGTACGAATGCCTAAGTATTTCTTTACTTAAGGTATAAAAATTGACTCTTCTTAAAAATAATATTGAATTTTTTTATAATGATATCTATGTTTTGTGTAAATATTTTCATTAATTTTGTAAATTAATAAATCCTATTTATATAATGATATTATGCTTAAGTAATATTTTTCACCAGTCTAATGGCAAAATGACATACAATTTAAATTTTTTGGGGAAAATGACTTGTACAGTAATAGAATGAAGTGCAATATAACACTACAAGAATAAACAAAACAGGCAACGGACTAATGACGACTGAAGGCTGTAGTCGCCAAAATGGCGACTGAAGCTGAAAAATGGCGACTGAAACCAGTCACCAATTTGGCGACTGTCACTTTTCCCAAACTTTTCACCACCGACAAAAAAGAGCGACTATAGGAATGGATTGGCGACTGTTGTCAGTCGCCAAAATTGGCGCCAAAAAATGGCGACTGAAAAGACAGTCGCCAAATAGGAAACATACAGTCGCCATTTTGGCGACTGAATAGGTGCAGTCGCCAAATGTAATCTTCAGTCGCCAATTTTTTTCACAAATAAACAGCAACAGACCCTCCCTCCTCATTACGCGAGGTACGTTTAAAAAAAAAACAACGAAAACAATTCCTTCTCTCCTTCCGTGACGACCCACCACCTCCGGCGACCCCATCACCCACCACCACCACCTCCGGCGACCCCATCTGCCACCACCACCGGCCACCACAGCAGCCTCCACCACCACCTACGAAAACTTTTGTTTAATTGAAGGTTTGTGTTTTTCTTAGTTTAATTTCGATTTTTAGTTTGATTTTTGTTTTGTTTTGTAGATTTAGTGATGTAGTAGCCAATTAAGATCATCTTAGCTTATTAGGTTGTAGTTAATTAAGTTATAGAGCCAATTAGGATGATAATTGGTAAAATTGGGGTTAGGGTTCATATGAAATTGAGGGTTAGGGTTGATATGATTAATGTTGGTTGCCTTATTAATGATTTTATGTTTGTAATTTTAGGGTTTATAAAAATTGAAAATTGAGGATTTTTGATTAATGTTGTACTATGTTGATTAATGTTGTTAATTAATTGGGGTTTTTTGATTAATGTTGTAAATTAATTGGGGTTTTTTTTATTAATGTTGTAAATTAATTGGGGAATTTTTATTAATGTTGTAAATTAATTGGGGAATTTTTATGCTTGTAATTGTTTTATTTATGTTGTTATGCTTGTAATTGTTATGATTTATAAAAAATGGGGATTTTTGATATATAAGTTGTTATTATCTTACGATTGAGCAAGGTTGTTGAAAGTTTTTTTGTTTATGGATTTATGTTTAGATTAAAATGAAGAGATTGGAACTTTCATGGATGTATGATGGAAGGGTTGGTATTAAGAAAAAACGTCCTAATGCTAGGTTTATAGAGGGTGTTGCTGAGTTTATTGAATTTGCTAAGCAACAAGATTAATATAACTCGGTAGAAAATCAACTTAGGTGTCCTAGTAACAAAAGTAAAAACATGAAATACGCAATTGTCCTTGAGGTACAAGAACATCTCTATACAAACGGGTTTTGTCCAAATTATTATAATTGGATTTCTCATGGAGAAGTATATTCTCCAATTCACGAACAACCTCACATCCAACAACTTGATGAGAACCCATATAGAGATATGATTGTTGATGCCTTGGAGTACAATGTTCTCAATGATGACGACCGTCGAGCTATGAATGAAGAACAACCTCCAAATCCCCAAGCAAAGGCATTTTTTGACATGTTAAAAGCTGCGGAACAACCTTTATACGAAGGGAGCAGAATGTCATTATTACAAGCGGCCTCTAGGATAGTAACCTTGAAGTGTGAGAATAATATGTCATTTAATGTCGTTGATGGTATTGCTTCTCTGCTTGAGGATGCTATCCCCAAAGATAATGTCATGACTCGAAGTTTCTACAATACAAAAAAAGTAGGTAAAGGACTTCAGTTACCGCATCAAAAGATTGATGCATGTCCCGAAGGATGTATGCTCTTTTGGAAAGATGATGCGTTGCTTGACAAGTACAAAAAATGTGGAAGGGATAGATTTCAGACAAGTGATGGAGAAGTTGTTTTGAAACCTAAAAAAGGCAACAAGAGTAATAGAAGGGGTCAAAAGTGTAAGAAACCAATAGCAGAGAACCAATTAATTTACCTTCCTCTTTCCCCAAGACTTCAAAGAGTTTATTCTACCAAAAAAATTTCCGAACACATGACATGGCACAAAGAAAATCCGCGTACTCCGGGTAAGATGTGTCATCCAAGTGACGGGGAAGAAAATCCGCGTAATCCGCGTATCATGGCACAGTCGCCTGTTTTATGTATTCTTGTAGTGTAAAATGATAACATAAAATACAACATTTGAATCTTATGAGCATCTTTGATATCATCTTTGTTGTATTAACCTTTTGTTTCCCATAAATGTATAATGTCGTTGTAGATTTTCGCCCCTAATTTTTTCAAATGTATAATCTTAAGAGCATCTTTGATATCATCTTTGTTGTATAAAATACATCATTTGAATCTTAAGAGCATCTTTGATATCATCTTTGTTGTATTAACTTTTTGTTTCGCATAAATGTATAAATTCACCCATTGGTATGTGTTTTCGACAGTATAAAAACTCTTCACTACTTCGTTGTTATCGTGACCATAATACCTCATCCCCTCGCAAAACATAAAAGCAAAATTATAAGACTAATGGCTTCCAACCCATTTTTTGTCAACGATGAAGCGTGGCTTTCAGAGCGAATTGCAGTAGCTGAGATGGAACACACAAGCCCTGCAGCGGAACACTCGTTGATGAAAGCATCCATTGAACATCAATGCAGTTATTGGATCAAGCGGCGTGACGCAGTCCGGTTAGTGAACCAATCTGCATCATCATCAACAAGTTCGTACCCTCGACGGCCTGAAACTCGCCGTTTGGCTGAAGCGAGAAACATGCTAAGTCACCAACTCCCAGTCTTATCCCAACAGGCAATGCAAGTGTATTGCCACATTACGGACGTTATAAGAATGTACGATGAGAAGAACCTAGATGTCAGTGGTGTAACACCCCTAATTTCCATAATATATTTATTTAATTCTTTTTCCCATATTTCATATTTTATTTCGGGAAAAATATTCTTGTTTTTTTGGCTCGTTAGGCTCGAAATTCGGTGAAGGCCCACTTGACTCTCAAGTCTCACGTGAGAATAGAGTGTTGGGTGGAGTTTTGAGCCTAAATTTGGATTAAACCCGTGAGCTTCTCTATATATATAAGAGGGGAAACCAAACCCTTGTTTTCTTTTCCACATCAATTCTCTCCTTCTTTTTCTCTCCTCTTGTGCCGCGTGTCACGCCCCTTCGCCTAGGGTTTCGTGCCGCCACTTCTTCTTCCTTTTTCCTTCGTGCTTTCCAAGCCTAGATCGATCCTACTCTTTGGATCTATCTTTCCTCGTCGTAAGTCTCATGTTTTAAGCGTTTTATTTTTAATAGTTCTATATAATTATTATACTTATTAGATCCGTTCTCTCTTTTGGCACGTGTGATAATTACTAAAGGCGTGGAGATTTCGCCTGGAGAAGACGTCTACGTTGTTGACGACGAGCTCTAGATTTAATTGCCAAAAAGGTAACTAGGTGTTTCTCTTTTAATTGTGTTTATGCCAATTGATGTGATTAATATGATTTAATGATTGTTTGTATGATTAGTACATGTTTGATTATTTATTGTCATGAATTAATTGGGCTTCATATATTTATGTATGTTTTATTATCGTAATTATGGATTAATGTATTGATAGGTCGTTATGGGTGTCGGGTGCGCAACTAGGGTTCGCGAGGAAAACCCTAGATGGCGGCATGGCGAACGGCCAAGAGTGTTGCTCAAGGTTATAGTTGAAGTATGTGTAACCTTGGAAATATGATTCAAGGTTATAGCTGAAACTAGTACAACCTTGAGTACGACTTAAAGTTATAGCTGAAGTTAATATAACTTTGAACTACGAGTTAAAGTTATAGCTCAGACTAACGTAAACCTGAGGTATGACTCAAGGTTATGGTTGGTGCTAGTATAACTTTAGATTCGTGTCAAGGTTTGGCTAAGGTTACTATAACCTCAAGCCATTTGTGGAAGTTATAGTCGAGGTTAGTATAACCTCGCATCCATTACTTATGTTATAGTTAAAGTTACTATAACTTTGGTTGTTTATACTTGTTTCACATGTTGAGTTGTGTTCAGTATTCGTAAAATATTGTGTTTGTATATGTCGTTGGATACTTCTATACATTTGAGTTGGACAGTCAGTTAAACTGTTCTATTGTGTGTAGTCAGTTAAACTGTGCATTGTTGTTGGCTAGTTTAAATAGATGACGATAATATCAGTTAAATACTATCGGAATGAACTAATGCCACCCATTGATGTGGGATTTATTTTTGGTCTATGTTCAGGGTGGCCAGATTCGTCAGTTAAACGTTCTGGGTCCCGAGTGTCGGTCGATGTACAGTTAATGCATCGAGAGGTCTGGCCAGGTCTTAGGCACATAGGCAGTGGTGATACGCTATACATAGTACCGTGGAGGCAGTGGTGATACGCTCCACACCGATGGAGGCAGTGGTGATACGCTCCGTCAGTCAGAGGCAGTGGTGATACGCTCTGACAAGTTAGAGGCAGTGGTGATACGCTCTAACGAGCGTTCGCTCTATTCGCTATGCTTTGATGATAGCTTTGTGCCTTCTGTTACAATGGATTGTGTGTCACCATATTCGCTACGCTTTATTGCTAGCATTGTGCCTTATGTTACTATGAGTCGTGAGTTACTTGAGTTGTAAGTGTTCATGGTTTAGTGGTCGCATATGGTCTAAGTTCGTTTTGGTTCATTGGTCTGGTGTTGAGAATATCACGGTATGGTAAGTTTTCTCCCATGTCATGTCATGTTTATATCCTCACATGATTGCAGTATTATGTCTTCAAATGATGGTAAGTTTGATTAGACTTTCATGAGTGTAGATGATCTCGCATGTTTACTGGTTTTGCATTTCAATTGTTATTGATTGTTGGTTACATTTAATTGTTGTAAACATTAGGGCAGAGTACGGATCGGGTATCCGATCCAAAACCCTACTTCGGATCGGATATCCGATCCGAAAATCTAAAATTTTAGTATCCATGATCTGATCCGAAATGTTCGGATATCCGAAGTTTAGTATCCAAAACTATCCGAAAATTTCGGATCAGTTATCCAAATATCCGAGATCCGATCAATGCAAATATATATTGTCAAAACTGTACTAAAAAAGAAAAGTAGCGTAATAAAAATGAAAATGTGTGTTTGTGAATGTGGAATTGTTGATTATTGGTTTTGTAAATGAAAATAAATTAAAATTTACGGTTTTGTAGACGAGGGTTATTTACGGTTTTGTGAATGACGGTTATTGAGTGAGATGAAATTAGCTAGTGTTATTTAATATTTATGGATCAAATATTGGATACGGATCGGATATTACACGGATATCGGATATCCGATCCGATATTTGATATCCAATCCGATAACTTTCGGATATCGGATATCCAAATTTTTAAGCCAGATATCCATATCTGATCCGATATCCAAATATTTCGGATACGGGTATCCAAACCAAACCACTTTTCGGATCAGATATCCATTAATTCGGATCAGATACGGATCGGATGTCGAATCAATTCGGATCATCGGATTTTTTGCTCAGCCCTAGTAAACATGACTGGGAGAGCATCTAGTTACTCCCGACTGATTGTCGACCCCCTTCTCAGGTTGTTCAGGTGGTCGCTGTTTGGTTGATGCTTGCTTGGGGAATGTGCGAAGCGAGCTTAATAAATTGTTTAGGACCTTTGTTTTAAGTTTTTAAGAGCCTTTGAATAATGTATTAGTTTGGTTTTCGATTTGAGTATCGATCCGGATTTGGGTAAGGTGTTTCCGCCACCTTAACCCAGTTATAATTGAGTTACACTCTGATATTCCTTTATATTATGTTTTTTTTCTTTGTTTTATAATCCAGGTTGTTACAAGTGGTGCTCCAGAGTTGCGTGTTAGTGGGAGTTTCAAATGGGTTTTTTTACGGTTTTCCGGGGTTGTCCCCGTGTATTTTAGTAACATATGATATTGAATATCGTTGTTTTACGCCTGTATCCGTTTTACTTAATATAAACCATGAAACGAAATATTTAACATAAATCATTAAACGGAATACTAATATGCACTATTTTAATACAAATCACTAAATGTTAGTGTAACTCTATCGAATAAACAAGTCACTAAACGTTAGTGTAATTCTACCGAATCAACAATGTAACTCTGATGAACCGTATGTGTAACTCTATATCATATCATTTGAGTTCCTTCTGACATGTAATTTGCGTAACTCCTCTATGACACCCGTGTAACTCTGTCATGTAATTTCCGTAACTCCTGGATGACACCCGTGTAACTCTGCAACATAAAGTGTGTAACTTTTCAACATAAAATGTGTAATTCCATTATAACAAATATGTACCTCCTTTAACATAACATGTGCAACAGTTAGTATTTTTTGGATGAGTAGCTTCAAACTATGAACACGTAACTCTTTAAAACAACACGTGTAACTCCTTTTCATCCAGTGTGGAACTCCATTTTAATGGTTAGTGGAACTCCACAATATATTGTGGAATTCAGTAACTGGAACTCCATAACAAAATATATGTAACTTTGTAACATTAGAGATGTAACTCTGCAACATAAAATGTGTAATTCCGTTATAACTATGTGTAACTTCGTTTTATGGGCTTGTGGAACTCCTTTAACATAACATGTGCAACAGTTGGTATTTTTTGGATGAGTAGCTTCAAATTCTGAACACGTAACTCTTTAAAATTACATTTGTAACTCTTTTTTATCCAGTGTGGAACTCCCTTTTAATGGGTTGTGGAACTCCACAATATATTGTGGAACTCAGTAACTGGAACTCCATAACAAAATTTATGTAACTCTGTAACATCAATGATGTAACTTCGTACTGTGTATATGTGTAACTGCATATCATGTAAAATGCAACTTCAATATAACATTTTGAAAGAGACTTATACAACCAAATATCCCACACATTTGATAACATAAGTACAATTAACACATCATCTAGTCTGTTTCGCTCCCTTCCTCTTCTTCTTCCTGCGATTCTTCATCATCTGAGGATGTATCGGCAGTTGGCGGATGGCGCTCTGCATACGGATTTGGGCAGTTTCGCTTGTCATGGTGCGTCATTTGCTTGCAATTATTGCACATGCGCTTAGGTTTTGAGCTCTTTTCAACAGCTTTCGACCTCGAGGACGTAATTCTTTTCCCGCTCCCCTTGTTTTTGGCTTGATTTGGTGGAAATATCGTGGTCACCTTCCTGGTCGTGCAGCCAAGTAACTGCTCAATTTCTTGCTGTTTCGTCAATTCTATCCCTTACGGTGATATCTTTACCCTAAAATCGTGAATTAAATTGGTCAAGCTCTCGATATCAGCTATATCTCGTCCTTGCAATATTCCAATTGTCTCATGGACCTCAGACCATAACCTTGTCATCTCGATTTCTCTAGCATCAATTACGTCCATTGAACTACATTCCGCACGGACTGTGTCCTTTGTCCATCTTTGAGACACATACTCCAACGGTATTGACTTGACGTCGTTGCTTGAGTAAATCCAAATGATGTGCCTATATATGATTCCAGTGCTTTCGAACATTTTGCAAGTGCAAGCAGAATTGAGCGTAGCTGTACAACCAGTAGTAAAAAAACAAGTCAGAGGGAGTAATAACATCATATGGTTTTCAGAGGGAGTCACATATGTCCTGCACAGGAGTTACACACTTCCTGTTCCAGAGTTTCACTGATCCAACTGCGGAGTTACATCAGGCCTGTTTCAGAGTTACATAACTTTAACAGATAGAGTTACACATTTAAAAAAAAAATGGATTTACACCATAAAATACATGCTTTAAAGTGAACTTCAATTTTTTTTCCTCTTCTGCTATCCCTGACCAATGTTATTTCTCCACCATCCCTCTCGATAAACCCCCTTGCACTAAGACCATTCATTGATTGTTTTACCTCTTCGTGGAACACTTCAAACATTGCATGCGTGTAAAGCCGCTCCCCGTGTTGTTCCAGTGGAGAAGAAGTAACCAATTTTGCGGACGTATGTCTGTTGTGATTATCACATTTTTTCTGACTATATCTCTGATGGTCAATAGCACTTGTGAACGCAACCAGAATTCGACCAATGTTCCGTACAAATTTTCGAACTTTTTAAAGAAGCTATTCTCACTTTCTGACCTTTGCGTCGTCCTCATAACACCCCCCATGACGAGATCTTTACAATGGGCCATCACCCACTGCCTCCTTAAAAGGTAAACTTGTTTGAACCAATCCACATCATTTGGATTGTGCTCCGCCATAATGTCACACCATCTACCATCAAAATCTTCTTGTTTTATATCTCTATCCCATACTATGGCATTCAGTTTAGTTATAAGGTCAGGATAGTCCTTCGTCGTATTCCCGTACTTAATCGGAACTTTGTTCATGATATGCCACATACAAAACCGGTGTTGAGCCTTCTTAAAAACCCTATCTACGGATAATATAGTTCCCGGGTCTTGGTCGGTTATAATATACTTTGGTTCTTTGTAATCCATCGCGACCAAAAACCTTTCGAACACCCAATCAAAATAATGATGGTGCTCCCTAAACACTAACGCACAACAAAAAGTCACAGAGCGTTTGTGATTATCAACGCCAGTGAACGGGGTAAAGACCATCCTATACTTGTTTGTCCTGTATGTCGGATCGAAAGCTACAGCATCCCCAAACACAAAGTAGTTTCTCCTCGAAATCCCATCTGCCCATATAACTTTGTCTAAGCTACCGTTGGCAGCGACTGCGTAGTCGAAGAAAAAATCTTCATGTGTTGCTGCTACCTTCTTTAAACGGTCTATGAACAACTGACCATCCCTCTCATTTATGAAGCACTTAATATCGCGATGGAAATTTTTGAAGTCGTTTAGAGTCGCACCTATGTTAGCGAACCCACTAAGAAGCTCCTTGCACATGTTGAACGTCCGTGTAGCTCCTATCTCCAGCTGCATATCAGTATGTAACGTTAATTAAAATATTTATCTAATGTTCTAAAGTGTATTGAAAGGAAAGAGTTACGAACCCTTGAATTTGAAACTAACATCTCCTTATGATACTTGTCCAATTTCCTCGACAATTTCTGAAACTCTCTATCTTTAATGTCAATAAGCGCATGATTGTGTCCTACATGAAACGTGTCAACTACCAAAACCCCTTTTAGTATTTTCAATCTAAGCCTCGCTTTGCAGCCAATCCTGCTTATTCTTGTATTTCTATACTGTTTGTCTTCATTATTTTCCCCCTCATGTACGTCCCCCTTCATTCTCTTGGTTGTCTTTTTGTAGTATGTAGCTCCCTGTCTTCTACATACCAACAGTTCTAATTTGATTGAACCATCACGCCGTCTCTTTGTCGTTTACTTACGAACATCAAAACCAAATGCAAGCGCCTACACATTGTAGAATTTAGTTGCTTCCTCGATGACATTGAACTGCTGCTCGATGAAGGGTGTAAACTCTTTCGCAACTATTCTATAACACTCATCAGCTGCAACAATTCCTAATACTACGCTAAATTCATCTCCTTCTACCTATGGTCGGTCGTCAGAACATCCAACATCTGGCAACAGTTATACGCGATATGTTATAGAGTTATGGGGGGTGGAGTTCCAAATACCATAAAATGGGGTTACAGTTGGAGTAAATTTCCTCCACAGTGTGTGATTATTTGAGTAAATCTTTTACATGATCATGCAGGGATACTTAGTATATTAATCAGTTGATTAACGTTTATCGGTAACGATTGACTCACTAGAAGTTTGACGTTACTGTCATATGATGACGTTAATCAGCTGATCCCTAAAGGTCACACCTATAGGATAGTACTGAGAAATGTGATTATAAATTAATATAATTACATAAATGCTAAACTTAGCTAAATGTAGTTAAGTAGATGATAAACATTTAATATGATTAAATAATAACTAGGAGAAATGAATTAAATGCTAATTCTAATAAATATATATAAAAGTTATATTTATTAATTATATTTAAATATATGATAGAATAATATAATTGGGATTAATTAATTATAAGATAATTAATTAATATTCTCCGGGAATTAAATTTGTACACCGAAAAGTATTAAAATATATATGATATTTTAAGGAAGTTCGAAATAAGGAAACTGACTCAAAATATTATATTATAATGAGGTTTCCTAATTGAAGTACAATATCAACACAAACCAAAACCCAATATATAGAGAGTTTCGGCCGTGAGGTTGTAGACACAAGAAGAAAACGATTTTTCTCTCTTATTCTCTTTCATTAGTTTATCATCATAATCCCAAAATAAATTCTCTAAAATAATTAATAGTAATTTAGGAGGAGCTTTGAGGGAATCTTTCCAAGTCGTCTTGGGTGCAATCTAAGGAGAACTTCTACCTTGAAGTTTGGGTTTATACTAAGTTGTTCTTAGGCCGAACTCATATAGGACCAAAGATTATTTTTATGATCCTTGTCCTATTATTCCAGTTCTATTGTTTTAATATCAATTTGTTTTTGATATAATCCTTGGCAGTATTAATTAAGTTAATACTTTTATGAGTAATTTAACAAATTATTTCCTACAAGTGGTATCAGAGCCATTGTTCAAAATCGTTTTGATAATTAATTGAGAATTAAAATCCCGCGGCACACATATGTTTCATGGTTCAATTTTTTTTATCGGCTGAATTTTTTTCGTGATATGTCACAGCTGTTTCAGGTTTTTTTTGGTTTCGTTTTTTTTATTTTGTTATTTTAAGTGTTAAAATAATTATCATATGATGATGCTCATAACAATGATATAGATCAATGATTATTAAAAGTTCAATCAAGATATTGTTAGAATTAGATTAATTTGTTTTAAATTGTGAAGACGAATAAATATTGTTCATATGAATTAAAAGTTAATCTTAATAACAATATTTGGAAATTTTTAAGATCTAATATGATTAGAACTATAACACATAAATTATGAGATGATTTTTTGCTACTATGAGTAATTTTAAGAAAGTTCACGAATTAGTAAAGTTTCCAAACAAAGAGTGTTTGTTGCGGCTAGTGTGAAGTTTTTAGAGAAAGAGTTTCTCTCGAACAAACAGAGTAGTAGAACTTTTGATCTGTCAGAGGTTCAAGAACCAGAAACCAACAGTGTGATGAAAGAAAGTGTTCTTTCCACATCTGCTATGGTATCCATTCCAGAGGAACCTAGGAGGACGGTTCGAGTTTCTCACCCCCAGACCAATACATTGGTATGGTTGAGGAAGGTGGTGCAGAAAACCTATCACTCTTTGAGAGTAACGAACCAACTACCTACAAAGGAGCCATGACATGTTCCGACTCTAAGCTATGGCTCGAAGCCATGTAGTCCGAAATAGATTCCATGCAAGAGAATCAAGTATGGGATTTGGTTGATTTGCCTGAAAAGGTAAAACCCCTACAATACAAATGGCTTTATAAGATAAAGCATACACTAGATGGACAACCAGATGTTTATAAAGCACGATTGGTGGCAAAAGGTTTCACTCAAGTACACGGGTTGCACTATGATGAGATATTTGCTCCAGTCGTAATGCTTAGATCTATTCGGATTATCTTAACGATAGCCGCATTTCATGATTATGAGATCTGGCAAATGGATGTGAAAACCGCCTTCCTAAACGGGTTTTTGGATGAAGAACTGTATATGATACATCTTGAGGGTTTCATCAATCCTAAACATCCTAAGAAAGTGTGAAAGCTCAAGCGTTCCATCTATGGACTTAAGCAAGCATCACAGAGTTGGAATCATCGTTCTGATGACGTGATAAAACAGAACGGATTCATTCGAAGTGTCGAAGAACCATGTCTGTATATCAAGTCAAGGGGGAGTAAAATCGTATTCCTAGTATTGTATGTAGATGATATACTACTAATTGGAAATGACATTCCCATGCTTTCGTCGGTTAAGACATGGTTAAAGAACCATTTTAAAATGAAAGATCTAGGCATCCGCATCTATAGAGATAGATCGAAAAGGATGTTAGCATTAAGTCAAGAAGATTATATAGATAAGATTCTTGATAGATTCAGTATGAAAAACTCCAAGAGAGGTTACCTTCCTGTTGTTCATGGGGTGCATCTGAGTAAGACACAATCACCTACAACACCGGAAGAAACTGAACGCATGAGTCGGATACCTTATGCTTCTGCAGTAGGGTCGATCATGTATGCCATGATGTGCACACGTCCTGACGTGGCATATGCATTGAGTATGGTCAGCCGTTACCAAAATAATCCAGGTGAAAGTCATTGGATAGCGTCAAGAACATCCTTAAGTACTTACGAAGGACTAAGGATTGGGCACTGTTATATGGTGGAGACATGGAGCTAAGTGCTAAGGGTTACACAGATGCTAGTTTCCAAACCGATCGTGATGATTCTAAATCTCAGTCGGGTTTTGTCTTTACTCTTAATGGTGGAGCAGTCAGTTGGAAAAATTCCAAACAGAGCGTGACAGCAGATTCTACAACAGAGTCTGGGTACTTGGCAACTTCCGAAGCTGCAAATGAAGCTATTTGGATGCGTTATTTCTTACAAGGACTAAAAGTAGTACCCAGTGTAAAAGATTCAATCACCCTTTATTGTGATAACAGTGGTGCAATCTTCCAGGCTAAAGGGCCTAAGTCTAGCAACAAATCTAGACATGTACTCAGAAAAGCTTATCTGATAAGAGATTACATGGAGCAAAAGGAGATAGCATTGTGCAAGATTGGAACGGATAACAACATTGCTGATCCGCTGACTAAGGCACTACCGCATAATAAACATGAAGGGCACATCTCATCCATGGGGATAAAGCGTGTTCCAGAATTGTAATAAACATTATTTGATTGATGTTTGATCATTTCAAATTATTAATTAATAAAATCATTGAATTTCTTTATATTGTACTACATGTGGATTGTACGACAATTTTGAACACCACACAGTGAACTGTTTTACTTTATATGTCTGTTTTTGTCCGTAAACACCAATATGAGCCGATAACTCAGGTGATTATTTTGTTAGTTGAAGGATGGAAGGTTCAATATCCCATAAGTCAAGCGTCTGACTGATCAATAACAAATATGGGTATATGATATCGCATAGAACATAGTGACCACAACATAGAGTCCTAAATGTTAAGATACATTAGGTGCCTGGTCGTGGATGGGACGTCAATCGTGATTCCTAAAGTCAGTTCTTTTGACCATTGTTTATTTCATGCAATATAGACAGTTTTTGGGTGGCTTTGGTTTCTGTCCTAGGTCGCACCGTAAAAGGAGACCAATTGGACTTTTACTGGGTCATTTCATGCTATGCTTTCATCGGCAGGTCATAAGTCAAGGAAAATATCCAGCCTTTATCAGGTTTTATATATATATCTCAGGGCCACTCGAGGAGTAGTAACTTAAACGCATGGCCATGCTCGAATATGATTCGTATCATTTATGTTGCTCTCTAGTCGAGGAAAGCACTCCTGATATGATTACTTGGGAATACGACCTTGTAAGATAAGACTTTGCAATTTGTCTTCCATTGAGTGAGAGAATAATGCATGGATATGAGAATCGTAATCGCACACACACTTGTAGGACAAGTGGGAGATTGTTGGAGTAAATGTCCTCCACAGTGTGTGATTATTTGAGTAAATCTTTTACAGGATCACGCAGGGATACTTAGTATATTAATCAGTTGATTAACGTTTATCGGTAACGATTGACTCACTAGAAGTTTGACGTTACTGTCATATGATGACGTTAATCAGCTGATCCCTAAAGGTCACACCTATAGGATAATACTGAGAAATGTGATTATATATTAATATAATTACATAAATGCTAAACTTAGCTAAATGTAGTTAAGTAGATGATAAACATTTAATATGATTAAATAATAACTAGGAGAAATGAATTAAATGTTAATTCTAATAAATATATATAAAAGTTATATTTATTAATTATGTTTAAATATATGATAGAATAATATAATTGGGATTAATTAATTATAAGATAATTAATTAATATTATCCGGGAATTAAATTTGTACACCGAAAAGTATTAAAATATATATGATATTTTAAGGAAGTTCGGAATAAGGAAACTGACTCAAAATATTATATTATAATGAGGTTTCCTAGTTGAAGTACAATACCAACACAAACCAAAACCCAATATATAGAGAGTTTCGGCCGTGAGGTTGTAGACACAAGAAGAAAACAATTTTTCTCTCTTATTCTCTTTCATTAGTTTATCATCATAATCCCAAAATAAATCCTCTAAAATAACTAATAGTAATTTAGGAGGAGCTTTGAGGGAATCTTTCCCAGTCGTCTTGGGTGCAATCTAAGGAGAACTTCTACCTTGAAGTTTGGGTTTATACTAAGTTGTTCTTAGGCCGATCTCATATAGGACCAAAGGTTATTTCTATTATCCTTGTCCTATTATTCCAGTTCTATTGTTTTAATATCAATTTGTTTTTGATATAATCCTTGGCAGTATTAATTAAGTTAATACTTTTATAAGTAATTTAAGAAATTATTTCCTACAGTTACATTCTATACGAGACGGAGTTACACTTTAAATTAAGTGGAGTTACAGTCATATATAAGACATGTTTTACAAATGTAGCCAAGTATCTTAAATTTGTAAGAGTTACATTTCACGATAATTGGAGTTCCATTTCAATTGAACCAGAGCTACGTTCTTCATGAGGTGGAGTTGCATTTTGTTTGGGAGTGGAGTTACACATATAGTTCAGTGGAGTTGCATTTTGTTTGGAGAGGAGTTACAGACATAGTTCATTGAAGTTACACTATATGAAGCGGAATTACGCTCATAGCTAAGTGGAGTTACACTCATATATCAGAGGTGTCAAACTTAAGAGGAGGTAATAGTTACACAAATGTAGCCGGGTATCTTAAATTTGCAAGAATTACATTTCACGATAATTGGAGTTCCATTTCAATTGAACCAGATTTACGTTCTTTATGAGGTGGAGTTGCATTTTGCTTGGGAGTGGAGTTACACATATAGTTCAGGGGAGTTGCATTTTGTTTGGAGAGGAGTTACACACATTGTTCATCGGAGTTACACTATATCTGAAGTGGAATTACGCTCATAGCAAAGTGGAGTTACACTCATATATCAGAGGTGTCAAACTTTAGAGGGGGTAGGAGTTACACAAATGTAGCCGGGTATCTTAAATTTGCAAGAGTTACATTTCACGCTAGTTGGAGTTCCATTTCGTTTGAACCAGAGTTACGTTCTATACGAGGTTGAGTTGCACTTTTGTTTGGAGTGGAGTTACAGTCAAAGTTCAGTGGAGTTACAATTTATATGAAGTGGAATTACACAATGGAGTTACAGTCAAAGTTCGGTGGTGTTACATTTTCCCTGTAGCCCATAATGGTGGAGTTAGATTTCATGCTAATAGGGGTTACAATTCCTTTAAAATGGAGTTACACTAGAAATCCTTCATATAACACCGATACTTTTCCACTGTAATTCTACTATTATGAAACGTAACTCTACCATTATGGACTCCACCATTTCTTGCTAATGGGGGTTACACTTCCTTTAAAACGTAACTGTTCACACTAGAGATTCTTCATATAACTCCAATATTGAAGTAATCGAATAAATGAATACAAAAAAATAAAAAATGAATAATGTAGATTATGTTAATTCTGAAGGTCATTCACAAAAGTTCATACCTTCAATATTGAATGTCGTGTTTTATGTGTTGTTCATACCTTCAATGTTCAACGTCGTGTTTGCTGTATTTCCATATATGCCAATGTCAATGTGGGTTCGTTGTATTTGTTATGTATCGAGGGTAAAAGAACGCGGCTTCTGGTGATCAATTTTGAATGATGAATGACGACAGTGAAGAAGATGAACAAACAGCGTGCGGTTGAATGAAAATATGATTACGTTTTTTAATTGCATTGGGAATGTAAGGGACAAACTACATGTTTTTTTATTATTAATTAACAGCTAATTGCACATTAACTATCAAATCTTGCATTATTAACTACAATATAATCTCAGTCATCCATTATCCCTCATTTAATGGATAAAAATAGGACTCTAGGACTCAACATAGGAGGTGGACTCATTTGAACTCTCCTCTCTCTTTCTCTCCCTCTCTCTCTCTCTCTCTCTCTCTATATATATATATATATATATATATATATATATATATATATATATATATATAGATATATATAGACTTGGGATCCGGTGAGAACCACCTTACAATGAGAACCTTGTGAGAACTCTACCTTACGGACTTTTTAAAAAAAAATTAATAACATAATTGGATTCGGCATGACATTTTATAGCTAGAAAACATATTTTTATGTCTAGAAAATAAATACTAGTGACGGAAATCAAGGTGAGGTACGTTTTATTTATTTGCATGCACCTACTATCTATTTTTTCGTATCTATCATTTTTCCCCAACTAGTATTTATTTTCTAGACTAAAAAATATGTTCTCTGGCCATAAAATTACATGCCGAATCCAATTATGTCATTAATTTTTAAAAAAAAAACCCCGTAAGGAAGAGTTCTCACCGGTTTTCATTGTAAGGTGGTTCTCACCGGATCCCAACCCTATATATATATATATATATGAGGCGAGTTCCGGTGAGTTTGCCATATTCCGTGAGTAACCCCCGCGTATAAATACAATTGACCTAAACCCAACTTTGTAACACGCGCCTAAAATTCACAATTCCAGCTGACAAAATTTGTTAACTTTCTCTCTCCTTCAAAATCCCAAAATAAATCATCAAAAAATCCCAGAAAATCATCAATCCTTCATCAATTCTTCATCAAATTCTTCATCAATTCTTCATCAATTCTTCAGAATACACAATTATTACCTAAATTCAATTCATTATCTTCAATAATTCAACTAGAAAGTATCAATTCCGAAAAAATCAGACGAAAAAATTACAGAAACCCTAATTTTTCGGTACCAATATTTCTTACGATTTAGTTATTTATACTTGAATAACTGAATTCTTTGATTCAAATAACTGAATTCTTGAATAATTGTACGACAGTTTATGTATTGTTTTCGTAATTTTCAGGATTTGCGATGATGAATTCAGACGAACTTAATGACGATCAGCTTAATCAGCTAGATGAACTTAATGACGATCAAACATTGATGATTCCAGGTATCAATTTGTCTAGTTTATAATGATATAATCACTGTTGTTACTCAGACATTAATGAAGTTGATAATGATCAAACATTGATGATTTCATGATTTCATTCACCTAAAATAACTCACTATTGAGCTTATAATAACTTCTATGGATCTTAAAATAACTCCGTATTGAGCTTATAATAACTGCTATGGATCTTAAAATAACTCAGTGTAATACAATAAATAACAATACAATAACAGCTATTATGAATTACAATAACAGGTATATATTACAAATGGAAAACTGAATACAATAACATGTATTATGCAATACAATAACAACTATTATGAATTACAATAACAACTATTATGAATATAATAACAGCTATTATGAATTACAATAACAAATATTACAAAAATGGAAAAATTATGAATTACAATAACATGTATTACAAAATGGAAAACTGAATACAATAACATGTATTATGCATTACAATAATAGCTATTATGAATTACAATAACAACTATTATGAATACAATAACAACTATTATGAATACAATAACAACTATTATGAATTACAATAACATGTATTACAAAATGGAAAACTGAATACAATAACATGTATTATGCAATACAATAACAGCTATTATGAATTACAATAACAGCTATTATGAATACAATAACAATTATTATGAATTACAATAACATGTATTACAAAAATGGAAAACTGAATACCATAACATGTATTATGCAATACAATAATAGCTATTATAAATTACAATAACAGCTATTATGAATACAATAACAGCTATTATGAATTACAATAACAGGTATTACAAAACGGAAAACTGAATACAATAACATGTATTATGCAATACAATAATAGCTATTATAAATTACAATAACAGCTATTATGAATACAATAACAGCTATTATGAATTACACTAACATGTATTACAAAAGGGAAAACTGAATACAATAACATGTATTATGCAATACAATAACAGCTATTATGAATTACAATAATAGCTATTATGAATACAATAACTGTGTAAAAGCAAATAAAATAACAGAACTTATATAATACAATAACTGTTTTAAATGAAGTCATTATTAGATACAATAACTCAATGTAAACACAATAACTCATTTGCATTAGAATATCTAGCATTATGCAATACAATAACTGTTACAGAAGCTTACAATAACTGCACATAGTAACTTATTTCAATATGTTTTTAGGTATAGAAATAAATAAAACCAATGAAACAACTTTCTCTACACCCACATTTGCATCAGCAACAGGGGATAATACTGTCCATAATCTTGGAATGAGATACACTCTAGGTGGTAGTGAGGAGTGGAGTAGGATGACCTAGTTGAATGTAGAAATTATTGATAATCTAGATTAGCACACCAACTGTTTGTTAAAATGCCTAGTTGAATGTAGAAACTTAGTTGTAATATTAATGTTAAAACTCAGTTATTGTATCTAGTATTCACTTCTTAGAAGTTTTGTTAACTTATATTCTATTTTTTGGTGACTTGCAGGTTGAATCAAGATAAACGTGAATAATTGACGTTCAATGAAAAAAATGATGCATATACCTTGTCTTTTTTGTTAGTTTGATATTATTTAATTTAACAACTCAGTTATTGTAATGTAGAAACTCAGGTGTAATCTAGAAACTCAAGAATTTGTAGTTATACCAATGTAGAAACACAGTTATTGTAATGTAGAAACTCAGTTATTGTAATGTAAAACTTTGGTATTTGTAGTTATTCTAATATAGAAACTCAGTTATTGTAATGATTGTAATGAGTAAATCGTTTTGTTGTTCAGCAATATCAAACATTACTGTTCACCCACCAAAGATTGCAAAAAACAAAGGAAGTGGCAAGAGAATGAAATCAAATAAGAAAAAGGCAATTGAAAAAGCAAACAAACCAAAGAGGCTATGTAATAACTGCAAACAAATGGGAAACCATGACAAAAGAAACTGCCCAAATCCATTTGTTGAGCATGCACTTGAGGAAGAAGATGAAGAGGGAGATGAAATGGAGGATGAATAAGGGATCCAATAAACAGATTTACAATAATCGTATCACAACTTTACAATAATAAAAAATATCTCAGTATTTTGTCTTAGATTACTATATTCAATAATAGATTGATAAGTTGTCTTACATTTTGCATTTTTGAGTTGAACAGTAATCAAATACTAACAATAGAAATAATGACGAAAACCGTGTTTTTGGAGTTCAACATGTGCAATTTTGGCATGGAAAGGATATTCTTTTGAATAACTATCTCGAAACCATTACAATAACTATCTGACCCATTACAATAACTATCTGAATACATTACAATAACTGTCTGGACTCATTAGAATAACTGACTTAAACCATTACAATAACTGACTTAAACTATTACAATAATTATTTGAATACATTACAATAACTGTCTGAATTCATTACAATAACTGACTTAAACCATTACAATAACTGACTTAACCATTACAATAACTATCTGAATACATTACAATAACAGTCTGAACTCATTACAATAATTGAGTTAAACCATTACAATAACTGACTTAAACCATTACAATAACTATCTGAATACATTACAATAACAGTCTGAACTCATTACAATAACTGAGTTAAACCATTACAATAACTGTCTAAAAACCATTACAATAACTGTCTGATCCCATTACAATAACTGGAGAAGATGGAGGTTTTACTGTGTTTTCAATTGGGGGAATTGAAAAAAGGGGGAAAAAAAGAAGTCAGGGGTGAAAATTTTGGTTTATATATTAATTGTGAGATTTAATCTCAGCCACTAATCTAAACTAAATATGGATGGTCTAGATTTAAAGGTGTAACTCACCAAATATGCCCCAACTCATATGATCCTATATATATATGAGGCGGGTTCCGGTGAGTTTGCCATATTCCGTGAGTTACCCCCGCGTATAAATACAATTGACCTAAAATTCAACACGCGCCTAAACTTTCACAATTCTGTTTCAGCTAACAACTTTGTTTCCCCCTTCTCTCTCTGCCAAATTCCCAAAAAAATCATCAAAAATCAATCGCACAAAAATTCATCAAATCGATCGCACAAAAATCATCAATTCTTCAATTTTTGATTTCAAAATCCACAATTATTACCTAAATTCATTCATTATCTTGATTAATTCAACTAAAAACTATCAATTCAGAAAGATCAGACGAAAATATTCCAGGAACCCTAATTTTTCGAAGGTACCAAGATTTCTTACGATTGTCTTATTTTAATACTCGAATAACTGAATTATTTGATTCAAATAACAAATTGTACGACGATTTATGTATTGTTTATCATACTGTTGACATTTGACTGATAATTTATTATCATAGTCTTAAAAAATTATTGATAATCTAGATTAGCACACCAACTGTTTGTTAAAATGCCTAGTTGAATGTAGAAACTTTGTTGTAATATTAATGTTAAAACTCAGTTATTGTATCTAGTAGTTACTTCTTGGAAGTTTTGTTAACTTATATGCTATTTTTTGGTGATTTGCAGGTTAAATCAAGATAGACGTGAATAATTGACGTTCAATGAAAAAAATGATGCATATACCTGGTCTTTTTTGTTAGTTTGATATTATTTAATTTAACAACTCAGTTATTGTAATGTAGAAACTTAGGTGTAATCTTAAAACTCAAGAATTTGTAGTTATACCAATGTAGAAACTCAGTTATTGTAATGTAAACTTTGGTATTTGTAGTTATTCTAATATAGAAACTCAGTTATTGTAAAGAGTAAATCGTGTTATTATATTGAGATCACAAATGTATTCAAATTTCTACGTTTTGTTTGTTTTCAGCTTGTTTAATTGAGTAACTCAGTTATTTTAATGTAGAAACCCTGTTATTGTAATGTAGAAACTCAAAACTTAATTATTGTAATGTAGAAACTCAATTATTGTAATGTGAAACCCTGATATTTGTAGTTATTATAATGTAGTAATTTAGTTATTGTAATGAGTAAATCGTGTTATTGTATTGAAACGAAACTCAAATATATTCAAATTTCTACCTTGTGCTTGATTTCATCTTGTTTAACTGAATAACTAGTCATTTTCATTGAATCAATAAATGAGTTTGGTTAACGCAGTAGATTGGTAATTTGTCTTAGATTACTATATTGTCTTAGATTACTATATTCAATAATAGATTGGTAATTTGTCTTACATTTTGCATTTTTGAGTTGAACAGTAATCAATTACTAAAAATAGAAATAATGACGAAAACCGTGATTTTGGAGTTCAACTAGAGTGGTTTCCCCAACTAGAGAGTAACTCAACTGATAACGAATCATTATTCGAGCTTGGCCAAGCATTTCAGTTACTACTCCTCGAGTGGCCCTGAGAAATATTAAAACCTGATAAGGGGTGGATATTTCCGTCAACTCGAATCTTGCAGATGTAAGCACAGTATAAAATGACCCAAAAAAATCTGCTTAGCCCCAGTTACGGTCAGCTAGTGAGAAAGAAATCAAAGTCACCCAAAACTGGCCTTTATCTCAAGAAACAGTCGACAGTCAAAAGAATCGACTCAAGGAACACGATGGACGTCCTATCCACGACCTGGCACCGAATGTTCTGTAACATTTAGGACTCCATTGCGTCGTCACGAAAATGTCCTACGAGTTATCGTTATAATCTCGTATCTGTGATCGATCAGTCAACGGTTTGACTTATGGTTTATTGAACCCACCATCAATCGACGTCACAAAATAATTGCCAGAGTTATCAGCTCGTGTAAGCATTACAGACAAAAACAAATATAATATAATTTAGTTCACTTTGCGGTGTTCAATGTTGTCAGTACAATCCACATGAAAAACAATATATAAAACAAAATCGATGGTGTTATAAATAGTATATGAAATAGATACAATATCCAATCCACAAAAGTAGTAATACAACTCAGGAACACGTTTAATTCGCATTGAAATAACGTGCCCTTCATGTTTATCATGTCTTAATGGTTTAGCGAGAGGATCTGCGATGTTGTCATCCATCGCAATCTTGTCCTATCACTATCTCCTTTTTCTCCACGTAGTCTCGAATGAGGTGAGGTTTCCTCAGTACATGTCTATATTTGTTGCTAGACTTAGGCTCCTTAGCTTTACAAGATGGCACCTCTATTATCGCGATAGATGGTGAACGGGTCGTTCGAACTAGGAACTACAGCGAGTCCTTGTAAGAACTGACACGTCCATATAGCTTCCTTTGCAGCTTCTGAAGCGGCATAGTACTCGGACTCAGTAGTAGAATCTGCAATAACACTCTGCTTGGAGCTTTTCCAACTGACAGCAACGCTATTAAGAGTAAAAACGAATCCAGACTGAGATTTCGAGTCATCGCGATCCGTTTGGAAGCTAGCATCTGCGTAACCGTTTGCGCAAAGCTCAGTGCCTCCACCATAAGTCAATACCCAATCTTTAGTTGTCCGTAGGTACTTAAGAATGTTTTTAACAGCCATCCAGTGTGGTTCACCTGGATTGCCTTGGTACCGACTCGTCATACTCAGAGCATATGCCACGTCTGGACGTGTGCATATCATGGCATACATGATCGTTCCTATAGCTGACGCATAAGGAATGCAACTCATGCGCTCGACCTCTTCTGGTGTCTTAGGTGCCTGAGTCTTACTCAAATGCACCCCGAGATCATCGGAAGTAACCCCTTTTTGGAGTTGGTCATGCTGAATCTGTCAAGAATCTTATTTATATAAGACTCCCGACTAAGTGATAAAATCCGTCGTGATCTATCTCTATAGATATGGATCCCCAATATACATTGTGCCTCACTCAGATCTTTCATCTGGAAATGGTTCTTTAACCATACTTTAACCGAAGGTAAGAGAGGGATGTCATTTCCGATCAAGAGTATGTCGTCGACATACAACACCAGAAAGACGATCTTGCTCCCACTCCACTTGATATATAAGCATGGTTCTTCGAGCGATCGAATAAAACCATTCTTTTTAAACACTTGGTCGAAACAATGATTCTAACTCCTAGACGCTTGCTTAAGTCCATAAATGGAACGCTTAAGCTTGCACACTTTCTTAGGATTTTTAGGATCTGTGAAACCTTCGGGTTGTACCATGTACAAGTCCTCCTCCAATAACCGTTTAAGAAGGCGGTTTTCACATCCATTTGTCATATTTCATAGTCATGAAATGCAGCAATCGCTAAGATAATCCGAATGGAACGCATCATGACTACGGGTGCAAAAATCTCATCATAGTGAAACCATTGCACTTGAGTGGAACCTATTGCCACTAATCGTGCCTTGTAGGTGTCTGGTTGTCCCTCGATGGAACGCTTTATCTTATAAAGTCATTTGCACTGAAGAGGTCGTACCTTATCAGGCAAATAAACCAACTCTCATAAGTCATTTTCGTACATGGAGTCCATTTCGGATTGCTTGGCATTAAGCCATAGCTTTGAGTCGTAACAGGTCATGGCACATTTTTAGGTCACGGGTTCGTTACTCTCTCAGAGAAAAACGTCAACTCCGTTAAGTTCCTCGATCATACCGATATATCTATCTGGAGGAATGGAGTGTCTACCCAACCTTCTCGGTTCCTCAGGAATACTGAATGCAACAGAAGATGAAGGAATGATTTCCTCCATTGGTTGCTCAGTAGTTGGTTCTTGAACCTCCGACAAATCAAAGGTTCTATTACTTGTCTTATTTTCGAGAAACTCTTTCTCTAAGAACTTCGCACTGGCCGCAACAAAAACGCGATGTTCGGTAGGCGAATAGAAGTAATGACCAAACATGCCTTTTGGATAACTAATAAAGTATGTCTTGACCGATCGCGGGCCGAGCTTATCCTCGTGTCTCCACTTGACATAAGCCTCGCATCCCCAAACCCGAATAAAGGACAAGTTAGGGACCGTTCCCTTCCATATCTCATATGAAGTCTTGTCAACAACTTTAGACGGACTTCGGTTAGGTATAAGAGCAGTTGAGAATAGAGCAAAGCCCCATAATGAATCCGGCACAACTGTGTGACTCATCATGGATCGAACCATATCTAATTGTGGTGTTCCAGGTGGAGTTAATTGTAGTACTATACCACAGTCTTTAAGGTGTTGATCAAACTTATTCGAAAGATACTCACCACCACGATCTCATCGTAGTGCTTTAATCTTTCTTTCCAGTTGGCTTTCAACCTTCGCCTTGAATTTCTTGAACTTTTCAAAGGATTCACTTTTATACTTCATTAAGTAGACATATCCGTATCTACTTAAATCATCCGTGAAAGTGATGAAATATCTATAATCATCTCGCGCGGTGATTGACATAGGTCCACATACATCTGTATGTACGAGGCCTAATAGGTCAACAGCGCGCATTCCAACACCCTTGAAGGAAATACGAGTCATTTTGCCTATAAGACATGATTCACATGTGCCAAATGATTCGTAATCAAATGGAGATATAGCGCTATTCTGTCTTAACTGCTTTACACGTTTCTCATTTATGTGTCCCATACGACAGTGCCATAGATATGTTTGATCTTTGTCACCAACCTTTAGTTTCTTATTATTCATGTGTAATATTTCAGTCGATTAAGCTAAGACATATATACCATTCATGAAAACTACTTTTCCATAAACCATTCCATTTAAATAGAAAATACAGCTATTATCCTTTATTAAGAATGAAAATCCGTCTTTATCGAGTACGGAAGCTGAAATAATGTTCTTAGATAAACTGGGTACATAATAACAGTTATATAGATATAACTTGAATCCGCTCGGTAGCTGGATCACATATGTTCCCATGGAAGCAACAACAACTTTTGCTCCATTCCCGACTCGCAGGTCCACATCACCCTTTGCGAGAGGTGTGATGTTTTTTAGGCCTTGCAAATGATTACACAGATGAGAACCACAACCAGTATTAAGTACCCAAATTCCGAAACTTGCATGATTAATCTCAATCATATGAATATAAGATGACATACCAACAGGAGCGACGCGGCCTTCTTTTATGACCTCACGGTACACTGGACAATTCCGCCTCCAATGCCCAGTCTTGTGGCAATGGTGGCATTTAATGTTACCGTCTTTGCTCTTTGTCTTGCCTTGTGAGCTACTTGTCTCACCAGGCCCACTCTTAAATCCGACCCTTTTGAATTTAGGAGGCTTAGCTACTGTTAGCTCTGCTTGAGCTTTTCCCTGACCCTTTCCCTTGTTTGCAATCATGAGAATGTAATACCCCGTGTTTTATTATAACGTATGTTAATATTTAATTTTATTTAGTTTGTTATATGTGTTGTTCGAACGTTGGTTTCGATAATTTAGTGAGTGTTTTATAATTAATAAGCTTTAAGAGGTCGAGGTTACGAGTTAATAAGTTAAAATCAAGTTACGTGTTGACTTTGGACCTTGGTATGCGTTCAAACACCCAAGGCCCATTCTCGGAATTACCTCACAAACTATATGTAATACCCCCATTTATTAAAGAGCCTTTAGCAAGACATTCTCAAATAAATAAGACTGTTACCATCCCGGTATATCCGAGGTAGTGAATAACGAGGTAAACAAACCAAAGTACTTTATATAAAATACTGATTAAATTAAACTTGGTATTACAACAACTACAAGGTCCAAATTTGATAAAATAAAAGTACAACTGACGATATCTAAATGTGATCTAACTCTAAGTAGGTCCATGCCATGTCTCTCTCCATGCCCAAGCTCCTAATCCATCTGTCACTGACCTGTAAAATCTACTCCCCATTCTGGATCATCGTAGGTGTCACACGAATACACAGGGTCAACCGCGAGGTTGAGTAGGTAACACAAATAAGACATAAATAACAGTAGAACCGTATCCTCCTCCATCTCCATTTCATTCAATCATCCTCCACGCCTCCATCACTCCACACCTCCATCACACCACACCACCATCACACCGCACCTCCCATGGCCATATCACAAGTCCCATATCACAAGACCCAATATCACAAGACCCATATCACAAGACCCATTTCACACCTCCCGATCTCCACAGTGATCAATAATATTAATACGATCCACAGTACAGTAATAATCAATTATATCAAACTCGTAATACGCATCACTTACACATTTCATGTCATAACATGAATCATAATATATTTCCCCTACCTCAATTGCGGATTGACAACCGAACAGCTGCTAGAAATGTTCCATTTTGAACAGTCGAACTCAGTTCCTATAATAGTATTGAATATCAATTTCTACTCAGACAATTAAACAATTATTCGATCATGTTCATAATTGATTTACTTATCACACATTGTAAATATACATATCAACACACTCATATACATGCCAATCAATATTAACTAATTATACATATCAATTATCCTTAGCCAAATATAAACTTACTAATTATAGACTTACTATATATAGACTTACCAAATATAGCATAAAGTCAAATAATCAATTATTACTAAATCAATAACAATAACAATATAAATAATTAGTAGTCATCACAATATTCCTTAATAATATAATAACCATAAATTTCTAAAAAGATATAAGTAATAACAATAATAACATAAATAACACATTATCATATAATTATAACTCATAACAACAATAATAATACAACTAATAATAATAATATTAATAATAATAATAATAATAAATCATAAAAATAATAAGAATAATAAGAATAACCATAGCTATTATCAAAGACGTGACAACAACAACATAGTAACCAACAGCCCTCCGACCAACCCACTTCACAACTCCTTCGACAACCCTTCCACAGCCCGAACCACCACCACACCCCTGGGGTTGAGACCACCGAACCATGGTGCAACAACTGACCCTGACCACCACTCCACACTCGACCTGGACAGCCATCGAACTAACCCCAAAACACGCTGGTCACAAACCCAAACCCAGTTCCTGTACTTACCCGTGTTACCACCCTCCTTACACACACCCCTAACCACCTGCCAACACCACCACCACCATAACTAAGCACTACCCACGACACCCTACACTACCCATGACACCCTGGTGGCAACCACCAAGCCTCGACACCACCATACCACCCACAACCAACCTTACAAAATCCCTGCCCAGAAACACTCTTCTGAAACCGACACCCTAACAACTCCTGTACCCCCAACAAGTCTCGTTCTAACACCCTCACAACACCCCCATAACCGCCACAAGAACCACCAGACAACTCCCTTGACTGCAACCAACAACTAGACCAAAAGCCCATAACTGACACAACCTATAACTCTTTCAAAAACAACCACAAACATTCACGTTCAGCAATGCAACCTGTAACAAAACACGAAATGACTCTGACATGGTGGTTTATCCACCACGTACGACGGTCACAGAGACCAACGGCGACCACCCTAAACCACCAACTGATCCCTCCTTCTTGAACTATGATGTGTCGGCTGTGAGATGATGTGAGAGTGGGAGGCGCTTTAGGTTTAGGGTTAGGTTTTCGAGGAGCTTATATGTATGGGCAGCAGATAGAATTTGTTGTGGTTTGAGCAGTGGAGTGATGTGTCGAGTTGGGCTGTTTTACCCATAACACGCACCTCGAGGCCCAACCGACACCCTTGCACGCATCCCTAAACCTTAAAGCACAACTAGAGCGTGACACGATACTAAAACCCGTACCCGACACTTCACTATTCTTATACAAAATACAAGAAACGTAAGCGATAAACTAATTATCGATCTAAAACGTTCAACTAATTATCACACGTTAAAGTAATATAATACAAATGAATAAAATAGAATACGATACAATACGGAGTATTACAGTCTTCCCCCCTTAAAATGAACTTCGTCCCGAAGTTCACCATTCCATGGTCAAAAAACTGGTCATCATATAACATCAAATACTAATAAAGTACTTCAAAACACGAGTTGTCACACTATACCACGCTGACCCTAACTTTCTCATACCGTCATATATACACCTTCTAAAACCCTAACCCTAGCCTATCAACACACAAAATCTCACTGCCACTCTTCTGCCGCCACATCAAAGTTTGAGAAGGAGGGTTTTACACGGTGGTTAAGGGTTGCTACGGTGGTTCGTTTGCTAGGGCAAGTAGGTAAGATCACATTCCTTCGTTTTTCCTCTATTTCCTTCGCATGTTACCATTCAGACTGTGTCGTATATACTACTTTACGTCTCTGTTTTTTTTTCGTAGATTGTTTATAGGGAGTGTGGTAGTCATGTTAGAGTTAGAGTAGGGTTGTCGTGGACCTCTGTAGACCGTCGTAGGAGGGTGGTTTTATGGCCGGTCAGAGTCGTTTTACAACAGGGGTAGAACAGCGTGTGAGTGATGATGTTTGTTATGTAATTCGTTACCCTACTGTGTATATTTTTGGTACGTTGTTGAGGTGTTTGCGTAGGTGGTAGTCTGGGTGATGGAAGGGGTACGGTCACGGTGGTTCGTTGAGTGTTGTGTCGGGGTTACGTTAGGGATTGTCGGGGTATGTCGTGGGATAATCAGAGTAGAACTGGTGGCAGCCAGGTTTTCGTTTGCTTTTGCCGGCATTGGTAGGGTTATCGACGGCCGCCGATTTCTCCCCTGGAACCACCGAGGCTCGGAGGCGAGCCTGGTGGCGCCAGTGGAGAAGTCAGAGGCGCAGGCTGGTGTTGGCAGCGGTAGTTGTGAAGGCTGACGGTGGGTTGTGTCTCTGTTTTTCACGGGCTGTTCACATTTCTTTTGGGTTCTTTTCTTTGGGTTGTTATTTGATTGGTTTATGAACATTAGCCTTATCATTAGTATAATTATTAATATTAATTACTACCTTGTTACTACTTAGATGGTATGCCAATCTTGTTTAAAGTTAATACTACTTTATTCGCTTAGTGTTAACGGTGTTGTTTCGATTATTGTGGATAGTTATATTATTAAGGTTTTCTGGTAATCCACGTTAAATTTAGTAATAGTGTTAGAAGATGTTATCGATTATGCTATTTATAGTAAGTCTATTTTTGGTAAGTCCGGATTCAGTAAATGATAGTTAGTTAATATGAAACATGTTTGTAGTAATCTTGTGACTTATTTGGTCAGATGTTTCTTTTAGTAAGCGCTATTTTAGTAAGTCTAAAAATAGTAAGTTGTACTTGGTTAATGAGAATTATATGTTATGGGCATGCTTATGTGTGGATATATTCTTAATGCGATATAACTAAATCAAGGAGGAACATGATCAAGTAACTTTGGTAACGTTTGTTTGAGTGGATAGAAGTTGATATTAAGTAATTTTATAAGAACGGAGTTTGAGGTGGAGTATTACTAGACGGTGATTTTCTTGTCCAGATTTACTATTCCAGGTAGGTTACACTGGTGCTTTACTTTATTAAGTTACGTGTGGTTGTGTATCGCCTGTTCATTGCAAGTATGAATTCTGAGCATGATAGTGTATGGTTATTATTTGGTATTGCATTCATAATCATGGCATATGCATTATATACTGAGAAAAGATGTGGATTAGATATTGTTCTGATGTAAAGCCCAGGGTGGTTCTGCAGACCAGGCCTGGTGTCTTATCAGCTTTTGAGCTGGTGTTCGGCGACGACCGATTATAGTCTGCCGGAGGTTCGGTATGGCTGGGTGATTCGGGTTTGAGAATGAGATTGAGATTGAGCTCGAGCATGTCATCAGCATTTGCATATTATTGTTTTGTTGCATCACTTATTATTGTGTTATCCTACTCAACCGCAAGGTTGACAGTGTATTCATGTTCACCCACGATGATCCGGAATGGGGAGTAGATATTTCAGGTCAAAGACAGGAGAACTAGGACTGGGCATGGATGAGAGACAAGGATTTGACTTACTTAGCCATAGATCACCTAGTCATATCTTGTAATAGAACTCATGATACTTTTAAGTGGTTGTAGTTTTGGTTTGGACATGTAACAGTTTATCAACTTTTGTTTAATAACCTAAAGTACTGTTTATCTTTCACTATGATTATCTATTACCCCGGTTTATCCAGGATGATAACAATCATATTTACTCTGGAAGTCATAGTTCAGGCTCCTAGGTAAATGGGGGTGTTACAGAGAACGTCTTGCTTCATGCTCCCACTCAATTTAAGATCCTTCTCGGTCTGTACGAGAAGGGAGTGTAGCTCATGAGGACTTTTCTTCATGTCATTCATGTAATAGTTTGCCCTGAATAAGGAAAAACCATCATGAAGTGAATGAAGCATCCGGTCAATGATCACTTTCTCACTTATCTTGCAGTTCAAGGTCTCCAATTTCTCGACATTCTCAATCATATTGAGAATGTGTGGGCTAACTGGTTGGCCCTTTTGGAGTTTCGCATCGAAGAAGCGACAGGTGTGCTCATATGAAACGATTATCGGTGCTTTTGAGAACTCGTTTGCGAGCGTGGTGAAAATCTTATTTGCAACATGAGAAATGAAGCGTCTTTGCAAATTGGGTTCCATTGCAAAGATAAGTACGTTCTTTATCGCACCCGCTTCCATAACGAAATCACTATAGGCTTGTGATACGTTAGCTCGAGTAGTGGGGCCTGGGTTAGGTGGTAACGGCTCAGTAAAATACTTGAGCTTACCATCAGCTACAGCTGCATTCCGTAATGCAGCCTCCCAGTCCGCAAAGTTGGACCCATCATATTTCAGTAGCGTGGACTGATTCATATTGTCCATAAAAGCCTTAAGCCAAGATTTTTTTCTTAGTGTGGCACTAGGCATAGGGGCATTATTATGACCAGCCATAGTATATGCATTATTATTGTTTTGTTTAGATGAATTCTACACTGTAAAGAAGAAATTAAACCATAATAAGCATACCAACGTTTTGTAAATAGTCTAGAAAAAACAGTTTAATGCGATGACTTTAGCATTTATATAATTGATCTTCCTCAAGAACTATATAAACGATCCCAAGACTCAATTTCAGTAAATTGATGATAAGCCAATCTCTTGGCTAATTCTACATTTAGGATTCTTGGTCGATAAATTTATGTAAATTCTATCTTTAGTCCACCACAACCACGGGATTGTACGAGGGTCATGATTTTGAGGTAAATAAGTCAACGACTACTACTTACCCAACGTAGAAGGGGTCATATGGAGAGTAAGGTCCTCTATGCTTGGCGACGAAGAAGGGATTCATAGTAATTTGACTTATAAAAAACTAATCTCAATTTTAGGTTAAAGAGGAAGATCCCATCATCTTTAATTTAAATTCATTTAAGTGAACAAATATCTAGCATGCGAGAATGAATAAAATAAGGTGATGACTTTAAGGAAAAAACGTGTGACATCTGTATGTCGACACTGACTAGCATACATACTATATGAGTCAATTTACATGCAATCTCAGGTGGTTTGGTTTAGGCGGAAAAATGATGCAAAACATGTGAATGAAAAAACAAAACGGAAATAAAAACGATAGTAAAACAAGTCCTAGTGTGGCTTATCCTACAAAAAGAACAAAAATACAACTTGAAATCCATTCAGCAATGGACCCTAGAAGCTTGTCTTGTCTTGATGTTCCTTCTTGGTGATGTAGTGGGAGTGAGCAATCCGATCTCCGTCTTGGTCTTCTTTATTACACTACTAGTTGTTATTCCGTGCGCGATGCGCGCGGAATTCCAAGGGACGTAATTTTTCATTATGTAAATATTCATAATTTGAACATATTTTTCTTTTTTTCGTATGCTATTCATATGGCGTGTTGATTTGTTGTATAATGATTTTGATATACTGAATGACTAATTATAATCATATAGTCTATCTATAACGTGTAAGTTACGTAAACATTGGTTAATGGGAATCATTTTCATTATTTTATACATATTTTCTATCGTGATTGTTACTATCAGAATAGGGAAACATGAATAGGAATATTAAAGGAATAGTTTTCACGAGGAATTTAGAAGTTAAGCATAATTGAAGACTATAAATTTAACACGAATCCAGCACATCCAAATGTACTAAATCGTAACACAGACTAATATACGACAATATGTAATATGTTTATACCCACGGGTACTTGATCTTATTGAAGAAAAGCTCCAGCTTAAAGTTACTGGAATACATTAGTTCATCTTAAGATTAAACAGTGTTGCATCAAACTTATTGCGAAGGGCTTATCAGTCTGAGTCGTAATGCCCCTCGCCTTCAGGCAATATATTAAAAGGGCCTTCTTCATATACACTTAAATTGTCCAGGTCCCTATTTCCCTCTATCCAAACGTGGTAGATGTACCTTGCTTCTTTTGTTTGTAAATCAAGACAACTACATTGGATACAAAACACGCGACCCCACCTTGTCCTGATGATTACCCTGCCACTCTGTTCGCTCTTCACCTGACTTCTATAATCAACCGCCATTTTAAATGTATCTTTGCCAACTGCAAACAAAGAAGCCCACCTTTTGCATACTTCAGCCACGCTACGTCTGTCCTGATGGTTGAACCTCCTGAAAATGCTGGTCATCAACTCATCAGAACTGAGCAATAGATGGTGAATTCTACTGCTTTCCTTCGTCTCTTTCAGTACATACTGTGTCTTAAACATTGATTTTGATCTGAATTGTTCCTTTTTCCATTGTATGTAATCATCCTCAAACTCACGCCTGTCTTCTTTGTTGAAGTAGACAACACCAGCACAGGGAGGCATACTTGTCTAGCTGCAGAAATTAGACATTTAAGCTAGACTTTAATGATGAGATTATGAAGGGTGTTGTATTTGGTTTATTTACTGGTAATTGATTATTATTGTTTGTGTCCCTCTGCAACACACATTTATCCACCACCGTCATCTCCTTAAGCACTACCTACCAGCTCTCTCGACACAACGCACCACACATATCCCCTAATGGAAAACACCAACCTCGACACCTTCCTAAACACCTGAAAACCACCATGTAAACACGCTGGTATACATGACTCAATCAGTCCCTTTTTCCCTTTTATTGCAACATGAGATTAGCAGCCTTGTCATGGTGATGCTCCAGCCACCATGCGCCTCCATACAACCACCCACATAAACTACCCACACCCTACTACTACAACATATAACTTGTACTCAAAACAAAGCCAAAACAGTAGTCGAACAAAGTAATTTTATCCATGTTTTAGATTACCGTACTTAAGCAGAGATGAAATGATTCGCTCTTTCTTTTGTAACCCTAATACTCCATATCTAATTGACTATTGGATAGCAAGAAGATGGACCAGATCATCTAACCATAAGTACCTATTTAAAAAGCATTGATCCAATAATCTATTTCCGAGGTTATTGGCAACATTGGAGCCTATTGTACACGTTGATTCTCAACGTCTTAGCCTAAGTCATGTGTGAGTATTCAACGTTCAACCTCAGGCCATATGCATACCTACATTGTCCCTCATTCATAGCCCAGATCCCTCATTCATACCCCAGACATACGTATTAAATTTCCCTTTTTTTTGCAAAATTGAATGTGTCTTTCAACGATTAACAACATTGTAATGCAAGAGCTAATCAAGACCACAACACCTAACCATTTAGGTTCACGAATAACAAAGCCAATTACCACTTAAATCAATCAAACTAATCAACCTAATTAAAATTTATCAGCAAAACCATTCTAACAAATACATTCTATTATAAATCACGTTACTGAACATATAATCGTATCAATATAACAACTGTAAATTAATGTTCAATTCATTAATACGTTATTTAAGATTGAGTGCATTAAAATATAAAAGCATACTTTAAGGGCGACAGATAGACGTGGGAAGGTTGCTGCGGTGTTTTGGTGGTGAACGTGGTTTCGTGTGATGGTGCACGGTGGTGAAGGAGGTGGTAGGCAAGTGGTGTTGATTTTTTTACAGAGAGAATTGAGAAGAGAGCAGAAATTGGAAAAGAAGAGAGATGAAGGTATAAAATGTATTTTTGTTATATTAATCTAAACGCAAAATACATAAAACAATTAACAATATATTAAATTGGAAATTTTTAAAAAGTCTAACGAAAATTAAACATTGATATAAATTGTCTTCATAGCAGCAAATTTGTTTCTTAAATTGAATTTATCATGGTAATTAAACACTCTTAAAAACATGAATGAGTTAATAATGATAAACATGTATAATTTATCACAAATTCTCATTTGTGACGTAGGTACCCGTCATAAGCTTGTGACGGATACCGTTTTCTCTCACAAAATACCTACTTTTTCTCTTTCTCCGATACTATTCATGTGGTCCCCTTTCTCCACTTATTCATTTTGTATCCATTTTATCTCACAAAATATCCGTCACAAATGGTGACCCGTCACAAGCAAGACTTACTAATAATTTATACGCGGATAACTACTTGTATATTGTAAAAATAATATTGACTAATAAATAAATTCAAAATTAATAAACATTAGACTAATTCTTAAATCGTTTTGTGAGTTATGAGCACTTGATATATACAATGCAAATTAAAAAAACAACCTTATAGATTTAAAGTTTGTTGCCAATAACCTTCGAAATAGAGTTGTGGCTTAAATACGTAAAAGTATTTAAACCTTTTTTTACAAGCAACCTCATGCAATTATAAGAAATATTTGCAAGACTAATATGAAATTTATAATTAATTTAGGATTATTTCACAACAATACTCTAACCTATTAGGTCCCTTCTCAAAATACTCCAACCTATGTTTTAACTGAGAATACACCCAACTATGACACTTGTTGACTTTGATTAGAATACTCTATAATCAACCTGTAACAGCAGGTAATATTTTTTCGCGGGCCCCACCATTTGTTATTTAAGTTGTTGCTCTTCCTCTTTCACATATCTTCTTCCTCCCTTTTGCAACGGTCATCTGCAAAAAAAACAAAATTTACCTTCCTTTCTTTCTCCCTTTTTCTTTCTTCTGTCATTATTTCATCTTTCTTTCTTCCTTTTTCTTTCTTCTTCCTTTACTATTCCTTTTTCTTCTTCTTTCTTCATCAGATCCCTAAAAATGAAAGGGTCAGTGTCATCTTCATCCAATTCAGGGACATATTTCTGCAAACATAATCTTGAGGCTGTGTTAAAAACATCAACAAAAGGAAAACATGTAGGGAAGAGATTTTATGGATGTCCTCTTTGGCCTGTAAGTATTAATCTTTCATTTGATAATTAATTAGTATTATTCATTTAGAATGTGAGATTGATAAATTTTTTTTTTGTGTAGCAGAACGGGTGTGGATATTTGGTGCCCGCAGAAGAGTTGGATTTGGATTTGGATTTGGCAAGATGTTTTAAGTTGGAGGAGAAATTGAAAAAATTGAAGATGAAGAATGAGAAGTTGCAAACTGAAGTTACGAAGCACTTGAAGTGGGAGAAAATACTTATGCTAGGATTGCTATTTTCTTGGATTTTGTTTTCAGTTATTTTGATGGTCAAGGATTGATCCATTGTAAGTTGATAAGAGAATGAATAAAGCTCAGATTTCATTGCAAAATAAACAAAGACTTTGTTCATAGATTGCTCTCATACTAAGTTCAACAAAATAAAAGGTTTCGTACATTACATCCACTGGTTCACTACATAACATAATAACTTCAGTACATTGCACTGGTTCAGTACATAACTAATTAAAAACTACATCAGTTCACTACATCCACAATGACACTGTTAACTATTGGTTCATTGAGTGTTGGGTAGATGGTTGGCTGAAGCTGATTTCGTCTTGTTGATTAGGAATGATGTTCCTTGGGCCATTAACACTACCAAGAACCTGTTCAAAAGAAAAAAAATAACAGTACAAAGTACATTAAAATTGACTTCACTAACACTGTCACTGAAGTTGGTTAAACAACTTGAACATACAAGAAAACTGACATTGGTATAGGTATTTTCTTTGTTGATCAATAAGCACTCCTACTCCTTGTGGTGTCTGAAATTAAAGAGGAGAAAACACTGTCAGACTGGATTTTAAACTGAAATTTAAGCCAAAAAAACATCACTGTCAGACTGAATTGCACTTACCCTTCCTCTTCCTCTTCCAGAAGTTCTGCCACCCCTTCCAGAAGCTCTACCACCCCTGCCAGGCATTACTACTCTTCCACCTCTACCAACTCTAGTTGGTTGTGCAGATGCTCCATGGTGATCCTCAGAATTACGTTGACCCTCAGATGATGCCTCAGTTCTTGCAACTTTTCTAGGCCTTCCCATTGGTTTCTTTGGAGGAGGAGGAGGTTGTGGTTTGTCCTTGTCAGGACATTTACGTTTGTTGTGACTGTTTGATTTGCAAATAGAGCATTTCATCTGAAGACCATGCTTAGTCAGTTTGCCTCCTTTTTTGGGATCTTCATGTGGATCCCTTCTCCTCTTTTTTCTAGGTCTACCAGGGCCTATCTTGATAGGGGGAGGACAGAGAGGTAAATCTCTTTTTGGCCAGTGTCTCTGACCTGGACAAGGCTTAATTGACAGATTATATGCCCTAAGGTAAGCTTCCCTTTTGTATTGGTCATGGACATAATCCTCTGCATAGGCATGGATATGAAAAATTGCTGCAACACCATGGAAACATGGGATTCCTGTTACATCCCATTTCCTGCATGTGCAGGTCCTTTTATCTAAGTCCACAGTCAGACTGTCTATCCCATGTTGCACCTGAAACAGTGTGTTCTCTGAAGGGAAGACCTCACAAGAAGCAGCCTTTTCTTTCTCCTTTTCTAACATTTTTTGAACCCTTGGACAAAGCACATTGACACTCACCTCCATCTCCTTTTTTTTCTCCACCAATCTTTTCATCAAAGACACTCTAATTTCTTCAAGCATATAGATCAAATGTTTTGATCTTGCATTTATTATGTAGGCATTAAAAGTTTCAGCCATATTGTTAACTATAACATCGTTTTTTGTCCTTGTTTGAATGTAAGCCCTACAAAATAAATGAGGCCTGCATTCTAAGAATGCCTCAGCAGCTTTGTGATCTACTTCCCTAAGAGCATCTAAGGCATCATTAAAGTCAGCTTCATTATATGCCTTTGCACAATTCCAAAATAAGAGCTTCATTTCATCCCCCTTATAAGTTTTGTGCCAGTTAGCAAAGATGTGCCTAGCACAATGCCTATGCTCAGCCTTGGGAAATTCTTTGGCTACCATAGTCAATATACTCTACATATTTGGCAAATTAACAGTATATAAGATTAACTATTGTAACACCCCCATTTATTTAAGGGCCTGGACTAGGTCTCCTCAGATAAATACAGGTGTTAGCATCTCGGTTTCCCGAGGCGGTAGATACAAAGGAAGATAAACAGTACTTTAAATTAAATTTAAACTCAACATGTTCTTACATAACCAAAAGATAAAACTGTTCTGATCAAAAAGAAAGTACAACTCATAGACTATTCTCAAGTGATCTATGCTCTAAACTGGTCCAGGTCCAAGCTTCTCACTTCCCTAAGCTCCCATAGTCTTTAACCTGTCAATCTGCTCCCCAATAATTGGTTCATCACAGGTGATCACGAATACACAGGGTCAACCACGAGGTTGAGTAGGGAAAACCATAAATAGAAATCATTACTATAAATAGAAATCTGAATATCTCCACTCCGAATCACAGACCCTTTTCTCCGCACCAAACACAGACCCTTTATCTCCGCGCCACACAGACCCTTTTATCTCCGCACCAAACACAGACCCTTTATCTCCGCGCCACACAGACCCTTTTATCACCTCATCTCATATCGTATCACAGAATATATATAAACAAATATCATAATATACCAACCAAGTATTAGTATAAAACATTCATGGTAATCATTATTAACAACTGAGTAATCATTATGATATGCATCGTATTTCCCCTACCTGAAACAGTAGTAAATGCAGATACGTCCAAGCGCGTTAAAAGTGTTCCACACGAAACTTGCCACCTAAAATATATATTATTTAATTAATAACTTCCTACTCACGTAACACGTACACACATTCCATATATAGTAACTTCCTATAAATAGCAACTGCCAAAAATAGTAACTTGGTTTGAAATTCAAATTATTGAGATGTACATAAATACTAAATCTTACATTAAATGCCCAAAATCATTTCCTTAATAAATAATATACTTTACCATAAATATTAATATACTTGCCATAAAAGATATTCATTTTAAAATCAAATAATAATGATAATAATATCTCTAATAAAAATAATAGTAATAATAAAAATAATAAAAATAACAATAATAATAATAATACTAACAATAATAATAAAATTAGCAATTATGGCAAGAAATCCCACGACACAACCCGCGCCCCAAAACAACCCTAACGACCACCACAACACGCCCCACCTGCCACCAACAGCCACTACAGCCCGTGCCCAGAACCATCCTCCACCGCTGCAACCACCAGCAGCCCCCCTCGCCGGCTGCCGGTGCTCTGAAACGACCCCTCAAACAACCCTGGTTACACACCCCTACCCCTGACCACGCATACTTTGACAGAATCCCTACACCAGACCAGCCACCACCAGCACCCGACACCACCACCAGACCATTCCCCTGACTCCAAACTCGAGAGACACGGTGGTAACATCGTGTCGACCTCCCCCGAGTCAACGATGTTACCACCCCCAACTCCCCCTGTTCACAGACCAAAACCCAGAAACTCAACACCAGAAAAAAAAACGACTCCCCCGACAGCCCTTGTTTAACCCCCTTACACCACCTCAACCAGCCACCTTTAACCACCGCGACTACCACCACGACTACACCCAACCACAACTCAACTCCATGCATGAAGACTATAGAAGACAACTACAGATTCATAAAAAAACGCATAGAAAAAGTCGCAGACTAAACTCAGGCATAAATGATTGTTTTGCGACCTCCTGACACCAGTTTTAACCACCCCCACGAACACTCTAGACGACCAACGACGGTCTCCTTTTAGCCTACACATGTTCATTACATATTATAGTATATAAGTATGTAAAAACAACAGAGGATTACTTGCTCTATGCTCATATACAAGGTGACGAAATCATACAGTTAATAGAAAATATCACAAAAGAGGTGGTCATACCAGATCTCTGACCAAAACGAACCACCTTATGTCGGCCTACAACCACCGTTCACCGGCTCCTGACCTTCTCTGCTATGACGGCTACGTGTTTGAGTTTTTAGATCTAGAGTAACGTGCCTAGGGTTAGGGTAGAATAGAGCTTAAATAAGGCGGCAGGGTGAGTGTTTGCTGAGTTTGAAAACTTCTAAATCGTGGGCTGCTTGTATGCACACATTTCGAGGCCCATGGCCGTGTTGCCATGGGTCCTAGGTTCGAGTCCCAACAAGCACATACTACATCAATAACCCTAAAGTAACTAAGTTCCTATTTCGAATCCCACCTAAGTCCAAAACACCTCTTACAAAACGCATACAAGCAAACCTTTTAAACGAACGATTTAAAATAAAAGAATTAAAAAGCGAGGTATTACAACTATAGTCAATAAGATTAACCATCTACTCTAAATCAAATAAACAACAATATAGCTTAAACAATTCAAGGAACAAACCTGATGCTCATCTGATATGAAGGTCCAGCCATCACCATCTGCTTCACCAAAACAAGCCTTGAGTTGTTTAAAGAACCATTCATAACTCTCATTGTTCTCTCCTTCAACAACAGCCCAGGCCACAGGGAACATTTGCTCGTTGCCATCCCTTCCAATAACTGCCATTAACTGCCCTCCCAAGAAGGTCTTCAGAAAACATGAATCAACACACAGTAACTTCCTACATCCAAGTAGCCACCCTTGTTTCAAGGCATCAAAACAGACGAAGAATCTCTGAAATACTTGAGGGTTAGATGTGATGTTAGGGTTTGTGAACAAAGTAAAAGTACTAGTTGGATCCCCTTCTTCAAGTGCTGCCATATAACTCCCTAGCCTACTGTAGTGTTCCTTCATTGATCCATGAAGAAGCCTATGAGCATAGTACTTGACTTTGTAAGCAAAATTCTTCTTTATTAACACCTTATATGCTTTCCTTACTGTCTCAATGATATCAGCTGCTGGCCAATGAGGGTTTGCTTTGAAAACATCAAGAAACTGTTTGGCTAGCCAAGTTGATTTTAGTTGTCTGTTGCTTTCCATGGTCCTCTGACAGGTATGCACAGGATCAACCGACTTAATTACAAATGATGAGCTTGTGTTGTCCCAACTACCATATAACCTAAAAGGACAACCTGATTTACATCTCACTCTCAGCTTCTTCCCTCTTGCTTTATCACTAATGTCAAATGCCAAGTTTCTTCCTTGTGCTACAGCATATCTAATAACACAGTCTCTAAATGTTTCTGTATTTGGAAATCTAATTCCAACAGTCCACTTCAGTTTTGAAAAATCAGATTGACTGCTTACCTCAACAATAGTAGAACTTCTCCTCTTACCAGGAACATCCTCTTCATCACTATTCACTGGAGTGTGAACCTCATCACCACTATCATCATAATCACTCAAATTGTTATCATTCTGTCCACTCAATTTACCAGCAGCAGCCTGACATTGAAGTTCTTGTGCAATAGCAAGAGCTTTTGCATTACACTTCTTTAGATTGGCTCTTGCTTCATTTAGCTCCTCATCATCAAGGTCAGATTCATTGTATATCTCATTTTCATCCTCCTCAAATGACTCTTCTTCTACACTCTCATCATCTGACCCACTTCCATCTACATCTACATCCTCAACTGGATCATACCCAGGGTCATCATCCTCATCATCCTCACTAGTACCATTCCCAGCAGCATTAGAAGCAGCTATTTCAGCATTTATCTCATATGAATCAAATAGATTTGCTACTCTGACATCATTGACATCATATGAGGGTTCAGTATTAGAAGTGGGACTTTTGGTTTGTCTGGTTGAGGGTTCAGGAAGAGGAGGGGGGGTTGTTCTGGTTTGTCTGATTGAGGATTCAGGAAGAGGATGGGTGGGTGTTCTGGTTTGTGTGACTGGGGGTTCATAAATAGGAGGGGGAGGTGTTCTGGTTTGTCTGATTGAGGATTCAGGAAGAGGATGGGTGGTTGTTCTGGTTTGTGTGACTGGGGGTTCAGGAATAGGAGGGGGAGGTGTTCTGGTTTGTGTGATTGAGGGTTCAGGAAGAGGAGGGGGGGTTGTTGTGATTTCTATGACTGAGGGTTCAGGAATGGAAGTGGGAGTTAATGTGATATGTATGTTTGAGGGTTCAGGTGTGCTTTTTTTGGTTTTAAATCTAGGTGAGATTCTTAAAGACACCTCAGTGGTTGGTTGAGAAGTTGTTGTGCTTGGGGGTGCATGTGAGTTTTTTACAGGTGCTTTTTTGGGTGGGGTTTTTTGGAGCTTTTAAGAGGTGGTCCAGTGTTTTGGCAAACACTTTTGACTTCAACTTTCCTCCTAGGAATTAACTTAGTAGGAATTTGAGCTACACTTTCACAACTACCACACTCTATCAACTCCATTAATTTTGGTACATCCCTCTGAAGAACCAGGTAACACTCAACAACTCTAACATCAACAGCCGTCTTCTACATAGCTTGTGTATGACTATCATCCAAAGCCCTTTCCAATCCACCCTTGGGGTTCATGAAAAATATTGCATCAACACTTCTATTAAACCCCTCAACTTTGTCTGCTTCTTCCAGTAATGTAAACCAACAAAGTTCATCTAGATCTACAGCAACAGTTCTAAATGACCTACCCATATAAACCAAACGTTTTTCATCCCTCCTAAATATACCTCCATGCCAAAATTTCAATGTCACTGAATCCCAATGATTTGCCTAATTGATACAGATATTGGGTCATAATTCGTATAAGTTCAAACAACAACTACTGAAAACGCATGCTATAAAACAAATTAAGAGGCAAATACACAATGATTCACAAAATTAAATTATCCTAACAAAAGTAATTACAAAATCGAAACTTAGGACTAAATAAAGATGGAAATAAGAAATACCTGATTCATCTTGATTTACTCCCACAATTGCATGAAAAAATGGTGAATTACAGGCTAAGCGTGTTGAGGAAGATTAGAAAAGTTCTGAAAAAATGGTGAAGGAATTTGAAAAGTTCTGAAAATAAGAAGAAAGAAGATGAAGGAAGAAGGTAATGACGGTAATAGAAAGAAGAAATAAGAAAGTTACCGGTTGAATAGGTAACTTGTTAACTTATTCTATTTAATGAAGACGTGTGTCATAGTTGGGTGTATTCTCAGTTAAAACATAGGTTGGAGTATTTTGAGAAGGGACCTAATAGGTTAGAGTATTCTTGTGAAATAATCCATTAATTTATGTGAGTTATACAAATTCAATAATAATGCTCGGGAAGAGACAATAGTGTCATGGATATTCAATGATAAAATAACAAATGTTAGACATTGAGTGAGTATTTAGTATTATATGTTATTATTAAGGAAAAGTATACTTATGACATTGAGTCTATTATATGGTTGTAGGAAATCAATAACAGGATTAGCATCATTACAGAATTGGATTAGTTATTGGTATTGGTTTGTACCTTTGTAGAAGTATATAGATGATTATGCTAAATATGGTGCCAAGGAACTAAGAATGTCTTCGATGATGATGCAGTGTTTATTGAATAGGAGTAAATGAATAAGAATCCGAAATTAAATAGGAATAAGAGTAAAGCGAATGGGAAAGTAGAGGAGGAAGTAGGACGATGACGAAGTACAATGCTAGGGAAGAGATCAAAGCCCTACTGTTGAGTATGCTCTTCGCAAAAGGACATAATGATTTATTAAATGGTCTAATTGGTATAATCGGAATATTATTGACACACATTGTTTATCATATTGTCAATACGTGTAATAAGTATATAGCTTGTTTGATACGCATTAGATCTCGTAAGTTGACAGTTAGTAAATATTGTATTAGTTAACTATGTTATGTTATTTTGACAGTTTAAATATCCCGTGCCATAAAATTAATACTGGTATGCTATGTTACGATGTCGTGTATGTGTCCGTTTTGGTGCTACTTAGGTGACGGTTTAATTACATGTATGTTGTCTTTTCTTAATTCACAATCGGTTGTTATCACTGAACCATATAACCACCCAACCAAATCATAATCGGAACATTCGGTTTTTCCCAAGGTGTACAAGAAATTCTATGGTGGGAAGAGTACAGTAAGTGTATCTACCTGGAATTAAAGTAAGATCTGACGAATTCAAAGGAATAAATCCAAATAAGAATGAGGGAGAATGGGAAGTAAGGATGAGGAAGCAACAAAAGGTAAAGAAATGAGAATAAGACAAAGGGCAGACTATTCATCACGCAGAAGGCATGAAGAACACTACTCTAATGATTAATTAAATGGTCTAATTGGTATAATGGGAATATTATTGTCATACATTGTTTATCATATTGTCAATATGTGTAATAAGTATATAGCTTGTTTGATAAGCATTAGATCTCGTAAGTTGACGGTTAGTAAATATTGTAATAGTTAACTGTGTTATGTTATTTGGATAATTTAAATATCATGTGCCATAAAATTAATATGGTATGCTATGTTAGATTTCGTGTATGTGTCCGTTCCGGTGCTACTTAGGTGACGGTTTACATGTATGCTGTCTTTTCTTAATTCACAATCGGTTGTTATCTTAAATCGTATATTTAACACAAATGGTAGAACCAATTAATATACATTTAGGGGGCTCTTCAATCAGAGTAATAGGAAGTGTTACATAATGTATTTGGCTGAAAAATTTATTGTAAGAAAAACAAAACCGTTTCAATCTTAATCGTTATTATAAGAAAATACGTGACATAAGGAAAATACGGAAATAATCGTAATAATTATGAACTACGTAACCATTTAGTAGCTACTAAACAAAGTGACGGCTAGCATGTTCTTTACGCTTCCCTAAACTATCAGATTAGACACTACTGTGCTACTTAATTACTACCAGTAGTTGTTAGCCTCCAAACTTCATCATTCATAATCCTTCTGAACATTGTCCCTGCCCAGAAACCAAAACCTCCTGCACATCTAAAATGGACAAATTTTGTGGTCAAGTAATCTACTTTAACGATGATGATAAGCCATAATTTGTTAAAAAATATGTTGATTGGAAAAAAACGCAGTTTAAGGCCACGTCCCTATTTACGAAAGTAATTGTTGAAGAGGAGATGCCCTTTGGCAGCAGACCTCATCATCCATTCTTCAGTCTATCAGAACTCACTGATCATGTTTTCAACAAGCTCGATAGACAAGGCAAAAGGAACATGGCGGAGGTTTGTAAGGCATGGGCAAGGCAATATCTTGTTGGTAAAGAAACCTCTAAAGTGGACCTAGATTATGATCGTGTACTTGAAAGGGAAAATCGCGGAGATGAGATATGGGTGACCAGAAACCAGAGGCTGGTGTCGATTTTCTATTCATGCAAGCCACGCAAGCCTAAAGCTAATAAGAGGAAAAGACGTTACAGAAGAGGCAGCAACTCAAACGATGCATATGTTGAGAAGTCTAGAAGCGAGGGGTATTGTGACTCCGATTGCTGAGTCTGGTAATAAGCTATCTGCTAAACTTTCTGTAATATACACCTGCTATGTTTATAGGTATTGTAATGTAAGATGTTATGCATGTTCTCAGATAAGCACAATTAGCGTGGTCTGCACTATTTCTACTGGTGACTACAGCACACTATCAACAACAACTTAGTGTCATAAGTAGTTCATAGCAATGCTGCTCATAGCATTGTTTATTTTGGATTATTACTGCAGTTAATCTAATGATAAACTAATATGACTGAAGCATGTAATATTATGTTGTTAGATTTTGGGATTTTAACAAAATCAGTAGGTGGCTTGTAAGGTTTATCTGCTGTTTTGGACAATGATAGTACTTGGTAATGTATATGGTTATGTTTCTATCGTGTTTATGTTTTCTCAATTTTTAATTTGAATTGTGCCTAGGAGGAACATGTGACTACTCACTATAGCTTATATGTATTTCCTTATTAGATACACTGGTACACAGCACTTACTATTAGTATAGGGTGCCATGTTATTTGGTTTTCGGTGGTAATCTGCACCCTATAACACCATCCTTATGATCATAGTGTTATGTATTAAGCTGATGTGTTGGAGCTATATTGACGTGTTTATTAACGGGTTGGATTATAACAATATTGTGTACGGGATTCTACGTTGGGGATTTCATTGAGCAAGGCACTCCATGACCATTATTGAACACCCAGACAGTGCGTCTAGGGTTTATGGTCTTAGTCTATTATAGATATAAATTGTGGACCATCTAAAATTATTAAGCCATAAGAGATAGATACCTTGACTTCATCCACATAGAGTATACATTACATCCAAAATGGTGGAATTCTAACAGGTGCGGACTGTGTTGTTGCCATGCCTTTGACAACCAAGTAGTCCTTAATTGTGCATACTATAAGCACCATAATAGCAAAAGATAAACTTGCAATATAGATAGAAGTTCACGTTGACGCTGGTTATTAATTTGGGGTAGACATCACTGTAGATGGGGAACCTGACTTTTCCTTCCTACACTTCCTCTTTGAGAGTTGTGGGTGTGACAAACTTATTGCCACATCTTTCCCTGAATCAACAATCATTGTATTACTTGGAGTCACAAGCTTGTCATCCTTAGCAGACTCATCAATACCTGTTGGGGATATACTCTTGGCATGCTCAGTGCAATCAGTGGGTGTGAGATGTTTGATGTTAGTGTCCCCAACATGCGATGTTGGCTGTCTTGTGTGCTGCTTACGTTCTGTTGTTCGACATCAATGTTAGGATCACTACTGTCACCACTCACTACGACACGTTTCATAACCCACTGTAGCACATTGTTTGTTGACAGTGTATTAGCTGGAGCTACTTGAGCTTTGAAAGGTTTTGTATCAAGAAATGCTTTGAGTATTGAAAAAGTTGGCTCATCGGACTGTCAAGCAATACACCAGTTAATACGAGGAGTTCTATTACTATTAAAATTAATTGAAATAGAGATTCACTCACATTATGCTTCATATGGAATATGTCAGACGTGGACATTCTGGACAGTTGTTCAGTAATCCCTGTAAACACAGTAAAGGATAGTGTTCCAGTGTCATCCGATACATCACAATTGAACGTAACCCTGCATTTAATGTGACTATTGTAAATGGAATGTATATTTTCAAATTTACCAAGGCCAATGTTAATCTGTACTCATTCATAGATACAATGTATATGTAATACCCCGTATTTTCTACTTCCTTTTAAGTTATAATGCTATACTTAATTTTATGGCGACGGGTTTTAAGCGAAAACAAGTTGGTGAACGAGGTACTTTTATGCGTTAGTAATTGAGTCGTGTGTGCGGATTTTTTAACGAAACCGGACTGGACTCATGTTATTTGAACATTGGGGTGCATGAAGGGCCTGAACCATGCATGGGTAGTCGTGTATTGATGGCCGATTTTTGCCGTCACTACCGGCCTTCAAACAAATTTATAAACCCGAATAAAAGTAGTACTTAGTTCGGGGTCGAACACGAAGATGGTGGGAAAGTTGTATAGTTACGTTCTAATTATAACTTGAGTTGGGGTAATAGGTTTGTGGTTGGTTAACAACTAAAGAACAATTAAAGCAAATAAATTAGGATAAAATTGATGATAAGGAGAACTAGGGTGTCAGGGGTACTAAGGTAGGTTGGTAACGAATCATGCAAGAGGGTTTAAGGTCTCCACTATACTAGGCCTAGGTTTGTCTCGTCTATCGATTTGACTCACCTAAAGTCGAACCCTATCCTAGCTTTCGCTACAAACAAGGCTAACTTAACAAACATACATGCTCATGAAAGCCCTAGACTATCGTCAAAGACCAACAACAATAAGAATCATGTCCAACCGTCGTTGATACATTTCATCAAACATATAGCATGCACAAATGAAAACCTAGCAAAGAAGAGAACCAAAACCTAACCCTAAACAAGATTCATAGCTACCAACAAACCAAAGCAAACCCCTAACCCTAGTAGGGGAACTACTCACACATGGTTAAAGTAAACATGGAAACAATTGACGAAGAAATGCTAAACATGTTGGATTATAATGAAAGTAAACAAATAAACAAGGAAACTTGAACAAAATGAAATAACTAAGTAAAGAGAGGAAAGATTATACCAACAACTATGGAAAAGTAATGAACTTGGATAACAAGATAAAGAATTCTTTCAAACCCTTCAAATTACAACCCAAAATCTTCTAACAATGCTCAAGAACAAAACTAGGATGATAACTAAAGAGGATTAACAAGAACTAAAAGATTAAACTAAAATCTCAGAAGGATTAAAATGTTTAAGAGAGTTTTTGATGGCTAAGTATGGATGAATGTAACAGTAAAACCCTAAAAAGTTGCGTAAAAAGTATATTGGAATGCGTGATAATAAAATGATACAAGTGCGGGTTTATATAGAGTGCGAAAAACTGAAAAGTGACTCTCAGCCGGTGGACCGGCTGCCGGTCTGGGACCGGTTGAGAGTCCAAATATGGACTTCTGAAAAATTCTTCAAATGATGCTTGATTCTCAGCCGACCGGCCGGCTGTCGGTCTGGCACCGGCTGGGAGGCCTATTTCTTCAATCTGACTTTTTCTTCAACTTTTCAACTTGTACAGGTACCCTCAGCCGGTGGGCCGGCTGCCGGTTGGCCACCGGCTGGGAGCCCTTTTGCAATAATCTGCCCAACTTTGCATTTTCTTCAATTTACGAAATTTGGCTAAGTATAGGAAATGCTCCCCAGCCAGCTGACCGGCTGCCGGTTGGCCACCGGCTGGGAGCCCTAAATCAAGAGGCTGTAACATTCTTCATTTTTCTTTCAAAGTCAAGTCAAGGTTCCCCAGCCGGCCGGAGGCCCTGAGAGGCTTTCTTGCTACTTCATATTTCTTCATAATTCGTTCCAAAATCGTCTCGTTTGCTCCCGCTTCTTCGCCCCCGCCGTAATACCTACAAAATGTGAAACGAATAGGAATAGACGAGGTAACGGGCGTAAAAACAATCAAAGGCACGCAAAAGGAGGTCGATTCGGCACCGAAAATGAAGAATTAACAACGAAAATTATGACCAAAATGGAGCTCATCAGAATTCCCCACACTTAAACCTTACTCGTCCTCGAGTAAGAGATCAAGTAACTATATAACCCTTATTAAAAACAAAGAAACAAACTAACTAAGCTAACTAGAAGCCGAATCGGGTTTAGCTACACCCGTAGCCCTTTCAACTCACAATTTGACATTCATGAGGAAGAATGCCCTATTGCAAGGCAAGTAAGGTCTTGCTACAAAACTTTTGATGCCAATAAGTAAAAACATAACACGTATAGACAAGCAACATGCATCGGAAAATGGAAAAGATAACCGCTTGCCTCATTCAAGCGGGGTTTTGAAAAACTAAACAAGAGAGGTCTATAGCGGAGGATGCCGATTCAAAGTCTAACCACGGTGTCAAACCCCTAAATCAAGCTCAAGCAACCAAGAAATGACATCACCAAAGACCAAGAAACTAATTCAAGGCGGGCAAACGGAAGTACTAAGCTATACTTCCAAGAATGACACGACACACACATGATTCGACTCAATGCAAGACCCATAACCGATAAAAGGACCCTAAGTACCGACTCTCACGGGTGACAATCAACACATAAGGAAAGAAAGGAGGTGATTTTTGTGACAAAAAGTAACCAAAATCACTCACCTACCTCAACTTACGAAGCATGCCCGCAATCTAGAATGGTACTCCATCCAAAAATCCATGAAAAATGCAAATGCACATGATGAGAACAACAACAAGGATGCAACGGGGCTTGGGTTGGGTGAAAATGGTTTGGTGCAAGCACCGTTCTAGGATTTGAGGCTCAAAAACAAGAATGATTGCCAAAATCAACACAACTCCTTATTACAACAACTAAGCAACGTCTATGCCCTAACTTTGGCTTTAACAAAACCAAGCAAAAATTGCATAAACCCCAACTTACTTTGGAAAAAATCGGACCCATCACAAATTTAAACAAAGTGGTCATTATTAGAAACACCGAACAACGTCTACACCCTAACATACGACTTGAAAATCAAATCAAATGCAAAAATTGTGTAAACCCGCCACGCGTGCAAAAACATCAAAATACCACATTATTGTAGCAACGGCTTTTTCTATGTCCCCTTGATGGAAGGGACTTGTTGCTAGCCTTTTTCTCTTTCAAAACACATATGTACATTTTTCTTTTTGGATTTTTCAAGACTTTTTCAACTTTTTCTTTGATTTTCTATTTTCTTTCTTTTTTTTCATTTTTTTTCTTTTCTTTTTCAAACTTCCAAACACCAACCAAGCAACAAGTAGTGACCACTGTTGGGGCTGGTGTCCTTGACAATTAAGTACAATGACTTATTAAATCTCTTCAAGGATCACAAAGGCATACTTTTGTATTATTACCAGTTGATCCACGTTTATCAATAACGGTTGGCTTGCTAGATAAGTTTGACGTTATTGTCATACGGATGGCGGTGATCAACTGGTCCCTATACGTCACACTTATAGGACACGTTTGAGAGATGTGAAGGTATGAAAATACAGTCACATTTTGCCGGATAAGACTAAACAGTTAGTCAGAGGTATTGACTATTAAATTAGTCAATAAGATGTTGAGATTATTATTTAATACGGATTAAATAATTTTAGCTAATACGGATTACATGTTTAATTCGTAAATTAAATATAAACGGTTATATATTTAATTAAATATTGTATTCGCGAATTAATATAAACTGTTATATTAATTTGGGTAATTATACAATATCGTATTTTGTCAGACCATTATTAATATATCGACTGTATTAATATCTGATAACATGTTACGATTTATAATTAAAATCCCGCGAATAACTTATAGCTAAATGGGTCGAATCACGAATTAGAATAAGGTAAGAGTGGAAAGCCCACTCCTGCCCTATTAGAATTTTCGGCCAAAACAACTACATAAGGAGGAGGACTCTCCTTATGTCAGGGACTGTTGTTGCACTGACTAAATAATTCTCAAGAAAATTAGGGTTTTGAGAGCATTCTTCTCCCAAAACCTCAGATCTCACATCTAAAACCTAAATAGCTCTCCCAATATTGCAAGGCAGTTGGAGAGGATTTCTAGCACACGCGGCCACGTCTCATTCTAAGTCTTGGGTGCAAGTTATAGGAGGGAATTTGTGTTAATTCCTGTTCTTAGGCCTTTCGCACAAGGACTAAAGGTTGTACTTCTTTTCTTATCCTTTTTAATCTTATGACTATAAACACAACTGTATTTTTCATTATAATCCTGCAAGTTTAGGGTGAATACATGCTTTATTCCTCACAAGTGGTATCAGAGCCAGGCCATGAAAATTTTACCTTTGTGTTTTTCCGTAAGTTTTAAAACCTGAAAAATCGTCTTCTGCCGCTAAGTCGGTCGATCGACCCCCCGTTGCGGTCGGTCGACCGCCTCCTGCGTGTTTTTCTGTTTCGACAGTTTATCTTTTGTGAAAAATCGTGTTCAGTAACTCGGTTTCGTGTTTTGTGGTCGGTCGACCTGTTTTTCGGGTCGGTCGACCATTCTGCTTTAAAAAAAAAAAAAAAAAAAATTTTTTTTTTTTTCGTCAGGTGGTCGGTAGACCTGTTTTTTGGGTCGGTAGACCACCCCTGTAACAGACTCGTTTTTTTTTTTATATTTTCCGAAAATAACATGTTTTATTTTCACATGGCCTTTAGTAATATACTATATACGGAAATAGTATATTATTAATTTTGTGAAACGGTTCACCCTCGTTCGATACATATTATTTTAAAACGGTTTAAAATAATAGGATTATATGTTCATTAAAATTGGTGATTAAAGCGGTATAGTCACATAATTTTAATATTAAAAGGTGGTTTGGTAAAAATTTATTAATCATAATAACGGTATTATGTCATGTATGAATTTTAATTTAGTTGATGCATTTTATTTATCGTCTTGTTGAATGTCTAATGAATGCTTTCAATAACGTATTTAATTTTGCAAACGGTTGTAACTTAGTGTGGCCTTAGAAGATTGTGTTACCGTAATGATGGGACACAGTCTTGCTTGTAATCTTGAGATCTTGAATCTCCGTTTTGGGTTTTTGCCATGTAATTACTTTTGTATTTAAATTAGAATGTATCTAGGACTACTTTTGTAATTTAAATTAGTAATTTTGTGAAGACCAAAGACAAGACGGAGACCGGATGCTCACTCCCACTGCAAGGACCAAGATGGAACATCAAGACAAGCTTCAAGGGTCCAACAGTGGATTCCAAGTTGTTTTATGTTTATTTTGGTAGGATAGGCCACACTAGGACTTTTATTTACGTTTATCGCATTTATTTTATGCTTTCATCGATAATAGCTTGCATCATATTCCGCCTAAAACCAAACCACCTATTACATGCCTGAAAACTGACTCATGTAGAGGTTACGCGTTAGTTTTCTGTGACAATACAGATGTCACATGTCAATTGCAAAGCCATCACTTTATTTAATTCATTCACGCAAATGCTAGTTTTTAGTTCACTTATATATGGATAAATAAAAGTTGATGGGGTCTTCCTCGTATAACCAAAAATTGAGATTAGTCTTTATAAATCAGCCTCCCACGAATCCCTTCTTCGTCGGTAGGCATAATATGACCCCTTCTACGTCGGGTAAGTGGGAACAGATGATTTATTTTATCTCAACATCATGGTCACTCGATAATATCTAGTGACTGAGATGGACTAATAGATAGGATATACGGAAATCTATCAACCAAGAGTTCCAACGATTGGAATTAGCCAAACTGTGGGCTTATCAATATACGGAAATTGAGTCTTGGGATCGTTTATATAATTCTTGAGGGAGATCAATTATATAAATGCATGAGTCTACGAGTTTAAATTCAATTTAATATAGACTTAAATCACAACAATGAGTTGCTTATATGGTTTTGTTTTCTCTTCTTTTCAGTGTAGAACACGTTCATTAAAACTGCTGTATAACTAAAATGGCTGGTGAAGACCCAATGCCAAGTGCCAAGCTAGCACGTGAATCCTGGCTAAAAGCCTTCATGGACTCCATGAATCAGTCAACTAGACTGAGGAATGATGGGTCAAACTTCTCAGACTGGGAGGCAGCACTACGGAATGCTGCCATTGCTGACGGAAAGCTTAAGTATTTAACTGGGCCCATTCCGGCACACCCAGGAACTGGAGCTAGAGCCAACGATGTTCGCGCTCATAGCGACTTCGTCATGGAAGCGGGTGCGATAAAGAACGTACTCATCTATGCAATGGAATCCAATTTGCAAAGACGCTTCATAACCCATGGTGCAAACAAGATTTTCACCACGCTCACTAACGAATTCTCAAAGGCTCCGAGAATCGTTTCTTATGAGCATACCTGTCGCTTCTTTGAGGCGAAACTCCAGAAGGGCCAAGCTGTTAGCCCACATATTCTTCACATGATTGAGAATATCGAGAAACTGGAGACCCTAAACTGCAAGATCAGTGAGAACATAATCGTTGATCGTATGCTTCATTCGCTTCATGATGGGTTCGCCCTCTTTAGGGCCAACTACTACATGAACGACATGAAGAAGACTCCTCATGAGCTCCACTCCCTTCTCGTACAGACTGAGAAGGATCTAAAGTTAAGTGGGAGCATGAAGCAGGATGTTCTCATGATCGCCAGTAAGGGAAAGGGTAAAGGGAAGACTAAAGCTCAAGGCGACCTAGCAGTAGGTAAGCCCAGGTTCAAGAAACCAGGATTTACTAAGAGTGGGCCAGGTGAGTCGAGCAACTCACAGGGCAAGACAAAGAGCAAGGATAGAAGCATGGAATGTCACCATTGCCACAAGACTGGGCATTGGAGGCGCTCTTGCCCCGTGTATCGGGAGGACATTAAAGCAGGCCGTGTTACTCCTGTTGGTATGTCTTCTTCTTCTTTTATTCACATGATTGAGATTAACCACGCAAGTTGCGGAACTTGGGTACTTGATACTGGTTGTGGTTCTCATCTATGTAATCATGTGCAGGGCCTCCGAAACCAAGAACCCCTAATCAAGGGTGAGGTGGACCTGCGTGTCGGGAATGGAGCACGTGTTGCTGCAGTCTCGAAGGGAACATACGTGATCCAGCTTCCAAGTGGATTCGAGTTATTTTTATATAACTGTTATTATGTTCCTAGTTTGTCCAAAAACATTATTTCAGTTTCTGCACTTGACAAACTCGGCTTTTCATTTGTAATAGAGAATAATAGCTGTATTTTCTCCTTACACAATATGATTTATGGCAATGCAGTTTCCATGAATAGAATTTATGTTTTAGATCAAACTACCGAGATATTACATGTGAATAACAAGAGATTAAAGGTAGGTGACAAAGATCAAACTTACCTATGGCATTGTCGTATGGGACACATAAATGAGAAACGCGTAAAACAGCTCATACAGAATGGAGCTATATCGCCCTTTGATTTCGAATCATATGGCACGTGTGAATCATGTCTCATTGGCAAAATGACTCGTATTTCCTTCAAAGGTGTTAGAATGCGCGCTGCCGACCTATTAGGACTCATACATACAGACGTATGTGGCCCTATGTCGATCAACGCACGAGAAGGCTATAGGTATTTCATCACTTTTACGGATGATTTGAGTAGATATGGCAATGTCTACTTGATGAAACATAAAAGTGAATCCTTTGACAAGTTCAAAGAATACCAGAATCGGGTACAGAACCAGCTGGGTAGAAAGATTAAAGCACTACGTTCGGATCGTGGTGGTGAGTATCTTTCACACTAGTTTGATCAACACCTTAAAGACTGTGGCATCGTGCTACAGTTGACTCCACCTGGAACACCACAATTAAATGGTGTGTCCGAACGGAGAAATCGAACTCTACTCGATATGGTTCGATCCATGATGAGTCACACCGTTGTGCCTGATTCATTGTGGGGCTATGCTCTTTTGTCGGCCACTCTAATACTTAACCGAAGTCCGTCTAAAGCTGTTGACAAGACTCCATACGAATTATGGAAGGGAACGGTCCCTAACTTGTCCTTTATTCGGGTTTGGGGCTGCGAGGCTTATGTCAAGTGGAGACACGAGGATAAGCTCGGCCCGCGATCGGTCAAGACATACTTTATAGGCTATCCAAAGGGAACTTTTGGTCATTACTTCTACTCGCCAACCGAACAACGTGTTTTTGTTGCGGCTAGTGCGACGTTCTTAGAGAAAGAATTTCTCGAGAACAAGTCGAGTAATAGAACCTTCGAGTTATCGGAGGTTCAAGAACCAACTACCGAGCAACCATTGGAGGAAACAGTTCCTTCAACCGAGGCTGCGGTAGATATTCCTGAGGAACCTAGGAGGTCGGGAAGAGTCTCTATTCCTCCGGACAGATACATTGGTATGGTCGAGGAACATGATACAGATGACGTCTTACTCCTAGAGGGTAACGAACCCACAACCTATAAAGGTGCCATGACCAGTTCTGACTCAAAGCTATGGCTAGAAGCCATGCAATCCGAGATGGACTTCATGTATGAGAACAACGTGTGGGATCTTGTGGACGTACCTGCAAAGGTACGTCCCCTTCAATGCAAAGGGCTTTACAAGATAAAGCATGCCGTGGAAGGACAACAAGATATCCACAAGGCTAGACTAGTTGCTAAAGGTTTCACTCAAGTGCCAGGCTTGCACTATGATGAGATCTTTGCACCCGTAGTCATGCTACGTTCCATTCGGATTATCTTAGCGATCGCCGCATTTCATGATTATGAAATATGGCAAATGGACGTTAAAACCGCCTTCTTAAACGGTTATTTGGAGGAAGAGTTGTACATGGTACAACCCGAGGGTTTTATCGATCCAGCACATCCTAAGAAAGTTTGCAAGCTTAAGCATTCCATCTATGGACTTAAGCAAGCATCGCGGAGTTGGAATCATCGCTTCGACCAAGTGATAAAAGAGAATGGGTTCATTCGATCAGTCGAGGAACCATGTCTCTATATCAAGTCGAGTGGGAGCAAGATTGTATTCCTAGTACTGTATGTCGACGACATACTCTTGATTGGGAGTGACATACCTCTCTTATCTTCGGTTAAAGCATTGTTGAAAAACCATTTCCAGATGAAAGATCTGGGAGAGGCACAAAGAATTTTGGGCATCCGTATCTACAGGGATAGATCACGACGGATGTTGTCTCTCAGTCAGGAGCCTTATATAGATAAGATTCTAGAGAGATTCAGTATGACGAACTCCAAGAAAGGGTTCCTTCCTATGACTCCTGGGCTTCACTTGAGCAAGACTCAAGAAGCTAAGACACTGGAAGAGAAAGAGCGCATGAGTCGGATTCCTTATGCTTCGGCAATAGGATCGATCATGTATGCCATGATATGCACACGTCCTGACGTTGCATATGCATTAAGTATGACAAATCGATTCCAAGCTCATCCAGGTGAACAACACTGGATGGCCGTGACAAACATTCTTAAGTACCTACGGAGGACTAAAGATTGGGGATTGACTTACGGAGGCGACTCGACGCTCTGCGCCACGGGTTACGCAGATGCTAGCTTCTAAACGGATCGAGATGACTCGAAATCTCAGTCTGGATTCGTTTTCACTCTTAATGGCGCTGCTGTCAGCTGGAAAAGTTCTAAACAGAATGTTACAGCAGATTCTACGACTGAGTCCGCGTAAAAGAAGATATTCATTGATAAGATCGCTACGGATGACAACATAGCTGATCCTCTCACTAAAGCATTACCACGTGATAAGCATGAAGGGCACATTCATTCCATGGGAATTAGATGTGTTCCTAAGTTGTAGTACTCTTTTATGAATTCATGTAATAATTCATTTTCTCGTGTACTCTATTCAACCTTATTGTTATGATATAAAATGTTTTGTTTTTCATGTGGAATTGTACGCCAATTTTGAACACCACAAAGTGAACTGATTAACATTACATCGTTTTGGTCCTTGATTACCCACTTGAGCTGATAACTCAGGTAATCATTTTGTGACGTTGGTTGATGGTGGGTTCAACGAGCCATAAGTCACGCGGCTGACCGACCAATCACAAAGGCGAGTTATACGGATATCTCGTAGGACACCCCGTGACAACGTTATGGAGTCCTAAATGTTTTATAACATTGGGTGCCTGGTCGTGGATAGGACCTCCATAGTGTTCCTTAGAGTCGAGTCTTTTGACCTTCAACTGTCTCTTGAGATTAAGACAGATTTTGGGTAACTTTGGTTTCTTTCCCACGGTCACCGTAACAGGGGCCAAGAGGATTTTTTCTGGGTTATTTCATGCTGGGCGATATCGGCAGGATTCGAGTTGAGGGAAATATCCAAACCCTTATCAGGATTTTATCATTTCTCAGGGCCACTCGAGGAGTAGTAACTGAAATGCATGGCCATGCTCGAATACAGATTCGTTTTATCAGTTAAGTTACTCTCTAGTCGGGGAAACCACTCTTAATACAGATCGCTTGTGAGATACGACCTTTGCGAATGCGGATTTGCAAATTGTCTTACATTGAGTGGGAGAAATTTTAAAAGGATATGAGATTCGGTTATCGCACCTACACTTGTACGGACAAGTGGGAGTTTGTTGGAACTTGTGTCCTCCACATGTAGTGTGATAACGTCATTGCACATACCCTTGTACGGACAAGTGGGAGATTGTTGGGGCTGGTGTCCTTGACAATTAAGTACAATGACTTATTAAATCTCTTCAAGGATCACAAAGGCATACTTTTGTATTATTACCAGTTGATCCACGTTTATCAATAACGGTTGGCTTGCTAGATAAGTTTGACGTTATTGTCATACGGATGGCGGTGATCAACTGGTCCCTATACGTCACACCTATAGGACACGTTTGAGAGATGTGAAGGTATGAAAATACAGTCACATTTTGCCGGATAAGACTAAACAGTTAGTCAGAGGTATTGACTATTAAATTAGTCAATAAGATGTTGAGATTATTATTTAATACGGATTAAATAATTTTAGCTAATACGGATTACATGTTTAATTCGTAAATTAAATATAAACGGTTATATATTTAATTAAATATTGTATTCGCGAATTAATATAAACTGTTATATTAATTTGGGTAATTATACAATATCGTATTTTGTCAGACCATTATTAATATATCGACTGTATTAATATCTGATAACATGTTACGATTTATAATTAAAATCCCGCGAATAACTTATAGCTAAATGGGTCGAATCACGAATTAGAATAAGGTAAGAGTGGAAAGCCCACTCCTACCCTATTAGAATTTTCGGCCAAAACAACTACATAAGGAGGAGGACTCTCCTTATGTCAGGGACTGTTGTTGCACTGACTAAATAATTCTCAAGAAAATTAGGGTTTTGAGAGCATTCTTCTCCCAAAACCTCAGATCTCACATCTAAAACCTAAATAGCTCTCCCAATATTGCAAGGCAGTTGGAGAGGATTTCTAGCACACGCGGCCACGTCTCATTCTAAGTCTTGGGTGCAAGTTATAGGAGGGAATTTGTGTTAATTCCTGTTCTTAGGCCTTTCGCACAAGGACTAAAGGTTGTACTTCTTTTCTTATCCTTTTTAATCTTATGACTATAAACACAACTGTATTTTTCATTATAATCCTGCAAGTTTAGGGTGAATACATGCTTTATTCCTCACAACCACAACGGAAGAAGCCACCAACCGACATCTAAATTCCCGACTCTACCACTAACAAAGTACCACAAAAGCAACCATTCTTGATCAAGGAAGGATGTTTTTGGGATGTAGCTCAACTAGTAGTTTAGGCCAAATGAAAAGGTTAAGGCTCAAAGTGGTTAGAAAAAAGGGGAATAAGATACAAGGGTCAAAACAAGGCTAATTTGGCAAATATGAAGTTGATTTATTTGGAACAAAAGTTGTCTCACATGCACATGAACATTAATCAAGGAAATAAGGAACGAGCGCCATACTTATGCGTATAGACATAACACACCACGTAAGGAGGACTACTCACAATCCTAAACTGAGTCGGTTTGATGGACCGACTGTAAAGGAGGCTCTATCCTCACATTTGAGTAGCTAATGCCGGTCCTAGGTCGAGTCAAGGTCTAACACGGTCTCACAAGGTGGTTGAAACTTGGTCATTAAGCCTAGACTTCCGGGTCCTTGCAAGCAAGAACCCTAACAAGGTGACATCAAACGGTGCAAGCTATTAGGAGGGGTAAGACACAAGCAAGACAAATATCATCATTGACGGCATATATCCTCCACTATTCAACCTCCTATGCATATTTACAAACAAAAGCAAAACGGAAAAACCGACTAACACATATTCACAAAACTATGAAAAGGAAAAGGCATGTGAAACAAAAGCAAAATAATACTAAACACAACAAACATGCAACAACAAGAAGGCTAAACTAACAGCACATCAACCACAACAACCAAAAGTTCCCCAAAGGAACATCCAAGGCACAAAAATCCTGTTTTCCTTCATGATATCAACATAAAAAGAAATCGGGAGGGGGAGAAAGAAGTAGGAAAGAGTATACCAAGCATCTTCATCCTCCTAATACCTTAGTTTGCCGTCGCATCTGCCACTTGTTAGTCCAACAAACATATATATACAAAACAAGCAAAGAACAAAAACAAAAGAAAGGAAGAACATATTTTTTGAAATTTTTGAAATTTTTCGATTTTTTTGGTATTTTTGAAGTTTTTTCATATTTACAAAAGCAAACAAATATTCACAAAGTGGATATTTTCCCTCCCCACACTTAAGATTTACATTGTCCTAAATGGAACAAAGTGCAAGGGGGAAATGAAGAAAAAGAACGAAAACAACATGTTTTTGGCTTTTTTGAAATTTTTGAGAAAATAAAAACTTGTTTTTGTATTTTTGAAATAAGCGGTTATTCCTCCCCACACTTATTTATGTGCATAATGTGAGGAGGAAAACCGGAAAGTAAAGAACATGTTTTTGAAGGTTTTTTGTTTTTCAATTTTTTTGGATTTTTGATTTTTATGAAAGCAATAAAAACAAAAAGAAACAAAAGAAATGAAAAACTAAAAACTAAACTAAATGCAAACTAGATGCTCTAATCTAGATGTATGCAAACTACATGTGACAATATGATACAAAATGTAAATCTAATGCATCTAAATGAATGCAACTATATACAACTAAACTAATGATGTGAAAAGATGAATTGAAAAGTAAAACAAACTAACGAAACTAACTAACTATTCTAAATCCATGCTAAAAAGGAAAATGCAAAGTAAAGTGAAATTTGGATTGAGGGAGTTACTTGCTTTGGATTTTTCAAGGGGAGCATAGCCATTACCTACCACCTCCAAAGGTGGTCAATCATCATCTTCTTCATCATCACCAACATGCCCGCTCACCTCACCTTCTCCATTGCCCTCATCTACTACCATGTAGTCGTCCGGGTTAAGCAGTACATCTCGAAAGGGCGACACATGCGAGCCACTAGCCCCCGGATCACCAACCATGCCATGGGGAGAAGGGTGCCCTTGAGGGCGGGACGCCGAGTCCACGTTCCCACGGAAATTGGGGGAAAGATCGGGTTAGAGAAATAACCCGGGGCAACATTGATCTCCCCGAAAAAACGCCCCTCTGGAGGCACATATCCCATCTCGGGAGGCATGTAGTAAGACGGGCGACCACCGTCCTCATGATGAAGTCCCTGGCGGACAGACTGGTCATAGCTAGGGAATTGCCCATAGGCCTAATCGTGGTATATGTAATCAAGCCTATAGGTCAAATCCCTATGTCGCTCATCCGCCAATGCTTGGCGCTCGTCTGCAAGGTCTGCCGCCTTCTTCATGCCCAAATAAACCCGGGCCATGAAGTCAACGAGGTCCTGTGGCATAGTGAAAGACTGAGTAGATGGACCGGAGCCGGAGGTAGATCCCTGGAAGTATGAAGGACCACTCTGGAAAGGGGGCATGGTAACGGAGGGCTGCTGAAACTGCTCAAACTGGAGGTCGGATGCGGTGGTACCGGTCCTATCTCGGGCATATACTCTCGGAGCACGCTGATCGGGGTCCACCTCAATATCAAGGAGGTATGAGGTCATTCCTGGCACAACTCTCATCCTCTCGGTGTTAGACAAGGGTACCGAATTTCTAAATTTATTATCCACGCGAATATGCCAATACTCATTACGATCGCTGGGGTTAAACTTGACCCACCCCAAAGCCTCCTGCAAGTACCGGCGAGATAACACGTTCTCACCCTGAATGTAGTCTACCGTAAAGTGCCTCTGACAAAGGTCGTTGGTTATCAAGGTGACTATCCCCCCAACACATATAGGGGTAGTAAGCTGAGGTTGGGTTGCCAACCTACTCAAATGAAGCGCCATGTGATGAGCAATATTAAGCTTCGGGCCACTAACCAAATAACACCCCAAAATCTCGAGCTCCGTAGTAGTAAAATTGTGAGGCTCATCCCTAGAGAAGACGGTCCACCCCATGAACCTATGCCAAATCCTAATTGCTGCCAAATGCACCCTATTAGACGGTTTCTTCTTGGTCCTATCACTTACTAAACCGGTTATAGCAGTCCAAATAGCCTCCGTATCAAAACCCTCCGGAGGCTTAATAGGCAATTTTCCGTTGAGCCCAAAAATTAGTGCAAAATTTTCCAAGGTAAGACGGTGCTCCCTATTCATCAACCGAAATTCCAAAAAGGCAACCTTCCCTAAATTCCGGTTTTTCGTAACTACAAGGTAGCTCAAAAACTCCCAAGTCAATCTAGGGGAAGTGTGAACCGGTCTAGTTTCATAAAATGTCTTCATCCCCAAACCGTCAAAAACACTCTCAATGACTTTCTCAATCCCAAGTTCCCTCAAACCAGCTCTATCAATGAACCTAGTCGGATGAAGGGGGCGATGCTTAAAGTAAGTGAAATTACCTTTTTGTTGAATGGAAGCAAATTGGAGGCCTGGAAAGCTAGGATCCGGACCAATGAAGTTGCTATCAAGTACATTCCGCACTTCTTGTTCCACAATCGGGTCGTGCCTTGATTTCGATCTCCTTTCCGTTCTTCCTGACATGGTTATTTTGAGGTGATTTGATGAGGGAATGAAGGGGGTTTTTGATTTGGAGTGTTTGGATGGGTTTTTGAAGGTAGGGGATGTGAGGGAGAAGAGGGAATAAGGAAGAAAGAAGAAGAAATGAGAAGAAATGAAGAGAAAATGGGGATTCTCGAGTGTTTTAATTTGCGGACAGACGACTCTCAGCCGGTCTGGGACCGGCTGCCGGCCGACCGGCTGAGAGTTAGGGTTTGTCTTTTTTTTGGTTTTTCTAAAATTTCTAAGGCATTTGATTCTGAGCCGGCGGACCGGCTGCCGGCGGACCGGTTGCCGGCGGACCGGTTGCCGGCGGACCGGTTGCCGGCCGACCGGCTCAAAATCCGTCTTCAAGCTTCCCTCAACCTTCTCTTCTCCTTCAAACTTCACTCACAAAAACTCCCAGCCGGCGGACCGGCTGCCGGCCGACCGGCTGGGGATCCTTCTTGTCTCTCTTTTTCTTCAATATTGGTTCACACACTCGTGATTCTCAGCCGGTGGACCGGCTGCCGGCCTACCGGCTGGGAATCAATTTCCTTTGATTTTTCGCCTTTTTGAAAAAGTAACACGTCTTTTGAGCCGGTTGACCGGCTGCCGGTATGGTGCAGGCTGGGAGTGCAAAATCTGAAATCTACCCAAATAAACTTTCAAAAACAGAAATGTGTCTAGGTGCTCCCAGCCGGTATGAGACCGTCAGCCGGTGGGCCGGCTGGGAGTACTTGTACACAATTTCGAGAAATAATTTACTTGAACATAAAAATCGACTTTGCCAACAACGGTTTTGCCTACTATCCTCCGACTATACTCAAGAAATAACCACAAACAAGCAACCAACACATCCAAATCTCTCATGCAAGCTAAAAACCAAACTAAAAAAATCGAACTAACAATGCAAACTATATGAAAGAAAGAAAGCTAATACTTACAACCGGTGGTTATTAAGTGACTCCACCAAACCTTCCATGAACAATCTTCTTTTGAACTCAATCCTCCTCGGGGAGTGGGTCCCCGAGGTCAATCACGTCTACGGTACCTTTGGAATATCCTTGGTAGTAACGCTTTATCCGATGTCCGTTGACTTTGAAGGTGCCACCGCCTTCACTCCAAAGTTCAAAGGCCCCATGAGGTGAAATATCCATTACTTTGAAGGGCCCGGACCATCGTGATCTAAGTTTTCCCGGAAAATTCTTGACTCTTGAATTGAAAAGGAGAACAAGGTCTCCTACGCTCACATTCTTCTTCATTAACTTGGCACATGCCACTTCTTCGTTTGCTCTTTATAGAGTTTTGAACTCTCATATGCCTCATATCTAAGCTCACTCATTTGCAAGAATCTTTTCTCCCCGGCCATATCTAAGTCGAAATTCATCTCCTTCAAGGCCCACCAAGCCTTGTGCTCAAGCTCCACCGGTAGGTGGCATGCTTTCCCGTACACAAGCTTGTAGGAAGTCATTCTTATAGGCGTCTTGTAAGCCGTCCTCAAAGCCCATAGCACATCATTCAACTTTTGGGACCAATCTTTCCGGTTCTTTTGTACCACCTTCTCCAAGATAGCCTTGATTTGACGATTTGAAACCTCCGCTTTCCCACTAGTTTGAGGGTGGTAGGCAAATGCTACTTTGTGGGTCACTCCATAAGAGGCTAGAAGGGCTTTGAATGTATGTTTCCGGAAGTGAGAACCTCCATCACTAATCACAATTCGGGGTACACCGAAACGGGGAAAGATTATGGTCTTGAAGAGCTTTACCACTACCTTGGAGTCATTGGTGGGGGAGGCAACCGCTTCTATCCATTTCGAGACATAGTCCACGGCTACCAAGATGTATTCATTCCCGCATGAATTGGGGAAAGGTCCCATAAAGTCAATCCCCCAACAATCAAACAACTCAATCTCCAAGATGGTTTTGAGGGGCATCTCATTCCTTTTACCGATGTTGCCTGACCTTTGACAAGCGTCACAAGATCTAACTACATCGTGAATGTCTTTAAACATATAAGGCCAAAAGAACCCTCCTTGGAGAACCTTGGCTATAGTCCGTGAAGCCGCCAAGTGCCCTCCATAGGCGGAGTGCCGATCCACAATTTCAAGCCCCTCTTCTTTAGACACGCATCTCCTCAAGAGTCCATCCCCACACTTTTTGAAAAGGTAAGGATCATCCCAAAAATATCTTTTAGCATCCACTTTCAATTTTCTCCTATCTCTTGCCTCCAACTCCTCCGGGATAAAACCATTAACAAGATAATTGGCAAGATCCGCAAACCAAGGCAACTTATTGCCTATAGCCATCAAGCTATCCCCACGCAACCATTCATTGATCGGTCCTTCCCTATCTTGCAAACCATGATCTTCAATAGTTAATCGAGACAAGTGGTCCGCAACAACATTTTCCGACCCCGACTTGTCCCTAATCTCTAGATCAAATTCTTGGAGCAAAAGGACCCACCTCAAGAGCCTAGGCTTGGCATCTTTTTTCAACATTAATTGTCTTAGAGCGGTGTGATCGGAGTACACCACCACTCTAGATCCCACAAGGTATTGTCTAAACTTCTCAATGGCATGGACAATCGCCAACATCTCCTTCTCGGTCGTGGAATAATGAGCTTGGGTTTGGTCAAGGGTCTTGCTTGAATAATATATCACATGGTGTTTCCTATCCACAACTTGCCCTAGGACCGCTCCAACCGCGAAATCCGACGCATCACACATCACCTCAAAAGGCAAATCCCAATCCGGAGCACGGATGATAGGAGCCGTCACAAGTGCCTCTTTGATCCTAGAAAAGGCTTCAAAACAATCATTAGTAAACAAAAATTGTGCATCCTTGAGAAGGAGAGAAGTCAATGGTTTGGCAATTTTGGAACAATCTTTAATAAAACGCCGGTAAAAACCGGCATGTCCAAGAAAACTCCTCACCCCTTTCAGATTGGTGGAGGGTGACAAATTCTCAATTACCGCCACTTTTTCACCATCGACCTCTATCCCCCTCTTGGACACTATGTGACCAAGCACAATCCCCTCCTCTACCATGAAATGGCACTTTTCCCAATTGAGGACAAGGTTGTGCTCCTCAAATCTTTTCAACACATTTTCAAGATTAGTAAGCCCTAGGTCAAAAGAATCACCATGGACACTAAAATCATCCTTGAAAACCTCCATACTCTCCTCTAGAAAATCGGCAAAGATGGCCATCATGCACCTTTGAAAGGTGTCGGGTGCATTACACAACCCGAATGGCATCCTCTGATAAGCATACACTCCTTGGGGGCATGTAAAAGTTGTTTTCTCTTGGTCTTCCGGGTGAATAGGGATTTGAAAAAACCCGGAATAACCGTCGAGAAAACAATAGTACGAATGCCCCGCTAGTCTCTCTAATATTTGATCAATGAAGGGGATTGGGAAATGGTCTTTGAGAGTGGCCGCATTCAACTTGCGATAATCAATCCACATCCTCCAACCCGTCACCGGACGAGTCGGTAGGAGAGTCTCATCCTCTTGTGTAACCAATGTTACACCCCCCTTCACTACCTCCGCCATTTTGGGATTCAATCTCCTTTGACCTTCCACTCTAGGTCGACTCCCTTCCTCAAGAATTATTCTATGCATGCAAAGGCTCGGGCTTAGCCCCTTGATGTCGTCAAGGCTATACCCTAATGAGCTCCTATGATCCTTCAAAGTTGAAATAAGTTTGCATTCTTGGTGCTCATTGAGGTTAGCATTGATAATCACCGGGTAAGCCTCTCCCTCCCCAAGAAAGGCAGACTTTAGGGAGGGAGGAAGGGGTTTGAGTTGTACCTTTGGAGGGAGTATTACCTCCACTTTTTCTAACTCCTCATCCTCAAGCTCTAGGCTTTCATCCATTTCTTTGTTCTCACATGTTGAGATGTCACACAATTGCTCCATGTGACTCTCCTTGTCTTCTTCCACTTCTTCCATCTCTCTCGCCACTTGATCCACAATGTCCAATGTGAATGCCTCATCATGCTTTGGACCTTTCATCATGGTAGGAAGATTAAACTCAATTTTTTCATCCCCAACCCTAAAGGTGAGCCGCCCATTTTTCACGTCTATCAAGACGCCTCCGGTAGCCAAGAAAGGCCTACCGAAGATGATGGGGGTGTGGCTATCCTCCGGGATGTCAAGGACAACAAAATCGGCGGGGATCAAATGCTTACCCACCTTGACGGGTACGTCCTCAAGCACCCCCAAAGGGCGCTTGACGGACCTATCCGCCAATTGGAGGGTGATACTTGTTGGAACCAAATCATTTAAACCAATTCTTTTTGCAACTTTCAAAGGGAGCACACTTACACTAGCTCCTAAATCACAAAGGGCACGAGAGATAGGAATACCACCGACTATGCAAGGGATTGAGAAGCTCCCCGGGTCACCAAGTTTCTTTGGCACCTTTTGGAGGAGAAGTGCACTACACTCCTCCTTCATAGCCATTACTTCTTGGTTACCCAAGGTTCTCTTTCCCGACAAGATTTCTTTCAAAAATTTGGAGTAAGTCGGCATATTCAAAATCATATTCAAAATCACATCCGTGAAGGGAAGAGTCACTTCAAGTTGTTCAAGCATTTTGCAAAAGTTGGTGAACTTGAAGTTTTCTTTTCCCTTCAAGGCCCTTGAAGGATAAGGCAAGCTAGTTGGTTGAGGGTTAGATAGTACCTTGGTGGATGTTGGCTTGCTTGTTAGCTTAGTAGTTGGTTGCGCAACCAACTCCTCTTGTCTAGCATCCACTTCCTCCAAGATAGCTTCTTCTTCTTTCTCCTCATAAGGGAGGTCTTCTACATCAAACGCATCATCCCTTGAAGTGCTAGTATCAACTCCCTTTTCCTTCTCTTTCACAAGCTCTAAAATGGGCTCCTCTTCACCAAAATTGTAGTCTTTGTACGGGTCCTCTAGCTCCGTTCCACTTCTCAAGATCACCGCATGTGCTTGGTGATTATGTGAGGCATCCTTGGAACTTTGGCCTTGGGCAAGGAAGCCGCCCGATGGCCTTTGTGGATTTGCTAGAGCTTGAGAGGCAACTCGAGCCTCCATTTCCCGTATCTCCCTTTGATTGGCACTCTTCAAATTCGCCATTTCTTGGGTGTGAGTTGCTTGCATGTTCTTGACAAGTTTCAACAACTCCCCTACTTGGGAATCACTTGTCGAGTCTTGATGAGGTGCATTTGTGAGGGGCAAGGGGAACCCATAATCGTTCCTTGCACCCCCACCTTGGGAGTTTTCTTTCGGAGCTTGGTTGTTGAAGTTTTGGCCTTGGTTGTTTGATGGAAAGTTTTGGTTGAAATTTGGGTTGTAGTTTGGGTTGTTGGGATTTTGGTTGTTATTGAAATTTTGTGGATTGTGGTTGTAGTTGTTTTGATTTTGATTGGGGTTGTTTTGGAATGGTGGTTGGTTGAGATTTTGGTTTGGTGGATTAAAGTGTTGGTTGTTTTGATTGTTGAAATTTGGGTTGCTGTTGTTGAAATTTGGATTGAAGTTTTGTGGGTTTTGGTTGTTTGGGAAATTGGGATTAAAGTTTGGGTCATTGAAATTTTGTTGAAAGCCTTGATTGGCTTGATTGGATTGGTTACCTTGGTTGAAATTGTTGTTGTTGAAATTGTTTCTCGGATTGAAGTTTCCACCCCTTGGTTGGAAACCGGGTGGATTTTGCACTTGAGGTTGTTGAATTTGGTGTGGATTCAACACATTAGTACTCTTGTAACTCATGTAAGGGCTCCCTCGAATCCCTTGATGGTAGTAGTTTGAATTGGGGTTGAAAGTGTTTTGCCCTCTAGAGTTATTGAATGCTTGGAAAGCATACAATTCGTCCTCACTTCCACTTCCCTCAATAGAGTTATTTGCACATACTTCGAATGTGTGCCCATTTCCTCCACACAAATCACATGAAGCTACACTATTCACTTGGTACATTCCCGGGACGTTGTTCTTGGTCTCTTTGCTTGTAGAGCCCTTAGTCAATTCCTCCAACTTCTTGGTCAACATATCTAACTTGGCATTAGTTTCCTCATTTGCCTTTGAGTTGGAAAGGTGCTCACTAGGGTACTTGCTACTCTTTCTCAAGACATTTCCCCGAGTACCATAGTTCTCCTCCGAATCAACGATTTTTTTTATAAGCTCCGTTCCCTCCTCATGCGGCAAGTGGTCAAAAATACCCCCCGCCGATGCATTAACCATCTCTTTCGTTCGTGGGAGAAGTGTTTGAAAGAAGGTTTGGGTAGTGTACCAAGTGGGTATCCCGTGGTGAGGACACTTAGCAAGCAAATCTTGGTATCTATCCCAAGCCTCTCCCAAGGATTCTCCCTCGTCTTGCTGAAATTGAGTTATCTCATTCCGGAGCATGGCGGTTTTAGAGGACGGGTAGTACTTAGCAAGGAAGGCCGTTGCCAAGTCGTCCCAAGTAGTGAAAGTGTTTGGAGCATGCACATTCAACCACCTATCCGCCTTGTCGGTCAAGGAGTAGGGGAAGAGCATAAGTCTTAAGGTTTCTTCGGGCACTCCCGTTTTCTTGATCATTGCTACTTTACCCTTGAACTTTCTCAAGTGTCCATGAGCATCCTCATGAGAAGCTCCACTAAAAGCGTTCTTCTCGATAGAGCTCATTTGTGAAGGGTGTACTTCGAAATTTTGAGGAACAAGAGTGCCAAAGTTGATTGGATTTGTGATATCATTGTGGTTGGGCCGGTTATGATCTCGAAGAGCGGCCATTATGGGGAATTGTGGGTGATTTGGAATGTGTGGTGAGGGTGGTGGTGATTGGTAGAATGGGTTGTCGAAGTTTTCGGATGTTGGGCTAGGAATGCTTTGATTTGGGCTTTGTGGTTCGGGTGAAGAGGGGTTGTTGTGGCTAGTAGATGCTTGGGAAGCAATTCTCACTCTTGCTATAGTTCTTCTCCTCAAGGCTCGAAAAAGCCTCTCCGATTCGGAAGTTGACAACAAAGAATTAGAGTCACCCCTAGGCATAAAACTTGGCACACAATTAGTCGTCCTAGTGTTTTTTAGGCACTAGGGTGAGCAATATAACAACCACTCTACAATTAACTAACAAAGCTTTGATCAAAACAAAATAAGCACAACTAACTAAAGCTAAAACTAAAACTAAACTAAAAAACTTCTAGCACCATCCCCGGCAACGACGCCATTTTGATGGCCGATTTTTGTCGTCACTACCGGCCTTCAAACAAATTTATAAACCCGAATAAAAGTAGTAATTAGTTCGGGGTCGAACACGAAGATGGTGGGAAAGTTGTATAGTTACGTTCTAATTATAACTTGAGTTGGGGTAATAGGTTTGTGGTTTATTAACAACTAAAGAACAATTAAAGCAAATAAATTAGGATAAAATTGATGATAAGGAGAACTAGGGTGTCGGGGGTACTAAGGTAGGTTGGTAACGAATCATGCAAGAGGGTTTAAGGTCTCCACTATACTAGGCCTAGGTTTGTCTCGTCTATCGATTTGACTCACCTAAAGTCGAACCCTATCCTAGCTTTCGCTACAAACAAGGCTAACTTAACAAACATACATGCTCATGAAAGCCCTAGACTATCGTCAAAGACCAACAACAATAAGAATCATGTCCAACCGTCGTTGAGACATTTCATCAAACATATAGCATGCACAAATGAAAACCTAGCAAAGAAGAGAACCAAACCCTAACCCTAAACAGGATTCATAGCTACCAACAAACCAAAGCACACCCCTAACCCTAGTAGGGGAACTACTCACACATGGTTAAAGTAAACATGGAAACAATTAACGAAGAAATGTTAAACATGTTGGTTTATAATGTAAGTAAACAAATAAACAAGGAAACTTGAACAACATGAAATAACTAAGTAAAGAGAGGAAAGATTATACCAACAACTATGGAAAAGTAATGAACTTGGATAACAAGATGAAGAATTCTTTCAAACCCTTCAAATTACAACCCAAAATCTTCTAACAATGCTCAAGAACAAAACTAGGATGATAACTAAAGAGGATTAACAAGAACTAAAAGATTAAACTAAAATCTCAGAAGGATTAAAATGTTTAAGAGAGTTTTTGATGGCTAAGTATGGATGAATGAAACAGTAAAACCCTAAAAAGTTGCGTAAAAAGTGTATTGGAATGCGTGATAATAAAATGATACAAGTGCGGGTTTATATAGAGTGCGAAAAACTGAAAAGTGACTCTCAGCCGGTGGTCCGGCTGCCGGTCTGGGACCGGTTGAGAGTCCAAATATGGACTTCTGAAAAATTCTTCAAATGATGCTTGATTCTCAGCCGACCGGCCGGCTGTCGGTCTGGCACCGGCTGGGAGGCCTATTTCTTCAATCTGACTTTTTCTTCAACTTTTCAACTTGTACAGGTACCCTCAGCCGGTGGGCCGGCTGCCGGTTGGCCACCGGCTGGGAGCCCTTTTGCAAAAATCTGCCCAACTTTGCATTTTCTTCAATTTACGAAATTTGGCTAAGTATAGGAAATTTTCCCCAGCCGGCTGACCGGCTGCCGGTTGGCCACCGGCTGGGAACCCTGAATCAAGAGGCTGTAACATTCTTCATTTTTCTTTCAAGGTCAAGTCAAGGTTCCCCAGCCGGCCTACCGGCCGCCGGCTGGGAACCGGCTGGGAGGCCCTGAGAGGCTTTCTTGCTACTTCCGTCATATTTCTTCATAATTCGTTCCAAAATCGTCTCGTTTGCTCCCGCTTCTTCGCCCCCGCCGTAATACCTACAAAATGTGAAACGAATAGGAATAGACGAGGTAACGGGCGTAAAAACAATCAAAGGCACGCAAAACGAGGTCGATTCGGGACCGAAAATGAAGAATTAACAACGAAAATAATGACCAAAATGGAGCTCATCATATATTCGGGCCTAGGGTTGCGTGCAAATACAAGCCCACACACGACATATTCTATTTTGAAATCATAATTTCAGAACACATCTATCCAGCCGCCTTATATAAACACCTATAAGGGACTTCTTTCTGACCTAATTACACTCACTCACACACCACACATCTCCTGCCGTCACTACTGAGGTTACAAAGGGGCATTTCTCACGGTGGTTCTAGGGTTTATAGGGTGGTCGTTGGCTAGGGCAAAGAGGTATGACCACCACACTTATCTCGTTTTTACTGTTTTTGTGTTTTCTGTTGATATTTAAGATTAAATTGTGATTACACCATATGATAATAATCATGCTTTCTTGTTAATTATTAATCTGTGATATGTAATTGTTATGTTTCGTTCGTCATTAAGTCGTCTTTTATCAGTAGGTTCATCGTTTAGGATGTTTCGTTTTACTGCTAAGAGTCGTGTCTGGGTTTCGTTTAATTCTCTGTTTTATCAGAAACAGAGGCCGCGAATGGTGTATATGTATGAGGGTGTCGATGTCTGTGCTGTGGTTATACATTCTGTGTATTGGTGGTTGTGGTAGGGTCGTAGTCTAGGGTGTCGATGGGTGGTGGTAGTGACTGGTCGTGGTGTCTCACGGTGGTGAATAAGGGTGATCACGGTGCATAGGTCAGTCTTGCTGTCGTGTTGTATTGGTTTGGTTTCAGCGAGTACGGGTGTTAGACTCGGTGACAACGATGGATACCCTCACCACTGGAACCACCATGACTCAGTGGCGAGTCTGGTGGTGCCAGGGGTGAAGGTGGTGGTCGTGGTTGGTGTTACCAGCGGGTTTTGACACGGTGGTTGGGCGTGAAAGACGTGGTGTCCAGGGATCTGCTGCTGCGTTTTTTCGAAGGGTTTTGCTAGGCTGTTTTGTGTTTACGTAATTGATGCTCTATTTTGGGTGGTAAATTATTACTAAAACTAAATGATGATAATGTTTGTTAATTTTGGTATGAATTGTATGGTATAGATGGTATATAGGTGATATGATTATTGTTGTTATTTTTATTAAGTATTAGTATTGTTATTGTTATTATGATTTAGTATGATTTATTATGATTTATTATTTTATTAATTAAATTGTATGCCAAATGTATTGTTAACTAGTATCACCTTGTTCACTTACTAATTTATTAATGGTACTATTATTTATTATTGTGGGTACTTATAACATTATGGTTATTGTTGTTTTCATGTAAAATTTAGTAATAGTGTTGGAATATGTTATCGGTTAAGTAATAATAATTTAGTCGAGTGCATGCTATTTATAGTAAGTCTATTTTTGGTAAGTCCGTATTTAGTAAGTTATAATTAGTTAATAACATGTGTTTGCACGAGTAGAATTTAATATTAAGTAATAAATATAGGAACGGAATTCGAGGTGGAATACTACTAGGCGGTGACTGCTTATTTCAGACTTGCTATTCCAGGTAGGATACATTGGCATCATATTTTTATGACTGGTTATGAATGTATGTGGTTTTGTATGTGTGGATGCAAGCATGATATGATATGAATAGTTTATTGGTATTGCATTCATGAGCATGCATGTGCATTGGATATTGAGATAGTTGTGGATCAGATGTTAATCTGATATAAACCCCAGGGTGGTTCTGCAGACCAGGCCTGGTGTCTTATCAGCTTTTGAGCTGGTGTTCGGCGACGGCCGATTATAGTCTGCCGGGAGGTTCGGTATGGCTGGGTGTTTCGGGTTTGAGATTGAGATTGTGATTGAGCTCGAGCATGACATAAGCATTTGCATATTATTGTTTTGTTGCATTATTTATTATTGTGTTATCCTACTCAACCGCGAGGTTGACAGTGTATTCGAATTCACCTACAATGATCCGGAATGGGGAGTAGATCTTTCAGGTCAGAGACAACAGGATTAGGAGCTGGGCATGGAATGAGAGACTTGGCATGGACCGACCTAGTTCTAGATCACTTAGTTTCACATGTAATAGTGGTGGTTGATATAAGTTGTAAGGACTTTGGACTTTTTTCTTAGACTTGGCTGGTTTTAGCTTTCAGTTAGTAAATTTATATCTAAAGTATTATTTATCTTTCACTATGATTATCTACTACCCTGGTCTAACCAGGATGGTAACGGTCTTATTTACCCTCGAAGTCCTAGTTCAGGCTCCTAGGTAAATGGGGGTGTTACAAAGTGGTATCAGAGCGAACGATCCTCAGGCCTACACCAAAATGAGAATAATGAACATAGGAGTGTCTAAGTAAAATGAACCCCAGGCTAGTAACTGTTAGGAGCCCTAGGAGTTGGGATGAGTTAGGGGCCCCCTCAAACCAAGCCACTGGCCCTTCCAGTCTAACCTGGTTACCTTGAGAGTTGAAGAGTGTGGGTAGCTCTGGAAAGACCCAAGGCATATATATAATATATATATATATATATATATATATATATATATATATATATATATATAGATTTAGGACCGGGTGAGAACGATCATTCGGTGAGAACGGTGAGAACAACAAATAACCATTAGATTAATAACAAACACATGGCTGAGATTAATCCAATCATTCCTAATAACTACCTACACATTCATACTCACGCACTCACTACCAATATTTCCCTAATTAAAATCCAAGTGGCAACATTTGGTCCACCTTAATTAATTATTTACACTTTTTAGATAAACTTAGATACATTTTTTTACGGAATAAGTACATTTTTTCACTTCTTTTACATAAATTTAGTTACATTTTTTTACGGGTAGATACATTTTTTTACTTTTTTACGTAAACCTAGATATATTGAAATATATATTAGATACACTTTTTTTTTCTTTACCAAATCCCATATAAACTTTAACTTATTGTACACGCACTTTTTACCTAAACCTAAATATATTTTTTGACGACTAATTATATTTTTTTACTTTTTTACATAAGCCTAGATACATTTTCTAACGGAATAGATACATTTTTTATTTAAACCTAAATAAATTCTTTGACGGAATATGTACATTTTTTTTTACTCTTTTACATAAACCTAGATACATTTTTTGACGGAGTAGATACATTTTTTTTACTTAAACCTAGATACATTTTTTGTCGGAGTAGATACATTTTTTTTTTTACTTTTTTACATAACCCTAGATATATTTTTTGACGGAATAGATACTTTTTTTTACTTAAACCTAGATACATTTTTTGACGGAGTAGATACATTTTTTTTTACTTTTTACCTAAACCTAGTTAATTTTTTGACGGAGAAGATACATTTTTTACTTAAACCTAGATACATTTTTTGAAGGAATAGATACATTTTTTGACGGAGTAGATACATTTTTTACTTTTTTACATAAACCTAGATACATTTTTTGACGGAATAGATACATTTTTTGACAGAGTAAATACATATTTTACTTTTTCACATAAACCTAGATACATTTTTTGACGGAATAGATACAATTTTTTTTCACTTAAATCTAGATATATTTTTTGATGGGTAGATACATTTTTTTTACCTTCTTACGTAAACATAGTTACATTTTTTTCCGGCAGGCCCTTTTGTTGCTCGATGTGAGCTGGCTGTCGAGAAAGCAAAAAGAAAATCACCAACAATTTGTGTTTGTTTTTGGCGAGCTTTCCAAAGTGTACTCAACCATTTTCGTCTTACTAATTTTTAACGTAAAAAATAGAATGGTCAAATTCAAGTGAGGAGTAGTGTGTGCTTTCCATTAAACTCTCTCTTTCTCTTTCCAGTCTTTCCTCCTTTGTTTCTTTGTTTGTTGAGATCTCTCTTCTCCATCAAGCTGTCAACAACCAAAAGAGATCTCCGTCTTTTTTTTTTTTTATTCTGGGTTCTTTAATTACTCTACTACATTACATTGGAGAAACAGAGAGATCTAAGATCATAGGCCTTACTCCGGAAGAAAGAGAGGAAGAACTGAGCTTCTCCATAAATGAAGACTTTGATTGAGTTCAAACGACCAACAATGAAGAGCGGTGATGGTCTGTAGAGGTTTAAGCTAAGTTTTTGTGGTTAACAATGGTGAATTTAGCCTGCTACTTAATTATGAAGAAGGATACAATAGTGGTCACTGTTGTTGTCGTTAATAATGGGGAATTAAGAAGAAATGAGATTGATTTCACTTTTATCTAAGAGTAAACAAAAGAATCGGGAAGCAGGCCTGGCTGCAGGGGGTTTACTGTTTTATTAATTAAATTTTTAGATTTAATATCATCCATTGATTTCACTTTTATCCAAGGGATAAGAGTCGTTCTCACCGTATGCACCGAATGATCGTTCTCACCGGATCTTGCCTCTATATATATATATATATATATATATATAGACTTGGGATCCGGTGAGAACCACCTTACAATGAGAACCTTGTGAGAACTCTACCTTACGGACATTTTTAAAAAAAATTAATAACATAATTGGATTCGGCATGGCATTTTATAGCTAGAGAACATATTTCTTGATCTAGAAAATAAATACTAGTGACGGAAATCAAGGTGAGATACGTTTTATTTATTTGCGTGCACCTACTATCTATTTTTTCGTATCTATCATTTTTTCCGCCACTAGTATTTATTTTCTAGACCAAGAAATATGTTCTCTGGCCATAAAATTCCATGCCGAATCCAATTATGTCATTAATTTTTTTAAAAAAACTCCGTAAGGAAGAGTTCTCACCGGTTTTCATTGTAAGGTGGTTCTCACCGGATCCCAACCCTATATATATATATATATATATATATATATATATATATATATATATATATATATATATATATATATATATATATATATATATATAGAGTTGGGATCACATGAGTCCACCCTAAATATTTGAGTCCATGAGTCTAACAATGATATCATAAGTTGTATAAAAAAGTATCACGTGTTTTCAATATCAATTTTTTTTCCTTTTTTTGTTTTTTTCTTTTTCAATATTACTTTTTTTTTCTTTTTTTTTTTGCCTTTTCTTTTAAAATGACATTTTCTTTATTAAAAAAATTCCATTTTTCAGTATGCACTTTTTTTTAAAACAAACACGTTTTTTTTAAATAAAATGGCGTTTTTTCTCGAAATTTTTTTTCATTACAATATCATAAGTTACTCAATACAATATCACCGGTTCTTTAAAATAATATCACAAAAAAAAAATTCGAGAAAAAAATATTTCGGAAAAAAAATTCGAGAGAAAAAATTGAAAAAAATATTTCCGGGCAAAAAAGTTCTTGAAAAAATTTTGTGATATTGTTTAATATTTTGTGTGATATTGTTTAACAAAAGGCGTTTTTTCTCGAAACTTTTTTTCGATTTTTTTTCATTACAATATCACAAAGTTACTCAATACAATATCACCGGTTCTTCAAAATAATATCACAAAAAAAAATCGAGAAAAAAATATTTCGGAAAAAAAATTCGGGAGAAAAAATTGAAAAAAATATTTGAAAAAAATATTTCCGGGAAAAAAATTTCGTGATATTGTTTAATATAGTGCGTGATATTGTTTAACAAAAGGCGTTTTTTCTCGAAATTTTTTTCATTACAATTTCACAAATTACTCAATACAATATCACTGATTCTTCAAAATAATATCACAAAAAAAAAATTTGAAAAAAAAATCGAGAAAAAAAATTGAAAAAAAAAATCTTGAAAAAAAAGTTTTCAGGAAAAAAAGTATTGGAGAAAATTTCGTGATATTGTTTTATATAGTGTGTGATATTGTTTCCTTTGATATTGTATTGAAAAGGTTGTGACATTGTGATATTGTAGTGTAAAAAAAACGTGATTTTTTTTAATACAACTAGTGATACTCTAAATGGACTCATGGACTCAAATATTTAGGTGGACTCACCGGATCCCGCCTCTATATATATATATATATATATATATATATATATATATATATATATATATAGAGAGAGAGAGAGAGAGAGAGAGAGTTAGGATCTATTGAGTCTAGGGTATTAGGGTGAATCCGTCCTACCATTCCTAGCCATCTGATTATCTTAATCCTATGGCTGAGATTTAATCTCTCTTCTTTCTTATAAAAACTCACCAGAAACCGATTCAACCTGATCTGAAACATCAAACAATCACCATCACTATCCGAGACCTTCCCAACCAAACTCAAACTCATCGCTCTCCTCGATTTAATCGACCGCGACGCCGCAGCTGCTGCAGCAAGCGTCGCACTAGGTTTACCTTCCGCTCTATATCCGTGATATGCTCTATTTTTATATACTTTTCGTCCCCATTTTAGCTCATGTTTTATCATCGTTTACATTATTCTTCAATGTTTATTGAGCTAATTCCGTGTTCTAGGTAATTTGTATGTGGTTTAGCGGTTTTTGTAGGAATTTCGGATTTCTCTTACATTTTGACATTTACCAAACATCACGGAGCTAACCAAAGTCGAGACAAGCATTCTTCGGGTAGTAGAAGTGACGGAAAATGGATGAAAGTCAAAGAAAGTCAACAAAGAAGTCAACCCTTGAAGAGCATAATGTGCAAAGCATGACAACTCAAGCATTACATCACTCTTGCAACGTCACCCACGTTCCCAAATGTAAACAATTGAGCAAATACGGAGTATATGGACATTGTTCTCACCCCGGACGGGGTGGGCTGCCCCGGTATACCGGGGTGGCTGCGATTTCGGTGTTTTTTGGTCCAGATTCAAGGAATGCGTACGTCATGTTCTTGCCCCGGTCCGGGGTGGCTGCAATCTACCCGTCTCCTCATCACTATAAATACCCCATGCTTTCATTCATCTCAAATCATCTCATCTAATCTAATCTTGGAGTGAACAACTCTTAGAATAAATTTTAGATTAGAAATCATTTTGAGCTTCATTAAGCTTGTAAGAAATACTCTAAGTCTTTCTTTATAAAAATAGTTCTTTGTTTATTCAAGCATTTCCCGAAGTTATTCGCATTTCATCTTCCGAGTTCTTATTCCGTTAATTCCCGGTATTATCTTTCTTTACGGTTTTATTTCGTTATCGTCATTATGTTTATCTTAGTTAATAGAATAGATAATCTAGTTCATAAAACCATGTGTGAGTAGTTTTTATATCTAGGGGGGAAACCATGCTAGATTAGTTGTTAGGTCATGTTAAATTATTGATTTTGCATTGTCGTATGGTTGGTTATATACATGCTTGTTTCATTTGATTAATATATGATTTTGACCATGATTATTGATAAATCATTATTCTCATCCTAAGACCGAAAGCCGGGATAGAACTTGATCATTCGATAATTGTAGTCATAGTCATAATCGTTAATTGTGTTATTCTTATCCTAAGATCGAAAGTCGGGATAGAATTAGGCATGGCATGTTATAGTATTTTGTTCCAATATACGCGAGAGCTAATTGGTAATCAATCTACGGTTAAACTCTAGGCCGAAAGGAAATTGTTATAAACCTAATCAACTATCGACAATGTATTTCTTTAATTTGACATGACTAAGCTCCTATATGCATGAGTAACCCCAATCCCCTAGATTCTCCCCTATAATCGTTTACATCTTTAATTTTCATTTCTGTTTTACCTTAGTTAACCCAAATCATAAACAAATTCTTGTAACCAACCTTGATAGAATTCTCTCCATAGCTAATTACATTTACATCACCGTCTCCCTGTGGTTCGACCCCTTCTTCCCTATCTACATTAATTTGTATGTTAGTCAAGTCTAGGGACTTTTATCTTTGGCAGGTGTGCGATTAGCCTGGCCAAATTTTGGCGCCGTTGCCGGGGAAGCACGGTTTTATTTTTGTGATTAGTAGAATTTTATCTTGTTTTCTTTTGTCTTAAGGAACACTTGTTCCTTGAGACCGTTACTTACAATCTCCCCTAGGTTGTTGTCTTATGCCCAGGTCCTCTCGAATTGGTGAACTTCTTCCCGTTGATCCCGAACCCAAGAAGTCTTTGCGTAGGAGATTACGCTTCCTTAAGGAGGTTTCCGAAGCCGCAACTCTTGCGGACCTTGATAATATTCGGAGTTGTTATCTAGAGGATCTCAAAAATCTTGAAGAAGAAGCCTCTACTTCTCAACCACCAACGGAAAAGATGGTGCGTTTGTCTGATCATTCCAAGCCCACTGCGGCTATGCTCCCAAGAGGAATAGTCACATCTCAAATTGGTGCGGTAAACTTTGAAATCAAGCCGGCCTTTATAAGCATTGTTGAAAGAAAACAGTTTGGGGGAACTCCTACAGAAGACCCCAACTTACATGTACAGAATTTTTGTGACTATTGCTCCATGATTCGGCAACCGGGTGTCACACAAGAGCAAATAAGGGAAATATTATTCCCTTTCTCCCTAAAGGACAAGGCTAAAGTTTGGATAAATAGCCTTGATCGAGTTGCATTGGGAATCAACGATTGGGATAGTCTAGCCCTTGCATTTTATCAAAAGTATTTCCCTCCTGAGAAAACACAACAATTAAGAAGCCAAATCACCGGTTTTCGCCAAAATGGTTATGAAAGTCTACATGAAGCATGGGAAAGGTACAAAGAACTTCAAAGGGAATGTCCTCATCATGGTTTGGATTCATGGTTTCTTTCCATCACATTCTACAATGGGTGTTGCGCAGAGTCTCGTCGAGTTTTAGACTCCGCAAACAATGGGAGATTCGATAATATAGATGTGGAGTTAGCTCACTCTACCATAGAATCTATGGCGGTGCACGACTCTCAATATGTCAACTCGAGAAACATCCCATTAAAGGCAAAGGAAGAAGATCCCGGAATAGCTCTCTTGAAAGCTCAAGTAGCTCTTCTCCAAAGACAAGTCGAAAATCAAGGATCAAGTTCCTCTCAACCTCATGAACAAGTAAACGTGACAAGTCAAGTTGTGGTATGTGAAGTTTGTGGAGGTGCGGGACACGGATTCCAAGAGTGTAGAAGTAACATGGAACAAGTCAATGCCTACCAAAACTTTAGGCAAAATTTCAACCCTTTTTCCAATACCTACAATCCGGGTACAAAGTTCCATCCAAATTTCTCCTACAAAAGTACAAATGTCCTTAACCCACCACCAAGACCACCACCAAGTACTATACCACCAGGTTTTCAAAATCAACGGCAAAAGAACCAGTTCCAACAAAACTTTCAACCTTTCCCTCAACACCAATTTCCAAATCAACAACCATTTCCCCAACAACAATTTCAAAATCAACAACCATTTCCCCAACAACAATTTCAAAACCAACAAACTTTCCAAAATCCACAATCTTTCCAAAATCCTCAGAATCAACAAAGTCAACCCTCGCATCCACGACAATTGAGTGAGATAGGAGCTCTGTTGGCCCAAGTGGCCGAGACACAAAGGAACATGGTCATTCACATTCAAAAGACCGATCAAGCAAGAGATGCTTCAATCAAAATGCTTGAGACACAAATCGCTCAACTTGCTACTTCCAACCCTCAAAGACAACAAGGCCAATTGCCACCTCAAGGAGCACAACCTCATGAACAAGTTAATGTCATCACTCTAAGGAATGGTACCACCTATGATGAACCTCCAATGCCCAATGATGCAAGTGAAAAAGTGGGTAAGAAAGACAATGGTGGAAGCAAGGTTGATAGCCCTAAAATAGGTGAAGAGGAGTCAAAGAAGGATGATGACCCAATAGTGGTGGAAGATGTAGAGAAAGAGCCTCCAAAAGTGAATGACAAAGCTAAGAAGCCGGAGAAAATCCAAGTGCCATTTCCACATCGTTTGGCACAAGCTCAAAGAGAGACCCGACTCGGTAAGTTCATGGAAATGATGAAAAACCTCAAGGTAACTATCCCTTATCTAGAGCTTATCACTCAAATACCTTCTTACACTAAATTCATGAAGGAGATTTTAACTAAGAAGAGGACTATTGACAATATTGAGACAGTGGCCTACACTTCCGAGTGTGAAGCTTATTTGAAAAACTTGTCCCCTCCTAAGTTAAAAGATCCCGGAAGTTTTTCCATACCATGCACCATAGGCAATTTTCCAATTGATAAAGCTCTATGTGACCTTGGTGCGAGTGTAAGTGTCATGCCTTACTCGATTTACGAAAAACTGAATTTAGGAGCTCTTAAGTGTACTAGTGTCACCCTACAAATGGCGGACCGTTCTATCAAAAGCCCCTTGGGTGTGTTGGAGGATGTTCCCGTCAAGGTAGGAAAGTTTTTCATTCCGGTTGACTTTATCGTGCTTGACATTGCCGAAGATGCGCAAACTCCCATAATTTTGGGTAGACCATTCTTACATACCGCGGGTGCATTGATAGATGTTAAGAACGGTAGGTTGATTTTAGCCGTAGGGGATGAGAAGGTGACATATAGTTTGAGTCATGGTCTTAAGAGTCCAATGTTGGAGGAATCTTGTTATGCTTTGAATAAAGCTAAGCCCTTGTCTCAATCTTTGAGCAAGGACGTGGAAAATTCTTTGAGCTCTTGTGTAGGAAATGGTGAAGTGGTAAGCAATGGAAAGAAGGTTTTGATGGAAGAGAAAGCTCTTGCAAGGTCCCAACCATTCAAGGAGATGGTGAAGAGTCGACGTAAGAAGGAACTTATCAAGGATGGTCTCAATGTTGGTGACAAAGTGCTTATGTTCAACCCTCGGAAGAAGGTTTCTCCAGGCCCTTATATCATCATCGATAACGACAAGATTGGGTCCTTTGAAGTGTTGGCCCCGGATGGGGAGAAGATCAAAGCTAGTGGCCACTACTTGAGGCCTTATCATGAAGAAGCAATGGTTGGGATGGTAGAGGAAGTTTTCCTGAAACTTCCGGATTCTAAAAACTGAATTTTCGTGACATTTCGTCTAGCAAGACTTAAAATTGCGCTTCTCGGGAGGCAACCCGTGTCTGAACTTTTATTTTCCTTTTTGAATAATCTTTCAGTTTAAGTAGTATAGAAATAAGTAGATATGTGGTATTTTGAATCGAAGTTGCAGATACCGTACGGGAAAGAAGGAAAAAAGAAAGCTGAAAAGGCGAAGAGGGGACAGATCAAGCTCACCCCGGGGGTCCGGGGCACGCTACCCCGACCGGGGTCACAACAGCATCGCTCGACATTTGCTTAAAAAGTTGAAATTCGAAAAGGAGGACAAAATGAAGAAAACTCACCCCGAGGGTCCGGGGTGAGCCGCCCCGACCGGGACTGATGCGAAGAGGCTCGGCGGTTGTTAGTCGAATTCTTTTCTTCTATTTTGCTCTTCCTCTTTGACGGGTATATTTTCCTTCCATTTATTCTACCTATTTCCCCTACTCCAAGTCTTCCTTGTCTTCAATCAACAAGTAAGTATTCATACTTCTACTAATTTCTTTATTTTCTCTAGAAATCAATCATTCACTCAACCTAATTCCAATTTTTCCCAATTGGTATTTATCTCATGAAGTGAATAATTGTTTTTCTAGTTGAAATTATTTGATTTTAGAGTTAGTATGCATAATTCACATAATGAACATGATTGTTTAATACTAGCTTGGGGGAGGGTTAATAATCTAGCACGTTTGTTTTTCTTTTTGCCTTTTCTTGTAATTCCCTTTCCCCATTAAACTTGTTGGTTAGTTAATCGTCTCTATGATTCACATTAGGGACAATGTGAAGTTTAGCTTGGGGGAGGGATTGCATTTGCATTCTATCTTTTTGTTTTTGCATATAGTTTAGCTTGAATAAAATGATGATGAATTTGATGATGCCATGCTTTGCTTGAATCTCCTACTGTTTTCCTCTTGCATTTTCCAATTCTAATGCTTTTTGAATCTTTTGTGAGGTCTACTATGACGGAATTTTGGCTTACATGGGGATGTCTTGACATAGTAGGTAGAGAATGGATTTTTGATGTTTTTGGCTTGATCTTTTGGCATTGGCAACCTACAAAATTGAAAGTTTTAGAGCCTCCTAAGACCGTTACATCTTTTTCGGTCTCATCTAGGTGTGTGAGTAGGTCTCCTCATGGTTTTGTGTTACACCAAAAGGCATAAATATGGTTTTTGTTCCACTTCATAAGCATTGCATTCATCTTGTGAGTATTTGTAAGCCTTTCACATGATTCTATTTGCCCATTTTTTGCCCCTTTACACATGTTTTTATTGATTTTCTAAGCTACACTCAAAATTTGCCTACCTTGTCAAGTTAGTAGCTTATTCATTGGTATTTGGGTGCTCAATTGGGATATAGTTCAAGTGTTGCCTTTTATCATTGTGATTGGCATTGAAAAAATGATGGTCAAAAAGTCGAAAAAAAATATACCATCCATGAAAAAAAAAAAAGAAAGAAAGAAAGATGAAAACAAAAGAAAACAAAGAAAAGAAGCATGAATTGAAAAGAAAAGGAAGAAGAGAAAAATATGAAAGTTTCCATGACATTCATCATAAACATATTGTTGGGAAATTCTCATATGCTTTGTCTTGATTAGAGAAGTCATTTTGCTAGTTATGACTTCAACATTTGGTAATGATTGGGTTTGATTTTGGATTGAGCATCCTTGCATTAATGGTTAGTTGCTAGCTTGAATTAGCTCCAATTACCATAACTCACATGTTCCCTTTCTTACCCATCACATATTGCTTCCTTCTTATCGCTTCTTTTGCATGCTTGCATTTTGATTGCATTGGCTAGTGGATTGGAATGCTTACCATATTAGATTGCCGGCACAACTTCATGAGTCGAGGTTTGGAGAGTGTTTTCACATACAAACCTCCTTGACATTTATATGTGTGCTTGAGTGTACCGTGAGAATCCTTTGTCAAAATGATCATGCAAAAGCCAAAGAGTCTAGATGAAATTCTATACGCTACGCCGTCATGTAAATCTCAACCATGTATTGCATCTTTCCTATGCCCATGTTGTCTTCGGGATTTCGTCTCACAATTGTTTCATTAGCTAAAATTGGGATTTGTAATTGATGGGATTATGGAGATTCATTTGCTTGTCTTGGTTTATTTGAGCTTGCTTGAGGACAAGCAAGGGTTTAGCTTGGGGGAATTTGATATGCTCTATTTTTATATACTTTTCGTCCCCATTTTAGCTCATGTTTTATCATCGTTTACATTATTCTTCAATGTTTATTGAGCTAATTCCGTGTTCTAGGTAATTTGTATGTGGTTTAGCGGTTTTTGTAGGAATTTCGGATTTCTCTTACATTTTGACATTTACCAAACATCACGGAGCTAACCAAAGTCGAGACAAGCATTCTTCGGGTAGTAGAAGTGACGGAAAATGGATGAAAGTCAAAGAAAGTCAACAAAGAAGTCAACCCTTGAAGAGCATAATGTGCAAAGCATGACAACTCAAGCATTACATCACTCTTGCAACGTCACCCACGTTCCCAAATGTAAACAATTGAGCAAATACGGAGTATATTGACATTGTTCTCACCCCGGACGGGGTGGGCTGCCCCGGTATACCGGGGTGGCTGCGATTTCGGTGTTTTTTGGTCCAGATTCAAGGAATGCGTACGTCATGTTCTTGCCCCGGTCCGGGGTGGCTGCAATCTACCCGTCTCCTCATCACTATAAATACCCCATGCTTTCATTCATCTCAAATCATCTCATCTAATCTAATCTTGGAGTGAACAACTCTTAGAATAAATTTTAGATTAGAAATCATTTTGAGCTTCATTAAGCTTGTAAGAAATACTCTAAGTCTTTCTTTATAAAAATAGTTCTTTGTTTATTCAAGCATTTCCCGAAGTTATTCGCATTTCATCTTCCGAGTTCTTATTCCGTTAATTCCCGGTATTATCTTTCTTTACGGTTTTATTTCGTTATCGTCATTATGTTTATCTTAGTTAATAGAATAGATAATCTAGTTCATAAAACCATGTGTGAGTAGTTTTTATATCTAGGGGGGAAACCATGCTAGATTAGTTGTTAGGTCATGTTAAATTATTGATTTTGCATTGTCGTATGGTTGGTTATATACATGCTTGTTTCATTTGATTAATATATGATTTTGACCATGATTATTGATAAATCATTATTCTCATCCTAAGACCGAAAGCCGGGATAGAACTTGATCATTCGATAATTGTAGTCATAGTCATAATCGTTAATTGTGTTATTCTTATCCTAAGATCGAAAGTCGGGATAGAATTAGGCATGGCATGTTATAGTATTTTGTTCCAATATACGCGAGAGCTAATTGGTAATCAATCTACGGTTAAACTCTAGGCCGAAAGGAAATTGTTATAAACCTAATCAACTATCGACAATGTATTTCTTTAATTTGACATGACTAAGCTCCTATATGCATGAGTAACCCCAATCCCCTAGATTCTCCCCTATAATCGTTTACATCTTTAATTTTCATTTCTGTTTTACCTTAGTTAACCCAAATCATAAACAAATTCTTGTAACCAACCTTGATAGAATTCTCTCCATAGCTAATTACATTTACATCACCGTCTCCCTGTGGTTCGACCCCTTCTTCCCTATCTACATTAATTTGTATGTTAGTCAAGTCTAGGGACTTTTATCTTTGGCAGGTGTGCGATTAGCCTGGCCAATCCGCTACCAAAACCGACGCCGGCCGCGAATTCAATGGTTTTCTACAAGTATATCCGGAATACTCATCCGATTTAAACCGCTGAATCAAATTATACTTCACTTGATCATAATTAGACGATTTCGTGGTCGAAATTAAGGTTTGTGAATCAGTGCGTACCGAAACGATGTCGTTCTCGTTGTCGTCACTATCTTGATCAGATTTGTTGAGAAGGTCGTCCACACGGCGGCGATCATCCTCGTTATCAGAGGAAGAAGAGGAAGAAGTGGTGGAGCTAACATCGGCGTAGTGTCGGCGGAGTAATGAGTCAAGGTCGAGTTCGTCCGCCATTGATGGAGGTTTCAGTGGATTGATGAGGTTTTTAGTCATTGTTTTGATGGTTAGCTTTTTATGTCAATCGATCACGTATTCACGGATCACTCGTTTCGTTGAAAAGACAAACATAAAATGAAAATGAGTTTTCGTCAACAGTGTAACTTGCGACAAGAACGGTTAAATTATGTTATGATAATGGTTAAACTTTGTTACAATATTGGTTTGCTCATGTTACAGTGATGATTTAACTATGTTACACTAATGATAAAGCTTTGTTACAATGTTATTGTGAATTAATAATCTTATTGATAACGGGAAGGCGAATATCTTCAAAACTCATTAATAATTCCACCCTTACGATGTTAGTATAAACTGTTACAATAGCGTTTTAATCTTGTTACGGTAACGGTTTAAGTTATGACTTATGACTTGTTACTTTGATGTTCAAAGTGTGTTATTGTAACAGTGTTGGTGTATTATAATGTACAACAGTGTAACTTGCGACAAGGACGGTTAATTTGTGTTATGATAATATAAACTTTGTTACAATGTTGGTTTGCTCGTGTTACAGTGACGATTTAACTATGTTACACTAATGATAAAGTTTTGTTACAAGTTGCAGCTTGATTATGGGTGAATGTTGGACATTTTAGAATAGACCTGATGTTTAGAATCTGGTAATCTGGTGTTTAGAATTTGTTGAAACGAGATATGTAGTAAAAAAAATTGATAATCGTTGGTAAGTGCTACAATAACAGCTAGGAAGCGCTACAATAACATCTAGTAAGCGTTACAATAACAGCAACGTGGCATCATCCTGTGCGTCCATGATCTAGATCCAACGGTCTGAAATGGTAGGACAGACTCATTTAAAACCCTGGACTCACCGGATCTCATAGACTTGGGATCCGGTGAGAACCACCTTACAATGAGAACCTTGTGAGAACTCTACCTTACGGACTTTTTAAAAAAAAATTAATAACATAATTGGATTCGGCATGACATTATATAGCTAGAGAACATGTTTTTTGTTCTAGAAAATAAAACTAATGACGGAAATCAAGGTGAGATACGTTTTATTTATTTGCATGCACCTACTATCTATTTTTTCGTATCTACCATTTTTCCGCCACTAATATTTATTTTCTAGACCAAGAAATAAGTTCTCTGGCCATAAAATTCCATGCCGAATCCAATTATGTCATTAATTTTTTTAAAAAAACTCCGTAAGGAAGAGTTCTCACCGGTTTTCATTGTAAGGTGGTTCTCACCGGATCCCAACCCTATATATAGAGCGAGGATCCGGTGAGGTCTGCATCTTAAATGAGGATTGAGGTCTATTTGTAGAAAATAGCAAAAATCAAATCAAAAGTGCCATACAAAGGGATCGAACCTACGACCACGGGTTTCAAAGACAAACAACTTAACCAACAGACCACAGTGTCTTTGTTGAAAATATAATATTGTCTAATATTTATCACGCGAATTGTTTCTGCTGAGCAAAAATGAAAATAAGCCGTCAGTGGGTGTCGAACACGAGACCTCGGATATCAGAGGCAAACAACATAACCAACAGACCACTAAATCGTCGATGATAAATGTAATACTGTATAATAATTAAGCGCGAAACTATTCTACTAAGAAAAAATAAAACCTGCTGGTACTGGGGTTCGAACGCCCAACCTCAGGATACCAAGACCATCACCTAAACCAATAGGCCACAAAGTTTTTGTTAATTAATACGATATTGTATAATATTTAAGACGAAAACCTTTTCGAAGACATTTTTGTTCAAATTACAATTTTTTATTTGTTCTTGCGTCTTCTTCTTTGGTTACCTTGTTAATGGCTTATTCTTGATTTTTTTTTTCAAATTTTTTTTTTTCATTTTTTTATCCGAATTTTTTTTCATTTTTCTCGGAATATAGTTTTGAAAAACCCGTGATATTGTATTGAGTAACTTGTACTATTGTAATGAAAAATATTTCGAAAAATAAAAAATTTCGAGAAAAAAATTGGTTTTTTCGAAAATTTTCTTTTTCATTTTTTTTACCGATAAAAAAACTTCGAGATGTGTACCTACACATTCAAAGTTGTGTATCTACGCATTTAGAGATGTACATCTACGTATTTAGAGAAGTGTATCTACGCATTCAAACATGTGTATCTACGCATTTAGAGATGTGTATCTACACATTTATAGATATGTATCTATGCATTTAGACATGTGTATCTACGCATTAAGAGATGCGTATCTACGCATTTAACCATGTATATATGTACGTATTTAAAGGTATGTATCTACGCATTTAAATATGTGTATCTACGCATTTAACCATGTGTATCTAAGCATTAAAGGTGTGTATCTACGCATTTAGACATGTGTATCTCCGCATTTAGAGATGTGTATCTACGCATTTAGAGATGTGTATCTACGCATTTAAAGGTGTGTATCTACGCATTTAGACATGTGTATCTACGCATTTAGAGATGTGTATCTACGCATTCAGCCATGTGTATCTACGCATTTACAGATGTGTATCTACTCATATAGAGGTGTGTATCTACGCATTTAGAGATGTGTATCTACTCATATAGAGATGTGTATCTACGCATTCAAACATGTGTATCTACGCATTTAGAGATATGTATCTACGCATTTAGACATGTGTATCTACGCATTAAGAGATGTGTATCTACGCATTTAGCCATGTGTATCTACGTATTTAAAGGTGTGTATCTACGCATTTAGACATGTGTATCTACGCATTAAAAGATGTGTATCTACGCATTTAAAGGTGTGTTTCTACACATTTAGAGATGTGTATCTACGCATTTAGACATGTGTATCTACGCATTAAAAGGTGTGTATCTACGCATTTAGCAATGTGTATCTACGTATTTAAAGGTGTGTATCTACTAGACGTGTGTATCTACGCATTTAACCATGTGTATCTAAGCATTAAAGGTGTATATCTACGCATTTAGACATGTGTATCTACGCATTTAAAGGTGTGTATCTACGCATTTAGCTATGTGTATCTACGCATTTAGAGATGTGTATCTACTCATATAGAGGTGTGTATCTACGCATTTAGAGATGTGTATCTACTCATATAGAGGTGTGTATCTACGCATTCAGAGATATGTATCTACGCATTTAGACATGTGTATCTACGCATTAAGAGATGTGTATCTACGCATTTAGCCATGTGTATCTACGTATTTAAAGGTGTGTATCTACGCATTTAGACATGTGTATCTACGCATTAAGAGATGTGTATCTACGCATTTTTTTTTCCTCCAATCTTTTCGAGAAAAAAAAAAGATTGGAGAAAAAAATCGAAAAAAAAATTTCGAGAAAAAAATTTGGAAAAAAGTTTCGTGAATTTTTTTTTAAAAAAAATTCCGATGAAAAAAAGTTTCGAAAATATAATTCCGAGAAAAAATGATTCCGAAGGTTTCGGGTTCAATCCTAATTCGCAATTTGAGCAAAAATTGTCTTCGAAAATGTTTCTATCTTAAATATTATACAATATTATCAATAAAGACTTTGTGGTTTATGGGTTTAGATGCAGGATTTTGAAATCTGAGGTTTGGTGTTCGACTCCTAGTGGCGGCAGATTTTCATTTTTGCTTAGTAGAAAATATTCGCATGATAAATATTATACAATACTATTTTAATCATCAATGATGCTATAGTCTGTTGGTTAAGTTGTTTGTCTCTAATACCCAAGGTCGTCGTGGGTTCGATCCCTGATCACGGCTGTTTGTTTTTTTCATTTTGCTTAATAGAAAATATTCGCGTGATAAATATTACACAATACTATATTAATCATCGAAGATGTTGTGGTCTGTTGGTTAAGTGTTTGTCTCTGATACCTAAGGTCGTTGGTTCGATCCCTGATCACGGCAGTTTTTTTTTATTTTTGCTTAAATTTACGTTTGTTTTTTATTTTTGCTTAAATTTACAAGTAGACCTCGATCCTCATTTAAGATCATAGACCTCACATGATGCAATCTATATATATATATATATATATATATATATATAGAGTCGGGATCCGGTGAGAACTCATATATATTTGAGTATTGAGTAATAATGCATGAAATATGAAATATCACGGGCAAAAGTGATAGTTGTTGAAAGGAGGGTTCGAACTTGCGACATTCAGCCCAACAACAACATACTCTAACCAACTAAGCTAGTCTAGATTGCTTGATGACTGTTACTCCACTAATGTAAATATTCGTTAATTATTTAAAGTGCAAAACACGTTTCTTATATTAATATTCGTTAATTATAAATATTTCAATATTAGTTTTTTCCCTTTTCGAACACTTTTTTTTCCGTTCGATATCATTTTTTTTACGCTAAACAATATCACACGTTGTACTAAACAATATCACGGGTTTTTTAATATCATTTTTTTTTTCTATTTCATACCACTTTTTAGTATTACTTTTTTTTTGTGTGTGTCGTTTGTTAGCTTCTTCAGTATCTGTTTTTTTTCTTTTCGTACCACTTTTGTTTTTCTTTTCAATATGACGTTAAACAATATCACACATTATACTAAACAATATCACGTTTTTTTAATATCAGTTTTTTTCCTTTACGTACCACATTTTTTTTAACGCTAAAGAATATCACACGTTATACTAAAAAATATCACTTGGTTTTTCAACAATATCACACGTCATACTAAAAAATATCATATGTTATACTAAACAATATCACGTTTTTTTAATAGCAATTTTTTTTCTTTTCGTACCACTTTTTCTTACGCTAAACAATATCACATGTTATAATAAACAATATCACATTTTTTTTAATATCAATTTTTTTCCTTTACGCACCACATTTTTTTTAACGCTAAAGAATATCACACGTTATACTAAAAATATCACTTTTTTTTAAAACAATATCACATGTTATACTAAACAATATTACACGTTATACTAAACAATATCACGTTTTTTTAATAGCAATTTTTTTTTCTTTTCGTACCACTTTTTTTTACGCTAAACAATATCACATGTTATAGTAAACAATATCACGTTTTTTTTTAATATCAGTTTTTTTCCTTTACGTACCAAATTTTTTAAACGCTAAAAAATATCACACTTTTTTTTAAACAATATCACACGTTATACTAAACAATATCACGTTTTTTTAATAGCAATTTTTTTTCTTTTCATACCACTTTTTTTACGCTTAATTAACAATATCACATGTTATAGTAAACAATATCACTTTTTTTTTAATATTAGTTTTTTTTCCTTTACGTACCACATTTTTTTTAACGATAAACAATATCACAAGTTATACTAAAAATATCACTTTTTTTAAACAATATCACACGTTATAGTAAACAATATCACGTTTTTTTAATAGCAATTTTTTTTTCTTTTCGTACCACTTTTTTTACGCTAAACAATATCACATGTTATAGTAAACAATATCACGTTTTTTTTAATATCAGCTTTTTTCTTTTACGTACCACATTTTTTTAAAGCTAAACAATATCACACGTTATACTAAAAATATCACTTTTTTTTAAACAATATCACACGTTATACTAAACAATATCACACGTTATACTAAACAATATCACGTGTTTTTAATAGCAATTTTTTTTTCGTACCACTTTTTTTACGCTAAAGAATATCACATGTAATAGTAAACAATATCACGTTTTTTTTAATATCAGTTTTTTTTCTTTACATACCACATTTTTTTTAACGCTAAATAATATCACACGTTATACTAAAAATATCACTTTTTCTTTAAATAATATCACACGTTATAGTATCACATATTGTTTAGTATGAAGGGCGATATTGTTGTTTTTCTTAAACCTTTGACTTTCCAAACAGCAAAATCCCACCACTTACTACATGCCAGGTACCTTTGTTACTCATTATATTATTCTAATTCTAATATTATAATAATATACAATGATGAAGTGCGATCACAAATTGATGAAAATCATGATTAATCACATGATTCCGTAAGTATGAGTACGTAACCCACCCGTGGCCTGTGTTTATGCTCCTTCATCCTGACGGCTCGGCGCATAGCCGATTAGCCGACCACCACCACTTACCTCACTCCTGCGGTGCCACCAGTTAAACCACCGCCCACTCCTACTTATCCAACACGGCCACTCTACCAGTTAAACCCCCGACCACTAAGCCACCAACTCCTACTTATCCCACACCGGGCCCTCCACCAGCTACAGGAGGAAAGATGAAGTATGTGGCAGTACATAGAATGGTGTACTGTAAGAGTAAATGAACGTATTCCGGCATTATCAATCTCTTGGGTGCTTCTCCTCTTCCTGGTTTGTGTTTCTCTCTTTCCCCACTCATTCTTAACTCACACAAATACAATCTTAATATCGTCCGTCTTCTTCATCTGCTACGTCGATTCACGACCGCCTTATTTTTGTTGGCTTTACTTCCGTCGCCGTTGAAGTTGACGCTGATGTCGAGTTGTCGGTGGTGGTGCTTATGTCGTCGGGAGTGGTGGTGTTGTCCAATGTCCACCATGATTTTTGTGGAAGATGAGAGGATAATTGATTGAGAATTTGAGTAATAGATTAAAGCCATTGAAAGACTGTCGGGGGTAGTTGACGGAAGAGGTGTTTGTAAGTATTAGGCTGTGTTTAATTTAGGCTGAGATCTAATGGATAGTACTAATCCTCAATCCTCAAATATATAACCTATACTTACGTGATCCCATTTCTATATATATATATATATATATATATATATATATATATATATATATATGATGTGCTAACATTTCAGCGCTAAAGGAATGAGGTAAGTTATAATGTGAAAGATGGATGAGTATATATATACCGTGAAGCATGAAAGTGATGTTATATGATGAGTGACATGTATAAGTTGTTATTTCCAAGCTTTGAGAACCTGAGTTTATATCTTAGTTTTGAATATGAGTGTGAATTATATGAATATATGCATGCGGTTATGTGATCTCTAAGCCTTTAGGTAGACTTATAATACGATGAGGGCTTAACCGTATGAAAGAAGTTACATGCTAGGTTATGTATGTTAGCAAGACCAAGTCAGGGTATGAGTTGACCTAGGATGCTCATAAATCTTGTCACTTGTGTAGCAAAATGCCTCCCAGGAGAGAACCCAACGCTGCTAACGTATCACAAGAGGAATTCGATCGCCTACTAGCTATGAGCGCCGCTCTCTTAGCTAGGATTGGGGCAAATACTCAATCAGATGCAATCAAGATGAGCAATAATATATCTAGGCATAACCCCACCAAGTACGATGGGGAAGGAGCACCAAGTTTACTTGCAGAATGGTGCCGAGAGTTCGAGAGTATCTTCGAACTGCTGTCTGTACCAGAATTGATGAAGGTGGACCAAGTTGTATTCTATCTGAAGGGTACAGCTAGGTTATGGTGGAATAACAATAAAGAAGAGATCAGGGCAGCTGTAGAAGAGATTGGGTCGGAATATGTACGCTGGGAGGGGTTCAAGGGGATTTTATTCTCTAAGTTCGTGCCAGAGCATGTGAAAGGGAAGCTGAGAGCTGAGTTCGATTCTTTCAAGATGACCGAAGAAATGACTGTGGAAGCATATCACAGTAAGTTTATGCAGCTGGCAGAGAATGTAGCTGACCTGGGCTACACATCGGAGATGTTAGCTGCTAGGTTTGAGAAAGGGCTAACCATTGAAATCAAGAGAAGTTTACTGGCAACTAAGCCCACGACTGTGGAAGACGTATACGAGAGGGCTGGCCATGCAGAAAGAATCACTGTCATGATTAAAGAGGAAGAGAAAGCCAATGGTGACAAGAGGAAAGCAGAATCTGGGGCCGAAGGCTCAGGGAATAAGAAGCCAAATAACCAGTACCGGTCATTTTTCTCCAACAATGCACTAGGAGGAAATGGCAATCGAGGTGGCAACCGCTCTGCGACTGGGGCAAGTGGTTCAAGTGTTGCATGTTTTAAGTGTGGAAAGATCGGACACAAGCAAACAACTTGTTGGGTTGGAACTCAGAGTGCTGGAAACATTTATAATAGGGGCAACCAAAGTGGTGGTTTCAGAACACCAAATGCAAACTACTCGAACAACAACAGATCCGGAGGTAACACCTACCAGCGGAATTTCCGCAGCAACAATAATCAGAACCGCTACCACGGAAATCAGAGTAGTGGTAATGGTAATTTCCAAAAGACCCTGGCAGAGGCTAGCACTCAGAGTGGAGCAGGATCTGTGAACTAGAGTGGGGCTAAGAAAAGTGGGGCTTTGTTCATGATGGGAGAAGGAGGCTGCAGAGGAGGACGCACATGTTGTTATGGGTACATTTCTAGTACATTCCTTTCCTACTTTCGTTTTATTTGATTCTGGTGCATCGCATTCTTTCATATCCGCGGAGCATGCTAGGGCTATAGGACTCGATGTATATAGTAGTATAGCTGATTCTGTAACCATACCATCTGGGGAGTCCATAGCTTGTAATAGAGTTTACACCAATGTAATGATTCAAGTAGGAGATGTGAGTTTTGAGTCGAACTTGATAGAGTTTCCTTAGGGTGGCTTTGAGGTGATACTGGGGATGGATTGGCTGAAAAAGTATAAGGCCTACATTGATTGCTACCAAGGGAAGATCACCTTGAGGGGACCTAAGGGAGTAAGAGTATCCTAGAAGGGATATTCTGTGAAGCCTAAGCTGAAGCTCATATCTATCAATGCGCTGAAGACTTGCCTGAAGAGGGGTGATGAGATGCTGTTGTGTCATGTGAGGGATTTGACTGCAGAGAAATCCCAAACCAGTGAGATCGATGTTGTAAGAGATTTTGAAGACGTGTTTCCAGAAGAAGTTCCTGGGTTACCGCCAAAGAGGGACTTAGATTTTGGCATTGATCTGAAACCTGGGGCTGAGCCAATTTCTAAAGCACCTTATCGCATGGGACCTAAGGAATTGGAGGAGTTGAGGAAGCAGCTGGGTGAGCTAGCAAGCAAGGGATACGTAAGACCAAGTGTGTCACCTTGGGGAGCACCAGTATTGTTTGTAAAGAAGAAGGACGGAACCATGAGGCTGTGCGTGGATTATAGGGAGCTTAACAATGTGACAATCAAGAATCGGTATCCTTTACCTCACATCGATGATCTTTTTGACCAGTTGAGTGGGGCTGGTGTGTTTTCCAAGATCGATTCGAGGTCAGGGTATCATCAACTGAGAATCAAAGATGCAGATATTCACAAGACTGCGTTCAGATCGAGGTATGGGCATTATGAATTCGTAGTGATGCCATTTGGTTTGACTAATGCACCAGCTGTTTTCATGGATTTGATGAATAGAGTGTTTAGTCCTTATCTGGACCGGTTTGTGGTGGTGATTATCGATGACATCTTGGTGTATTCGAAGAATAGAGAAGAGCATGCTAAACATTTGAGCTTGGTGTTACAGACTTTGAGGGATCATCAATTGTATGCCAAGTTGAGTAAGTGCGAATTTTGGCTCGAGAAAGTTGTTTTTCTGGGCCATGTGGTGTCTAAGGAGGGTGTGACTGTTGACCCTAGCAAGATTGAAGCCGTTTCGAAATGGGAACGACCGAGGAATGTGGCCGACATTCGTAGTTTCTTGGGTTTGGCTGGTTATTACAGGAGGTTCGTGAAAGACTTTTCAAAAATAGCCAAACCGATGACTTCGTTAATGCGGAAAGAGAACAGATTCGTCTGGGATGAAAGTTGTGAGAAGGCATTTCTAGACCTGAAGGAGCGTCTCACCACAGCTCCTATCCTTGCTTTGCCAGAGGGAAGTGAGAATTTCGAGGTGTACACTGATGCTTCTAAGAAGGGACTGGGGTGTGTGCTAATGCAGAACGGGAGAGTAATCGCTTATGCTTCTAGGCAGCTGAAGCCTTATGAGGAGAATTATCCGACGCATGATCTAGAGCTGGGAGCGGTAGTTTTTGCACTTAAGCTGTGGCGACATTATCTTTATGGAACTACATTCAAAGTGTTTTCTGATCATAAGAGCCTGAAGTACATCTATACTCAGAGGGAACTAAACATGCGCCAGAGGAGATGAATCGAGCTTATTGGAGATTATGACATGGAGATTCTGTACAAGGATTTTCGAGTCAAGATTTTTCGTAAAGAGTTATTTAGAGTTTCTAGTCCATATGTATTATTTTACTTTTACGAGATTTGTAATAAGAGACTTTGTATATTAATTTTAATTTCCCGTATTTCAGCGACTTTTGTATGTAAATGTAAGTTTTAGATTAGCCGAAAATACGGGGTGTTACAATTGGTATCAAGGAAGAATTGAAAAGAAAGATTCTGGTCGAAGCTCATTCTACACCTTATTCCGTTCATCCTGGAGGGGATAGGCTGTACAAAGACCTAAAGAAAGCATTTTGGTGGCCAAAAATGAAGCAGGAGGTGGCTGAGTTTGTCTCTCGATGTTTGGTATGTCAGAGAGTGAAAGGAGAACATAAGAGGCCGCAAGGGAAGTTACAACCACTAGATGTACCTGAGTGGAAGTGGGAAACATATCAATGGATTTCATCGTGCGCTTGCCTAGGACTTCGAGAGGGAATGACATGATTTGGATGATAGTTGACAGGTTGACTAAGTCGGCCCATTTCATACCAATGAAGGAGACTTGGAGTAAGGCTGAATTGGCCAAGGCTTACGTTAAGCATGTGGTGAAACTTCATGGTGTCCCTAAGGACATTGTTTCTGATCGTGATTCCAGGTTCATCTCTAAGTTCTGGCAAGAGTTACAGACATTGATGGGAACTACTTTGAAGATGAGTATTGCATTCCATCCAGCAACTGATGGTCAGACTGAGAGGACTATCCAGACACTGGAGGATATGCTGCGGGCTTATGTACTAGAGTTTGGAGGATCTTGGGAGGACAGACTTGATTTGATAGAGTTTTCTTATAACAACAGCTATCATGCTAGCATCGGGATGGATCCTTTCGAGGCATTGTATGGGAGGAAGTGTAGGAGTCCAGTCTGCTTGGATGATCGAGCTGATACAGTGACCTTGGGACCTGAGATGATTCAGGAGATGATAGCACAGGTCCAGGTGATCCGTCATAAGATGAGAGCTGCCCAAGATAGGCAAAAGAGTTACGCAGATCTAAAACGGAGTGACATCACCTTTGAGGCTGGAGAAAAAGTGTTGCTGAAGGTGTCACCCATGAGAGGAGTAATGAGGTTTGGCAAGAGGGGAAGTTGAGTCAGAAGTTCATTGGGCCATTCGAGATTTTGGAGCGAGTTGGTGAGGTAGCCTATCGATTAGCTCTACCACCAGCGTTATCCAGAGTGCATAATGTGTTTCATGTTTCACAACTGAGGAGATATATCAGTGACCCTTCGCATATCCTTAACCATGAGGTCATCGAGTTCGATGAGCAGTTGACCTACGAGGAGAGACCCAAGGAAATACTCGACAGGAAGGTACGGAAAACCAGGAATGGGGAGACCGCGCTTGTCAAAGTACTATGGACAAATCATAATGTCGAGGAAGCTACTTGGGAGACTAAGGTTTCGATGCGGGAAAAGTATCCTGAACTGTTCCCTTGAGGTAAGTTACGAGGACGTAACCTTTTTTTTAGGAGGGTAGAATGTGACAATTCGTGTTTTAAAGTACTTTATTAGCTTCTAATGTTATATGCTTTCACTTTCTGTGTTCGTTACATGTTTTATGATCCGTTCTATTGACCATGGGACGGTGAACTTCAGGACGAAATTCATTGTAAGGAGGGAAGACTGTAATACCCCGTATTTTCTACTTCCGTTTAAGTTATAATGCTATACTTAATTTTATGGCGACGGGTTTTAAGTGAAAACAAGTTGGTGAACGAGGTAATTTTATGCGTTAGTAATCGAGTCGTGTGTGCGGATGTTTTAACGAAACCGGAGTGGACTCATGTTATTGGAACATTGGGGTGGGTGAAGGGCCTGAACCATGCATGGGTAGTCGTGTATTCGGGCCTAGGGTTGCGTGCAAACACAAGCCCACACACGGCATATTCTGTTTTGAAATCAGAATTTCAAAACACATCTATACAGCCGCCTTATATAAACACCTATAAGGGACTTCTTTCTGACCTAATTACACTCACTCACACACCACATCTCCTGCCGTCACTACTGAGGTTACAAAGGGGCGTTTCTCACGGTGGTTCTAGGGTTTATAGGGTGGTCGATGGCTAGGGCAAGGAGGTATGACCACCACACTTATCTCGTTTTTACTGTTTTCGTGTTTTCTGTTGATATTTAAGATTAAATTGTGATTACACCATATGATAATAATCATGCTTTCTTGTTAATTCTTAATCTGTGATATGTAATTGTTATGTTTCGTTCGTCATTAAGTCGTCTTTTATCAGTAGGTTCATCGTTTAGGATGTTTCGTTTTACTGCTAAGAGTCGTGTCTGGGTTTTGTTTAATTCTCGGTTTTATCAGAAATAGAGGCCGGGAATGGTGTATATATATAAGGGTGTCGATGTCTGTGCTATGGTTATACATTCTGTGTATTGGTGGTTGTGGTAGGTCGTAGTATAGGGTGTCAATGGGTGGTGGTAATGACTGGTCGTGGTGTCTCACGGTGGTGAATAAGGGTGGTCACGGTGCATAGGTCAGTCTTGCTGTCGTGTTGTATGGGTTTGGTTTCAGCGAGTACGGGTGTTAGACTCGGTGACAGCGACGGTTACCCTCACCACTGGAACCACCATGACTCAGTGGCGAGTCTGGTGGTGCCAGGGGTGAAGGTGGTGGTCGTGTTTGGTGTTACCAGCGGGTTTTGACACGGTGGTTGGGCGTGAAAGACGTGGTGTCCAGGGATCTGCTGCTGCGTTTTTTCGAAGGGTTTTGCTAGGCTGTTTTGTGTTTACGTAATTGATGCTCTATTTTGGGTGGTAAATTATTACTAAAATTAAATGATGATAATGTTTGTTAATTTTGGTATGAATTGTATGTAGACCTGTCAAACAGGTCGAACGGGCGGGTTGCGGGTCGGGTAGATACGGGTTCGGGTAAAATACGGGTCGGGTGTATTTCGGGTCGGGTAAAATACAGGTCAAGTCTATACGGGTTCCGGGTCGGGTTCAGGTAAAAATACGGGTCAATCAATATCTTTTCCTCGCATTTTTTAAAACTTATTTTATATCGTAATTCCAACCCTTTATACGTTTTTTATCCTCTTGCTCGTCTTAGTTAACTTAATTGTCACCATTTTTGCCCTCACCACCAACATCACCATCGTTATCATAATCATCATCCTTACTAACTCGCTAAGTACGATAATGAGACTCAAATAAGTTAACAATGATGACGTGACATGTGATCTGAGGTGATGAGGTGGAAGTGTTGACGCGAAGTGCGGTTCAGTTCGACGTAATACGGTGAAAGTGACGGTATGACACATATTTTGAGGTGATGATATGACAGTGGTCCTAGACAATTATGTGGAATGAGGTGTAAGTGATAGTGTGGCACACATTTCGATGTAATGACGTGACATGTGGTCCGTCGAAATAATAAGGTGACAGTGCTAACGTGAAATGTAACTTGATGTACTACACTAAAAGTGACGACGTGACACACACTTCGATGTGATGATGTGGCATGTGGTTCGAGGTGATGAGTTGGCGCTGCTGACGTGGAATGCAATTCGACGTACTACGGTGAAAGTGACGGTGTGACACACACTTTGAGGTGATGACGTGGCATGTTGTTTAAGGTGATGACGTGGCATGTTGTATGAGGTGATGACGTGATATACCGCATATATATATACATATTTCTCCTCAAAAATTTATAAGTCATCAATAGTTATTTGACATTGTATATTTTAAAAACGATATATTGTCTTGACCCAACGGTCAACCCGCTGCGGGTCGGGTTTTGACCCGCTGTTTACGGGTCAAAACGGGTTCGGGTATCTTTCGGGTTCGGTTTGAAAAAACCGGGTCATTTACGGGTTATTTACGGGTCGGGTTACGGTCGGTTTTCGGGTCGGGTCAGGTTTTGACAGGTCTAATTGTATGGTATATATGGTATATAGGTGATATGATTATTGTTGTTATTTTTATTAAGCATTAGTATTGTTATTGTTATTATGATTTAGTATGATTTATTATGATTTATTATTTTATTAATTAAATTGTATGCCAAATGTATTGTTAACTAGTATCACCTTGTTCACTTACTAATTTATTAATGGTACTATTATTTATTATTGTGGGTACTTATAACATTATGGTTATTGTTGTTTTCATGTAAAATTTAGTAATAGTGTTGGAATATGTTATCGGTTAAGTAATAATAATTTAGTCGAGTGCATGCTATTTATAGTAAGTCTATTTTTGGTAAGTCCGTATTTAGTAAGTTATAATTAGTTAATAACATGTGTTTGCACGAGTAGAATTTAATATTAAGTAATAAATATAGGAACGGAATTCGAGGTGGAATACTACTAGGCGGTGACTGCTTATTTCAGACTTGCTATTCCAGGTAGGATACATTGGCATCATATTTTTATGACTGGTTATGAATGTATGTGGTTTTGTATGTGTGGATGCAAGCATGATATCATATGAATAGTTTATTGGTTATTGCATTCATGAGCATGCATGTGCATTGGATATTGAGATAGTTGTGGATCAGATGTTAATCTGATATAAACCCCAGGGTGGTTCTGCAGACCAGGCCTGGTGTCTTATCAGCTTTTGAGCTGGTGTTCGGCGACGGCCGATTATAGTCTGCCGGGAGGTTCGGTATGGCTGGGTGTTTCGGGTTTGAGATTGAGATTGTGATTGAGCTCGAGCATGACATAAGCATTTGCATATTATTGTTTTGTTGCATTATTTATTATTGTGTTATCCTACTCAACCGCGAGGTTGACAGTGTATTCGAATTCACCTACAATGATCCGGAATGGGGAGTAGATCTTTCAGGTCAGAGACAACAGGATAGGAGCTGGGCATGGAATGAGAGACTTGGCATGGACCGACCTAGTTCTAGATCACTTAGTTTCACGTGTAAATAGTGGTGATTGATATAAGTTGTATGGACTTTGGACTTTTTTCATAGACTTGGCTGGTTTTAGCTTTCAGTTAGTAAATTTATATCTAAAGTACTATTTATCTTTCACTATGATTATCTACTACCCTGGTCTAACCAGGATGGTAACGGTCTTATTTACCCTCGAAGTCCTAGTTCAGGCTCCTAGGTAAATGGGGGTGTTACAGTATAGTTTAATTATATATAACTCAATAATTGTCAAATGAGCACAAGTCTTACTTTGGTTCTGAGGTGCAGTTAGGTTTAGCGTAGCTGTCACAAGTGTATGTATTGCCTGGTTGTATGTTTAACCGCTTCAAACAATTTAAGCATCCAATGTATGCATTTATTTTATCAAAATCAACATCTGGGATAGTTACTTCTAACCAATGCCTCTCATCTTGCAAGGTTATTTTTGCCTGTTGATAGTATATAAGACACATTACCCTATGTGTTCATCAGCTTGGAAGTTGTCATTCTAATAAGTATACGAATAGAATATGTGTTAATGGAATTTCACTGCTTGTTTTTTTTATTTGTAGTATAAAACTTCTGTAGTTTTTGGACTACTGTGAGATAGTTGCAACATTCTGTTATGATGTAGGATTGCTGATACAGTTTCAGTTGTAAATATGGCGCTGGAAATTATGCAGAAATTTTGCTACCTTTTTGGAACGGAGGGTTGAAATGGTTGTTCCTACTTTGAATGGTCGAGTCACTAAGGAATATTTTGAGTTTATTGCTCAGAAAGTAGACAAGCGTTTATCGGGATAGAAGGCTAAGAATTTGTCTTTAGCAGGTAGGGCGACACTTATTCAATCTACTTTGTCATCTATTCTGTCCCATGTGATGCAAACGACAAAGTTACCAAGATTTTTATGCGACGACCTCGATAAAAGATCACGCAGGTTTCTTTGGGATGGGGATCAAGAGTGTCGTGGCCTAAGTTTAGTTTTTTGGGATATGGTGACAAGAGCCAGAGAAGATGGTGCTTTGGGTTTGAGATCGATGCACCAAGCTAATGTGGCTTTTATGGCAAAATTGGGTTGGAGACTTTTGTCAGAGCCAAATGCTCTATGGGCTCGAGTGCTTAGACATAAATATTGCAAAGGTCGCACGATGTGGACATGTTCAAAGTCAAACAAGTTAGCTACAATGTCTGGAGAGGGATTGTCGGGGCCATAGATGTTCTAAGGAAATGGCTAGGTTCGTTAGTGGGTAATGGCATGAAGACTCTGTTTTGGAAACACGTTTGGGCAACTGATGTTCCTCTTGAATCTTTATCTCTTTTATCAATCCCGGCTCATTTGGCGGAAGTGACGTAGAGGATATCTGGGATATGAATTTGGGTTGGCAATGAGATTTATTTGTTGAGTATCTTCCATCAGATATTTTGCAAACGATTGCCGCTTACGAAATCAGCTCGGATGCTGATAACGAAGACATAGTATATTGGGCTCGTACTTCGTTTGGTTTATTCTCTATTAAGTCGACTATTAAAATAATCCGTAACAAGCCTCATGTGGATGAATCAATGAACTGGAAACTACATACCATGGAAAACTTGGGTCCCTTAAAAGATAAGAATGTTTCTCTGGTTGTTACTTCACGATCGAATAATGTGTAATTCTAATCGTTTTCGTCGAGGTTTTACGGAGGACCCATGTTGTGGAGTCTGCAATACCATAGAGGAAACCTCCTTACATATACTTTGTGAATGTCCGAAGGCGAAAAAGGTATGAACTTCTTTCCCATACTCAAACTCACCTCTGTTTTTTGAGTTTCCTTATATAAAAAAATGGGCTACCCACAATTTGACAGTAGGTAAATCCGAGGGCCGGATACATGGCCTACATGGCCTACTTTCTTTTCCGTTGTGGTGTGGTGACTGTGGAAGTGGCGTAATTGTCGGGCTTTTGGACAGGAAAATGACATCGTTTCGAATACTCACTCTTTTATCTTGCAAAGGGTATGAGAGGTGCTTAATGCAAAGGATTTCAATGTACTGGGTTTAAATAGTGTGGTGAGGCGTCAACATGAAATTTTTGTTCGATGGATAACACCACCGGGGGATGGGTAGTGCTCAATATTAATGGTGCATCGAAAGGAAACCCGAGGTAGGCGGGAGGGGGAGGAATTTTCAGGAAAATAGCGGACCAGTTTCTTACGGCTTTCTCTGAAAATTTGAGGATTGCATCGATAACTCGGGTTGAACTCATGGCTTTACGTAGGGGTTTGATACTAGGGAAAGAGCTCCAAGTTAATCGTATAATTATTCAAACGGATTCGCGTACTATTATGTCTTAAATGGACAAGGAGAATTCGGTCTCTACGGCTCATTATCATATGGTTCATATTTGTCATGCTTTTATTTGAGACACGCAATGGAGAATTAAAATGATTCATGTGTATCGAGAGGCAAATGTTTGTGCGGATCGGTTAGCGAATGTTGGTGTGTCACAAACGCAACAATTACTTTCATACGACCTCTCACATGTACCGAGCAAGCTTTTCCAATTAATGGAGCAAGATGTTGGAGGTGTTTCGTGGCCTCGGATGGTGCCGATCTCTGTAGCTTAGTTTTGTCTTTCTTTTCGTTTTCCTTCAACAACGTTTTTTTTGGCATTTTAAGAATAAATAAATTGGATTGTCCAAGTAAGGAGATGTTCCTCTTCTATTGGATGAAGGGAGTGCTTATTTATTTAAATAAGTCTATAAAACGTAAAAATACATGAGCTACACAAATCAGAGGGTACGATTGTTAAAGCGGCCTATTTTTATAAAAAAAATCATATTATATTTAACTCAAAAAACGATTTTTTATTTAACTCAATAGGACGGTCTCAAACCCATGAACACCTAGATTAACTGACAAAAGGTTATTCTAGGTTAACTGGGGTTACGCGTGGAAATAGAACTCAAGAGAGATATTTACTAGTAAAACTGTTCAAATGTGGGCTTGGGCCGGACATGGGTCGGGTCATGAAGACAAAAAATTACCTTTTAAGACCTTAGTAGCGGGGCGGGCCAAAGTTATGGGCCAATTATCCTTGCCCTTACCCGCCCTTTATACAAAATTTGGGCGGCCCATGGGCCAATAGGCCATAACACGTAACTTTAACTGTTAATTAAGTATTTTATATAAAATGATTTCTATTAATCTATTTTTTTATATTGCATACAATTACGTGAAATTTAAAACGAGATACAAAAATTTATGTATCGAAAATAAATACATGTAAGGTTAGACGCAAAGATTAGACGTAATCGTTATTGTTTGAACATTTATCCAAGTTAGACGTTATATTAATTAAAATATATAAACATTTTCATTATATTTTAACTGTTTTAGTTTACCTATTATATTTTTCATATTATTATTTTAATGTTTCATATTCCTATAAAATTGATACACTTTTTTTGACTTTTTTTTTAAGAGTAAAAATAAATGATTTAAATAGTAAACAAGCCTAATGGGCCAGCCCGTGGACTTTTCTTATTGTCCATACTCGCCCATTTAACTTAGCGGGCTAGACTTGATCCAACCTTTTAATTTTTCGGGTAACAAAATTTTGATCAGGCCCACAAAATAATCGGGTTGGACGAGATGGCCTAATGAACAAACGGGCCCGTGAAGAAATATATTTACCACCCACTAAACCACTAGCACTATCCAACTCGAATATCGACCAAATCGGATAATTACATGTCAGAAAAAGTTGAATTCTTGACAGTTTGGGAAATTTCAAATCCCAACAAACTAATGTTAGAAGCCAATCTTCATTTTCCCACTTGATCACAGTCAACACCATACATGTTACCTCCGCCATTGAATAATATCCCCAAAGCTTCAATCTCTCTTCACAATTTCATCCTCCATTGACTTCCATTCAAGATGAATTTCAATGAAACCAAGGGTATTACCTCATCATCGTCTACACAATCATGGGTTTCACATTTCTGGAATTCGGCTCGCCGGAGCAAACCCCTTGATACCTCTTCCACCGGAGTTCTTACCAATTCCGGAGACGGTCTAATTCGACGATTAGGTCTATTTGAACTTGTTCTTATCGGAATTGGGGCTTCAATTGGCGCCGGAATATTTGTCGTTACCGGCACTGTTGCTCGTGATACTGGCCCAGGTATCTTTTTTTTATTTTTTTCAATTTATTGGCTTTTTTGTATGATAATGTTTGAAAGTTAGTTAATTCTGTTATTCTAGGGTTGAATTTGAGCTGATTTGTGTAAAAGGTTCGATATCAATTTTGAAACTTTATGGGTATTTGGGTGTTCATTGTATTAATTTGTTCTATATCCTCGAAATTTGTTATTAATTACTCCCTCCGTCACGGTCATTTGGAATCTTGGATACTTTTGATTGTTTGTGTCAGTTATTTCAATAAAAGGTAAACAAATGACGGCGGAAAATGAAGTATCGTCTTTATTATTATTGTTTTGTTGTTGAATTTAAGCTGAATTCTGCAGATTGGTATGTGACAAGTTTCAACATTAAGGTGAACTTGGTGTAAATGCAATAACACAAGTCTAATCTTTGTTAATACTGGTATTTACTTATAGTTGGTATGGTGTTTATTAGCATTCTATAGGAGTATTTTGATCAAAGGTATGGAAATGTAATGGATAGAGGGAGTGCACTGTAATGTGCATGATGCAAAATGGTATTGGAGTTCCTCGTAAATCAGCTAATGCCGATTTCGTTAGTTAAGGTGAATTTTGGCGTATGATTGGAGATTCTGTTCTTCGATCATAGTAGTACTGTTAATTATATATTTTGATGTGAGTGCAAAGGCGTAGCTTTTGGGTGAGTTTTGGCTTGATCATCAAAGTTCTCTCTTTTTTTACGCAACAATAAGTGCTCATAGCCTCATCTAGTTAACAAACACAGTTCAAATTCTCTGGGATGTTACAAAAGGGTGACGTTTATGAGCCCTTTTCTTTTCTAAAAGCTCCATGGTCGTTTTTGAGAGTCTTTTGTTAATGATTTCCCTCTTCCTGACTTGGCAGTATTGTAACATGGTTTGACATCTTTATTGGTGTTACTCCATCAAGCTTATTGATTTAAATTTCCCGTCTTAATTTTTGTAAGTTGCTGCTGCCTGTACGTAAGGGAACATGCATGGCAACCTGTTACTTAAGCTCTTCACTTTGGAGCACAATACTTCAACACCAGTATCTTGATCTTAAGTCAGGGTCTCACTGTCTAAAGTTGACTCATAGTGACTGTTGAGTCCGGCATGTAATTAGATGGCATCACCACAATTTTTTATAGAGGACTACACCCTGGGTGTTTAATAGACCAGGAGAAGGATTTAATTTAGGTTTTCTCTTATCATGATAAATCAATATCAAAACCAGAAGCTTATCTGTACTCTACTTGGTATGCAGCTGTCACACTTTGCTTCATACTAGCTGGTTTATCATGCATACTAAATGCTCTCTGTTATGCTGAGCTGGCATCTCGGTTTCCAGCTGTTGTGGGAGGAGCATATTTGTACACTTACTCTGCTTTCAACGAGCTGACGGCTTTCTTGGTGTTTGCTCAGCTGATGCTCGACTACCATATTGGAGCAGCCAGCATTGCACGGAGCCTGGCCAGCTATGTAGTTGCTCTACTAGAGCTTACCCCCTCTATTAAGGGAAACATTCCTAGCTGGATAGGACATGGCAGTGAAGATTTTCTAGGGGTTTTCTCCATAAATGTGTTGGCACCAATCCTTTTGTGCATACTTACTGTGGTCTTATGTTGGGGCGTTGGAGAATCTTCATTTGTGAACTCGTTTATGACCGTGACCAAGGTACATTTACAGTAATTGGACCTAGTAATTTTTATTGTAATGGCATGCTCGGAAATGTTGGGCTGAAGAGACTTAATGATATGATTCTATATATGCTTGGTTATAAAACTGTGTTTTAAGTGCACTTAAGCGGCAAGGCCCTGTGATGATGAGATGGCAAGCACACTGCTTTTGAGCACATAGCGACATCAAAGACTTTTTTTGTGCAACAATACTCTTTTATTGCTTTTGACAAGGTCATTATAAAATGAACTAGCACAAAAACATGGAAGTTGCCCAATAGTGTGTCTCACCACTAGGTGTTCCCATGATGATTTTTAGCTATGCCTTATTAAACCGTACGTCTGGGATTTGCGTTTGACACACTTTCTTAAGCTAAACTATGCTCTTCTTGTTACTTTAGGTAGTCATTGTCCTTGTTGTGATAATGGCCGGTGCCTTTAAAGTTGAGGTATCAAATTGGTCTCCTTTTGTTCCCAATGGTTTTGGCGCAGTTTTAACTGGAGCAACGGTAGTATTCTTCGCGTATGTTGGATTTGATGCTGTAGCTAATTCAGCCGAAGAATCGAGAAATCCACAGGTGAACACATATTTAAGATCTTGCATGTACACTAAATTATTTTGATTTGACTCAAATACATTATTTCCGTAAAAGTTACTTTGTTCCTTTTATCTCTGATACGTAGAGGGATTTGCCTTTGGGCATAATCGGAAGCCTTATCATCTGCATAAGCTTATACATCGGGGTGTGTTTGGTGATCACTGGAATGGTTCCTTACAATCTTCTGGGTGAAGATGCTCCACTGGCTGAAGCTTTTACATCAAAAGGCCTTAAATTTGTGTCGGTTATGATTAGTGTTGGTGCTGTTGCTGGGCTTACTACAACGCTGCTGGTTGGACTCTATGTTCAGGTGATTAGCTCCCTTGTTTGATGGTTTATATTCAAAGCCATTTCATAAGAGACTTTTTTATGTTAATTCGGTTAATGTTTCTCATTGACAGTCTCGGTTGTACCTTGGTCTGGGACGAGATGGGTTATTACCTCAGCTATTTGCTAAAGTGAACTCGAAGCGTCACACTCCAATGAACTCTCAGATCTGGGTGGGTATTGTTGCTGGGATCATGGCAGGACTACTTAATGTGCATGCACTCTCTCATATTCTTTCAGTTGGGACGTTGGTACGTGAGAATCCAATACTCAGGGCGTGAATTTTGAGATTCATATATCAATGTTTTTCTTAACTCTGAAAAAAGGGATATATATCAAAATGTTTTTGGCAGAAAGCTTTATCAAAAAATGGGTCAACATAAGATTGTGTTCTATTTGTTAAATTTTTGAAGAAAGATTACAAGAAAATCCCTGGATGGCCCATTTCCACTTTAAAAATACTTTTGATGCCTCAGTGAAGTATACAACGATCAGCGAAGTTCATCTGAAATTGCTGAATGGCTCAATGAAGTTTCTACGAATCTGAACTAAAAGAAAAAAATTCTTCAATCACCCTTTTCCCCCCAAACCACATTTAATGGTTCTTTTCTATTACTCCGTATTGTTTATGAACACTAAAAGAAAGATTAATAATATATCCAAGCTTGCTTAAGAATGAGGATCTGAATTATCCGTGTTTCAGACAGGATATTCTGTCGTGGCAGCCTGTGTTCTATCCCTTCGGTTTAAAGAGAAGTCTACAACTCAAGGTTCGGCAGAGTGGTGCTCAAGATGGGCAGAAGGTGTAATTTTGCTGGTTGTGTTGGCTTCTTGTGGTTTTACTGCTGGTGCAATGTATCGTTTCGGTGCTTCTTACTTCTTTCTGATCGCACCACTGGTCATAGCTCTTCTTGTTATAGCAGCTCTATACCTACGTCAAGTAAGCCTTCTTCCTTTTTCATAATATTTTCATCACTTTGCATCAATTAGATACCTACGTCAAGTAAGCGAACTTTTTATTATTTTTGTGAAACGTTTTAGATTAAGAAGGCAAGGCTCTTTTTTTACTGATCCCTCGAAACAGCCCTAGGAATTTTAAAACATGATTAGATGCTCAGATTTTCCTCAAAACAACATAGAAAAAAGTATAAACCTTATTTTATCTATTTCAAACACGACATTTAAATTAATCTTAGTGCCTCTAAATGTGTCTATTTAAACCGTATGTCAAATTTAACACCTTGAGTCATTTTTATATGGTATTAAGATACAATAGTGCGAATTTCGAGAATTTTTATCCCGCGACCTTGTCGTCCTAAAAAATGTGGATAATAAACTTCAAAATCAAATATTTTTGGTCATTTTCGAACCCGAAAGATTTTTGGTCATTTTCGAACCCGAAAAATGTGGATAATAAACTTCAAAATCCTTATCTATAGACTCGTTATATCCTATAACAAATATTGGATGCTCGGATTTTTCTCAAAACAACGTAGAAAGTATAAACCTGATTTTGTCCATCTAAACACGAGCTTTAAAGTAATGTTACGGCTTCTAAATAGGTTTATTTTAAACTGTATGCCAATTTTAACACCTTGAGTCAAGATATTAAGGTACTATGGTGCGAATTTTGCGAATTTTTATCTGGATAACCTTCAAAATCAGTTATTTTTTATCAGTTTAAAACCCGAAAGATTTTTTTTGAATCATTGTCGATAGACTCATTATATCCTATTAAAATATTGGATGTTAATTACTAGATATTTTCCCTCTGATTTTGTTCATAGGGTTATTGATCAATTTTGATCTTGTTTTGTAGTAGCAGTTCGTTTGAGCCGTGGATATTCTTTGTAAGACAAATCTATCTTTTATTCCCCCTTGAGGATGAATATAAAGAGTAAATTCTTGCAAAAAAAAAAATATTGGATGTTTGGATTTTTCTAAATACAACATAGAAAAAGTATAATCTTTGTTTTGTCTATTTAAAACACTAGTTTTAAATTAATCTTAGGCCCTCTAAATGCGTCTATTTTAAACCGTAGCTAATTTTAACACCTTAAGTCATTTTTATATGGTTTTAATGTACTATAGTGTGAATTTCGAGAATTTTTATTCCAGGACCTTGTCGGCCTAAAGAACGTGGATAATAACCTTCAAAATCGGTTATTTTTGTTCAGTTTAGAACCCAAAAGTTTTTTTTTTCTGAATCCTTGTCTATAGACTCATTATATCCTATAATAAATATTAGTTGCTCGTATTTTTTTCAAAACAACATAGAAAAAAGTATAAACCTTGTCTTGTCTATTTCAAACATGACTTTTAAATTAATTTTAGTGCCTCTAATTGTGTTTATTTTAAACCGTATGCCAAATTTAACACCTTGAGTCATTTTTATATGGCATTAACTTCCTATAGTTCGAATTTCGATAATTTTTATCGCGGGATCTTGTCGTCCTAAAAAATGTGGATAATAACCTTCAAAATCAGATATTTTTGGTCATTTTCGAACCCGGAAGATTTTTTTCTGAATCTTTGTCGATAGGCTCATTATATCCTATAATAAATATAGGATGCTCGTATTTTTCTCAAAACAACATAGAAAAAAGTATAAACCTTTTTTTGTCTATTTGAAACACGACCTTTAAAGTAATGTTACGACCCCTAAATGTGTATTTTAAACGGTATGCCAATTTTAAGACCATGAGTCATTTTTATATGATATTATGATACTGTGGTGCGAATTTCGAGAATTCTTATCCCGTGACCTTATCGCCTAAAAAACGTGGATAATATCGGCTTTTGGCCGTAAGAGTTTTTTTATAAATCCTTGTCGATAGAATCATTATATCCATTAATAAATATTGGATGCTCGTATTTTTCTCAAAACAACATAGAAAAAATTATAAACCTTTTTTTGTCTATTTGAAACACGACCATTAAAGTAATGTTACACTCTCTAAATGTGTCTATTTTAAACCGTATGCCAATTTTAACACCATAAGTCATTTTATATGGTATTAAGGTACTATGGTGTGAATTTTGAGAATATTTACCCTGGGACTTTGTTGGCCTAAAAAACGTGTAGATAAATAACTTTCAAAATCGGATATTTTTCGTCAGTTTAGAACCCCAAAGATCTTTTTTCTAAATTTTTGTCGATAGACTCATTATATCATATAATAAATATTACATGCTCGTATTTTTCTCAAAACAACATAAAAAAAGTGTAAACGTTGTTTTGACTATTTGAAACACGACCTTTTAATATAATGTTACAGCCTCTAAATGTGTATTTTAAATCGTATGTCAATTTTAACACCGTGAATCATTTTTATTTGGTATTAAGCTACTATGATACGAATTTCAAGAATTTGTATCCCGAGACCTTGTCGGCCTAAAAAACGTGGATAATAACCAACAAAATCGGCTATATTTGACCAGTTAGAACCCGATATTTTTTTTTTATTCTGAATCTTTGTCTATAGATTCATTATAACCTATAATAAATATAAGTTGCTCGTATTTTTCTCAAATCAACATAGAAAAAAGTATAAACCTTGTTTTGTCTATTTGCAACACGACCTTTAAACTAATGTTACGGCCTCGAAATGTGTCGATTTTAAACCGTATGATAATTTTGACATCTTGATTCATTTTAATATGGTATTAAGGTACTATTGTGCAAATTACGTGAATTTTTATCCCGAAACCTTGTCAGCATAGGAAACGTATATAATAACCTTCAAAATCGGCTATTTTTGGTCATTCAGAATCCGAAATATTTTTTTTCAATCATTGTCTGTAGACTCATTATATCCTATAGTAAATATTGGATGCTCGTATTTTTTCTAAAACAACATAGAAAAAAGTATAAACATGTTTTGTCTATGTGAAACACGACCTTTAAAATAATGTTACGACATAGAAATGTGTATTTTAAACCGTATGACAATTTTAATACCTTGAGTCATTTTAATATGGTATTAAGCTACTATGGTGCGAATTTCGAGAATTTTTATTCTGGAACTTTGTCGGCCTAAAAACTGTGGATAATAACCTTCAAAATCGGCTTCTTTTGGTCAGTTTAGAACCCTAAAGATTGTTTTTCTAAATCCTCGTCGATAGACTTATTATATCTTATGATAAATATTGGATGCTCGCATTTTTCTCAAAATAACAGAGAATAAACTATAAATCTTGTTTTGTCTATTCGAAACACGACCTTTAATGTAATGTTACGGCCTCTAAATATGTCTATTTAAACCGTATGCCAATTTTAACATCATGAGTCATTTTTATATGGTATTAAGGTACTATCGTGTGAATATTATGAATTTTTATCCCGGGACCTTGTCGGCCTAAAAAACGTGGATTAAGCTTCAAAATCGGCTATTTTTTGTCGGATTAGAACCCTAAAGATTTTTTTCTAAATCCTCGTCGATAGACTCATTATATCCTATAATAAATATTGGATGCTCGTATTTTTCTCAAAACAACATAGAATAAAGTATAAACCTTGTTTTGTCTATTTGAAACACAACCTTTAAAATAATGTTACGGCCTATAAATGTGTGTATTATAAACCGTATGCCAATTTCACCAGTATGAGTCATTTTTATATGGTATTAAGATACTATGCTGCGAATTTTGAAATTTTTATCCCAAGACTATGTCGGCCTAAAATGCGTGGATTACCTTCAAAATCGACAATTTTTGGTCAATTTAGAACCCGAAAGATTTTTTTTAAATCCTTGTCGATAGACTCATTATATCTATAGTAATATTGGATCCGCGTATTTTTTTTCTCAAAACAAATTAGGAAAAAGTATAATCCTTGTTTTGTCTATTTGAAACACAGCCGTTAAAGTAATGTTACAGCTTATAAAAGTGTTTATTTTAACCCGTATGTCAATTTTAACAACATGAATAATTTTTTTATAGTATTAAGATAATATGGTGCGAATTTCGAGAATTTTTATCCCGTGACCATGTTGGCCTAAAAATCGTGGATAAATAACCTTCAAAATCGGTTATTTTTCCTCAATTTAAAACCCGAAAGATTTTTTTTTCTAAATCTTTGTCGATACACTCATTATATTCTATAATAAATATTGGTTGCTCGTATTTTTTTCTCAAAACAACAAAGAAAAAAGTATAAACCTTGTTTTGTCTATTTGAAAGACGACCTTTAAAGTAATTTTCCAGCTTATAAATATGTCAATTTTATATGGTATTAAGGTATTATACTACTAAGGTGCGAATTTGTCTATTTTAAACCGTATGTCAATTTTAACACTATGAGTCATTTTTATATGATATTAAGGTACTATGGTTCGAATTTGGAGAATTTTTTTTCTTGGACCTTGTCGACCTAAAAAACGTGGATAATAACCTTTCAAATCAGTTATTTTTCGTCAGTTTAGAACCCGAAAGAATTTTTTTCTGAATACTTGTCTATAAACTCATTATATCCTATAATAAATATTGGATGTTCGAATTTTACTCAAAATAACTTAGAAAAAAGTATAAATCTTGTTTTATCTATTTGAAACACGACCTTTATAGTAACGTTGCGGCGTGTAAATATGTTTATTTTAAACCATATGTCAATTTTAACTCCTTGAGTCATTTTCATATGGTATTAGGGTAATATCACTACTATGGTGCGAATTTCGAGAATTTTTATACCGGGACTTTGTCGGCCTAAAAAACGTGGATAATAACCTTCAAAATTGGTTATTTTTGGTCATTTTAGAACGCGAAAGATTTGTTTTGTGAATCATTGTCTATAGACTCATTATATCTTATAATAAATATTGGATGCTCGTATTTTTTTTCTCTAAATAACATAGAAAAAAAATATAAACCTTGGTTCGTCTATTTGAAACGACCGTTAAAGTAATGTTACGGCTTATAAATGTGTATTTTAAATCGTATTCCAATTTTAACACCATGAGTCGTTTTTATATGGTATTAAGGTACTATGGTGCGAATTTGAAGAATTTTTATCCCGAACCATGTCGGTCTAAAAAGCGTGGATAATAACCTTTAAAATCGGCGATTTTTGGTCATTTAGAACCCGGAAGATTTTTTTTTTTTTTGAGTTTTTTGCTATAAACTCAATATATCCTATAATGAATATTGTATTCTCGGATTTTTTTTTTTCAAAACAACATAGAAAAAGTATAAACCTTGTTTTGTCTATTTGAAACACGACCTTTATAGTGATGTTACGACCTGTAAATATGTCTATTTTAAATCATATGCCAATTTTAACACCTTGAGTCATTTTTATATGGTATTACGGTACTATGGTGCGAATTTCGAGAATATTTATCCCGGGACTTTGTCGATCTAAAAAACATGGATTAATCTTTATAGTCGCCTATTTTTGGTCATTTTATAAGTCGAAAGATATTTTTCTGAATCCTTGTCTATGGACTCATTATATTCTATAATAAATATTGGATGCTTGGATTTTTCTCAAAACAACATAGAAAAAAGTATAAACCTTGTTTTGTCTATTTGAAACACGAACTTTAAATTAATATTAGGCCCTCTAAATGTATATATTTTAAACCGTATGTCAATTTAACATCTTGAGTCATTTTTATATGATATTAAGGTACTATAGTGGAGTTTCGAGAATTTTCATCCTGGAACGTTGTCGACCTAAATAAGTATAAACCTTTTAAATCGGTTATTTTTGGTCATTTTAGAAGACGAAAGAATTTTTTCTGGAATTCTTGTCTATAGACTTATACTTTTTCTGGATTTTTCTTAAACAACATAGAAGAAAGTAGAAACCTTGTTTTATCTATATGAAACACAACCTTTATTGTAATGTTATGGTCTCTATATATGTCTATTTTAAACCGTATGTCAATTTTAACACCTTGAGTCATTTTTATATGGTATAAAGGTAATATGGTGCGAATTTCCAGAATTTTTATCTCGGTGTCGGCCTAAAAAATGTGGATAATATCTTTCAAAATCGGTTATTTTTGGTCACTTTAGAATGTGGAAGATTTTTTTCTGAATCATTATCTAGAAACTCATTATATACCATAATAAATATTGGATGATTGAATTTTTCTAAAAACAACATAGGAAAAAGTATAAGTCTTGTTTTGTCTATTTGAAACACGACGTTTAATTAATATTAGGCCCTTTAAATGTGTCTATTTTAAAATGTATGTCAATTTTAACACTTTGAGTCATTTTTATATGACATTGAGGTACTATGATGCGAATTTCGAGATTTTTTATCGCAAGACCTTGTCGAAGTAAAAAAACGCGGATAATAACCTATAAGATCGGCTATTTTTGGTCGATTTAGAACCCGATTTTTTTTTTTTTCTGAATCCGCCTATAAACTCAGTATTTCCTACAAGTATTAATAAATATTGAATGTTCAAAACAACGTACTGGGGTACTATTGTTGCATGCGTCTATTGTTGTACATGTATACTGATCAGTTTCATAGTGGGTACTATTGTTGCAAATGTCAACTTTCCGACCCTTCGAGGAGTATTTCAAGTGTATTTCTTTTGCAACCAAAAGAGCAAAAGGATCAACTAATTTTACGAGAGATGATTGATGAGATTTACAATCCAGATTTCTGTGCTATTCCGTAGTCCAATTTTTTTTTTCAAAAAATAACATGTCTTCATTTGGATTTGTTTTTAGACGTGTTTTTTTTTTTTTTTTTTTTTTTTCTCAGGAGTATTCAGGTACCGATCCTAAAGGGTTTTCCTGCCCTGGAGTTCCCTTCTTACCCGCCATCTGCATTTTCTTCAATATATTCTTGTTTGCTCAGGTCAGTTAAAAGTCTTGAACTTATATATAGGCTTGGTTCATTGGTTGCGATTTCCGGGATAAGAATTGACACTTTTGGTTTAGTTACAAGTCCAACGCCTTTGTAAGTTGTAACCGTGCACCATTGTTCACTTCTTATGCAGCTACATTATGAAGCATGGGTGAGATTTGTAGTTGTCAGCACCATTACACTCGGTATATATGCGTTCTATGGTCAGTACCATGCCAAACCTAGCTCAGAGAGCACGATTGCCTACCATCTGGCACCATCCGAAAGTCCACAAACACTGTAATGTTTGAAACAGGTACCCGACAAGCATCGTGTATTCATATGATATACCAGATTATACAAACCGCGAATTTCAAATTCTTTGATGACATAAGTTGTCCATTGCTGTTCCAAAGCTTGTATTGAGTTTGTAACAGATGCTTATTTTTCTGTTCTGTTAGTTGTAGTGTTGTATATACTATGTAATTTATTATACGTCTGATTATAGAAATAATGAGTATTATTAGATGTTCTCATAACATTATTGACTCGAGAAAGAAGTACAAGGCAAGCACTGGACAGGAAGTCTGCTAACTAGACATGATTGAGAAAATTTATGTTGTTTTTGTAAAGGTGAAAAGTCATGTTTGGTACAATATATTAATATCGCTCAGGGAGATCAATTTCTAAATGATTTCTATGACTACGAGTAGACTCACTCAAGGAGGGCAAAAATTCGATCCTGGCATGAATAAAACAATGTGTTTCAGATTCGTGCAAGTCAAAAACTTAGAAAGTACTCTGCTGAAAGGACTATATCACTTCAACCAGGTAACAGCAGCATCCTAGTCATTCAACTGCAGACTACATCCGAGTAGAATCCAATGGTTCTTCTCTGACAATCTTGAATGCTCAGCAACTCAACGTCGAAAACCTCAAATTGCTTTGAACTGAAGAAAGTTGAAGGTCCAACCTGCGATATAGGCCGTGAAATCGTGTTGTTATTCACTTATGTATACAAGATTGAGCAACCAACCTGAGAGCAAATTTACCAACATTGCTACTCTCAACTTTGTCAGTCTTACAGTCTTTACAATACTCAAAATAGGGCAATTCATTGACATGGAGGAAGTAGTATGATATTATGATGGCATATAACATAGCTCACTAAATTGTTTGCAATTCCGAATGAAGTAACACTAGGTCAGTTCAAAGCTGGACACAGTTGACGACACGCATGAGACAACTGATGAAAGACTGCTATATGAGAAAGCGACTATAAGCCAACTGACCGGTGGACCAAGCTCTGGAGGAATGATTATTCTTCTTTTACCTCCCGGTTTCATGTCACGTATTCCTTCTTCAAAACCTGTCAAAACCAATTTTTTAGGAATCGTTCCTGAATCTCACACGTTCTATTCTCCGAGTTTTTGGCTCCTAACCTGGCACGAGTCCATTTGTACCAAACCTAATTTTGGCAGGAGTACCCTGCAGGTAAGTACTGTCAATGCGACGGCCTGATTCATTGTAGCCAATGTAATGGAAAATGACCTGCAAACAGTAGACAGAGGTTACTAAATCGACATCCTATCAAAGATTGAACACATAGAAAAGCAGTAACATTTGATTTGAAGATAGAAGATTATATTATCTTCAACAAATGAAGTACATCACCAAATTGAGTTTAGCCAGGCTTAAGAAAAGAAATCGTCTAAATTTAATTCCACGCTAAGAGAAAGGGAAAGGGAAAGGAAATACGAAAGGGTAGGAGGGGGAAAGGAAAAGGATTATCTAAAACTTAATTGGTTGTTTGGTTACTGTAAGAAAGAGAACTAATGGCCCACTCACACTCACTCCTACCACTAACACACACCACCATAAACCACCACTTATCTACTGGCGGCAGTGATGGTGATGGTGGCGGCGGTGGCGGGGTGTTATGGCGGCGGCGGTGGTGGTGGTGGCGATGGTGATGGTCACGGCGGTGATGGCGGTGGGGGTGTCATGGCAGTGGTGATGATGGTGGTGGTAGAGATGTCATGGTGGTGACGGTGGTGGTGGTCACGACGGTGATGGTGGTGGAGTGTCATAGTAGTGATGGTGGTGGGGGTGTCACGGCGGCGGCGGCGGTGGTGGGGGTGTTACGGCGATGGTGTGGTGGCGGTGGTGGCGACGGTGGCGGTGACGTCATGGTGGTGGCTATTGTGGTGGTAGTTGTAAGTGTGGTGGTATGTGAAGAAAGTGTTTGGAAGTAACAAGGCTAATAAATCTCATACCCTTAGGGTGGGGGTAAGGAATGAGATGGATTGAGGGGTGAGGGAGGGAGTTCAATTCTCTTTTATTGTGTCAAACAAACCCAACAAAGGGAATGAGTAGCTCTGCTTTCCTTTCCCTTTCTTATAGACCCCCAATCAAACGCCCCCTAAATTTCTCAACAATCAGGATCGAAAAGTGACGACTGTGGGCAAAAAATACAGTTGTCATTGATATGTTCACAACACAAGACATGAAATTTTTTGGTTTATCGCGTAAAACATGTTCTGCTTGTGAAGTGATGTCATGTCTTCTCCAGACAGTGACATCACCATGTTGGATCTTCTGATCACTAAGTCGAAGTATTGTTGTTGAGCACCCCAGGGCCAAAACTGAGGAGACAATGAAAATGAAGAATTAGAGTACTCCGGACACGAGATGAGAAAAACCTGTTGGCCAGCTTTTGGGCAATCACCTTCACCGACTTCAAAGTCTTTGAAGATGAGCCCAGATTCACGTTTCACATAATTTTCAGGTACGACCACCTTAACCTCAAAACCTATATAATGAATCATTACACTGACATCAGAAAAAGACACGGAATGTTTCGGAAATTCTCATGTCTGACGAAGAGGAAACGGGTGCAAAAACACACCTTCTCGAACAAAATTTGGAAAGTCTTCTGGGACCTGGTTTTCTCTTTGTATGCGTTTATTTTGCTCCAACAAACGCCTCTCATCATATGGGCTCTTACTTTTTGTCTTCCCATAGGAAATTAAAGTTGGAAATGAGCATGATGTAGCTAGACCAAGGAGAATCCTTCTCCGTATACTTTTCTCATCAGAAGACACTTCAAGAACATTCTGTTCACTGAAAATCCATAATAAGCAACTATTGCTTTCAAGATATAAGATTGCAGGAAGAACTTGAATATCAGCTCTCTGAGAGCTATCACGGTTGGGTAGGCTCAAAGGAAGTTGTAAATTCGAGTACAAATCAATACACAGCAATCAACGGAATCGACTTCTTACCCGTTGTGTTCTAACTCCTCTATGCTATTGCTTGCTTGACAACAAGATATTATCTTTCTTGGAGGAACTGAGTAATTGAGAATACAACAAAATGATGCAACATTATCTGCAACAAAATTAACGAGAAACTCAATGTGCCAACATATACATCAAGGAACCAGCTTACATTCCTAGAACACCGGAAATTTTTCTTTCTTTTCATTTGGGACATTGACTATGCTTTTTTATCCTTTTGTTGTAACCGACACAAGAGCTGTTTGGATGTTAACGAGTTTCATACTCATGTCCTGAGTGCCATAAGTCAATGACGTGACCACCTAAACTACCTGACGTAACCACCTAAATTACATGACGGAGAATGAAATCGCTCCAATTAGTCGGGCAAGTACAAGGGATTGGCCAACTGCAGCAGACATCACTCCTCAAAATGGGAGAACATGTGACATGACCTCAACCTAGGAGAAGACACATAGCAGCACTTGGACATGGATTCCGACACATACATCGACAACCCACATACACAACACATAATTCCATCAAAACAACAGTCTTTACACAGTGGTGGAGCTAGGGGATAGCAGGGGCGTCCCCGTCCCCTGTCCCCTGGGCGGCTTAATTTTTCGAAAATTTTTCGAGTGCACCTTATATCCTTACGACTTCGCCCCCCAAAATTTGAATCCTGGATCCGCCCCTGTCTTTACACTAATGACCTGAACAACAAGTTCTGATAGACCCTTTTGAAGAAGTGCACCTTATCCAAGTTCATCAAACATAGGATTGAAATTTTTTGCATTACCAGGTACAAATTTACAGAATTGTGAAATGGGTAATATTTTATTGCAGTAAAATTAATTCCAGATGAAAATTTACCATTTATCAGCTCATTTTGGAAACAGTCAGGCTTATGTCCAACCCATAACTTCACAAGAATTCACACAAGCATGAAGCATCAACATTTAACCAAATTAACCAATTTTGTAAATAACAGAAACACTATGATACAAACCCAAATAATAATAAAAAAAAAAAGGTTCCATAAGTTGGTATTTTTCATCAGGAGTTCTTAATCTGAAGAATATATTCATCAAGAATTGCAGAAAGATGGGATCAAGAGAGACTTACAGGGGGATATTGGGTTGAATGACATGGAAGGGGATTGAACAAAAATCATGGCTTTTAGCAAGAGAATTGTAAAATGCCAGTTTTTTTTCGTTTTATCTTCAGTTTGGAGTGGGACTGGGAGTGAAGTGGTTCTATCCAAACATGCGCCTACAGGCTACAACTAGACCATGCAAAAGCTACCCGCCCTGAATAACCCGATTTGATAGAATTCGAAAATTTGACGAAAGATATAACCCGGCACATTTAAACACTACATTATTTATCTCAACTAGAACCGAATTTAGACCGACTCGAGATGACCTATACACTTCAATTTGAGCTGTTCGGGTTGTCGTAGCGAGACACCTTTATTTTTCAGCCGTTTTGTTACCATGTGTCTAGGTCGCATCATGAGTTATTTTATTCGATTTCATACCCAAAAGACAACTATACATCACTTTTACACGATTATCCGATTTTTTGCCGAAACTAGTTTAAAGCATATCGACAACTTCAAATGTCCTCCGTTGTTTTTGAAAAATTTTGTGCCCGCTTTATCTAACTCGAGTAACTATATATGCGATTTTCGGATAATTTTATTCTGGGACCCCATTGGCCTAAAAACCGTGTAGTATATACACTTCAATTTGAGAGGTTCGAGTGGTCGTAGCGGGGCCACCTTTATTTTTTAGCCTGTTTTCTTACCACGAGTCTAAGGTCGCATCATGAGGCATCTTATTCGATTTCATACTCAATAAACAACTATACATCACTTTTACACGTTTATTAAGTTTTCAGCCGAAATTGGTTTATGGCATATTAGCAACCTCAAATGTTCTCCATTGTTTTTGAATTTTTATATGCCCGTTATATTCGACTCGAGTAAACATATTTGCGATTTTCGTCCATTTTTATTCTGAGATTCCAGCGGCCTAAAAACCGTGCATTATACTTCAATTTGAGTCGTTCGACTAGTCGTATCGGGTCACCTTATTTTCCAGCCAGTTTTCCTAGCACATGTTCGTGGTGGAATCATGAGGTATCTTATTCGATTTCATACCCAAAAAAACAACAATTGGCATAAAGTTTAAAATAGACAGGGACTGGATTTAGAGGTGCAGAACTTGGCCATGGTAGGACATTTAGTGGACTGGATTGTAACAGGCAGGGATACGATCTGGTTTAAGTGGGTGCACCACAATTACCTTAAGGGGCAAGAGTGGATGACATATCAACCAACATCTTATAATAGCTGGGTTTGGAGGCGCATATGCTATGTAAAAGACCGATTGAAGGATGGATATGTGGATGGTGTGTGGACAGTGCAGAGCACGGGTTACACTATAAAATGAGCGTATGACTGGTTAAGGAGCAGGAAACCCCTGGTTGCGTGGGCTGAGGAGGTGTGGCACAATCTAGGTACGCCCAAGCATAAGTTTATGGGCTGGTTATTTGTGCATAAGGCGTTCAGAACAACAACAAAGATGCAGGGATATGGACTAGCAATTGGTCCTCTATGTCCGGTATGTCGACAAGGAACTGAAACTATTGAGCACCTATTCTTTGCTTGTCCATATGGCCAGAAACTCTTTTAGGAAATTCATGGGATGGTTGGGCTGCGCATTGATCGGAGTACGCCTCTCATGGGTGGCTCTGGAACTGCTGGCAATGGGATTCAGAGGAGTGTGCAGGCTGCAGTGGTTAATAGTGCAATTTATCATATGTGGTATCAGCGAAACAGTAGTAGGAATACTAATGAGCTGGGTATTCCTCGGAGACTGGCTAAGCGAATTGTTGACGATGTTCGAGCTCATATACGGCAAAAAGGGGCATAAACCTTCAAATTGGATGAACTAGAATGGTTACGGAAACATAAGTATATGTAATTGATACATTATCATGCTTGTACATTGATCCATTTCATATGATATACAACTAGAGATGGCAATGGGTAGGATCTGGACAGGATCCTATAGGATCCAGATCCAGATCCATTTTAAAATGGTATATCCAGATCCTACCCTTATCCTCTGGGTCCGAAATTTGTAGATCCATATCCGCATCCTAAGGATCTGGGTAAAATCCAGATCCGTCGATCTCAACGATACATTCAAATGAAAGCGCACCAAGTCACTATTGTATACTATTTGACTTTTACTTGTCAATTAGAGACGGTTTTTTAGTCGAATTATCCTCTATTAGCTTCACTAGTTTAAAAATCATAATCCAAAAGAAACAAAAAGAGTGTACAAAGTGTTAGAAAGTCTTATAGCAACTTACAAATAAGGTTTACAAACCACAAAATAATTATAATTCCAAAAATTCATAATAAAAAAAATTGTTCAAACAAAATAAACACTAATACTTCATTCTTTGTTTGCATGATATACCTTTGAAGGGTCGAATCTATCCAAAAATTACCCTTACAGAAATTAAAAGATGTTCCATGTGACACCCCGCGATATTACATAAGAATAAACAAGTAACTTGCAGCGGAAATACGATAATTATAAAACTTTCGACATATATAAATAAAACTTAGTCGTGGAATATCAAAACAACATGCGCATGAAGATTGAAACTAAGGAGAAAGTAAAACTTATATATGATAATTGAAAATTTACAAGGGATAAGGTATCCCTCGATAGCAACATAATTTAAATCTAAGCTAATCGTAAATAGGTAATTGTCGAACAATCAACAATGCTCGCTAGCCACACGTCTTCCCCATACAGCACCAACCTATATACATGAAACATGTACGCCACAGTCAGTGGGGAGTAACTCGAGCTTCTCCCAGCCACTTTTTGTCAGAAAACACGTAAACGATAATACAACACAACATATACATATGAACATGCATATTCTTAAATAAGTAATCAAAAATGATATATTCAAAAATGACAAACATGATCAAGGCATGAACCAACATGTGAAACATAATCGTAGTCATCATAGGAACTATTATCAAAACGGATAATCAACTAAGTGAATGACTCAGCGGCCAACAACTAGGTGGCATGTTCACTCACACAAACAACAACCAAGTGATCGACTCAGAGGCCAACAACTAGGTGGCATGGCCAATCACAGAACACACACATAAATAGAATGAACGCCGTCAGGGAACATAACCGTTACCACTGACCACTAGGTCGCATAACCACGACACTAGCTATCGGGACGCATAACCACGACACCGACTCTATGTATAGAGCATAACTGCAAACTATATGGCTAAGACCTGGCCAGACCTCTCGATGTAATAACCTACACGGAACGACACACGGGGACCGGTTCGCATAACCACGGACACCGACCAATCCCGAACATAGATAATTCCCATAACTTGGGTGGCATTAGTTCATTACAATGATACACAAATCGTACAACGGCTATCTATTCACAAACAAGGTAACATAATCGTCACCAACATAATTTACATTGACATAACCGTCACCCAAACACAAGCAAGGCAACATAACCGTTACTCGACTCAACAAAAGATAACCTAACCGTTATCAAATTACAGGTAAGACAACATAACCGTTATCATTACCACTCAAGCTAACATAACCGTTAACTAACTCATTTAACACATATGAGCCTCAACCAAACAAGACAACGCTTAAGCTAGTTTCTAGAAGTTAATTTGAAGCAGGAGCCGGTTTCCCTTTCGGTTGCACGGTCGGGGGTCTTCCTCCTCAACTTAGCTTCTAAAACGGCTTAAGCATTCAACCACACAACCACAACAGAAACACCCAAGCATACGATTCACATGAGTATAAGATAACAAGAATTCATTTGACAAGTCTCATTCTACAAGTTTACATTTCATTCGGAATAAAACAAACTAGAATTTAAAAACAAGTTTAATGTCGTAAACATGTGAATTAAATAATGAAGGATGTACGTAATTCGACTCATGAATCATACATGATAAATATATACATCCTAACACAAGTTTTATAATGATTTAACATGCTCAGACAACGTCCGAACAAGCGGTAAAACATAAGCCAAAACAGCCCCAAAAACAGCCCAACACACACGCCCAAACCAGTGCCGAGCGCAGCCTGCCATGGCTGGCCGCAGGCTGTGTGGGACACGGCCGCAGGCTGCGGTTTGCTCGGGCAACTGCCAGGCCATGCGCGACAATCATCAATTTCAACCCTTTCTTTGCCTATAACTACTTGACACGGTTTGCATAAGTAACATACGGGTTATGTGCAGCGTAACACTACCACAATAACAATAAGTGGCACAATCTAGCATACACTACCGAATGTAAGCGAGACTATTACTCTTAAACATGGACTTAAAATCAATCGTAAATCATGTTATCGCTATGAACACAATGAGCGTGTGACGGATATCCATTTACCCAATAAACACAACCAAAATCCGTCATTCATTAGTACTAATCAACAAGAAGCTCATTTCAATCAATTGACTAATGAAATAAACAACATAATACCTCATAATTTCAGAAATTAAACAACAATAACCGTACACAATAAAAACGAATTAAAAACGTAACCCTAGAAAGACGGGTTTCAGAAAACTCAACAAGACAAGGAATTGATTATTTCAAAAGAAGGAGGAGAAGGAGAGGAGAACTTACATTTAAGAACTCGGAATTTGAGCAAGGAACGAAGGAGCTATGGTCGGATTTGTGCTCATGGAGAAACACCAACAATGGTGAAAGGGGGTTTTGTGTTTGATGAGGGAGATGAAGAAATGAATTGAGTTTGAGGATGAAAACATAGCATAAGGGTTATAAGGGGTTTTGAGTCGGAAATGACCCGAGATTCATTTAATGAGTCGGGATGACTCGGATTTGGCTAACTAAGACCGAAATAACATCTCAAGTCTATTATTACTCAAGATGGAACTCATTTTACAAATAAACCACAATTCATGAAATTATCCGACATACTTGTCATTATTCGAAAATTAAAATCGAAACTTAAAAATTATAAAACTCAAAATATCATTTGAAACTAATATGCTTAAAAATGAAATATTCATATTACTAAAATATATTTACGAAATTTCATGAAATCTAAATTATTCTCGAAATTAATTTAAATCTTTAAATTTTATAATACGGAAAATATCGGGGTGTTACAATCACACCCACCTTTTAAGAAGTTTCGTCCTCGAAACTTGAAAGCAGAAAAGGTGTTTATTAAAAACTGACAATCTAAACATAGTTTTCTTTCAAATACTTTTCAAAAGGAAATTCCAAGGCACAAGTCCTCATCAACGGAGCGTTAGGGTTCTCGTTACATACTCAAGAGCCCGACATTCCGAAACAAGGACAAGTCCAAAGGCCAAAATTAAATCATGCGCTGACAAGCGTAATACAAGTCATTAGAAGTCTCCAATAACAAGTCTTACATCGAATCAAACGCCAAAAATTACCCAAAATTCATAAACCAATCCAAGCTTTCCAAAACATGTCATTTCGAAAGAAAATTTTCATTTGAAATCTTAAAGTAAATAAGATGGTAACTGAAATAAAAGCCTCCAACAACATAAGTAATGTTTCTCAAATCAGTTATAAAGTACATAAAGGGAAAACAATTTGAACATCGCTCAAACATCAAACAAGCATGAAAGCTACACATAAGCAACCAAAGAGATTCAGATCGGACTATCAAAGAACTCGAAACACAACAGAGTCAACAAGGAAACTAACTAAGGCAAGGCATCAAAACCATCATTTTCAAAGTAAAAGACGGCACTCAACAAGAAAGGAAAGAAGGAAAACAAGAGCTTCAGGTTAAGGGAGGATAGGTAACTCTCTCCCAAAATACGGGGACACTAACCACTCGATCCACAAAAGAAACATCGTCATCACGATTCCTTGCACACCTCAGAAAACAGCTCTTTCAATCCACAAAACTCTCAAGGTTTTCTCAAGCCACTTGGTTCACTAATTTCCAAGTTAACCACGGTACAACATATATCATTACCAAAGGGTTTCACCACTCGCGATCGTTACCCAACAATCAACAACCAATATAAGACCAGATCCACAACTACTGACAAGGTCAAACTCAAATCCAACTGACGTAAGCTAAGGTTCTAATCAAGGTAAAGCCTCAAGCAAGGGCCTCAGTCTAGGACCCATCACACCTCAGGTCATCCAACCAACCTAAACGAAATCCAATATACCCATACTGACAACCAAGATATGAACGCGACATTCTCCAAATCTCACACATTCCCACATATATAACCATGAGGCACTCATCCACAGCGTCCAATTCCAAAAGTATAACACGATATTCCTCAATCCGGATTATACCCCAACATAGGACTCTTGATCGTCACCCAAAGTACTAAATCCCAAATAGTCAAAGTTTCTCAAACTCAAACTACATCTACATTTTGTAAATCTCGATCACTAAACTCTATTACTAAAAGGATTGGAGAACAATCAAAGGAGAGCCCCAAAAAGCAACAAATCTCACCCAACGATTTCTACTTAGCCATTAACACTCTCACAGAAGGTCATCGACAAGACTATTCTCACGGTTGACACTACAACATAGGAAACGCTCATACAACTAGGCCTTTAACTCGAAACCATCAAAATGGTGTACTATCGATCATCACTTCAAACACATCATGACCAACTCTCTCAACTAATCCCGATAAAACCAAACCAAGGATCCTCAAACATACATTACTACTCCACAAACGGGGCCAACCTCACTACTAAACCAAAAGAAGGACGACAAGGTTTACAGAGGTAAGGACATGGTACGACTCAGAGACAAGCAAGATACAGAAACGAGAGAGAGAGAGAGAGAGAGAGAGAGAGAGAGAGAGAGAGAGAGAGAGAGAGAGAGAGAGAGAGAGAGAGAGAGAGAGAGAGATAGATAGATAGATACAAGATGATAGAGTAAGAGACTCTTGGTTAAAGATTCCAACAAAAGGGAAGCCAAGAGTTGAAGGGTAAGCATTAGAGGTAAGAAGATACGAGATGTAACAGAACGCCAATTAAGGTTTGCTATGAAAGTATGGCTCAACGGAGTTCACGTGAAGGTAGAAAGAAGAAGAGGAATGTTGAAGTAAGATTATGATTTCATCTGGCACAATTCTTAAGGCTCGGGATTCCCAAAAATTTCATAAGGCTCTCAACCTCTATTTCCCAATTCAAGCATGTCGAACTAACTCTTCCCAAGACGCATCTTCCCAAATGGTCCACCATACTATAAGTTCTTCCAAAATTAAAGGTGTACGGTCACCTCAATATCAACAACTTTATAAAGTTCGGGCACCTCTACATTGTAAATACCTCAGATGACATTCCTATAACACTCCAGAATCAACCATCTCTATACCAATGTTACTTTATAATTCATCACATCACTCTATCCCAATCCCATAACAGAAGTAGATTCCTCAAAATTCATCAATACCTCAGAATGTGAACGTTAAGATTCACTATAAATGCCCTCACGCCTCTATATAAGAAACCAAACATCCTTTAAGCATTTTAGGCTCGAAAACCTACAAGTCCACAAGTTATAATTCACCACACCATTCTGACATTCAAGGACATGACCTTAAAGTAACTCCACTAGGGGCATAACACTAATTCCGTTCAAACAACGAAGAGCATAAACTTTAACAAATCCTTCTAAGGCCACAATACTAATTCCTCCATTACTCATCCATAATTATGAACAATCCACATTCACCAAAGGTAACATCCCAAGTATATTTTCCCAATTCATCTTGATGAGTCCCAACACCTCATTTGAGCTCTTGAACCAACACATTTCAATCCACTACCTCTCAATCCAAATTTAGATTCCAAGGCTAAGCTTCACCAAGTATCGCACCTACTACTCATTATCTAAGCCAAGAATTCTACCAAAACCAATTCCGCTCACTATAGGGAAAACGACAAAGCATTAGGATCACCAAGAGATAACTTACTACACTCCCTAAACAATTCCAAAAACGTTACCTTTCCAAAAGAGGCTAAGGGTTATCCTCGATCAAGTTCCTCAAATTCAAACTAAGGTAGGCTACCCATAAAACGCCAAGAGAAGAGTCAAGTAACAAGAACGAAATTAACTCGGAAAGTTACGAAGGTAGCTTCCGAGGCAAGATAAAAGAGAGTTTAAGGAAGAGGGAATGCATCCAGAGGCAAGAGAAGGAAGGGGATGCATGAGAACAAGGAGTAATGTAGGGGACAAGGAAGCATTTACCAAGGATAACAAGAATCTTCCAACTTCGGTAGTAGATACCAGACTTGATCGCCATCCAGGTAAGCTCGCGGTTCACCTGTTCTAAAGTACAACAGTAAAATCAAGGACAGTTAACAAACTGGTTAGACCTAACAAAGGGAAATCACGATACAGACGACCACTTGGTCTTTAATTCTACCCATCTCTCATTCATTATCTCAGGTCAAGTTCATATTTAGGTTGGGGTACACGTGCGTGCGTCGGGAGCATTAATGCTCTGATACCAACTGTGACACCCCGCGATATTACATAAGAATAAACAAGTAACTTGCAGCGGAAATACGATAATTATAGAACTTTCGACATATATAAATAAAAGTTAGTCACGAAAGAGTGAAATTAAAGAGAGAGTAAAACTTATACATGATAATTGAAAATTTACAAGGGATAAGGTATCCCTCGATAGCAACATAATTTAAATCTAAGCTAATCGTAAATAGGTAATTGTCGAATAATCAACAATGCTCGCTAGCCACACATCTTCCCCAAACAACACCAACCTACATACATGAAGCATGTACGCCACAGTCAGTGGGGAGTCACTCGAGGTTCTCCCAGCCATTTTTTGTCAGAAAACACGTAAACGGTAATACAACACAACATATACATATGAACATGCATATTCTTAAATAAGTAATCAAACATGAGATATTCAAAAATGACAAACATGATCAAGGCATGAACCAACATGTGAAACATACTCGTAGTCATCATATGAACTATTATCAAAACGGATAATCAACCAAGTGAATGACTCAACGACCAACAACTAGGTGGCATGTTCACTCACACAAACAACAACCAAGTGATCGACTCAGAGGCCCACAACTAGGTGGCATGGCCAATCACAGAACACACACATAAATAGAATGAACGCCGTCAGGGAACATAACCATTATCACTGACCACTAGGTCGCATAACCACGACACTAGCTATCGGGACGCATAACCACGACACCGACTCTATGTATCGAGCATAACCGCAGACTATATGCCTAAGACCTGGCCAGACCTCTCGATGTAATAACCTACACGGAACGACACACGGGGACCAGGCCGCATAACCACGGACACCGACCAATCCCGAACATAGATAAAACTCAAAACTTGGGTGGCATTAGTTCATTACAATGATACACAAATCGTACCACCGCTATCTATTCACAAACAAGGTAACATAACCGTCACCGACATAACTTAGAATGACATAACGGTCACCCAAACACAAGCAAGGCAACATGACCGTTACCCGACTCAACTTAAGATAACTTAACCGTTATCAAATTACAGGTAAGACAACATAACCGTTATCATTACCATTCAAGCTAACATAACCGTTAATTAACTCATTTAACACATATGAGCCTCAACCAAACAAGACAACGCTTAAGCTAGTTTCTAGAAGTTAATTTGAAGCAGGAGCCGGTTTCCCTTCCGGTTGCCTGGCCGGGGGGTCTTCCTCCTCAACTTAGCTTCTAAAACGGCTTAAGCATTAAACCACACAACCACAACGGAAACACCCAAGCATACGATTCACATGAGTATAAGATAACAAGGATTCATTTGACAAGTCTCATTCTACAAGTTTATATTTCATTCGGAATAAAATAAACTAGAATTTAAAGACAAGTTTACTGTCCTAAACATGTGAATTAAACAATGAAGGATGTACGTAATTCGACTCATGAATCATACATGATAAATATATACATCCTAACACAAGTTTTATAATGATTTAACATGCTCAAACAACGTCCGAACAAGCGGTAAAACATAAGCCAAAACATCCCCAAAAACAGCCCAAAACACACGCCCAAACCAGTGCCGAGCGCAGCCTGCCATGGCCGGCCGCAGGCTGCATGGGACACGGCCGCAGGCCTGCGTGCTGGGCCGCAGGCTGCGGTTTGCTCGGGCAACTGCCAGGCCATGCGCGACAATCATCAATTTCAGCCCTTTCTTTGCGTATAACTACTCGACACGGTTTGCATATGTAACATACGGATTATGTGCAGCGTAACACTACCACAATAACACATACGTGGCACAATATAGCATACACTACCGAGTGTAAGCGAGACTATTACTCTTAAACATGGACTTAAAATAAATCGTAAATCATGTTATCGCTATGAACACAATGAGCATGTGACGAATATCCATTTACCCAATAAACACAACCAAAATCCGTCATTCATTACTACTAATCAACAAGAAGCTCATTTCATTCAATTGACTAATGAAATAAACAGCATAATACCTCATAATTTCAGAAATTAAACAACAATAACCATACACAATCGATTTTTGACTCAAAGTCGAGTAACCTCTCAAAGTTACCTTTAAAGCTCTTCGAATCTTCAAAGAACTCTTCAATGAAGTCCAAACATCCATTCTCACCAACAAACAATAAGAAAAACGAATTAAAAACGTAACCCTAGAAAGACGGGTTTTCAGAAAACTCAGCAAGACAAGGAATTGATTATGTCAAAAGAAGGAGGGGAAGGGGAGGAGAACTTACATGTAAAGAACTCGGAATTTGAGCAAGGAACGAAGGAGCTATGGTCGGATTTGTGCTCATGGAGAAACACCAACAATGGTGAAAGGGGGTTTTGTGTTTGATGAGGGAGATGAAGAAATCAATTGAGTTTGAGGATGAAAACATAGCATAAGGGTTATAAGGGGTTTTGAGTCGTAAATGACTCGGGATTCATTTAATGAGTCGGGATGACTCGGATTTGGCTAACTAAGACGGAAATAACATCTCAAGTCTATTATTACTCAAGATGGAACTCATTTTACAAATAAACCACAATTCATGAAATTATCCGCGATACTTGTCATTTTTCGAAAATTAAAATCGAAACTTAAAAATTATAAAACTCGAAATATCATTTGAAACTAATATGCTTAAAAATGAAATATTCATATTACTAAAATATATTTACGAAATTTCTTGAAATCTAACATATTCTCAAAATTAATTTAAATCTTTAAATTTTATAATACGGAAAATATCGCGGTGTTACATTCCAAGGTAGGATCTGGATCTTAGTGGTGAGATCCAGATCCGACCCTCGTATTCGTATAAGGATATGGGTTTTATCTGGATCCTAAGGATCTAAAATAATAAGATCCATATCCTAACCCTTAGAAATAGGGTCTGGTGGATTTGGGTAGGATCCGTGATCTATTGCCATCTCTATATACAACTTACCTTTCAACAAAAAAAAAGTTTAAAGTAGCACAATTAAAGACCGTAACATTAGACCTTGTTTGAAATAGAGAAAATAAGTTTTATTCTTTACTTTAGGTTGCTTTGAGAAAAATCCAATCATCCAATATTTATAAGATATAATGAGTGTATTGACAAGTATTCAGAAAAAAAATCTTAAAATTTTTTTTAGGCGATTTTAAAGATGATTATCCACGTTTTTTAGGCCGAAAAGGTCCAGAGATAAAAAATTTTGAAATTCGCACCATAGTAACTGTAACACCCCCATTTATTCAGGGACCTGAACTAGGACTATGACTCCCTAAATAATCAAGGGTGTTACCATCTTGGAATACCGAGGTACTAGATAACAAAGGGAAAGAACACACTACTTTATATTAAAAGTCTACCAACGTTCTTACAACTGTTTCGTAAACATAAGTGAAAAGTTCAACAACTCATAAAAGATTAACTATGGTGATCTAGACTCTAGTTTGGTCAGGATCCAAGCTCTCCTTTCCCTTTCAACTCCCATGGTCTTAAATACATGTCAATCTGCTCCCCAAAATTTGGTTCATCATAGGTGATCATGAATACACAGGGTCAACCACGAGGTTGAGTAAGAAAACATTAATAAGACAAATTATAAAAGATCAGAACACCACTCCGCCTCCATATCACAAGACCCAAAATCACCCCATACCATATCACAAGACCCAATATCACACCACACCATATCACAAGACCCATTATCACCACTCCGTATCACAAGACCCATTATCACCACTCCGTATCACAAGACCCATTATTTCTCATCTCCGCGTCAAATAGTAATACGTAAGATAATAACATCTCAACAACAACAATTATAAATAATAACATCACATATCAATCTCATAATAAACGACATTTTCATTACATGACATAATATAAATCACAGTCCATTCCCCTACCTCAAATTGCAGGATATGATGTCAACTGTACAGCTAAACATATAGTATTTAACGATTAATAAACTTTTACTTAGCCCCCACTTAGCACGGTCAGGATACTTAAATAGTAATGTCCTAAAGGTGGAAAGTTTCCCGAAATAGAAACTTTCCCAAAATGGTAACTTCCCTAAATTAGTAACCCCTTTCCAAATAACACGTTACTAAAATAATAATAATAATAATAATAATGCATGATTATAATAATGGCCATAATATACTATACGTAGAACATAGTATAGTAGTAATGCATGGTATACTAAGCTTGGTATACTAAGTTATATCGTCTTACGCTCAACAACCCAAATACAAACACAACGCACCTCAACCCCTCAAACAACCTTCAACCACCACCTTTTCCGACACTTATCTCGGCCTTGCTCACCACCAGTCTCAACCTCACACTACCGTTGTCACCACGCTCATTCTACTTCTTCACCATCCTTCCAGCCTGACCACAAAACCGCTCAAAACCCGACTGCAACTACCATCATCGTTTTCCCCTGTTTTCTTAAGCGTGCCGCCACCACCATTCACCACTACCACCCAATCCTACCACGATAGCAACCTAAATGTCCACCTAAACCTAAACCATCGAGCTCTGGTTCAATTACGGTCTGGAAAAGGGTTGAATATGTGTTTTGTATACGGGTTTAAACACCATGTTTTGCATACTCGCCTATAACCACCAGTCCACCATGTAAAACACCCGTCACCACCTTATCCCCACCTACCCAGGACTAGCCTGACCCGAAAACCACCACCGCGACAACTACCACCCCTCTCGTGATCCCCACCACGAGAGAAACCCATCATAGCCAACAACAACTCACGTCTTTCCTTTCTGTTTTCGCTTCCTAAAACCACCACCACCATGGTGGTGCCACGGTCACGGGTTGGTCAGGGTAATCGTCATCTTGCCTAAGGTCTGGGTCAAGTCTTAGTCTCATGGGTCGGTATAAAGAGATTACACAAATATATAAATAAGACGGTCGCGAATAATAAAACGATTAACGAAGCAATAAAACGATAACATGACTTACCTGACTATTCTTCTTCTTACACCTTAATAATCACTATAATTACTCTCTCTTTGTCCGTTTGTTTACTTTTTTTACAGAAATGAAAAGAAGGGGGAAAGAAGACGGAACAGAACAAAACTCGTTTTGTGAGACGCAGGAAGACTAGTGAAGGCGGCACATGTATATGCTAGGTTAGAAAGATTATAAGCTAAAGCACTTAGAAGGATTACTAATCAATTAGTGTGACGTGTTTAAGATATACAATGTATACGGTCTTATTTATATGGCTCGTAAATACTTATAATTAAGTTTAAATTTAAAAACTCGTAGTTAAGCTTCGTAAGTATCGTCTTTAAGTCAATTCTCACGCATCAACTCACCAACCCAACCGTCACATTACGTATATAACGTTTTACCACGTAAACGTAAATGCATCTAAAGTAATTGTAAAATTAAACACGTTATATATATAATATTATTCACGATAACCCTACTAGTAAATAAACTACGAGCTTATAAATAAAATCACATAATAATAATAATATGATAGTAAGATGAATAAGAATAATAAAATATGAAAATATAATACGGCATATAAAATGTCTACATAAAACGTCCACATAAAAATATCATACTTATTAGGTGTAATCAGTCGAAAGAATTATATTAATATTCTATTATTACGTGATATCTAAAATACGGGTTATTATATATAAAACCACTCATTAATACGAATTATGAAAATATGGGATATTACAGTCTTCCCTCCTTAAAATGAACTTCGTCTCGAAATTCACCATCCCATGATCCATCAACTGGTCCCTAGGCAAATAGCGAATTCAAAGTATGGCACCACATAACATCAAGAACTAATAAAGGTATTTTAAACACGAAATGTTACATTCTACCCTCGTTAAGAAAACTTTGTTCCCAAAGTTTAACGTATAACTAAATTCAATTCACGAACACAATAAGATGCATAACAGAAGTTATCAGGATTATCAAGTAGATGCAAACAATCACGACATAACAATTAGCCATATCATAAATCATTAAGATTTTACAATCCTATCTCCCTTAAAACATTGTTACGTCCTCGTAACTCCATTATAAGAATTCTAGCCCATTACTCCATCTCATAAAATCTTACTCCAAGTGACCAAGTATCGTATTCTCATCGTCGAACCTAAGACCAAAGACAAGAGGTGAGTGAACTGGTGGAATGAACCATAAGACAATATCTCCATCTCAAAATCGATTCCAAATTCGCGAAAGTATAACTCAATAACCATGGTCACTCTTAACCATAAACAACAACTTGGCACAACGGCCCCATAACTCAATACTAACCAATCTCAATCTCCATTTCAGTATCAGTACCAATATCGTTAAAAGTTCACAGAACTGTGCTTAACACTTAAAGTATGAACTTTTAAGCTACTCACCCACAAGTTAAGGTCAAAGAGAACGATTATAAAATAAGATGCGATACCAATTTTCCACAATCCAATATATCAATCCCCTTAAACCCGTATACTCCAATTTGGTCGTAAACAAGCAAGATAAGGATTCACAATTAGAAATACCTCGGGTTCATTCGTAACACAACCAAACTAATTTCCATATTCATATATTGTAAAACCAATTTCATCTGCAACCTAGCGAAATGCTTACATTCCCGCACAATTATTAATGAAATTAGCATCAGCATTCAACACAAGAGTCAACTATGAAATCAATTGCTTGAGTACCCCAAATCTATACTCTTTATCTTATACCCTTTATCCTCCTTATAACACAACCCATCTCTCAGAATAAAAGGACAATCGGTGACTCATAACATATGGATACTACTACTTATTCAATAATATACACCATGTCAACTCCTCAATAATTACCATCATATAAATAGTCATTAAAGCATGTCAACTTGAATAAATACTGAAGCACATAGACTCCAACAAATCAATTAGCACATATTCATATATCTCCGAACAATAATAAGAATAATAAGTTCGTTAGAAACATGTTACGCAGTGAAATAGAATCGGAGTAGCTAACACTTATATAACCTTGATGTTTTAACACAAACTCAGCATATGTACACCAATGCAGACAATCAACAACTCATAGTTCATAATTGACAGCGTAAAACATTTCATGTTCATAATCATATTATAGAGGCAAAATCATATTTTAGAAAAGACATAAAACAAAATTAATCAGCGTAATTAAACATGGATCATTGATATATTTCATAAGATGTACACCAATCATAGACTAAAAAGACCGTTTAACATTCCTAGATGTCCACAAGTTAAAGAAACCACTTAGGTACATTTCCATCCACTCACATTACATCATTTATCAGGATACTATTAATATATATGACTTGCAAAATAGGAGGTTTACATAACGCGCCGCAATTAAATATCCGTGCAAGATTTCATTAACACGTAGCTACAAAATTCGTCATGTTGCTAACAATCACTATAATTATCAAACAACAAGCTATACTATCATGGTTCAACACTTTGAAAATATTTTGAAACCCTTGAAACATGTAAATGGTGGTTTGTGATAAATATAAACACAATCAAAGGACTATATTCCAGCCACAGATAGGAATTAAGACTACACGAAGACATTCTAATTCTTCTTTACTAAAACATTGTTCTTGTAAATTGTAGCTCATAAATCATGAAAATTTAACGATAAAAGTAAACGAATTCATAAGACCAGCACTTGTATAATTCACATGTCAACCAATTAATAATTCAAAGTACTGTGATCAGATTTTAAACATAGCATTATGCACATCACTTTGTGGCATACAAATATACATGGAGAAGTTATAGGGACTCTTGTCACAGGGGACTAGACAAAGATATACCATTAATACATATATGAAAGATCCTCAACAGAATTCACATTGTTCCAATAATCACAACTAATTATAACAATGAGATTGCTATATCATGTTAATAAGTTTCCAGTTAAATTCTGTTCTACCACTTGTCAAGCCTCTTCTCTGATAAACATGATTTTAACATCACATACGAATATCACATAATTATATGAAGTCATATCACTAGAAAGTAAGAGCGTCTGTATAATTGAAATTATTTTTATATAAAACCTGACAAAATAAACAAGGTTACGTTATCATATAGTAAGGTTCATATTAATATCATATGCCTATTATTCATGTTATTAATGCCATAACAGGATATCACGTGGTCACATCACATAATTCACATTTGATTAACTTTTATATGAAACTTACATAACTCAAAATTTCACCAATTAGACATTATGCAACAACTTACAAAGATCATAATTAAATAACCAATTAGCTATCTTGCGACCTATTATAGTTTTTAGAACATTTAAGAATTAGATAATCATAGGGAAGAGAATCGAATGCAAAACTTAAGGGAAGTATTTACAGCAAATTTTACAACTCAGTTGGTCTGAATAGGAACTTTACAAAAATTAAACAGAAAATTGGGCAACTTACAAAAATCACTATTAAATAACGACCCATAAAGATTTTACGTGGTTTATCATTTTGAAAACGTAGGTGAGTATTCTAGACATTGGAGTTGGAATTATGCATAAACATTAAACACGATTTAAATGGTTTCCCTTACAAAAACATGGGTCAAAACGGAACTGAGCAGTAACAATCTGACCACTGTCGACTAAAATATTTATTTCTCTCAAAATATAACGCCTATTAACATGAAACCAAAAGCATTGAAAGGTTAACTCAGAAGGTTATCATACATAAAATTGTCACACCCATATATGGCATACATGTAAAATGGGAGCCCGTACAAACAAGGGAACATTCTGGAAATTTATTAAAAATTTTGGTTCTTTTACAACTTCACTTTACTACATCAAAACTCAACCAGTCTTCTTCCGAAATACGTTGTCATAGCATTTGAAGCACATAAACTACTATATTAACATGTATTCATCATTCAACTGTAATTGTCGTCTAGAACACGGTAAGGATTTCGAAACCGAAAGCGGAATCAACTAAATAACTCAATATTTATACATGTATATACAATTGTATCACATAACTATATGTCACTCATGGCTTGGGGGCAACACATTCCGCATATCACTAGACATGGATTACTAATATATAAGCCTGATCATTCATATCCGAATAGCAAGAATATTTTACATAGTTACGATAATCATTTAATAATTATATAATCACATGGATATTCCAAACACCAAATCATATGATCACATCACTATTAATTATTGTTCAACAAATACACATCCATACTCCTGAAATTTCAATTCAATCATCCAACTCGATCCACATTTCAATATAAACCCTAATCTTCCAATTAAATCATTAACCATAATTTTACGTATCACTTACCTCATTCTTCTCCTGTAAGAATGTTAGTGCCATATAATTAGGTTACCATATCATCTACCCCACTCTTCAGTTACTCTCCTTGGGTTCCCGAGACAGAACCGAAAGGGCCCATGGTTTGGTATGATCAAGGGGCCCCTAACTTATCCCGTTCCTTTTTGGGGCTCCTATCAGTTTCATCTCGCGGTTCATTTTATTAGACTCTTCCTACGTTCATTATTATTCATTTGGTTTAGGCCTGAGGATCGTTCGCTCTGATACCACTTTGTATCACCCCATTTATTTAGGGACCTGGACTAGGACTCCCTAAATAATCAAGGGTGTTACCATCTCGGAATACCGAGATAGTAGATAACAAAGGGAAAGAACACACTACTTTATATTAAAAGTCTACCAACGTTCTTACAACTGTTTCGTAAACTTAAGTGAAAAGTTCAACAATTCATAAAAGATTAACTATGGTGATCTAGACTCTAGTCTGGTCCGGATCCAAGCTCTCCCTTCCCTTTCAGCTCCCATAGTCTCAAGTACCTGTCAATCTGCTCCCCAAAATTTCGTTCATCACAGATGATCATGAATACACAGGGTCAACCACAAGGTTGAGTAAGAAAACATTAATAAGACATAAATTATAAAAGATCAGAACACCACTCCGCCTCCATATCACAAGACCCAAAATCACCCCATACCATATCACAAGACCCAATACCACACCACACCATATCATAAGACCCATTATCTCCACACCATATCACAAGACCCATTATCACCACTCTGTATCACAAGACTCATTATCACCACTCTGTATCACAAGACCCATTATCACCCCTCTGTATCACAAGACCCATTATTTCTCATCTCCTCGTCAAATAATAACATCTCAACAACAAAAATTATAAATAACAACATCACATATCAATCTCATAATAAACGACATTTTCATTACATTACATAATATAAATCACAGTCCATTCCCCTATCTCAAATTGCAGGATATGATGTCAACCGTACAGCTTATATAAATGTTCCACGCGGAAACCGTCACCTAAACATATAGTATTTAACGATTAATAAACTTTTACTTAGCCCCCACTTAGCACGGTCAGGATACTAAAATAGTAACTTTCCCAAAATGGTAACTTCCCTAAATTAGTAACCTCGTTCCAAATAACACGTTACTAAACTAATAATAATAATAATAATAATAATAATAATAATAATAATAATAATGCATGATTATAATAATGGCCATAATATACTATACGTAGAACATAGTATAGTAGTAATGCATGGTATACTAAGTTATATCGTCTTACGCTCAACAACCCAAATACAAACACAACGCACCACAACCCCTCAAACAACCTTCAACCACCACCTTTTCCGACACTTATCTCGGCCTTGCTCACCACCAGTTTCAACCTCACACTACCGTTGTCACCACGCTCATTCTACTTCTTCGCCATCTTTCCAGCCTGACCACAAAACCGCTCAAAACCCAATTGGAACTACCATCATCGTTTTCCCCTGTTTTCTTAAGCGCGCCGCCACCACCATTCACCACTACCACCCAATCCTACCATGATAGCAACCTAAATGTCCACCTAAACCTAAACCATCGAGCTCTGGTTCAATTACGGTCTGGAAAAGGGTTGAATATGTGTTTTGTATACGGGTTTAAACACCCTGTTTTGCATACTCGCCTATAACCTACCCAGGACTAGCCTGACCCGAAAACCACCACCGCGACAACTACCACCCTTCTCATGGTCCCCACCACTAGAGAAACCCATCATAGCCAACAACAACTCACGTCTTTCCTTTCTGTTTTCGCTTCCTAAAACCACCACCAGTCCACCACCATGGTGGTGCCATGGTCACGGGTTGGTCAGGGTCGTCGTCATCTTGCCTAAGGTCTGGGTCAAGTCTTAGTCTCATGGGTCGGTATAAAGGGATTACACAAATATATAAATAAGACGGTCGCGAATAATAAAAAGATTAACGAAGCAATAAAACGATAACATGACTTACCTGACTATTCTTCTTCATACACCTTAATCACTCTAATTACTCTCTCTTTGTCCGTTTATTTATTTTTTTTACAGACATGAAAAGAAGTGGGAAAGAAGACGGAACAGAACAAAACTCGTTTTGTGAGACGCAGGAAGACCAGTGAAGGCGGCGCATGTATATGCTAGGTTAGAATGATTATAAGCTAAAGTACTTAGAAGGATTACTAATCAATTAGTGTGACGTGTTTAAGATATACAATATATACGGTCTTATTTATATGTCTCGTAAATACTTTTAATTAAGTTTAAATTTAAAAACTCGTAGTTAAGCTTCGTAAGTATCGTCTTTAAGTCAATTCTCACGCATCAACTCACCAACCCAACCGTCACATTACGTATATAACGCTTTACCACGTAAACGTAAATGCATCTAAAGTAATTGTAAAATTGAACACGTTATATATAATATTATTCACGATAACCCTACTAGTAAATAAAATTACGAGCTTATAAATAAAATCACATAATAATAATAATATGATAGTAAGAATAATAAGAATAACAAAATATGAAAATATAATACGGCATATAAAATGTCTACATAAAACGTCCACATAAAAATATCATACTTATTAGGTATAATCAGTCGGAAGAATTATATTAATATTCTATTATTACGAGATATCTAAAATACGGGTTATTATATATAAAACCTCTCATTAATACGAATTATGAAAATATGGGATATTACAGTCTTCCCCCCTTAAAATGAACTTCGTCCCGAAGTTCACCATCCCATGATCCATCAACTGGTCCCTAGGCAAATAGTGAATTCAAAGAGTGGCACCACATAACATCAAGAACTAATAAAGGTATTTTAAACACGAAATGTTACAATAACTCAATACCATATAAAAATGACTCAAGGTGTTAAACTTGACATACAATTTAAAATATACACATTTAGAGACCGTAACATTACATTAAAGGCCGTGTTTCAAATATACAAAACAAGAATTATACTTTTTTCTATGTTATTTTGAGAAAAATCCGAGCATCCAATGTTTATAATAAGATATAATGAGTCTATAGACAAGGATTCGGAAAAGAAATCTTTCGGGTTCCAAAATGACCAAAAGTAGCCGATTTTGAAGGTTATACCACGTTTTTTAGGCCGATAAGGACCCGTAATAAAAATTCTCCAAATTCGTACCATAAGACCATATAAAAATGGCACAAAGTGTTAAAATTGGCATACAGATTAAAATAAACACATTTAGAGGTCGTTACATTACTTAAAGGTCATGTTTCAAATAGACAAAACAAGGTTTATACTTTTTTCTATGTTGCTTGAGAAAATTCCGAGCATCCAATATTTATTATAGGATATAATGAGTCTATAGACAAGGATTCAGAAAAAAAAAACCTTTCGGGTTATAAAATGACCAAAATTGTCCATTTTAAAGGTTATATTATCCACTTTTTTTTAGGCCGATCAGGCGCCGGGATAAAAATTCTCGAAATTCGCACCATTGTACCTTAATACCGTATAAATATGACTCATGATGTTAAAATTGGAATACGGTTTAAAATAGACACACTTAAAAGTCGTAACATTAATTTAAAGGTTTGTGTCAAATAGACAAAACAAGGTTTATACTTTTTTCAATGTTGTTGTGAGAACAATCTAAGCATCCAATATTTATAATAGGATATAGTGAGTCTAGAGACAAATTAAAGATTCACAAAAAATCTTTCAGGCTACAAAATGACCAATAATAGCCGATTTTGAAGTTTATAATTCACGTTTTTTAGGCCGACAAGGTCCCTGGATAATAATTCACGAAATTCACACCATAATACCTTTGTACCATATAAAAATGACTCAAGGTGTTAAAATAGCCATACACTTTAAAATAGACACATTTAGAGGCCGTAACATTACTTTAAAGGTCTTGTTTCAAATTGACAAAACAAGGTATATTCTTTTTTCTGTGTTGTTTTGAGAAAAATCCGAGCATCCAATATTTATTATAGGATATAATGAGTCTATAGATAAGGATTAAGAAAAAAATCTTCCGGGTTCTAAAATGACCAAAAATAGCCGATTTTGAAAGTTATTATCCACATCTTTTAAGCCGACAACGTCCCGTAATAAAAAAATTCGTAATTCGCACCATAATACCTTAAGCCCATTTGAAAATGACTCAAGGTGTTAAACTTGGCAAACGGTTTAAAATATACACATTTAGAGGCCATAACATTACTTAAAAGGCCGTGTTTCAAATATACAAACAAGGCTTATACTTTTTTCTTTGTTGTTTTGAGAAACATTTTAGTATCCAATATTTATTATAAGATATAATAATTCTATAGACAAGGATTCAGAAAAAAACTTTCGGGTTCTAAAATGACCAAAATTAGCCGATTTTGAAGGTTATTATCCACGTTTTTTAGACCGAAAAGGTGACAAGGACCCGAGATATAAATTCTCGAAATTCGTACGGTACTACTTTAAGACCATATATAAAGGACTCAAGGTGTTATAATTGACATACGGTTTAAAATAAACACATTAAGAGACCGTTACATAACTTTAAGAGTCGTGTTTCAATAGACAATACAAGGTTTATACTTTTTTATATGTTGTTTTGAGAAAAATCCGAACATCAAATATTTATAATAGGATAGAACGAGTCTATAGACAAGGATTAAGAAAAAATATTTCGGGTCTAAAATGGCCAAAAATAGCCGATTTTGAAAGTTATTATCCATGTTTTTTACGCCGACAATATCCCGTAATAAAAATTCTCGTAATTCGCACCATAGTACCTTAATCCCATTTAAAAATGACTCATGGTGTTAAACTTGGCAAACGGTTTAAATTATACACATTTAGAGGTCGTAAATTTACTTGAAAGGTCGTATTTGAAATAGACAAACATGGTTTATACTTTTTTCTTTGTTGTTTTGAGAAACATACGAGTATGCAATATTTATTATAAGATATAATGAGTCTATAGACAAGGATTCAGAAAAAATCTTTCGGCTTCTAAAATGACCAAAAATAGCCGATTTTGAAGGTTATTTTATCCACGTTTTTTAGGCCGACAATGTAGCGGAATAATATTTCTCGAAATTCGCACCATAGTACCTTAATACCATATAAAAATGGCTCAAGATGTTAAACTTGGCATACAGTTTAAATTATACACATTTAGAGGCCGTAACATTACTTTAACGGTCGTGGTTAAAAAAGACAAAACAAGGTTTATTCTTTTTTCTATGTTGTTTTGAGAAAAATGTGAGCATCCAATATTTATTATTGGATATAAGTCTATAGACATGGATTCGGAAAAAAAATCTTCCGGGTTCTAAAGTGACCAAAAATATCCGATTTTGAGGGTTATTATCCACATTTTTTAGGCCGACCAGGTTCAATAAAAATTCTCGAAATTAGTACCATATATAGTACCTTAAGACCATATAAAAATGACTCAAGGTGTTAAACTTGACATACGGTTTAAAATAGACACATTTAGAGACCTTAACGATATTTTAATAGTCGTGTTTTAAAAAGACAAAACAAGGTTTATTTATTTTTTTATGTTGTTTTGAGAAAAATCTGAGTATCCAATATTTATTATAGGATATAATGAGTATATAGATAAGGATTCAGAAAAAAAAATATTTCGGGTTCTAAAATGACCAAAAAATAGCCGATTTTAAAGGATTATCCACGTTTTTTAGGCCGATTAGGTTCCGTGATAAAAAAAAATCGAAATTCAGACTATAGTACCTTAATATCATATAAAAATGACTGATGGTGTTAAAATTGGTATACGTTTTAAAATAGAGGAGACATTTAGAGGTCGTAACATTAATTTAAAGGTCGTGTTTCAAATAGACAAAACAAGGTTTATACTTTTTTCTATGTTGTTTTGAGAAAAATTCGACCAACCAATATTTATTATAGGATATAATGAGTCTATAGACAAGGTATTAAGAGAAAATACTTTCGGGTTCTAAATTGACCAAAAATAGTCGATTTTGAAGGTTATTATCCACGTTTTTTAATCCGACAAGATCCTGTGATAAAAATTCATGAAATTTGTACCATAGTACCTTAAGACCTTATAAAAATGACTCAAAGTGCTAAAATTGGCATACGGATTAAAGTAGACACATTTAGAGACCTTTACATTACTTTAAAGGTCGTGTTTCAAATAGACAAAACAAGGTTTATACTCTTTTTTATGTTGCTTTGAGAAAATTCCGAACATCCAATTTTTATTATAGGATATAATGAGGCTATAGACAAAGATTAAGAAAAAAATCTTCCGGTTCTAAAATGACCTAAAATCGCCGATTTTGAAGGTTTAATCCACGTTTTTTAGGCCGACAAGTACCCGTGATAAAACTTCTCGAAATTTGTACAATAGTACCTCAAGACTATATAAAAATGACTCAAGGTGTTAAAATTTTCATACGGTTTAAAATAGAGATATTTAGAGGCCGTTACATTACGTTAAAGGTGGTCGTTCAAATAGACAAAACAAGGTTTATACTTTTTTCTATGTTGTTTTGAGAAAAATACAAGTATTCTATATTTATTATAGGATATAATGATTTATAGACAAGGATTCAGAAAAAAAAAATTCGGGTTCTAAAATAACCAAAAATAGCCGATTTGGAAGGTTATTACCCACGTTTTTTAGACAGACAAGGTCCCGTGATAATAGTTCTCAAAATTCGTAACATGGTACCTTAAGACCTTATAAAAATGACTCAAGGTGTTAAAATTGGCATACAGTTTAGAATAGCCACATTTAGAGGCATTTACATTACTTTAAAGATCGAGTTTCAAATAGACAAAAGAAGGCTTGTATTTCTTTCTATGTTGTTCTGAGAAAAATTCGAGCATCTAATATTTATTATAGGATATAATGAGTCTATTGACAAGGATTATGAAAAAAATCTACTGGGTTCTAAAATGACCAAAAATTTCCGATTTTGAAGGTTATTATCCACGGTTTTTTAGGCCGACAAGAACCCGTTGTAAAAATTCTCGAAATTTGTACCATAGTACCTTAGGACAATATGAAAATGACTCAAGGTGTAAAAATGACATACGGTTTAAAATAGACACATTTAGAAACCGTCACATTACTTTAAAGGTCGTATTTCAAATAGAAAAATCAAGGTTTATACATTTTTCTATGTTGTTTTGAGAAAAATCCGAGCATTTGATATTTATTATGGGCTATAATGATCTATAAACAAGCATTCAGGGAAAAAATATTTCAGGTTCTAAATGACCAAAAATAGCAGATTTTGAAGGTTATCATCCACGTTTTTAGGCTGATAAGGACCCGTGATAAAAGTTCTCGAAATACGTACCATAATACCTTAAGACCATATAAAAATGACTCAAGGTTTTAAAATTGACATACGGTTTAATATGGACACATTTAGAAGCATTTACTTTACTTTAAAGGTCGAGTTTCAAATAAACAAAACAAACTTTATACTTTTTTCTATGTTTTTTTGAGAAAAATTCGAGCATCCAATACTTATTATAGGATATAATGAGTCTATTGGCAAGGATTCAGAAAAAACTCTTTCGGGTTCTAAAATGACCAAAAACAGCCGATTTTGAAGGTTATTATCCACGTTTTTTTGGCCGAGAAGGACCTGTGATAAAAATTCTCGAAATACGTACCATAATACCTAAAGACAATATAAAATGACTCAAGGTATTAAAATTGAGATACGGTTTAATATAGACACAGTTAAAAGCATTTACATTACTTCAAAGGTCGAGTTTCAAATAGACAAAACAAAGTTTATACGTTTTTCTACGTTGTTTTGAGAAAAATTCGAGCATCCAATATTTATTACAGGATATAATGAGTCTATTGACAAGAATTCAGAAAAAAAAAATTGGGTTCTAAAATGACCAAAAACAACCGATTTTGAAGGTTATTATCCACGTTTTTCAAGTCGACAAGGACCCGTGATAAAAAATTTCAAAAATTGTACCACAGTACCTTAAGACCATATAAAAATGACTCAAGGTGTACAAATTTGCATACGGTTTAAAGTAGACACATTTAGAACCCGTTACATTGCTTTAAATGTCGTGTTTCAAAAAGACGAAAGAAGGTTTTTACTTTTTTCTATGTTGTATTGAGAAAAAAATTCGAGCATTCTATATTTATTATAGGATATAATGATCTATAGACAAGGATTCAGAAAAAAAATCTTCCGGGTTCTAAAATGACCAAAAATAGCTGATTTTGAAGGTTATTTATCCACGTTTTTTAGGCCGACAAGGACCCGTGATAAAAACGCTCGAAATACGTAGTACGATATTACCTTACAACCATATGAAAATGACTCAAGGTGTTAAAATTGACATATGGTTTAATATAGACACATTTAGAGGCCGTAAAATTAATTTAAAGGTCGAGTTTCAAATAGACAAAACAAAGTTTATACTTAGTTTTATGTTGTTTTGAGAAAAATTCGAGCATCCAATATTTATGAAAGGATATAATGAGTCTATTGACAAGGATTCAGAAAAAAATATATCAGGTTCTAAAATGACCAAAAACTGCTGATTTTGAAGGTTATCCACGTTTTTCAGGCCGACAAGGACCGTGATAAAAATTCTCGAAAATTTTACCATAGTACCTTAAGACCATAAAAAGATGACTCCAAGTTTACAAATTTGTATACGGTTTAAAATAGACACATTTAAAGACCGTAACATTTATTTAAAGGCCGTATTTCAAATATATAGACAAAACAAGGTTTATACTTTTTTCTATGTTGTTTTGAGAAAAATCCGAGCATCCAATAACTATTATAGGATATAATAAGTCTATAAACAAGGATTCCGAAAAAAGTCTTTGAAGGTTATTTTATTATCCACGTTTTTTTAGGATGACAAGGTCCCGTGATAAAAATTCTCGAAATTCGCGCCATAGTACCTTATGACCATATAAAAATGATTTAAGGTGTTAAACTTGTCGTATGGGTTAAGATAGAAATATTTAGAGGACGTAACATTAATTTAAAGGTCGTGCTTCAAATAGACAAAACAAAGGATATACTTTTTTCTATGTTGTTTTGAGGAAAATTCGAGCATTGAATATTTATTATAGGATATAATGAGTTTATAGATAAGGATTCAGGAAAAAAATCTTTCGGGTTTTAAAATGACCAAAATAGCCGATTGTGATGGTTATTATCCATGTTTTTTTAAGCCGACAAGGTCCCATGATAAAAATTATCAAAATTCGCACCATAGTACATTAAGACCATATAAAAATGACTCAATTTGTTAAACTGGGCATACGGTTCAAATTATAAGCATTTAGAGGCCGTAACATTACTTTAAAGGCCGTATTTCAAATAGACAAAACAAGGTGTATACTTTTTTCTTTGTTGTTTTGAGAAAAATCCGAACATCCAATAATTTTTATAGGATATAATGAGTCTATAAGCAAGGATTCAAAAAATCTTTCGGGTTCTAAAATGACCAAAATTAACCGATTTTGAATGTATAATCAGCATTTTTTAGGCCAACAAGGTCCCGTGATAAAAATTCAAGAAATTCTACCTTATTACCTTAAGACCATATAAAAATGACTCGAGGTATAAAAATTGGCATACGGTTTAAAGTAGAAACATTTAGAGGCCGTAACATTAATTTAAAGGTCGTGTTTCAAATAGACAAAACAAGGTTTATACTTTTTTCTATATTATTTTGAGAAAAATCGAAAAATCCAATATTTATTATAGGATATAATGAGTCTATAGACAAGGATTAAGAAAAAATATATCTCGGGTTCTAAAATGACAGAAAATAGCCGATTTGAAGGTTTTAAGCCGACAAGGTCCCGTGATAAAATTTCTCGAAATTTGCACCATGGCACCTTAAGACCAAATAAAAATGACTAATTGTCTTAAAATTGGCATACAGTTTTAAATAGACACCATTAGATGCCGTAGCATGAATTTAAAGGCCGTGTTTCAAATAGACAAAACCAGGTTTATACGTCTTCAATGTTGTTTTGAGAAAAATCTGAGCAGGCAATATTTATAATAGGATATAATCAGTCTAGAGATAAAGATTCAGAAAAAAAACTTTCAGATTCCAAAATGAATAATAATAGCCATTTTGAAGGTTATCCACGTTTTTTAAGCCGCCTAGGTCCCAGGATAAAAATTCTCGAAATTCGCACCATAATACCTTATTATCATATGAAAATGACTCATGGTGTTAAAATACACATCTAAAGGCCGTAACATTACTGTAAAGGTCGCGTTTTAAAAAGACAAACACAAGGTTTATACATTTTTCTATGTTCTTTTGATAAAACTCAAAGCATCTAATATTTATTATAGGATATAATGAGTTTATAGACAAAGATTACGAAAAAAATCTTCCGGGTTCTAAAATGAACAAAAATAGCCGATTTTAGGTTATTATTCGCGTTTTTTAGGCCGACCTGGTTCCAGGATAAATATTCTCGAAATTCGAGCTATAGTACCTTAATACCGTATACAGATGACTCGTGGTGTTAAAATTGGCATACAATTTAAAATATGACACATTTACAAGCCATAACGTTAATTTAAAGGTCATGTTTCAAGAAGACAAAACAAGGTTTATACTTTTCTCAATATTGTTTTGAGAAAAATCCCAGCATCTGATATTTATAATAAGATATAATGAGTCTATATACATGGATTCGGAAAAAAATCTTTCGGGTTCTAAACTAAGCAAAAATAACCGATATTGCAGGTTATTATTCACTTTTTTTATACCGACAAGATGCCTAGATAAAATATCTAAATTCGCACCGTAGTAGCTTAATACCATATAAAAATGACTCAAGGTGTTAAAATTGACATAATGTTTAAAATAGACACATTTAGAGACCGTAACATTATTTTAATGGTGGTGTTTCAAATAGACAAAACAAGGTTTATACATTTTTTTATGTTGTTTTGAGAAAAATTCGAGCATCCAATATTAATTATAGGATATAATGAATCTATAGACAAGGATTAAGAAAAAAATATTTTGGGTTCTAAAATGACCAAAAATAGCCAATTTTAAAGGTTTATTATCTATGTTTTTTGGCCGATAAGGACCCATGATAAAAATTCTCAAAATTCTTATTATAGTATCTTAAGACCATATAAAAATGACTCAAGGTGTTAAAATTGGCGTACGGTTTAAAATAGAAGCATCTAGAGGCTGTAACATTAATTTAAAGGTCGTGTTTCAATTAGACAAAACAAGGTTTATAATTTTCAATGTTGTTTTGAGAAAAATCAAGCATCCAATATTTATAATAGGATATAATAAGTCTATAGACAAGGATTCACAAAAAAAATCATCCTGGTTTCCAAAATGACCAATAATAGACGATTTTGAAGGTTTATTTAAAAGGCCTTGTTTAAAATAGACAAAACAAGGTTTATACTTTTTTCTATGGTGTTTTGACTAAAATCCGAGCATTCAATATTTAATATAGGATATAATGAGTCTATAGACAAGGATTTAGAATAAAATATTTTTGGTTCTAAAATGACCAAAAATAGCCGATTTTGAAGGTTATTATCTATGTTTTTTCGCCCGACAAGGACCCGTGATAAAAATTCTCGAAATTCGTACCATAGTACCTTAAGACCATATAAATATGACTCAAGGTGTTAAAATTGACATACAGTTTAAAATAGACACATCTAGAGGTCGTAACATTAATTTAAAGGTCGTGTTTCAAATAGACAAAACAAGGTTTATACTTTTTTCTATGTTGTTTTGAGAAAAGTCCAAGCATCCAATATTTATTATAGGATATAATAAGTCTATAGATAAGTATTTTGAAAAAAATCTATCGGATATTCAAATGACCAAACATAGTTGTAGGTTATTATCCACGTTTTTTAGGCTGACAATAAAAATTCTCGAAATTCGTACCATAGTACCTTAAGACCATATAAAAATGATTCAAGGTGTTAAACTTGGCACGGGTTTAAAAAAGACACATTTAAAGACCGTAACATTATTTTAAAGGTCGTCCTTCAAAAAGACAAAACAAGGTTTATACATTTTTCTATGTTATTTTGATATAAATAGGAGAATCCAATATTTATTAAAGGATATAATGAGTTTATAGACAAAGATTTAGGAAAACTCTTTCGGGTTAAAAAATGACCAAAAATAGCCGATTTTATGTTATTATCCGCGTTTTCTAGGCCGACCTGGTTCCGAGATAAATATTCTCGAAATTCGAATCATAGTACCTTAATACCATATAAAGATGACTCATGGTGTTAAAATTGACATACGATATAAAATAGACACATTTACAAGCCATAACATTAATTTCTAGGTCGTGTTTCAAATAGACAAAACAAGGTTTATACTTTTTTCAATGTGGCTTTGAGAAAAATCTGAGCATCCAATATTTATAATAAGATATAATGAATTTATAGACAAAGATTCATAAAACCATCTTTCAGGTTTTCAAAATGACCAACAATAGCCGATTTTGAAGGTTTATCCACGATTTTTTGGCCGACAAGGTACTTGGATAAAAATCCTCAAAACTCGCACCATCATACCTTAGTTCAATATAAAAATGACTCAAGGTGTTAAAATTGGAATACTGTTTAAAATAAACACATTAAGAGGCCGTAACATTGCTTTAAAGGTCTTGTTTCAAAAGACAAAACAAGGTTTATACATTTTTCTATGTTATTTTAAGAAAAATCCGAGCGTCCAATATTTATTATAGGATTTAATGAGTTTATAGACAATGATCAAGAAAAAAATCTCTCGGGTTCTAAAAGGACAAAAAATAGCCGAGTTTATAGACAAGGATCAATATTTATCCACGTTTTTTAGACCGACCCGGTTCCGGGATAAAAATTCTCTAAATCCGAACCATAGTACCTTAATACCATATAAAGGTGACTCATGGTGTTAAAATTGACAATCGGTTTAAAATAGACACATTTAGAGGCCGTAACATTAATTTAAAGGTCGTGTTTCAAATTGGCAAAACATGGTTTATAATTTTTTCAAAGTTGTTTAGAGAAAAATCTGAGCATCCAATATTTATAATATGATATATGAGTCTATAGACAAAGATTCAGAAAAAAATCATTCTGGTTTCCAATATGACCAATAATAGACGATTTTGAAGGTTTATCCACGTTTTTTAGGCCGGCAATGTCCCTGGATAAAAATTCTTAAAATTCGCACCATAATACCTTAGTACCATATAAAAATGACTCGATCCTCTCGCTTCACTCTTCACCGTTTGTCTAGCGCGGATCGAATAAAGGCTTTGGCTCGATAGATAACTGTGAAGCCCATACGGTTTAAAATAGACACAAAACAAGGTGTATACTTTTTTCGATGATGTTTTGCAAAAAATCCGAGCATCCAATATTTATTATAGGATATTATGAGTCTATAGACAAAGATTTAGAAAAAAGAACTACCGGGTCCTAAAATGACCAAAAATAGCCGATTTTTGAAGGTTATTTGTAACGCCTCGATAATTTCCGTCTTATAAAATTTAAAGGTTTTAATTTAATTTCGAGAATAAATTATATTTCATGAATTTTCGTAAATATATTTAAATGGTATGAATATTTCTTTTTCAAACATATTAGTTTTAAATGACATTTCAAGTTTCATAAGTTTTAAGTTTCGGCTTTGATTTTCGAAAATGACAAGAATATCGAGTAATTTCATAAATTGTGAATTCTTGTGTAATTTATTCTGTCGTGAGTCAAAATAGTCTTAAGATGTCATTTCCGTCTTAATTAGCCAAATCCGAGTCATCCCGGCTCATTAAATGAATTTTGAGTCATTTCCGACTCAAACCTCCCTTATACCCTTATGTTGTGTTTTCTTCAACACCACAATTATTCATTCATGTCCTTCAACAAACACAAAACCCCCAAATCCCCATTGTTGGTGATTTTGCAAGAACACAAATCCGACCATAGCTCCTTCGTTTTTTGCTCAAATTCTGAGTACTTTACATGTAAGTTCTCCTCTCCTTCTCCTCCTTCTTTACATATAAACAAAACCTTGTTTTGTTGAGTTTCTGAAAATCCCTCTTTCTAGGGTTTCATATTTGATTCGTTTTTCTTGATGTTTTTTGGTGAGGATGGATGCTTGGACTTCATGGGTTAGTTTTCTTGAAGATTTGGAGAGCTTTCAAGGTAACTTTGAGAGGTTACTCGACTTTAAGTAAAAAATCGATTGCGTGGTTTGATTGTTGTTTTAATTTCTGAAATTATGATGGATTGTGTGGTGTTGTTCCTTATTCAATTGAATTAAATGAATTTCATGTTGATTAGTAGTAATAAATGAGGATTTTGGTTATGGTTAATGGGTAAATTAGTATCCGTCACATGCTTAGTTTGTTCTTATAATTATTATGATTTCCGATTGATTTTAATCCATGTTAAGGGTTGTTAATCATGCTTACAATCGTTTGTTTACGTTGTATTTTAGTATATATGCGTTATTGGTGGGATGTTATGTCGCCTATATCACGTAAATTCCGTATGCTAACCGTATTGAGTGTTGTATGCGAAGACGGACTGAAATTGGGAGCTGCTGCGCGCAGCCTTGCAACAGCCCGTGAGAACTGCAGGCTGCGACCAGCCACGCAGGCTGTGGCCGCCTTGGCAGGCTGCGGTTTCCACTGGTTGTGGCGGGTGCTTGGGGCTGTTTTGGGGGCCGTTTTGCCCCTTGTTTTACCGCTTGTTCGGACATTGTTTGAGTATGTTAAATGTTTATAAAACTTTTGTTAAGGAGTATATATATATCATGTATGATTCGTGAATCGAATTCCGTCCATCTTTTGTTGTTCAACTCACATGCGTACGACATTAGACTTGTCACTAAATTCTAGTTTATTTTATTTCCGAATGAAATGTAAACTTGTAGAATGAGACTTGTCAAATGAATTCTGTTGTTTATTGCTCATGTGAGTCGTATACTTGGGTGATTCCGTTGTGGTTGTACGAATAAATGCCTAAGCCGTTTTTAGAAGCTAAGTTAAGGAGGAAGACCCTCCCGGCCGGGCAACTGGAAGGGAAACCGGCTCCCGCTTCAAAATATCTTCTAGAAACTAGCTTAAGCGTTGTCTTGTTTGGATTGTGGCTCATGTATATTAAATGAGTAGTTAATGGTTATGTTTGCTTAAATTGTGACTTGATAACGATTATGTTATCTTAAGTTGAGTCGGGTAACGGTTATGTTGCCTTGCTTGTGATTTGATAACAGTTATGTTATCTTGAGTTGAGTCGGGTAACGGTTATGTTGCATTGCTTGTGTTTGGATGACGGTTATGTCATTCTAAATTGAGTCGATAACGGTTAGGTTGCCTTATTTGTGAATAGATAGCGGTGATACGATTTATGTATCATTGTAATAAACTAATGCCACCCAAGTTATGGGAAATTTATCTATGTTCGGGATTGGTTGGAAATCGTGCTCATGCGCTCCCGTAGTTGGAGGTCGTGCTATATGCGTTCCGGTCCTCGTGTGTCGTTTGGGGTAGGTTATTACATCTAGAGGTCTGGCCAGGTCTTAGGCATATAGTTTGCGGTTATGCTCTATACATAGAATCGGATGTCGTGGTTATGCGCTCCGGTAGCTAGTGTCGTGGTTACGCGGTCTAGTGGTCAGTGGTAACGGTTATGTTCCCTGACGGCGTTCATTCTATTCTTGGTTGTTGTTTGTGTGATTGGACATGCCACCTAATGTTTGGCCTTTGATTCGATCATTTGGTTGTTTACCTGTTTCGATGTTAGTTCATTTATTGATTTCGATTTTATTTCACATGTTGATTCATGCCGTTTTCACATGTTGTGACTTATCCTTCATTCTTTGATCATGTTAGTTATATTTGGGAATGCATGTATGATTTCTTCTTAATTTATATGCATGTTCATATGTATATGATGTGTTTTATTACCGTTTACGTGTTTTCTGACAAAAAGTGGCTGGGAGAACCTCGAGTTACTCCCCACTAGGGATGGCAGTGGGTCGGGTAGATCTTTCAGGTCGGAGACAGGTGGACTAGGACTTGGGCATGGAGGAGAGACATGGATTGGACCGACCTAGCTTAGATCACTTAGTCTCTTTTATAGTCTTCACCTGTTTTTTTTATATCAGTTGCTTTTGAACTTATGTTGGACTTTGTTTTGTAACAGTTTACAGTTTAGTCTTTCATAACTTAAAGTACTGTTTATCTTTCATTATGACTATCTACTACCCTGGTTTATCCGGGATGGTAACAGTCTTATTTACTCTGGAAGACCTAGTTCAAGCTTCTAGGTAAATGGGGGTGTTACAAAGTGGTATCAGAGCGAACGATCCTCAGGCCTAAACCAAAATGAAAATAATGAACATAGGAGTGTCTAAATAAAATGAACCCCAGACTAGTAACTGTTAAGAGCCCTAGGAGTTGGTTAGGGGCCCCCTCAAACCAAGTCACAGGCCCTTTCAGTCTAACCTGGTTACCGTGAGAGTTTAAGAGTGTGGGTAGTTTTGGAGAGACCTAAGGCAGATATATATATATATATATATATGTATATATATATATATATGTATATATATATATATATGTATATGTATATATATATATATATGTATATATATATATATGTATATATATATATATATATGTATATATATATATATATGTATATATATATATATATATGTATGTATATATATATATATGTATATATATATATATGTATATATATATGTATATATATATATATATGTATATATATATATATATATATATGTATATGTGTGTGTGTATGTATGTTGTACTAACATTTCAGCGCCAAAGGAATGAGCTAAGTTATGATGTGAAAGATGGATGAGTATATATATACTGTCAAGCATGAAAGTGATGCCACATGATGAGTGACATGTATATCCTGTTATTTCCGAGCATTGACAATATGAGTGTTATATATGAATTTTGAATATGATATTGCATTATGTGATGAAAAGCATGAGGTTATGTGATCCCTAAGCCTTTAGGTAGATTTATGATATATTGAGGAGTATATTTGACAACATGCCATTAGATGCATACTATAATTTGCAAGCTAGGAAGACATAAGATGGGTAGTATAAGACCTAAGATGCTTATAATTTTGGCAATTTTGTAGTAAAATGCCTCCCAGAAGAGAACCTAACGCAGCCAACATCACTCAAGAAGAGTTGGATCGTCTGTTGGCCATGAATGCTGCACTTCTAGCAAGAATCGGGACAACTGGTCAATCTGACTCAACTAAGATGAGCAACAACATCTCTAGGCATAACCCTATCAAGTACGATGGGGAGGGGGCACCAAGTCTGCTCGCTGAATGGTGCCGGGAATTCGAGAGCATTTTTGAACTGCTGGACGTGCCGGAGTCAATGAAAGTAGACCAAGTCGTGTTCTATCTTAAGGGTACGGCTCGGTTGTGGTGGAACAACAACAAGGAGGAAATTAAATCTGCTGCTGGTGAGATTGGGGCTGAGTACGTGAGCTGGGAAGGATTCAAGGGGATCCTAACTTCCAAGTTTGTGCCGGAGCATGTCAAAGGCAAGTTGAGGGCTGAATTCGACTCTTTTAAGATGACGGAGGGCATGGCTGTGGAAGCCTACCATACCAAATTCATGCAACTGGCTAAAAATGTAGCTGATTTGGGCTACACCTCTGAGATGTTAGCTGCAAGATTCGAAAAAGGGCTGACAATCGAGATCAAAAAGAGCTTACTAGCAACCAAGCCCACAACTGTGGAAGATATATATGAGAGGGTTGGCCAGGCTGAGAGGATTGCGGACATGATTAAGGAAAAGGAGAAGGCCAAGGGCGAGAAGAGGAAGGCTGAGTCAGCGACTGAGGGCTCAGGAAACAAGAAATCAAATAATCAGTATCGGTCTTTCTTCTCTAACAATGCATCAGGGAGCAATGAGAATCGAGGCGGAAATCGTTCTATGTCTAGGACAAGCTTTGCAAAACCTACCTGTTTTAAATATGGAAAGTACGGGCATAAGATATCCAATTATTGGGTTGGGACTCAGAGCGCTGGGAACAGTTATAATCGGGGTAATCAAAGTGGTGGCTTCAGAACACCAAATGCAAGCTACTCGGGCAACAACAAATCTGGAGGTAATAGCTACCAGCGGAGTTACGGCAACTACAATAACCAGAACCGCTACCAAGGAAACCAAGGTAGTGGGAATAACAACTTCCAGAAGAGTCTTGCCGAGGCTAGTAACAAGAGCGGAGCTGCATCGTCAATCAGACTGCAACTAAGAAAAGTAGGACCCTATTTATGATGGGTAAGGAGGCTGCGGAGCAAGATGCACATTTCGTCACTGGTACATTTCCTGTACATTCCACTCTTACTTTTGTTTTATTTGATTCTGGTGCATCGCATTCGTTTATCTTTGCGGAGCACGCTAGGGCTATAGGCTTGAATGTATATGATAGTATAGCCGATTATGTAACTATACCATCTGGGGAGTCCATAGCTTGTAATAGGGTTTATACCAATGTAATGATCCAAGTAGGAGCTGTGAGTTTTGAGTCGAACTTGATAGAGTTTCCTTTGGGTGGCTTCGAAGTGATATTGGGGATGGATTGGCTGAAAAAGTATAAGGCCTACATCGACTGTTACCAAGGGAAGATTACTCTAAGAGGGCCTAAGGGGGTGAGAGTGTCCTACAAGGGATATTCCGTGAAACCTAAACTGAAGTTGATCACCATCAATGCTCTAAAGTCGTGTCTGAAGAGAGGGGATGAGATGTTGTTGTGTCATATGAGAGATTTGACTGCAGAGAAACCTCAAGCCAGTGAGATCGATGTTGTAAGAGATTTTATTGATGTGTTCCCCGAAGAAATTCTTGGGCTACCACCAAAGAGGGACTTAGATTTTGGTATTGATCTGAAACCCGGGGCCGAGCCAATATCTAAGGCACCTTATCGTATGGGACCTAAGGAATTGGAAGAACTGAGGAAGCAGTTAGATGATCTAGCTAGCAAGGGGTACGTGAGACCGAGTGTATCACCTTGGGGAGCGCCAGTGTTGTTTGTGAAGAAGAAGGACGAAACCATGAGGCTGTGTGTAGACTACAGGGAGCTGAATAATGTGACGATCAAGAATCGGTATCCGTTACCTCGCATCGATGACCTTTTTTATCAGTTGAGTGGGGCTGGTGTGTTTTCCAAGATCGATTTAAGGTCAGGGTATCATCAGCTGAGAATCAAAGATGCAGATATTCACAAGACTGCGTTCAGATCGAGGTATGGGCATTATGAATTCGTGGTGATGCCTTTTGGTTTGACTAATGCACCTGCTGTTTTCATGGATTTGATGAACAGAGTGTTTAGTCCGTATCTGGACCAGTTTGTGGTGGTGTTTATCGATGACATTTTGGTGTATTCGAAGAATAGAGAAGAGCATGCTAAGCATTTGAGCTTAGTGCTGCAGACTTTGAGGGATCATCAATTGTATGCCAAGTTGAGTAAGTGCGAATTTGGCTCGAGAAAGTTACTTTTCTGGGTCATGTGGTTTCTAAGGAAGGTGTTTCTGTTGATCCTAGCAAGATTGAAGCCGTTTCGAAGTGGGAGCGACCAAAGAGTGTGGCAGATATTCGAAGTTTCTTGGGTTTGGCTGGTTACTATAGGAGATTTGTGAAAGACTTCTCGAAGATAACCAAGCCTATGACTTCATTGATGCGGAAGGAGAATAGATTTGTCTGGGATGAGAGTTGTGAGAAGGCATTCCTAGATCTGAAGGAGCGTCTTACTACAACTCTTATCCTTGCACTGCCATAGGAAAGTGAGAACTTTGAAGTTTTTACGGATGCATCTAAGAAAGGGCTGGGATGTGTGCTGATGCAGAATGGGAGAGTGATCGCCTATGCTTCTCGGCAACTGAAGCCATATGAGGAGAATTATCCGACGCATGATTTGGAGCTTGGAGCGGTAGTTTTTGCACTTAAACTGTGGCGGCATTATCTCTATGGAGCCACATTTAAAGTGTACTCTAATCACAAGAGTTTGAAATATATCTATACTCAGAGAGAGTTGAATATGCGTCAGAGGAGGTGGATAGAGCTTATTGGAGACTATGACATGGAGATTTTGTACAAGGAGGGAAAGGCTAACGTTGTGGCTGATGCATTGAGTGGGAAGTCCGTTCACGCTCTGTGCACAGCTATGTCCAGATTGAGTATGTATCTTGAGTTGGAACAGATGGGAATCGTAGTGATAAGGAAGGGTGAGACCATGGGAGATTTGACGAACGAGCCTGAGTTATATGCTGAGATTCGAGAAAGACAGAAGAGTGATCCTAGAATTCAGAAGTGGCGTGGGGCAGTGAGCAAAGCTAGTGATGCAGAGCCATATTCTAAGTTCAAGGTTCACAGCGATGATAGTTTGAGGTTCGATGGGAGATGGTGTGTGCCTGAAGATGAGGAGCTGAAGAGAAAGATTCTGGTTGAAGCTCATTCTACACCTTATTCCGTTCATCCTGGAGGGGATAAGTTGTACAAAGATCTGAAGAAAGCTTTTTGGTGGCCAAAAATGAAGCAGGAGGTAGCCGAGTTTGTTTCTCGATGCTTGGTATGTTAGAGAGTGAAAGGAGAACACAAGAGGCCGCAAGGGAAGTTGCAACCTCTGGATGTACCTGAGTGGAAGTTGGAAAGCATTTCCATGGATTTCATTGTACGTTTGCCTAGGACTTCGAAGGGGAATAATATGATATGGGTGATCGTTGATAGACTAACCAAATCAGCCCATTTCATTCCGATGAAAGAGACTTGGAGTAAAGCTGAGTTGGCAAAGGCTTACATCAAGTATGTGGTGAAGCTACATGGGGTGCCCAAGGATATTGTTTCTGATCGTGGTTCCAGATTTATCTCTAAGTTTTGGCAAGAATTACAGTCATTGATGGAAACTACCTTGAAAATGAGTACAGCATTTTATCCAGCAACAGATGGTCAGACGGAGAGAACTATTCAGACACTGGAGGATTGCTGAGGGCTTGTGTGCTAGAGTTTGGAGGATCTTGGGAGGACAGACTTGACTTGATAGAGTTTTCGTACAACAACAGTTATCATAGTAGCATTGGGATGGCTCCATTTGAGGCACTATATGGGAGGAAGTGTAGGAGCCCAGTTTGTTGGGATGATAGAGCTGATGTAGTGACCTTGGGACCTGAGATGATTCAAGAAATGGTAGCACAGGTCCAGGTGATTTGTCAAAAGATGAGAGCTGCACAAGATAGACAGAAGAGTTATGCTGATCTAAAGAGGAGTGACATCACATTTGAGACAGGAGAGAAGGTCTTACTGAAGGTATCACCTATGAGAGGAGTGATGAGGTTTGGCAAGAGGGGCAAGCTGAGTCAGAAGTTCATCGGACCATTTGAGATCTTGGAGAGATTTGGAGAGGTAGCTTATCGATTAGCTCTACCTCCAGCGTTAGCCAGGGTGCATAATGTGTTCCATGTATCGCAGCTGATGAGGTATATCAGTGATCCTTCGCATGTCCTTGATCATGAGGTCATCGAGGTCGATCAGCTGCTGACCTATGAGGAGAGACCCAAAGAGATCCTTGACAGGAAGGTGAGGAAAACCAGAAATGGGGAGACCGCGCTTGTCAAAGTATTATGGACCAATCATAATGTCGAGGAAGCCACTTGGGAGACTGAAGTTTCGATGAAGGAGAAGTATTCTGAGCTTTTTACATGAGGTACGTTACGAGGACGTAACTTTCTTTTTAAGAGGGTAGAATGTGACATTTCGTGTTTTAGAGTACCTTTAGTATATGTAGTGTTGTTTTTTGTGTGTCCGCTATGTACTTTGAGATTTAGTTGTTGACCATGGGATGGTGAACTTCGGGACAAAGTTCAATTTAAGGAGGGAAGACTGTAATACTACGTATTTTTATCGTGATTAATTGTGTTTTATGTATATAATTAGAATTAGAGCAACGTGTTTTAATTATTTTAAACGTTCGTAATCGATAATTAATTTATCGATTAAGTCGAGTATGTGTATGAGGGACAAAAACCGACTTTTAGTTAAGAGTGGGCCTTGATTTGCGTGCCTTGTTAACAGCCCACACCAACTCTTACGTACAACTTATCACACGTTCACCAACTCAACTCTGCCACCCCCATATAAGCACCCTAAAAACCCTAACCCTAAACTATCTACACATAATCTCATACCCTCACATCCCTGCCGCCACTTTGGAGTTTACAAGGAAGGGTTTTGCACGGTGGTTTAAGGATCCTAAGGCCGTCGTTTACACCAAGGAAGTAGGTATGTCACGACAGTCTTCGCATGTTTTCCTGTTTTCCTTTCGTTTGTATGCAATCGTTCAACCCGTAAATCGTGTTATGAGTCTCTGATCTGTGGTGAATGGTAATCTAGAGTGTGTAGTAGTCGTTTTTAGACCATATTTATGTCGTCGATGACCACCTAGGACCACGAGTAGCGGTCGTTTATAGCAGGAGTCGGAAACGGTGTTATCGTTCTGAACAGAGTTTTTCTGAACCTATGATTTTGCGACTTGTTTTGAATGCCCTTATGCGATTGTTTGATGTAATTAGTAGGGTCTATATGTAGAGTGTAGTCACGACGATTGATGGGTGGTTACCGGGGTGGTTATTGTTGGTTTGTGTCAGACTTATGGCAGGTTTCGTTGGGGTTGTTGCGTGTGAAACAGAGGAGCAGTGGGTGGTTCCTGGGTTTAGTCACGGTTGTTTGGTGGTAGTTGGGAAGGACGACAGCCAAGAACACCACCCCTGGAATCACCGTGGCCCTGAGGTGAGCACGGTGGTTTCAGGGGCGGGGTTAGAGGCGGCGTGAGGTGGCTGTGGTGGCCTGTTTTGCGCGGGTCAGAGGGTCGGTACGGGTCTGTTGGCTGGACTGTTCACGCGTGTTGCTTTCGTGTTTTGGGCGTGAGGTGTTGTTTGTAGTTGCGTGTTTAATTTATTATTATTATTATTATTATTATTTTAATTATTATTATTATTATTGTTATTGTTATTAGTAGTAGTATTAGTATTATATGATAATTGTGTAAATTGAGTTATTGTTGTTGATTATTGTTCTTATTGTTTTAAAGGATAAATTATTAAGGGTGTTTTACTACTAGATTTCAATAATTGTATTATGGTATATTTTTGGTGTTATTGTTATTTTATTAAGAGGAATATTGTTAATGTTGGTATTTATATTAATATGGAGAATATGAGTAGTGTCGTTAAAAGAGTCGTATTTGTTAGTACGTTAGTAATAATTGAATAGTTCATCGTGTGCTATATTTAGTAAATTTATATTTAGTAAGCCTATATTTAGTGAGTCTATGATTCGTGAGTTTATGATTAGTTGTAACATGTATTGTACGAATAGCTTTTAATATTAAGAATTACTATAGGAACGGAATTCGAGGTGGAGTATTTCTAGACGGTGTTGCTTATTTTTAGACTGCTATTCCAGGTAGGATACACTGTTACCGTATTCTGTGAAGGTTATATGCATGATTGGTTGTATTACATGTTGTGAATGCAAGTATGTGCATATGAGAGTGATACTTAAGTATTGGTTGTTTATTGATGCATTCATGAGCATATATAGCACTTGCATTTTGATGAGGGGATTGTTTTGATATAAAGCCCAGGGTGGTCGATCTGCAGGCCAGGCCTGGTGTCTTCAGCTTTATGCTGGTATTCGACGACGGTCGATGATACTCTGCCGGGAGGTTCGGTATGGGTTGGTGTTTCGGGTTATGATTGGTGTTTCGGGTTGTGATTGAGCTCAGCATTGGCATGGCATTTGCATATTACATTGTTGCATTTTATATTATTGTGTTATCCTACTCAACCGCGAGGTTGACAGTGTATTCGTGTTCACCTACAATGATCCGAAATGGGGAGTAGATCTTTCAGGTCAGAGACAGGTGGACTAGGACTTGGGCATGGAGGAGAGACATGGATTGGACCGACCTAGCTTAGATCACTTAGTCTCTTTTATAGTCTTCACCTGTTTTTTTTTTTATATTAGTTGTTTTTGAACTTATGTTGGACTTTGTTTTGTAACAGTTTACAGTTTAGTCTTTCATAACTTAAAGTACTGTTTATCTTTCACTATGACTATCTACTACCCTGGTTTATCCGGGATGGTAACAGTCCTATTTACTCTGGAAGACCTAGTTCAGGCTCCTAGGTAAATGGGGGTGTTACAGATACGGTGGGAAGTGATTGAACATTAGGATCAGAATGGCTCGCAATAGTAGGCATTTTGGATACAGATATATATCAACAAACTTCTCCGGTGTGAAGTACCTGAAAATACTACAACACTAGAGAAAAATATGAGAACGGTCTCAAGGAATTGCTTCCCTGAGACCAAAACAAACTAAAAAGAATAAATAAAATTACACCGTCTCCCCCGACAACGGCGCCAAAATTTGACACGGCTGTCGCAACCCTATCTAAAATAAACCAATTGGTCCCAAACTAATGTAGAAGAGGCAGTCGGGCATCGAATCCACAGGGCGAAAGGAATTCTAAAAGTCCTAAAAAGTTTGCTAGAGTAACAAAAGTGGGGGTTTTATGGTTGTTTATAGTCTAAGTTCGAAAAGAAATAACAAGTAAAGAAAAGAAAAGTAAACGATCAACCAACGGAGAGAGAAAAAAACTAGGATGTTCATCGGTTCACCATGGCTTAAGGTGGAAGGAAGAAATTAAGAATGTATTAAACTCGGGAAAGAGGTAGTGAAAAGGTCTTTTCGGTCCGCTATTCGCCCTAGGATTAAAACTAACAGACTTTCGCTCTAGCTAATTCATCCCAAAGTTCGTCGCAGGTCTACCTATTCCAATCTTTCTATCTAGGTCAAGGAAATCCATACAATTGATTGACTGCGTCGACTCAAACAATCAAAAGCTATTATATGCGACGATTAAATGCAATCTCTAATCTAATACATTCACTACAACGACTATATCCTAAGCCATGGTTTCCCTAAATCCTAGTACAAGATCTAGCTAACCATGTTCATGCAATTAACAATAAGAATAATGAAAATGAGATTCAACATCTTAAAAGAACAAGAAATGCAAAACATAAATTAACTAATAAAGTAAAGAAGAGAATACCGTGATTACAAGATTGAAGGAAGATGAATGAGAGATTCCCTTCAATACCAAACAATAATCTAGCTAATTAGGTTTTTAGAGAAGGAAAATGATAAAAATGAGATCTAGGTTACTGATGCGTGTCTATTTTATGATGTTTTACATCTATTTTCACGCGCATTTTAGAGCTCATTTACGATGTTTTAGCCTTTATTTCCCAACTTTTGTCTACTTTCGTATTTTTATGCTATTTTTGCAGAATTATGCGGAAAAGAGGCGATTTCAAAACAAATCCATCCTCAAGTGATTTTTATGGCTAAGGACACTAAGGAACGAAGCCTAGTGCACATTTCAAGGCCTGAAGATAGCATAAGCAAAGGTGCATATAGTTTACAAGCTATAAAAAAAGCAAAGAATCGATCCACGATTTTGCAGCCTGTTTCAAATGGCTATATCTCGAGTTCTAGAGCTGATAATGGAGTGATTCTAGTTGGAGGTGAAATTTTATCCTCTTAGCTTTCTAACTCCGCGAGAATCGCCTTATTACGATGAGTAACGAAGAAATGGCAGCTGTTTTAAGATCGACGCGCGCTGCAGGCCCGACATTAGGTCGACCGACCTACTACATAGGTCGACCGACCTCAGCGCAGACCCAGATCTTTCCGCAAAGCCCATTCAAGTGATTAGGTCATTAGGAAACTCTTATTTTCCGCCTATTTAAGCTAATTACGTGATTAGGGTTTGGCATTCAGTTTTCTATCTAGTATCTAGCATCCAATACTTAGTCTATTTCTACATCTAATTACAAACTCTCAATTTATCTTCAGTTTTAGTTCTCTCTTTTCAAGGTTATTGTTTTGTAAGTTTTATTCATTGTTCATCAATCCTTCCGCGATAATCAATAAAGCTTGTTCTTTTCTGCCCTAATCCATATTCCGGTAATTCTTATTTCAATTTCAGTTTATCAATTGTTCTTGTCTTAGAATTATTAGTATCCGGTTTAAGTTAGAATCCCAAAGCCTTTGTTATTATTGCATGTTTAGATTAATGTCCATCATGATTTCCATGTTTTCTTCTATTTTCATTATTGTTTCAATAGTCATGAGTAGCTAATTTAATATGTTAGGATGTAGGGAGTAAATATGCATCGGTAGTATGAATTCTCGAATCGACATGTTGCAGGCAGGAGGTCGGCCGACCAGGGTAGCTGGTCGGTCGACCGACTCGTGTTTGAATTCTGTTTCGCTTTAACTCGTAATCTATAATAATCTACAATGAGACCAAAGGGAGACTTGTAGGGTGTTAGTAATGACTTACCCAAGATTGAAAGGTACGGGAAGGGCATTGGTTTACGTCTTAAGACGGCTAGGTTACTCAAGACTGAAAGGTATGTGACCTAGAATTTAGGAATCATCCTTATTGTTGATGAAGAGTCTATTGATGTAATATACTCAAGAAGGGGGGGGTTGAATTGAGTATACCTTCTTTTTAAATCTTCTTCGACGTATGTATAGTTGTATGATGATCTTCGAGTAAAACAAATAATAAAGAGGGACACAATATTTTTGAAGTGGTTTAGTCTCACACTCTGAGACCTACGTCCACTATTCTCGATTAATAAAATTAGTACCAACTCTGGATTACAATTTTATCAACCTTACTAGTGCAACTTTGATGTTAGTCGCAACTCTATCTAGATACTGTTAAATATCTAGCTATGACAAATACCGTTAAATATTTGCCTTACAATGAGTACCGCTAAATACTCGTTCTATCTTACGTTAATAAGATAAAGTCTTCAATGTTTCTTGGTGTCACAGTCTTGAATGAATAAGATCAATGCTTGAGCACTTGAATCTTGAATCGGATATGACAATGAAAAGCTCGAATATTGAAGTAGACGAACGGGGATTCTTCTCTCTTGATTTTCGTGAATATGTATGTGTATGTCGTGTAGATAAATGTGTCATAGGTAGTCTATTTATATAGAATATATATCTAGGTAATTAAAACCCTAGATGATTTAGGAATATTACTTAAACTAGAATACTAGTTTTTTAGTAATACTACCTTAAATCTAATCTTAATATATTTAGGAAAGATTTAATAATATACTACAAGTATTATAAGGAATCAATTTCCTAATTCATATTGAGGAAAGATCTTTATATAATAAACAATTAGTATCCTTATTAAAACAACTTCCTAAACCATGTCAAAGATAATAAAATATATTATCATAATATAATCTTAGTTTGTTTAGGATATTAAATAAATACATAATATTTACTTAACTTAATTCCTACACGATTTATGGTAACGTGACATGTTACACGTTTCCCAAAGTCGTAACAAACTATATCTAAATTATATTATTTTGACAATTATGGTTATATAAAAATCCTTAGTTTATTTAGTAATAAATAATTATCTCATAAGAAAATTATTTATTCCTATTTAGCCAAAAGATATTTTATATAATCCTATTAAGATTAATAATTCCATATTAAGAATAGAATACCAATTATACATTAATTGTACATGACTATATTTGGAAACTAAAATCGTTCCAACCAAACACATATATTCCGACCATTTCTTCATAGTATAAGGTTATAGCTATGGGCTATAACTTGAATCAATCTTGTACTAAAGCTATAGTTGATATGTATAACTTTAGTTCAATAGGCGCGCTTGTGATCTTGTATCAATCTTCGATTTAGCCAATTCATTGACTAAAATACTTGAATCTTTTATACTTGATTGATTAGATCTTGTTACTAATATTCTGTACACTTAGCACACGATTATACGCACGAGTATATAATATATACATAGCTAGACTTGTCATTATCAAAACATAGACATATATACTTAATATATATATTTGAATATATGGTTCAACAAATTCCCCCTTTTTGATGATGGCAAGTCTCTCTTAGATTTTGTGTCTAAGTGTTTGTTCCCCCTCAATATAATAATGGTCAATCGTAGCAAAGATTCACTTAGGGTTTCTATCTTCTATCTATCCCATATCCTTTAAGGACCCTAAGAGACAATCAATTACGACAAGGAGCAAGCTTAGGCAAATTCTAATCTAAGTCGCATTTTCCCCCCTCTTGACATCATCGAAAAGATGAGAACAAAGACATAAAACGACTAGAATAATATACTACGAAACATAAGCACGCATGGAAAACGAGTCGAAAGATATGAACACACATAATATCATACAAGCACATACGAATGTTAAAATATACACAACAAATCCGAAAGTACTAAGCCAATGGGCCGAATATGAACAATAGTTTTAAAATTGGGCCTAGCTAGGTTAATATAGTATGGGCCAAGGCAAAAGACAACAAGGAAAGTGGGCCGCATCAAAATAGGATAAAGTTTGGGACGGTTAGGATTAGGAAATCCGAGGAAGGCAAAACATGTTAAGGCCTCGGATTCCAATGGGCCAAGAGAGGGATTTGGGCCACAATCAAAAGAGTTTTATAAGTCCAATCCCAGGACTTAACCAAAACAACAACAAAACAACTTCAGACTTGAATTCGAAAATCGATAATGAAGGATTAGGAGCGAGAGCTTGAGGCGGGGGTCTTGGCATATGGACTCACATACTCGGTTCGGGTACGGTATTCGAGAGTCTCCAATCTGTCCAAACAACTACTAACATTCCGACCTTGAGCATTGAGAGCCAATTCGAAGTTAAGAATCTTTAGCGAAAGTGCCTTGACGGCCTCAAGTGCTTGATTCGCATCCTTCCGCAACAACCCGTGGTCTCTCACCATGGCTCCTCCTTGAGTCGTGATGAAAGATAGACGATCACTAATGACCAACAATTCTGAAGACACAACCGATACCTCCGAGCTAAGCTTAACAAGATGCTTATCAACTTTCTCCATCCACACCCTCAAATCATCTTCAAATCCACGACCTCTCTTTGCACGACTACCCCTTGCCTCATCTTGCTCTTTCTTAATTTCACACAAACGAAGAAGTTGGTCTATTTTGGCTTCAAGACCTTCAAATGATGGAGATGGATTCGGATTTGGTCCCTCCTCAACCGTCTTTCCAAAGGACAAATCCACTCCATCAACCATAATACCCATCAACTTGAGTAATATATCACACATTCGATCACGGGGCTTAACACCGAAACTTAAGTCATCGACAACACCTTTCTTGAGCAAGATTTCTGAGACCCACATCCCGTAGGGAATGTCTAGGGTTGAACTTGGTTTTTCTTTGATTAAAACGGTTGATGTTTGACAAATCTTGGCATACAAAAGAAAAGCTAGGTTTATCTTGTTTCCTTCCAACCAATGATAAAGAACAATGGCCTCAATACTCGACAACTTATCACGACCACCCCTCCTCGGTAAAATAGTGTTCCAAAGGAAGTTAACAAAGAGTTTTAATTTGGGCGAGAATGAATTTGTCAAGAGTGGAGAAATTTCGGTAGCATTTGGATCAAAATATTGTTTGATGAGCATTTTTTGTTCTCGGGTTACCACTCCCCACTCCTTACGAGTATCAATTTCAAGACCATTAGGATCAAGGTGAAAGATTGCACAAATATCACCATAAGACACCTCGACATCCTTTCCATTTACCGCAGCTTTTAACCCAGATTCACTCAATTTAACAGAGGCAAAGAACTGAACCAACTCAATCAGAAATATCAAACCCGAAAAATTACTAATATACTCCCATCCCTGAAATTCTAAAAACTTTTTAAAGAAAAGCAGAGACTTCGACCCTTCGACCCAAGATGTCGGGTAGAACCGACCCGAATGAATGGAATAGGGAAGAAGACGATCAATAAGCATACCTTCATGTTTTGTCATACGAACTCGCTCGAGTCCTTCCTTGGTGGCTTCGACGGAGTATTCTTTAAACAGAGGACGAGGGTTCTTGAGATTCGATCCTAGTTCTTGCATGTCATCGGAAACAGAGGATGCAACTCGGTTTAGCTTGCGACGTTTTCCGTTGTCTGGGGTTGGACCGGCGGTGGCAATGGGTGTCGGAGATGGTGGTGGTGAAGGGGTTGGTGATGGTGGAGAGGGTTTCTTTTGTTGGGAGCGAGTGGCGCGTGAGGGAGGCATTGTGGTAGTGAAAATGGTGGTTTGAGTTGAATTTGTGGCGGAGGTTTTGGTGAGTTTTAATGGTGAAGGTGGTTTTGAGGTTTTGGAGTTTGGGGACGGTAATAAAAGTGAGTAATGGAGGTAGTGGTGAGTTGAATTGTGGTAAGTTTGAGGGAGTTGGGGTAATAATTATGGTTAGGGGTATAGGGACATGTGAGGTGAGTAGTGGGGCAAGTGGTTGGGTGACGTGGCAGGTGGGACCATCACACACGGTTTGTGTGTTGATTTTTGAGGTAAGTTTGTAGTTTATTTTGCTTTTGGATTAATAAGAATACTCTGAACTATGGGTGTCCTGCTCAAAATACTCCAAACTTTATTTTAACTACCAATATAACCAACTAATGCCCTCATTTGCTTTGAATAGAATTTGTTGTTTTGTTAAGTTGTAGTAGCATGTTTTAATGCTGTGATTAGGTAAATAACTTAACATAGAAGTAAAAGAGACAGACAGGTTAAAGAAGGGTTAGAAATTTCTTCACTTAATTAGCATGTAACATGTCATATATTATAATAAAAGCGAATGAGAGCATTAGTTGGTTATATTGGTAGTTAAAATAGAGTTTGGAGTATTTTGAGCAGGACACCCATAGTTCAGAGTATTCTTATCAATTAATCCTATTATTATATGTGATTTGTAATATGTATATTTGGGTTAAGTTGTAATATGTGACGTAATATTATTTTGCGATCGATTGTGTACACATTCTGTAACACCCCAATTTATTAAGGAGCCTTTGGCAAGACATCCTCAGTAAATTGAGCTGTTACCATCTCGGAATATCCGAGGTAGTGAATAACAAAGTAAATCAAACCAAAGTACTTTATATAAAAACTGATAAAATTTAAATTTCGATGCTACAAAAGCTACACAGCGGAAACTAGAGTACAACTGATAACTACTAAGTATGTGATCTACAACTAGGTCGGTCCATCCGAGTGCTCACGCCATCCCATGCTTCCACAGCACCATCCTTCCTGTCAAAACTGCTCCCCATCACGGATCATCACAGGTGTCACACGAATACACAGGGTCAACCACGAGGTTGAGTAGAGGAAACAAAATAAATAAGCCAACGATATCATATATATATAGGGATTTAATCATCCCAACTCCGTACCGATCCAACGCCAAATAAACTCCGCACCGATCCAACGCCAAATAAACTCCGCACCGATCCAACGCCAAATAAACTCCGCACCGATCACAAGACCCATTTCTCATCACCTCACATCGTATCTCAGAATATATATAATCAAATATCACAGTATACCAATCAACTATTAATATAAATAATCATGGTTATCATCAAATAACAACAGAGTAATCATCATTATATGCACAGCATTTCCCCTACCTCGAATAGTAGAAGTGCAGACAATCCAAAGCTCGCTAGAAAAGTTCCACGCGAAAACCGCTACCTAGACACGTAATCGTAACGAATTAATAAACTTCCCGAACCCCACAACAATCCACACTTACTATAAATAGAAACATTCCATAAGTAGAAAGTTTCCATAATTAGAAACTTTCCCAAAATAGAAACTCCTACGACTCGCTAGTTTCCCGACTCATATTTTAATTAACACGAAGCAACAACCCAAAATAGTAATCTAACCAATTATACACAAACATAAAGGGTGATACTATTAATGAGCATATTGATAAATAATAATAACAACAAATAATAATAATAATACTAATAATAATAATAATAATAATAATAATAACAAATAATAACAAATAATAATAATAAGTAAGGACATGCAACCAAAACATATCGATTCCTATCATACGTTTTCACACTCGAGTAGCCACCTTCACGCCACCACTACCACCCACATGAATGCCCGAAACCACCACGGTGGGTCCTAACCTCTAGTCTACACTACCACCCACAACATCCACCACCTGGCCACCCCTCGAGACCACCCTAGCAGCCACCATCACTACTCAAACCAGCCTACACAAGACTCACACCCACGCTGTTTCTAGCCCCCAACAACAGCCCTTAACAACCTACTTTCCAGCCCCCTTCAACACCTTCATGCCGCCATAACCACCACCTCACCACCTCGACTACCCTCCCTGGACTATGGTGCATCAGCTGACACCTACCACGACTTCAGGCTCGTCCCAACCAGCCCTCGAGACCACCAACAAAACCCCCCCGACACAAACCCTATACTAAAACAGTGACGGATACCTACTTCAACAAGCCTCTCAACCGCTTGCTAGCCCACCACTACCGCCACCAGCTACTACCATAGACACCCCACACTACCCACAACCCCCTGGTGCCAACCACCTAGCCTCGACACCACTAGACCTCCTGAACATCACCGCCAAACTTACTGACACCAGCAACGTGATTCTGCAATTCTAATGGACACTATATTCACGACTGCTTCTCTCACCTTCCCGACCACCACACGCCACCCCAGCACCACCAGCATAAACTAACAACCTTATAGTATTCGTACTCATGCCCGTCGATACAATTCAAACCCAATAACATGATGAAAACAGTTCGTAAAAACAATCAGACGTATATATAAAAAAAACAGAGTATATATACAGCAGCTATGAACGACATTCATGGTGGTTTTAAAGGCGGTTATGGTGGTCCTATGGTGGTTGAGAAGTGATGAACATGTTGTACGTATTACATAGATTGCATATAACTAAAACATTCAGATAAAGCAATATAGAAGAGGCATGAAAAACACTCGCAAACTCGGTGCAGTACAAGGTAAGAATACGATGATTGTGACGGTTGTTCCTGTTGCACTTTCCTCCGCTTGTTCCCTCTGATTCCCACGGTGGTTTGGGTGATGTTTTCAGTGGGGGTTGAAGGTCAGACGAGGTGTAGGCAGGGAGTAGCAGTAGGGTTGCGTAGAAGATGATGGAGGCTGTTTTTGGTGGGTGTTTAGGGTTTGTCAACAAGTAAGGTGTTTTTTGTTGTTAGGGTTCTCGGTGGGTTTAACTTGTGATATTGCTTTATCGGTAGGTTTAACTTGTGATCCACTTCCGATTTCACGCAACCCAAGGTAAGACTAGCCCATGAATGAAGGTCCATAACACATTCCAATAATAATACTACCCATATCCCATTCTTGACTAACCAACGAGCACATAATATAGCTATTATAAAGATTAATAACTACGCATCGAACAACAACCATCATATACCCTTTGTCTTGAATTATAATATAAATCACCGACTTATTACGAATTATGGAAAAACGGGTTGTTACACATTCATACGTAAATTGTATAATACAAATATGATCACAAAATTTTTTCATCGAATACATACATACACATGCAGCGGAGTATACAGACACAGTCATATAATCTCATCTAAACCGTAGTCAATCATTGGGTTATTTTTGCATTTAAGATATGATTAGGTGCCACCGATTAAACCAATTTCCAATCGCAAAGTCTCAAGGTGTTCTCTAGCCAATGGTTTAGTGAAGATATCTGCCCATTGTTTTTCCGTACTACAAAATTCCAATTTTATATTTTTCTTTTCAACATGGTCTCTTAGAAAGTGGTGTCTAATTTCAATATGTTTGGTTCTCGAGTGCTGGGCTGGGTTTTTAGATATAATGATAGCACTCGTATTATCACATAAAATAGGTACACATCCAACATCAACACCATAATCATGTAACTGTTGCTTTAACCATAAAAGTTGAGAACATACCAGTGCGGCTGCAATGTATTCTGCTTCAGCAGTTGAGAGGGCGACAAAATTTTGTTTCTTGGATCCCCAAGATATAATACAAGGACCTACAAAGGTAGCAAGTCCGAAGGTGCTTTTTCTGTCTAAAGAACATCCTGCATAATCCGCATCTGAATATCCTACTAGGTTAAAGTTACAGTCCATAGGTTACCATAGATATAATTTTGAGGTTCCGATTAGGTATCTTAATATTCTTTTAACTGCAATCATGTGTGATTCTTTTGGTGCAGATTGGAATCTCGCACAAACACAGACACTAAACATTATATCTGGTCGACTTGCTGTAAGATAAAGAAGTGAGCCAATCATACCTCGGTAAGTTGTTTCATCTACAAACTTACCATCTTCGTCTTTGGTTAACTTCTTATCTGTGACCATTGGAGTAGGCATTGCATGAGAGGTTTTCATTCCGAATTTCTTTAGCAACTCCTTGACGTATTTTTGTTGATGAACTTTGATTCCTTCTTCAGTTTGTTGTATTTGAAGTCCAAGGAAGAACTTTAGTTCTCCCATCATACTCATCTCGAACTCAGAGGTCATCAACTCAGAGAAGTACTTGCACAACCTTCTATTGGTTGAGCCAAAAATAATATCGTCAACATAGATCTGAACGACTAGTAGATCTGAGTTTTCGCTTTTAATAAATAGGGTTTTATCCACAGACCCTCTCTTGAATCCACTTTCCAATAGGAACTTTGATAATCTGTCGTACCATGCCCTAGGTGCTTGTTTCAGGCCATAGAGAGCTTTGTCCAATTTGAATACATGATCTTTGAGTTTGCTGTCAGGAAATCCAGGAGGTTGTTCAACAAATACTTCCTCTTGGAGAAAGCCATTAAGAAAGGCTGTCTTAACGTCCATCTGAAAAATCTTCATTCCCTTGTGTGCTGCAAATGCAATGAGTAGTCTTATTGCCTCAAGACGAGCAACAGGAGCAAAGGTTTCGTCATAATCGATCCCTTCCTGTTGGTTGTATCCTTGAACCACTAGTCTGGCCTTATTTCGCACAATGATTCCAGTGTCATCCAATTTGTTTCTGAATACCCATCTAGTTCCAATGACGGTTCTGTCCTTAGGTCGAGGAACAAGATGCCAAACTTTGTTTCTTTCAAATTGCTAGAGTTCTTCTTGCATGGCAACTATCCAGTCTGGTTCTGCGAGAGCTTCCTTGATATTTGAAGGTTCAATGGTGGAGAGAAAGGAGTAGAATGAGCAAAAGTTATTTAAGCTCCTTCTAGTTTGAACTCCATCTGTCAGGCTTCCTATGACATTGTCCAAAGGATGAGAGCCTTTGTATCTCCAGTTCCTTGATTGATTATTAGCATTACCTGAACTTGACTCGTGATCTTGACTTGTTCCCCCTGAATCTACACCTGGGTTTATAGTAGGGTCAGGTATAACTCTGGCCTCTTCCCTTTGGTTTTGATTCAAAGTTACAGCTTCATTAGCTGTAACTCTGGGTTCCAAGTCATTGGTTTGAGAGTTATTTACAGTATCATCAACTGTAGTTTCATCTCTCGCACCATTTTCTCCCAAGTTGAGTTCATCATGAGTTCCTTGAGGTTCTCCTTCTTCAATTTCCATTTCAGGAGGATCTTCCCTTGATAACCTGAAATCAGGTTCGTCTAGGTTTTCCTCTATATCCTGTAATGGCTTATCGAAGACATTATTTTCATCAAAGATAACATGAATACTTTCCTCTATGCATAAAGTGCGTTTGTTAAAAACTTTGTAGGCTTTACTATGATCTGAATATCCTATAAAGATTGCTTCATCACTTCAAGGGTCGAATTTGCTTAATCTGTTTTTACCATTATTGTGAACAAAGCATTTACTACCAAAGCATCTTAAATGAGATATGTTTGGTTTACGACCTCGAAGAAGTTCATAAGGTGTCCTTTTAAGGATAGGTCTAATCATAGCACGGTTATGAATATAGCAAGCTGTACTAATAGCCTCAGCCCAAAAGTTTCTAGGTAAGCCACTACAAAGAAGCATTGTTCTAGCCATGTCTTCTAGGGTTCTGTTCATTCGTTCTACGACTCCATTTTGTTGTGGGGTTCTAGGGGCCGAGAAGTTATGTCCAACACCATTGGTTTTACAGAACTCAATAAAAGCATGATTGTCAAACTCAGTTCCATGGTCAGTACGAATTGTTACTAGGCTTGATTTATATTTGTTTTGGACAAGTTTCATGAGACTAACAAATTCATCGAATGTTTCGTCTTTAGAGTGGAGAAAGATTGGCCAAACAAATCTACAGTAATCATCAACTAGAACGAAAACGTACCTGGAACCACCTCTGCTTCTTACCTTCATAGGGCCACATAGATCCATGTGTACTAGTTCAAGAGCTTGTTCTGTGCTTACCACTCTTTTTGGCTTAAAAGATGATCTGACGTGTTTACATCGTGCACATGTGTCACACATCTTTTCTTGATCAAATTTGATCTTTGGAAGACCTTCGACCAAGTCCCATCTTTTCAGCTTACTTAGAATAGGTGAGCTAATATGGCCAAATCTCTTGTGCCATAGACATGGATCATCTAACGTAACTTTCATGCATGATAGAGAATCATTAGGTACAGCATTTAAATCAATCATATAAACATTTTTCATCCTGTGACCTTCAAGTATAACTTTACTGGTGCCTTCTAAGATTATACGACATATATCTGAATGGAAAACCACTTTTTTCCTTTGTCACATAATTGAGATATACTAATAAGATTATGTTTGAGACCACTTACAAGGTATACATCATTTATTGCATTAGAGGATGAAATACCTATCTTACCAATTCCGATGATCTTTCCCTTTTTGTTATCACCGAATGTGACTTTACCTCCATCAAAGGGTTTTAGGGTTTGGAAAAGATTTACGTCACCTGTCATATGTCTTGAGCATCCACTGTCGAGATACCATAGGTTATTTTCCTTGGCGACAAACTGCACGAATAATTTCAAAGACAGGATTTAGGTACCCAAGCATACTTGGGTCCTTTGTTATTAGTAATCACAAATACATCTTCCTTTTTAACCCAAATTTGTCTTACATAGGTCTTTCTATGTTGGTAGTAGTTGGGTTTTGATGTTCTTGTGCAAGTCTTGGTTTGGACTCTTGGTGACCGATTTTTGTGTGTTGTTTGAGGAGTTTGTTTGGTTCTGTTTTTCTTTTCTTCGTAGTCAAATGTCATGTCATAGAACCATCTGTGGTCAATATTTCTTTCCTCAGTTTTGTCATCATCACTATCAGAGACAGAAATAGTGTCGTTTGGAATTCCCAAGGATTTAACAAACTTAACTCCGGTTTTAAAATCTTGTGCGTGTTTCACACAGTTTTCTCGGAGGTGTCCAGTATGGCCACAATAAGTGCATATTAAATACTTAGGAAGGTCGGCATATTTTCTTCTTCTAAAATCTCTGTCTGTTGGGTTTTGCTTACATTTTGAGTGATCCCTTCTTCCATAACACTCGTGACCTAAACCCATCTTCATGTTGTTGTCGGATTGTTCAGTTAGGAAGTTTAGAACGTTAGTGCTTCCTTCCCACTTATCGTGAACTTTCCGAGCATGAAGAAGGAGGTCTTTCAAAGAGTCTATTTCTTTCTTACATTTACTGTGGTCAGTGTTGCTAGACTCTTTTAGGTTTTGAATGTCTTTATGAAAGTCGGACACAATTTTGGCATGTTCCTTCTTGATTTTAGATAGATTGAATTCTAGATCCATAATCTTGCTTTCGAGGATCTCAACTTCTTCTAGATGAGTCTCATCTTCGACCATAATCGAAGATTTGGACTTTAGAAGCTCATTAGCCTTTCTCAAATCTGAAGTTATAGCTTCATTAGCTATAACTTTAGATTGAAGCTTTTTGATGTTGAGTTTCAGTTTTGAAGTTATAGCTTCATTAGCTATAACTTTAGATTCAAGAACCTTTTTCTCAGACATCACTGTTTCCAACTTAGCATTTGCTTCAATGCTTATTTTGGATTTCAGTTTCTTAGCTTTGGCTTTCAGAAGTTGATTTTCCTCAGCAATATCGAGGATCTGTTCCTTCAGTTCATCTAACTCAAGGCTTTGTTCATGACATTGGTCTAGGTTTTCTTCAAAATATTTAATTAACATAGCCTTAGATAGATTTTTAACTTGACTTTTGAGTTGAAGAAAATTTACCTCTTCGTCGTCGTCGTCTGAGTCGGATTCTCCAAGGAGGCACATATTAGATGCATCATCTTCATCATTGTCGTTTGAGATTATATCTAGGCTGACGTTGCTTAGGCACAGGTGTGCTACCTCTTCTTCTTCTTCGGAGTCCTCGTCATCCTCAGATTCTAATTCTCCCCAGCAAGATGCAAGCATTACTTTCTTGAACTCCGTTTTGGTCTTTTCTCTTTTTGACTTGTCTTTGATTTTGTCTCAGCTTGGACAGTCTTTGATCATATGATCTTGTTGACCACACTTAAAACATCCCTTTTTAAAGAATGTTTGTTTGGAGTCAGTTTTCCTTTTGTCGAACGTTTTGTTGTTTGGGTTTTTGTATCTACCTTTGAACACTGCCTTTTTAAAGCGTCTAGCGAATAGAACTGTTTCATCCTCAAGTTCTTCTTCGCTTACTTCGCTTGTGGAGGCTTGTAAAGCGACGCCCTTTCCTTTGGGATCGTCATCATCCTTGTTTAGCATGATCTCATGAGCCATCAGAGATCCAATAAGTTCTTGGTAGGTGATCTGAGATAGATCTCTTGCTTCCTCTATAGCAGTGACCTTTGGTTGCCACTTTTTGGTGAGACTCCTGAGAATCTTTCGAATGATATCCTCAGAGTCGATCTTTCTACCAAGGTTCCGCAGTTCATTAATAATACAGGAAAATCGTGCAGACATGCTATCAATAGATTCATTCTTTTCCATATTGAAAAGTTCATATCTTTGAATAAGCAAATCTATACGATGTTTCCTGACTGCGGATGTTCCTTCGTAGGTAAGTTCGAGACTATCCCATATTTCCTTAGCGGAACTACAAGATGAGAATCTATCGAATTCTGAGGTTATCATACCGTTCTGCAGGAGGCTCATAGCCTTAGAATTTTTCTCTCCAATTTTGTAGTCACTTTCCACATAATCGCTTTCCATCTTTTCATAGGTTGTTCCATTGGCGGCGGCAACCAAGATCTTCTTTGGTCCTGTTTGGATGATCTTCCAACATTCCCAATCACATCCCTTGATGTAATGAGTCATCATATTCTTCCATAGACTATAGTTTTTGCCATCGAAGATAAGGCACTTGAGATGCTTGGAATCCATTGTTGAAAGAGTATATAATATAGAATCAATAGAAGGATCAAAACTCACGCGGCTAGGCGATCAAGAGCACGAGGCTCTGATACCAATTGAAGAGTCTATTGATGTAATATACTCAAGAAGGGGAGGGGGGGTGAATTGAGTATACCTTCTTTTTAAATCTTCTTCGACGTATGTATAGTTGTATGATGATCTTCGAGTAAAACAAATAATAAAGAGGGACACAATATTTTTGAAGTGGTTCAGTCTCACACTCTGAGACCTACGTCCACTATTCTCGATTAATAAAATTAGTACCAACTCTGGATTACAATTTTATCAACCCTACTCGTGCAACTTTGATGTTAGTCGCAACTCTATCTAGATACTGTTAAATATCTAGCTATGACAAATACCGTTAAATATTTGCCTTACAATGAGTACCGCTAAATACTCGTTCTATCTTACGTTAATAAGATAAAGTCTTCAATGTTTCTTGGTGTCACAGTCTTGAATGAATAAGATCAATGCTTGAGCACTTGAATCTTGAATCGGATATGACAATGAAAAGCTCGAATATTGAAGTAGACGAACGACGGTTCTTCTCTCTTGATTTTCGTGAATATGTATGTGTATGTCGTGTAGATAAATGTGTCATAGTAGTCTATTTATATAGAATATATATCTAGGTTATTAAAACCCTAGATGATTTAGGAATATTACTTAAACTAGAATACTAGTCTTTTAGTAATACTACCTTAAATCTAATCTTAATATATTTAGGAAAGATTTAATAATATACTACAAGTATTATAAGGAATCAATTTCCTAATTCATATTGAGGAAAGATCTTTATATAATAAACAATTAGTATCCTTATTAAAACAACTTCCTAAACCATGTCAAAGATAATAAAATATATTATCATAATATAATCTTAGTTTGTTTAGGGTATTAAATAAATACATAATATTTACTTAACTTAATTCCTACACGATTTATGGTAACGTGACATGTTACACGTTTCCCAAAGTCGTAACAAACTATATCTAAATTATATTATTTTGACAATTATTTTCTTATGAGATAATTATTTATTACTATTTAGCCAAAAGATATTTTATATAATCCTATTAAGATTAATAATTCCATATTAAGAATAGAATACCAATTATACATTAATTGTACATGACTATATTTGGAAACTAAAATCGTTCCAACCAAACACATATATTCCGACCATTTCTTCATAGTATAAGGTTATAGCTATGGGCTATAACTTGAATCAATCTTGTACTAAAACTATAGTTGATATGTATAACTTTAGTTCATAGGCGCGCTTGTGATCTTGTATCAATCTTCGATTTAGCCAATTCATTGACTAAAATACTTGAATCTTTTATACTTGATTGATTAGATCTTGTTACTAATATTCTGTACACTTAGCACACGATTATACGCACGAGTATGTAATATATACATAGCTAGACTTGTCATTATCAAAACATAGACATATATACTTAATATATATATTTGAATATATGGTTCAACAGTTGACACCCAATAATTGTGAGACTTAGGAGCTAATAGCATAGGCCGAAAGGAGCTATTAGGTAGCATAGACCTAAAGGATATGTTACACCCCTTACGCGAGTGCAATACATGTTAACTTAGGATTTATACTATCTTAGCTATTTATTACCCAAACATCCTAGCATCTCTTTTATCATCGTTTTTACATCTTCTTTTCAGTTTTATTCTTTACTATAATTGTTAGACTTAGTTCAAATCAAAATAACTCAAACCCCCCCCCCCCCCCCTCTTTATTGTTACTTAGCTTAATAGATTAAAAATTACCAAACATAATTAACCTTGTCTCTCTGTGGTTCGACCCTTACTATCACTATCTATAGTTTTAGTTTGGTTTATAAATCTTATCTTTGACACCCACAACGACGGGTATCAAATTTTGGCGTAGTTGCCGGGGAGACGGTATAATTTTGTTTGCTTTATTTTTAATTTATTTTTTCTTGTCTCAAGGAACTTTGGTTCCTTGAGACCGTTGCTTACTTTTGCTTCTAGTTTTGCTTGTGTAGAGTTAGAAGTAAGATTTTTGAGAGGAAGACTTGAGTACTCTCAATTCTATTACAATCATGCCTACTATTTCTGATAATCTTCAGCCAACAGCTCACCACCTTCCACAGGGATTTACTCTCCCCTTTGAAATTCGTCTTTCCTATATCGAATTGGTGGAGCAAAATCAGTTTGCCGGTCTACCGGATGAGGATCCTTGGAAGCATTTAGAGCTATTTACGGATTACTGTTGTTCCATACCCGTACCGGCTGGGGTGACGCAAGATGAAGTTAAGGAGAAGATGTTTCTTTTCTCCTTGAAAGATTCTGCGCGTCAATGGATTCGCTACCTTGATAAGGTAGCAGCTAGAGTTACAGACTGGACATCTCTGGCATTGACTTTCTGCAAACAGTACATTTCGCCTGCGAAAACCAATGCTTTGAGAATTCAAATTTCAAATTTCCTGCAAGGACCCGATGAGGAATTTCATGAAGCGTGGGCCCGTTTTAAGAAGTTGGTTCGATCTGTTCCTCACCACGGCTTTGAGGAGTGGTACCTTTGCAACCAATTCTATAACTCCTTGTATGATGACTATAGAGTCATCCTTGATTCGGCTGCAAATGGTAGATTTCAAAATAATGTAGCCTATGATAAGGGTTGGGACATTATTGAGGAGATGGCGGTTCATAGAGCTGAAAATGGGAATTCACGTGGGAATTTGCCGAAAACAAGTGTTGAAACAAGTCATGTCGCAGCACTTGAAGCGTCCATTAACCCCGATTTCGAAAAACTTGAGAATGCTCCCGTTTATGAAACAAATGAGGCTGCGAAATTGAGAACGACTGTCAAAACCCTCATGACTCAAATGTTAAAAATGAAAAAGGCTCAAGCTGCATCATTGAAGAACATTAAAAGCCAAATAGCAATCTTAGCTGCTAATCTGATTGCTAACTCTCCGAGCAAATGTGAGAGTCCCGTAGAGACGATCAATGCCATTAATCTCCAAAGGGGTCTTTCCCATGATGGATCGGGAAGCCAAGAGAAAGAGTTGGAAAAGGTTGAAAAGTCTACCAAATTTCCTGATGCAGTAGCTGAACTCGTCCCCAGTGATGAAGGTCGACCGACCGATGTCCATGGTCGATCGACCACGATACCTGATGGTCCTCCAATTTCTGACAGACAGAAACTTTCTGAACTGAGCTCGATCGGTCGACCGACCAGTACACACGGTCGACCGAATGTGATACCTGAGCAGACTATTGATTCGCCTCCTGAGTTACCTGACTCTTCTCTCATCAATGACTCGACGGAGATTCTGAAGTTAAGGGAGCCAAAGATTGTTGATTCTGCGACAAGCGTTGCGGTCCCGTATCCGGATCATTTAGAGAAAGTAAAGTTGGAGCTTCAGTTCGGTAAAATCTTGGAGATCATCAAAGGTCTTGAGCTTGAAAAAAAATTGGAGGACCATCCTATTATTTCTGTTGCTGCAGGTCATGGCAAAGAGGGCATAGGAGATCCTGATGATACTAGTGAGACGGAGTTGGAGCAAGTTGCTGAAGAAGATCGGCCGGGCAAAGTAAAGAAGCGTGTCATAGCATATGCGACACCAGATACCCTTCCTCCGGCTAGGCCTGTTGTCTGGAAGCCCAGAGTAGCGGTCCATACTGCTGAAAGGACCTCTTTTAGCCAAGTGCCTTACTTTGGGGTATCTTGCTGCTGAGTCGTAGTGCTAGTCAAGTATTCTATTTCGGTTTTTGTTGGACTATTTTTTTGTTCTTGCTTTTAGACTTAGACTCTTTTTGCTTTTGTTGCTTTGTTTGAGACTATAGATTTGGTAGTTTTGGGTTTGGCGCAAGTTTTGGGCGCGTTAATTTTGTTTTACAGGTTATGTGAAATATTAACTCAATCCGTTGAGTTAATTAGATGAAGAAAAACGAGCACTATCACAGGTGAGATAGTCGGTCGACCAGAAGCACCAGTCGGTCGACCGATGGCTGCATTCCAGTAGCTTCAGATCATTAAACAATGGTCGGTCGACCAGACCACATGGTCGGTCGACCGCTACTACTGCTACTGCCTGTTCTCGTTTGCCTCGGGAAGCGTATCAGCAAGCCTAGGGAGTCTTTCTCTCTATCCTTCTTTTATGCTTTCATTTTCTCCTTTATTTTCATACCTTGTAATTATTATTTATCACCCAAATGCTTTTAATTTCCGAAAAAGGTTGTCTTGTTTCTTTTTCAGGTCTATAAGGTAGCACTGCTGGCTACCGAAACCTCCTAGCTCACGCTGGTTTGGGGAGGTTTCCGTTCGCGCATATATCCAGTGAGTTCTTTCCATTTTCCTTGTTTTTTTATTTTCCTTGCATTGTTCCTTAAATTTATGAAACCTTTGCTTAGGCTAATGCACAATGGGGACATTGTGCGGGTTGGTTTGGGGAATGGTTTCGTGTCACGTGCATTGTTCCATTGTATTTTGTCACACGTTTATTGCATTTCTGTCTTGCATTGTTTTTCTTTATTTCCTTTACATATACAAAATTCAAAAAAAAAAAAAAAAAATAGAAAAATTTCAAAAATTTCCAAAAAAATGCACGTTTATTTTAGCATATAGGTCGAGTCGGAACGAGAGTATTTCAAGGATGGTTTTGCTATCTTACATGTTTATGCCTTTACCATTGCCTTGTCAACTTGTTTTAGTATGTGCATATCTACGAGTTTTTGTCAACTTGTTTTTCTTAAGACTTGACTTATACCTTGGCAGCCTACTATACATTCTAAGTTTTAGAGCTTTATTTCCTGGTTTCATCTTTAAACCAGTTGTCTAGGATGTGAGTAGTACTCCCTTTGGAACATGTTACATCAATATGCATAAACATGAACTTGAATTGCTATATACTTGTTTTACTATATCGTTTTGGGCCTTGGTATGTGCATTTGGGATCCCTTTTCTCTTATTTACCCATAAGCCTTACATAGCCAAAATTGCCTTTTTATTCCCCCAAAACTACATCCTATACTTAGCCTACCCTTCCAAGCTAGTATTTGTGGTCATTGGATTATTTTTTGAGGCATCTTGGTTTGTATGATATCTTGAGCAAAAAGAGGAAAGAAAGAAAGGAAAAAAGAAAGAAAAGAAAAAGAACTGAAAAATTCAGAAAAATAAAGAAAAGAAAAACGAAAAAAAATCAAAATATACAGCAAAGTCAGTCGACCGACCACCTTCATAGGTCGGCCGACCAACTGACAGCATCAAAAATTCAAAATTTCGTTCTGAAATCCCTTTCTTTTACATGTTATTACTCCCGTACTTCATTCAAAAAATATTTGGGAGTCCTTTCTTATATATAATGTGAGAGTTGTGCTACAAAAGAGCACTTTCTTAATATCAAAAGTTGTGAAATATGTTGCTGGAAACCGGTTTTACTAGCTTGGCTACTAACCCCACAAATCCAAAAACATTTTAACCACTTTTTACCTTTTACCTCACATATCTTTCATACCTCATTTGCATGTATCCGAGTCACTTGATGAGTGTGTTCATACATAGTTGTAGAATTCTTGTTCATGTTAGATTGCAGGCATGTTTTCATGGGTCGCAGTTAGGTGAGTGTCATGACAATATACTTCTTTCTATCTTTTACTTATACTCACCCTTTGCTTCATGAGTGTCTCGAGCGTACCGCGAGAGTCCATGGTATAAAGTCTCCATAGTCTCTAGTTTTGCAAATATGACGACCCTATAACTCGTTTGCATGATTTGAATGCCTTTTCATTTTGTACTTGGCACTGGTTTAGGCTAACATGTAAATTTCGCTCTGAGATTGAAATCGTTCCATTGTTTAAGATCGAGTCTAGTTCTTGCTTGAGGACAAGCAAGGGTTTGGTTTGGGGAATTTGATGCGTGTCTATTTTATGATGTTTTACATCTATTTTCACGCGCATTTTAGAGCTCATTTACGATGTTTTAGCCTTTATTTCCCAACTTTTGTCTACTTTCGTATTTTTATGCTATTTTGCAGAATTATGCGGAAAAGAGGCGATTTCAAACCAAATCCATCCTCAAGTGATTTTTATGGCTAAGGACACGAAGGAACGAAGCCTAGCGCACATTTCAAGGCCTGAAGATAGCATAAGCAAAGGTGCATATAGTTTACAAGCTCTAAAAAAAGCAAAGAATCGATCCACGATTTTGCAGCCTGTTTCAAATGGCTATATCTCGAGTTCTAGAGCTGATAATGGAGTGATTCCAGTTGGAGGTTAAAGCTTATCCTCTTAGCTTTCCAACGCCGCGAGAATCGCCTTATTACGATGAGTAACGAAGAAATGGCAGCTGTTTTAAGATCGACGCGCGCTGTAGGTCCGACATTAGGTCGACCGACCTCAGCGCAGACCCAGATCTTTCCGCAAAGCCCATTCAAGTGATTAGGTCAATAGGAAACTCTTATTTTCCGCCTATTTAAGCTAATTACGTGATTAGGGTTTGGCATTCGGTTTTCTATCTATTATCTAGCATCTAATACTTAGTCTATTTCTACATCTAATTACAAACTCTCAATTTATCTTCAGTTTTAGTTCTCTCTTTTCAAGGTTATTGTTTTGTAAGTTTTATTCATTGTTCATAACTCCTTCCGCGATAATCAATAAAGCTTGTTCTTTTCTGCCCTAATCCATATTCCGGTAATTCTTATTTCAATTTCAGTTTATCAATTGTTCTTGTCTAAGAATTATTAGTATCTGGTTTAAGTTAGAATCCCAAAGCCTTTGTTATTATTGCATGTTTAGATTAATGTCCATCATGATTTCCATGTTTTCTTCTATTTTCATTATTGTTTCAATAGTCATGAGTAGCTAATTTCATATGTTAGGATGTAGGGAGTAAATATGCATCGGTAGTATGAATTCTCGAATCGACATGTTGCAGGCAGGAGGTCGGCCGACCGGGGTAGCTGGTCGGTCGACCGACTCGTGTTTGAATTCTGTTTCGCTTTAACTCGTAATCTATAATAATCTACAATGAGACCAAAGGGAGACTTGTAGGGTGTTAGTAATGACTTACCCAAGATTGAAAGGTACGGGAAGGGCATTGGTTTACGTCTTAAGACGGCTAGGTTACTCAAGACTGAAAGGTATGTGACCGAGAATTTAGGAATCACCCTTATTGATGACACCCAATAATTGTGAGACCTAGGAGCTAATAGCATAGGCCGAAAGGAGCTATTAGGTAGCATAGACCTAAAGGATATGTTACACCCCTTACGCGACTGCAATACATGTTGACTTAGGATTTATACTATCTTAGCTATTTATTACCCAAACATCCTAGCATCTCTTTTATCACCGTTTTTACATCTTCTTTTCAGTTTTATTCTTTACTATAATTGTTAGACTTAGTTCAAATCAAAATAACTCAAACCCCCCCCCCCCCCCCCCCCCCTCTTTATTGTTACTTAATAGATTAAAAATTAGCAAACATAATTAACCTTGTCTCTCTGTGGTTCGAACCTTACTATCACTATCTATTGTTTTAGTTTGGTTTATAAATCTTATCTTTGACACCCACAACGACGGGTATCAATTACAAACTACTGTTTTTCTGATATGTCGAGTGATCCTCCTTCCTGCTCTGCCTTGCGTTTTATGCTGATTTGAAAAACCTTCGATTCCTGAAATCCCGCAACCTAGCTCGATCGAGTAAGTGAGTTACTCGATCAAGTGGATCTTTGTTCATCCTTACTCGATCGAGTGAATGCTAGTACTCGATCGAGTGCTCTGCAGGGAATGCTCGATGGCCTTGAGTATGGTCTTCGATCGAGGGACTTCTCTCCAACAACCACTCGATCGACTGAATATCAGAGCTCGATCGAGTGATTGACAGCGTTTGGGCGAGGATTGCTCTTTTTGGAGTTTCTGCACTTCTATCGTGACACGATTCTTTCCCGACGTCTTTGAAAGTACTTGTTTATCGAGGATTGAGCGTGTTACCTTTCCTCTCTTGGTATTTATCTGCAATGAGCACAAAACAAAACCAAGTAGACAATTCGGGGGATAAAGTTTGCTAAAAGTCAAGAAATAAGGGACAAATACGTGCAAAATGGGCTCAAAAGGTCCATGTAAAATGCGCGTATCAATAACCGTTTAAACTATGGCGCATGATGCTGCTGTGATGTAAAACCATTCATAAACTTGTACTTGTAGCATTTTATTTGAGACTTTTTGGACATGAACTCGTCTTTTTGTAGTTTTGTCAACTTTGATGTAAACTTAATTGCTCATGCAACATTTCTGGATGAGTAGAGCAAAGTTTTTCTAGTTGGTAAACTCGTTGAGCACCACTGTCAGAAAGTCGCAACCGGGAATTCGCCTCAGCGGAGGTGAAAGAGTAACGGTCTAAGGGTAGCTCGAAACCGTGTCTTTGTGTTGCTAAAATGCTAATATAAATGAAGAGGATCCATATTCAAACAATGGGGATATAAAATTTGAGAGATCTTCTCCATTTCTTCACTTTATTTTATTCAATTACCTTATTGAGATTTTGTTCTAAAATGATTTAATAGCTAGTTATTTGGTGAGGTGGAGAATAGATAATAATTTAATATTGTTATATTAGAGGAAATGGAGAGAAAAAACGAGGAGGATCCATATTCGAACAATAAAGAGTCTCATTTGTGATAGATAGTATTCGTAATAAGTTGAACACCGATAAACATCTCTTACAATAAAGCAAATAGAAATTGAGCATCTCATGGATACAACCACTTGCATGATGTCACAAGCTGGAGACAGAACAATTTCTCTCACAATAAAGCAAGTGGAAATTGAGCATCTCCTGGATACCGCAACTTGCATGATGTGAGAGGAGTATCATCCATTTTCACCTTGTGACGGATATTGCTCTTCAACGAGAATTTGTGTTCATATAATATGCATATAAATTTGAGCTGTATCCCAAAATAATCCCACCTATGGATACTGCCACTTGCATAATGTGAGAGGGGTACCATCCGTTTCCAGCTTGTGACGGAAAGTGCGCTCTTCAATTAGAATTAGTGTTTATACAATATTGATATAAATTTGAGCCGTATCCCAATATAATCTCACCGAATGTTTAATGTTACAAACTAATTATTATGCACAAATAACTTGATAATAACAGACATAAAATAACCCAAATCAGGCTAAATGTTTAATCTTGTAAGCGGATGATTGCGCATAAATAACTTGATAATAACCGACAAAAAATAATCACAATCCAAATAAATGTTTAATATTACAAACTGATTATTATTCATAAATAGTTTAATAATAGTCGACCGAAAATAACTCAAACCCGACTTGGTTGATCCACTTACCATAATAAATGCACAAGGAATAAAATGACGTGATTAAATAGCATCGGTAAGTCTACTTGAAAGTGTATATCCGTCGCAAACTTTTAATAAGTTAAATTTCCATTTGGACAAATTAGCCAAAGTATTGGGAATCTCAATTTAATTGTCTTATCCTATTCACGTGGATAAAACTTGATCCATCGCAAATACACCCGTCAGTCCGACACAGAGTCAGGCCCTGTTCTTTTGGACTTCAAGTCACTTAATTTAAGTTCACTTCAGATCCTATAAGTTCAGTTCAGTTCAGTTCAGTTCCTATAAGTTCAGTTCAGTTCCTATAAGTTCAGTTCAGTTCAGATCCTATAAGTTCAGTTCAGTTCAGTTCCTATAAGTTCAGTTCAGTTCCTATAAGTTCAGTTCAGTTCAGTTCAGTTCCTATAAGTTCAGTTCAGTTCAGTTCAGTTCCTATAAGTTCAGTTTATATAAACTCAATTAAGAAAAGTTATATACGGAGTATTATTTTTAACAACCGATACAAACATTTCGCTTTAATTAGTCGATACACGTCATCAATAAAAAAAACAATTCATTAATATTTTACCCGTCTTTTACTCTCTAATTAATGACAAACTATCATCCTCATCAATGCCAAAAAACAACAACTCATCATACGACGCCCTCACCCTCACCAATTGTCACTCTCCCATTAATCAGTTTCTTCATCACATTGTTAGAGAAAATAAATGGTTAGAGAAAAAATTGTAATAGTGAATTATTTTTATCGTAATATAATTGTAGTATAATGTATGAGCTATTAACAAGCCATTATATATATAAAGTTGAAAATATTTTAAACTACCTTGTGTTTTAGACTAATTTTTTATCAATGCCATATATTGGATAATAATAATAATAATAATAATAATAATAATAACAACAACAACAACAACAACAACAACAACAACAATAATAATAATAATAATAGTTAACTTAAATTAAAATAAAGTTAATTAAGTTCGGATTTTATAAGTTTAGTTCAGTTCAGATCCTATAAGTTCAGTTCAGTTCAGTTCAGTTCCTATAAGTTCACTTCAGTTCAGTTCAGTTCCTATAAGTTCAGTTCAGTTCCTATAAGTTCAGTTCAGTTCAGTTCCTATAAGTTCAGTTCAGTTCAGTTCCTATAAGTTCAGTTCAGTTACTATAAGTTCAGTTCACTTAAGTTTCAGTCCAAAAGAACAGTTTCAGTCCAAAAGAACAGGGCCTTAGAGAGAGACAAACCAATGGTTATTTTGGCGGTTCCTTTTCAATTTCTCCCCCCTTTTATTAAATATTCAAATTCACAAACCTTAATGTTCTAAATTCCTTGTTTTCACATATTCTCTCTGTTAAATTATTCATTATTCATGGAAGCTTCTGGCCCTTGCTGAGCAAATTATACAGAACTCCATGGATTTAGATGTCAATAAAATTAAACATGAAGGTGTTGAAGAACAAATCAAAGGCGTAATCAATGGCGACGTATCCATAGAATTAGATGTTGTTGTTGATGTTAAACACCAAGCAGAAGACGGAGATTTTTCTAGGGTCTCTGAGAAATTTAATGTACAAATCAATGGCGTAAGCAGTGGTGACGTATCCATGGAATTAGATGTTGCTGATGTTAAACACGAAGCGGAAGATGGAGATTTTTCTAGGGTTTCTGAGAAATTTAGTGTAAAACAAGGAGAAGAAGTTGAAGAGAGTGTTTATTTGGGTAGGGTTTCTGAGAAATTTAATGTGAAACAAGAAGAAGATGAAGAGAGTGTTAATTTAGCTAGGGTTTCTGAGAAATTTATCTTGAAACAAGGAGAAGAAGATGAAAAAATTGTTAATTTAGCTAGGGTTTCTGAAGACGAAGAAGAAGATGAAAAGAGTGTTAATTTAGCTAGGGTTTCTGATAAACAAGAAGTTGCTGAAGCTAATCAAAAGAAAGAGGGCCGAAAAGAAGTCGGAAACGACACCGAAAATAAAGATGTTGCTGTAGATAAAGATGGCGAGGGAGTTGGGAATGGCGTGTGTTCAAAGAGGAAACTGCGACCGCGGAATAAAGATGTTTCTGTACAAGTGAGTTATAAAGATGGTGATGGATTTGAGAGTGACGCGTGTTCAGAGAAGAAAAGGCGGCGACGTAGAAATAAAGATGTTGCTGAAAGTGAGGGATTTGGAACTAAGCATAACAAGGTTGAGGATGGGGGTGAGGATGCGCGGAAGCCTAAGAAGTGTCGCCCTTTCGTCCAGAAGAAGAGGCGAGACAGAGCTGCTGTATTTGATGAGAATGTATTCGCAACTATATTAACTGCCTTTGTTTTGTTCTTGATTTAGTTACCCTTTATGAATTGGAAGGTGACCGTGTTGTGTTTTGTATGGTTGACAGGGAATTAAGGTTGATTCGACTATGTGTCATCAGTGTCAAAGGAATGACAGTGGACCGGTGGTGCGCTGCACTAAGTGCAAAACCAAACGCTTTTGCTATCCCTGCATAGCCCACTGGTCTGTCCCTCGTTGCGCTTCTTGCTGTTTTTGTACACCTTGTTTGTAGTTGTGTGTTTTTGTTTGTTGTTTCCCGGGGAAATTTACTGTCATTTAATGAATGTATAAGCAAAGATGGAAGTTAATTTTATGATGTGTTGTTTGGAAAAAAAGATTGATACTTGTGGTTATGTTTGGTAACAAATATTTCTAGATTTTGACCAAAAATGGATTTTGCATTCTTCTTGTGCCCCCAGACTATCTCCAGTTTTTATATAGAGTATAAAATATTTCAGTTTTCAAGGGCGCTGAGCGTTGGTTTTCAAGTTAATGATAATGAAGTTTGAAATCATTAGATTCGTAGTAAAAATATTTTACGGAGTACTATTTTGCAAAAGTATGCACTCGGAATTTTTACTCATATGTTGTAAGATATTGAAGATTGAATAGAATGGCTCCCTTCATTCAACATGGTTCGGCACCATCACTCCTTGAGTAACGACTATAAAAGGAATTGTAAATACTAAATAGTATGATTGTAGTCATGGAATAAGCATTTACTCAGACAAATACAGGTTTCTGAATTTACTGATTTTGAAAGTTATATTATGTATGTTAAAAGTTCTTCCAAAACATAAATAGCGTGCAACAACATCCTTCATGTGGACCTGTCCGCCTCGTGATCTTCATCTGATGTCATTATAGAAAGTTGATTTGAACAATTGCTCTGAAATATCTCTTCACTAGACTTTGATATGTTGCTTATGCTGATTATATTGAACAGGTATCCTCGAATGACACATGATCAAATTGCTGAGGCTTGCCCATTTTGCCATCACAACTGCAACTGCAAGGCTTGTTTGCGGATGGAGGGGCCTGTCCAAGTGTGTTCTTTTGTCTTAGACTTGGTATCTTGTTTCCTTTGTTAATGATTTTATACGGACTTCACTTGTTGCATGACTTGTGGCAGCATATGATGAAAGATGATTTTGAAGTTGGTGATGAAGAAAAAATTGAACATTCCAAAAATCTGTTGAAGGCTATTTTACCATTTCTGAAGCAAATCAATCTGGAACAAATGATCGAAAAGGAAATAGAGGCTAAGATTCAGGGTACTTTATCTTTATTTTTTTCTGAAATGATTATATCTCAAACTTGTGATGTGATTTTTATGTATATTTGGAAATTTATCGGGCATTTATTTAGTGCGAATTAGGAATATAATCGGGAAGTAATGTGAGCACAGGCTTTTGGGGTGTTATTCGTGGAAGGCAATCTTCTAGAGTAGATTAGATGGCAATCACATAAATTTTTTACTACCATAATTGTTAGCTCTATGTAACTTCCCTTTGTAGTCAGCTCTTTATTTTTGTGAACCACAAAGCGCTACCTTAGAAATTAGTACTTAGATATTTTATTGCTGCAATTACAATGGGGAGGGGCTTAGGCTGTGCGTAGCCAACGTTTTTCGTCCCTCATGAGAACCTTGTCTGTGGCATTATAACTACTGATAGTTGTTGGTTTCTGCCTGGCATATTTAACTGACCACTAGTTCAAATATCTATTTGATTGGTCTTTCTGCTTGTAGGTGTATTAGTTGGTGAAGTAAACATTCCAATGGGAGTTTGCTATAGTGACGAACGTATATTCTGGTATGTATTTTCATTATAGGATCCATTATTTCATAAGTTGATGACTCTCCAAGCCCTGATCATGTGTTGTGCAGTAACAACTGCAGAACATCTATCGTAGATTACCACAGAAGTTGCCCTGGTTGTTCATATGATCTTTGTCTCACGTGTTGCCGGGAAATTCGTGCTGAAAAACTGCAAGATTTTGAAGATGTCATTATGGAATATGTTCAGAGAGAGGATGGTCATCGTGAAAGATGTCTTGGGCTTGGTACTGTAAAATGCGATAGACCATCACATAGTAAAACTAGAAGAAGAAGGAGGGCACCTATGAACCAAGATGGGATTGCGCAATCAAACAGCATGAGTGAAGGTAATGATGCTCCTGAAGTCAGCATTGATGAAAAACAGAAGGCAAAGCCTGTTTGGAAAGCAGATGAAAATGGCAGGATACACTGCCCACCAGTGGAATATAAAGGGTGTGGTGGGCAGGTTCTTGAATTGAAGTCTTTCTTGTCTAAAAATCGAGTTTTAGATTTGGTGAATAAAGTGGAGAAGATAATAATTTCTTCTGAAGAAGACGGTCTACCCAAGGCTCCTCATAAATCATCAGCGTTTGATATAGTCTCAGGGTCTAAGTTACAAAAATGTGCCTTTAGAGAGAGTTGCAACGACAATTATTTGTATTATCCAGACGCCAGGGACATTAAGCAAGGAGATCTGAAGCAATTCCAGCATCATTGGGTCCGTGGAGAACCAGTTATTGTCCAAAGTGTTCTTGAGACTACACCTGGTTTAAGTTGGGATCCACTTGTCATGTGGCGTGCTGTTCGTCAAATTAAGAACACGAACTATGACACTCTACTTGAGGTGGAAGCTGTTGATTGTTTGGATTGGTGTCAGGTGACAGCACTAACTTTATTTTGCATAGTACTTCCTCTGTTTGATTGTATACTTTTCCATTTTGGGGTAATTTATTTGATTGTATACATTTTTATTCTGGTTTCCATTCTAGTACTCTCTCCTATCCAAATGATTCTAGCCATTTGACTTTTTGGAATACAAAAATACCTTCAATTTTTTCATGATGTACACCATTTTATATAGACTCTACTTGCTTTATGGTAATTAGGTAATTTACTCTATTCAGTAGTTTCTTATTCTACTTAATTTGACTCACCTAAACTTTGTGCATGAAGCAATCCAATTGAATCAAATGGTTCAGAGGAAGTAGTTTCTTATATTTCATTCGTAAATTGAATATTACATTTTCTACTGTTATTGTTTTCTTTTTAGCTTATGCTGTGACAATTGTCTACAGTTGCATGTTTGATACTGCTTGCAGGATTGATGCTCACTTTATTATGAACTTGCGAAACTTAGGCAGATCATATTTAGTTCTTTTATAGATTACTGGGTTCTGTTTGATTCAAGTTGCGTACTTGCAGTGTTGTTTTTTATAATTATGGCCCAATGCTGTCAATTACTAAATAAACTTCTATCAAGATTTGCATGCCCCTTTGCATCTATTTCATCTTTGAAATTAAAATTTTAATGTTTGGTCATTGTCTGCCTTCTGCCCTGTACACCTCTGTTACTGACACTGAGTTTAATCTGATGTAGGTTGATGTTAATGTGCGCAAATTTTTTACCTCGTATACAACTGGAGAATTTGACAGTCACAATTGGCCTGTAATACTAAAATTGAAAGATTGGCCACCCGATGTTTTGTTTGAGGAGCAATTGCCGCGCCATGGCGCTGAATTCATTAGAGCATTGCCATACAAAGAATATACACATCCCAGGGAAGGAGTTCTGAACTTAGCAGCCTTGTTGCCTGAAGATTACCTAAAACCAGACCTGGGCCCAAAAACTTATATTGCATATGGGTTTCAACAAGAGCTGGGTCGTGGGGACTCAGTTACAAAGCTTCATTGTGATATGTCTGATGCGGTAATACTCATATCATCCGCTAACTTCTATTCTAATGTGTGCTTGCTAAAGTACAATTGCGTCATAGCAAAACTGCCTTATATCTTTCATGTCGGATTATTAGGACAAGTTTGTCAGTTCGTGTATCTTCAAATAGTCGTGGGTTGTTCAGGGTGATTTTGATTTAGCCTATAAATATCTATCTATGTCCTCCAAGGATGTTTAATGGAATCAAAAAAAAAAAATCTTACTGTGAATTTACTGGAGGTCTTTGTCCTTGAAACACAGTTTCTTTATTCTAATGGTTTTTTTCTTCCCATTTGCTCGCTTGGACAAACAAGTCTTAATCTTTTCAATTTCTTGTTTGTAATTTCCAGAATTTTTTCTTGCATTTTATACATCTTTGATAATTGGTATTTTATATGGAATATGATACAGACTTCAATTTTAATGCTGAAGTTAGAATATCAAAGTTCCCTTGTCTAATAGAGAATTATTTTGCATTTTTGCGGTTGGTCAATGACTAGAAGTAGTGACTACCAGACTGCATTGGTATTTTGAGGGTAAAATGTTTTCTGTGAATTCTGTGATTTTGAGGCGTTTTTTTGTGCTTAATATATATCTTTATGTTGGGTTAATGTAGGTCAATATATTGACACATACTGCTGAAGTTACTGTGGAACCCAAGAAACTCGAGGCTATTTCTAAATTGAAAAAAAAGCACTATGCTCAAGATCAGAAGGATTTATTTCGAAAAGAGTTCTCTGAAAATAGCAAGTCTTGTGCAAACAAACAGATGAATCATGATGGACGGGTAACTGCTGATCATGAGAACACTGGGAAGTGTATTAGTGATTCTAAAGGTAAAAGTATCCTTGAAAGTTGTAGTGAACATGGGAATGAAAGTAAATCAGTAGACTTGTCTAAACTGAGAAATCAAGCTACCAAACAAGTATCTGATGTGCTGTGTGAGACTAAAGCAGAAGGTTCTGACAAGGATAGTAGAGAGATGATAGATGATGAGACTGTTACTCGATCTACAGAAGTGGAAGGTTCTGACCAGGACAGTGGAGGTGCTCTTTGGGATATTTTCCGAAGAGAAGATGCGCTTAAGTTACAAGAGTTTTTGAAGGCTCATTATCGTGAGTTCAGGCACATTCAATGCGATCCACTAAAACAGGTAGTTTGTTAGTTTCTTTTTAGTACGTCAAACAGGAATTGTGGCAATGTTGTGAACCCTTGATTCATTGAGTGGCTGACAATCTTGTATCTAGGTCATTCACCCTATTCATGATCAGTCATTCTACCTGTATGAAGAACACAAAAGGAAACTGAAGGAGGAATATGGTAAGTATACAGTATTACAGAAAGACATTACTATGAGATTTCTCCCAAATGCTTCTTGTTAAGCCTGACGTTTATTCAATCGTTAGGAATTGAGCCGTGGACATTCGTTCAAAAGCTTGGAGAAGCGGTCTTCATCCCTGCTGGGTGTCCTCATCAAGTTAGAAATTTGAAGGTAAGCATTGTCTTTCTCAGTGTTCCCATGATCGTTTGTTCTCGTACAAGTGAGATTTGTATATGGTGTTGTAGTAGCATGATGAGGATTTGAATAACAGTTGATCAACGGCAATTAACCTAGTGCCTTGAAGGCCCTCGCCTATGGCAAGATAAAGGTGGTCTGGTATATAGAACCTCAGAGACTGCTTCCGAAAGACAATAAAAAGTTGCATCATGATTTGCATTGACCGACTGCTATTTCACCTTAAAACTGAGAAGGCATACAATTTAGCGAGTCATTTAAGCCTAATTCTGTGATATTACAAGACTAAAGAATTACAAGTTCTTGGCTCAATTGGAAATGGAAAAAAAATATTTCTATTCATCTTCAGCAAAAATCAAACCTTTTCTGGAAACGTGTCGGTTATTATTTTCTTAGCAAAGTTTGTGTTTTTATTCCTAATTGAATTTTTGTGTTTCTACAGTCATGCATTAAAGTTGCGCTTGATTTTGTATCGCCTGAAAATGTTGAAGAGTGTATGCGGCTTACTGAGGAATTTCGCGTTCTGCCCCGAAACCACAGGGCAAAGGAAGATAAGTTGGAGGTAACGTAAACTACTGTTCGCAACATTTGTTAGTGTCAAGCATCAGTAATGGCAATATACACTGGTAATGGACCGCAAATGTCTTTCTGGGGAGGTATCTGATGGTTTTTATGATATAGGTGAAAAAAATGTCTATTTTTGCTGCGGAAACAGCTGTCAAAAATATTCTGAACCCTGGAAAGAAAGATCCCAACTCTCTCAATGGAAAGAAGCAACAATCAATTCCGAAGGAAAAAGGTCGGAAACGAAAGGGAGAAAAGCGTGGACGCCCTAAAAAGGAAGATCAGAATGAAAAGCAGTCTTAGGTCGGTGAGTATTCGCTAGTTATTTCTTTTATTTTGTCTGCTGTTCAAGGTCGTACTTTTCCCTCCCTCCATTTATAAAATGTGATCTTTTCCGATGGAACCAAAAACTTACTAGGAATTATATTTTATTTCAGATTATGATGGAATAATGCCAAATGCCTCATTGAAGTGGCTTTAATTCTTTTTTGATGTGTATTCATTCCATGATCCAATTTTCCTTACCCTTCCTCTCACTGTTCTACGCTTTTTAACGACACTTGGGTCATACATTTGCTGGGCTTGTTTGCTCGAAAGAGCCTCTTGTAACTTTGAGTGACGTACTGACGTGTGCTAATATGAGAGACTATCTACCATCTCATTTATGTTCGTCCCTCACACAATCGAAGAATGATATTAATATTCATTTTTCTGTTCAATTGTAATCAAGAGCAAGATCAGATTTTTAATGGGGTATTAACATGCTATATTTGATGGTTTTATGGTCTTCAGGTCTGAATTTGTGAAGCAGAGCAATTTTTGCTGCAGCCTAGCTCTGTTTCGGTGTTTCTGTTTGCAAGTAATGAAGCATGTTGAACTCGCTGCTTGCTGCTGGAAGCGAATCTTTTTTTAATCCTAGTAAATGTACCGAATCTTTGCCTTATTTTGTACTCTGTACTTGTTAATATATCTGTAGGAGTATTGGAAACTTATATTTTGATTACCGCCTGGAAGCAGATTCCTGAATTTGGTGGTGAAAATATTGGCAGTAATTAGCTAATTAATGAAAATTCATGTCAGACTGTTACATATTTAACTTATTGTAAGATGGGAGGTGCTAGGGCGACACCGGGTGTTACCGAGTTTCGGTAACATCCTAATAAAAAAATAGAAAAAATAAAGGTAGAAAAGTAATTTTTATTTTTGCGCAAATAACGAAAGGATAAAAGCGTAATTTACAATTTATCATATTAATAATATAAAATATAAAATATAAAAGATAATAATTAAAACTAAATTATATCTAATACTTAGATATCATATGAAGCACAACTTCATCTTCCTCCTAAGTCCTATCATACGTTTATCAATTATAAAAAGAAAATTTACCGTCAAACTTAAAACTGACAAATACCTTACGGAAATTTCTTCTACTGGATCTGGAGTTGTTAAGGTACGTTCAATTATACAAATTAAGATATAATTTGTTCTATGTTTTGTTCAATTCGTATGGAATAAAATTTAGTCAATTAATACTCTATTTACATCATTGTTAATATGCTGTGTTTACGAGATTGATTCCGTTGATGTCGATATATTGTGTATCGAGTATGTCTAATTTTATTACATTTGTAGCCCTTAGTTTTACTACTCTCCCGTAATTTTAGCGGAAGAATAATCAATTGAGACTTATTGCACCTTAATATTACTACTTTGAGGCTTAAAAAATAGCCGTACAAGTAGGCGGAACCGAATTTCTGGAAACTCACGAACCCATGTATTATACTCGATATAAAGTTAACTAAGATTGAAGTATATACATAAAAACTTGCGGGTCTAGTGGTGGTGATGCGGACTTTAAAAGTTTGTTAACTATCAGGCAACAGGGGTTCAATGTACATTAGCAGCAATTTTTGAAAGGTATTTATTTGTAAGTGAATTTGTTGCAATTGCGTTCTTGTTTTCATAATTTTATACGATTATATTATTTTATTACTAACTCATTAAGTTACTAATTGTTATTTTTTTTGTCAATATAAGTTATGGACTCTCAAAATTATTCAATTGTTATTTTTTTTGTCAATATAAGTTATGGACTCTCAAAATTATTCAAGTATTAATGAGACGCATGATGAAGTAAATGATGAAATGACTCATAGGGAAGGAAATAGTGAAGAAATTGATTTTGAACGTATTGGTTTATTAGATGATGAAGAAGTTATTCCAGAAGATTATTTAACTAGTTTAGAAGAAAACATGAGCGGTGACAGTGAAGAAAACAATCTGATCAACATTGAGGAGGAATGCGACAATGATAATAATGAACATTCATTTATTGAAAATGTAGAAGCACCACAAGATGGCATGGAATTTGAAACAACGCAAGAGTGAAGAAAACACCTCTCTAGTTATGCTAAGCAATGTGGTTTTTTTGTTCGACAGAGAAATGTGAAGCCTGCACCGAAAACAAAGTTACCACGTAAGCATATTTTATGGGTTTGTCATAAGGGAGGAACACAAGTGAACAGGTCCCAAAATAAAATTCAACCTAGACCATCTCAAATGATCGGGTGTAAAGCAAAATTCAATGCCAAGGAGTTGGAGGGTAGGTGGAGATTTACGAAGGTAGAACTAGATCATAATCACGACCTTAACCCCGAAGATGTGAGATATTTGCGAGCTTACAGAAAATTGCCAAAAGAAGTTGAACGGAGAATTTTGATAAATGATGAGGCTGGCATAAGGCCATCTCGAACCTATTTGGCCGAGGCAGTGAAAAATCATGGTTTCCAAAACCTCTCATCTTTAGAAAAAGATGTGAGAAACTTGTTGCAAAAGAAAAGACAAGAGAAATTGGTCGGGCCAGATTCCATAGGTATGTATCACTACTTTATGAAGTCTATGAAGGAGTCAGACAATTTTTTTTTCATGTTAGATTTGGAACATGACGGTCGTCTTCGAAATGTAATGTGGGTGGATGCTAGGAGTAGAGCGGCTTACAAAGAGTTTTGTGATGTCTTTGGACTTGATACCACATATTTGAATAACAAGTACGAGATGCCTTTCGCTCCTTTTATAGGGATAAACCACCATGGTCAAACTATACTTTTAGGTTGTGCACTGCTCTCTAGAGAGGATACATAGACTTTTAGGTGGCTACTTAGAACTTGGGTAGGTTGCATGGGTGTGGCACCTAGAGCAATTATCACTGATCAGAGTATGCCTATAACGAAAGCTGTTGAGTTCGAAATGCCAAATACTAGACACAGGTGGTGCCTTTGGCATATTATGGAGAAACAACACAAAAAGTTGATACAAAATTGTATCCAAATTTGCCGCTGAAAGAGTTTTCCAACCAATTTACACTCACTACGCATTCCAAAAGGTTATGGAAGAGGTGAGAGGTTGCATGTATACCACTCCTAGTATCTTTGCGGATGAGGAAGACTATAGTGAGTACAAGGTGGAGGATACTCGTGAATTTGGGGACTTACCTATAGAGAAGAGAGTTGAGTACATGGTCAGGTTAGACAAGGGGACTAATCATGCTCAGTGTGGTTGCAAACTCTTTGAAATGCGTGGTATTATGTGTAGGCAGTCATTAAAAATTCTTTATGATTGCGGTGTACAACACATTCCAGATTTTTATATTCTGAGACGATGGAGGAAAGATATTGATAGACCATACACTAGGGTGAAAATGTCTTACTATAGTCCTTTGAAAAGTGAGATTGTAGCTAGGTATGAGAAAATGCATGAAGATTTTGAAAAGGTTGCCATCAAAGCTATGAATACCGAGGAAGAATTTCGTATTGTGATAAATGGTATTACTCTTATTAACAAGAATCTTACAAGGAGCAAAAAAATTTCTGGTAAGGAAGGTATGTCATCTGAGCATGTCATTGTAAAGCCAGTACTCTGCCAGTCACCCCTGCAGCATCGCTGCTCATGTACCATTCCCTACAACACTGCCATAGGACCGGTAGTGTAGCAGACCAGTCACACTTATGCAACCCAGCAAGCTTCTGCCACACCCCTTAATGTTCTTTTTTATCTTTACTGGATGCAAATAATAGTTGCTCATTATATTTGTTTATTCGCATAGGAAACAAATCAAAGAAGAAAAAAATTAGTGGCGCAGTAAATTTACGTGATGAAATCAATCCTGAAGCGGATGACCTGTATTTGTCTCAAATAGAGATGAACAATGATTATTATCAGCAAATAGACGATGTTTTTAACAATACGGTTCATTCTGGTGGATATACGAAGATGATGGTATATTACTGATTCTTGAAGTCTTAATTTCTTTTATTAAATTGTTATGTAACTTATCATTTCTGCCTTTTCTTGTTGATATGTTCGCAGCAATATTTTGCACAGATGGGACAATTGAATAATCAGATAACCGAAGATGGTAGATTAAATATGAACCAGTCAGCGACGGATGAGCAACCTTCAAACAACAACTGGATCAAGTTTTCATTCTGTTTTTTTGTTAGCTGAACTCTTTAGTGTGACCATCTTTTTTGTTCCAGTTTGATTTCTTTTTACGAGTTTGTTTGAATGCGAGAACTAAACATATGGCAGCAACATTTCTACTTTGTGGCCGGATTGTATGTTTGGAGATTATTGTGTTTATGGTCTGTTGCAAGTACTGTGCTAGGTATGAGTTTGTTTGAATGCGAGAACTAAACATATGGCAGCAACATTTCTACTTTTTACGCTCTTTTTGCATTACCTTCAGAGCCACCGAGAGGTTTCATGCCAACTCCATCAGCTCTTTAGCAATCCTACAGATCTGCCAGAAAGAAGCAAATCCAGACTCCCTGCCCACATTGTTGCACTACCAAGATGCTGCCAACAATTCACATTCACGAATACCTGTTCTGAAGCAATCAGAAACACTCGCAACTACTTCTAGTTCTGCCAGTCAGGCCCTGCAACACAACCAATTCTGCCATCTTCTTTTGCATTTTATCCGCAATCTGCCTTTGAAACTCTTCCTCGGGATTGCTCCCATTTTGGTAAGACTTCTCTTACTCCATCTATGGCTATTGGAAAATAAAGGCAAGCAAGCGAGCCTACTGCCTGCTAGCCACTGATAAAGCTCGAGATGCGGATCCGCCTACTGATAAAAATTATAAGCGAGACTAGGACCCCTTCATCAGCTGATGCTAACCAGTACAGGTACAACAGGCAACGGGATTACTTATCATTCTACCGCCTACCAAAATTCTTCTCGAATTACTTACTACCTTCCTTCTTGTTGAGAGTTAAGTAAAGTGTTGTCCCTACCTACTCTGCCTTGTAGACTTTATTCGATTGGTCTAACTCTAGTCTACAATTTTGATTATATTAGCGTAACTATTTATACCGAAGCAGTCACAGGTGCCCAGCATTCACGCCAGAGCACAGAATCCAGAAAGACATGCTGCAGTGATGAAAACAGACCTGAATTGCTTACAACTTTGTAACTCAAAAATCAAACAATATATTTATTAAGATAAGGAAAACGATTACATGAAAATCCATGAAAGTTTTAATGCCAAGTAAAAACATCTAACTATTATAGAAGAATAAAAATAAATCGAGTCCTTATTTCAACCTAAAACTTTAACAATCATCTAAAATTGTGGTCTAAAACACAGCTTATATTTATTCTCCGGTAAGGTCAATGACCTCGACTCCGTCATCAGTCATGTCAATAATCTCGACCCCTTCCATATTCTCTGTTTTGATTTTCTTCTTCCTAGTAAGATCAATAATATAAATATACGGTTCATCTTTTGTAAGATCGATGACCTCGATCTCCTAGCCGTTCTCTTCTTCTTATTTTCTTCATTTTCCGGCAACTTCTTCTTATTGTCTTCATTTTCCGGCAAGTGTGCGTATACACGTTGTCGAAATGTCTTGCTCATTTTACCAGCATCTTTAGCAACTTCATTGTGCAGTTTGGATCCTTTTAAACAAAACAAAAAATTAATCATATATATATATATATATAAATATAAATATGAACAAATTATGCAAATATATATATAAATATAAATTTGAACAATCTATCGCCTACCTCCTTCAACAATGCTACGTTGCTTCTTGTTCGGGAAATTGATGATGCCGCTACGTTGCTTCTTGTGAGTTAACTTACTAATAGAAGTCATGGTAGATACAATACTGTGAATCGAAATTTGTAATCAGGTAGTGTATGTGATTGATTGGGTTAGGGATGCAGGGTTAATACCTAAGAGACATATAGAGGTAGTGAGGTAGATACCTAGATGGGTAGGAGTAGGACTCTTGTATCAAGTTTTGGCGCCAAAGTGATAGATTTACTAGATTCACGTGATAAAATAAGACGAGACTAATTTATGTACGTAACTTATCTGGATAACGTTAGTTAGACACGATAAAAATTACCCGATCGGATGATTTACCCTGAAAAATTGGATCCGAACTTAAACTAATAACTACCATATAAACCGAAAGATGTATTGATCGGACACTATTCAACCCGACTTAAAATGTTAGTTATTGAAAATTAAGCATTATTATCAAAATAAACATACTAGAAATAATACTCCCTCCTATTCTATGTATTGTTCCCCTTTGAATGGGGCACAAGAATTTAGGTAGGGAGTAAAATAAGTGTAAAAAATTGGGTGGGGTTGGGTGATAGGAGAGATGAATGAATAATTAGGAATTAAATAAGAAATTGTGAGTTGGGTGGGATTTGATAATAGGAGAGAGAAATGAATAAAATAAGAGTAAAAGTTTCCAAAATAAGAAAGGGGAAGAAAACCTGAATAATCCGTTTTAGGAAATAGGGAAGAATAGATAGAATAGGAGGGAGTAATAATAATAATAATAACAACAACAACAACAATAATAATAATAGTAATAATAATAGTAATAATAATAATAACAACAACAACAACAACAATAGTAATAATAATAATAATAATATTAATAATAACAGTAATAATAATAATAATAATAATAATCCAACTCACCTATGCTTACTCATAAATCGTGTCGGCACAACCACGACACAAGAATTAATTTGGTCGAATATGGGTTGAAGGGGTTCGTGACATGACCCGATCTGTAAGTGAGTCGACACTATCACGACAAGAAATTTAATTCGGTCGAGTTTAGGTTGAAGGGGTTCGTGACCCGTGTTGGCCGTGTATATATGGGACATGAAGACAAATCTAACATGACCCGATCTGCAAGTGAAATGTCACTAACATAACACGAGATTTAATTAGATTAGGTTTTGGTTGAAAGGATCCGTTACCTATTTACGTGTGACACGAACACAAACCCACACGACTAGATATGTAAGTGGGTTGACACTAACACAATACGAGATTTAGTTTGGCCAGGTTTGGGTTGAAAGGTTCGTGACCTGTGCCAAATAAGTAGGTATAGACAAATAATTTTGAGAAATTACTAAGCCCGATTTAGTCCACTAACAAGTCCCAAGCACTCAAACCCGCTTATCTGTAACAAGAAAATTCAACATTTGCACTTGATCCCTATACGATTTACATGTAATACGAGCACGAGCACGAACTCGACACGACCATAAGAGTTTATGCGTTGTCTATGTCTAGCCATGTAGCTCATTTCAAATTAACTATACTCGATCGATTTAGTCCTTTATCAAGTCCCAAGCCCCCAAGCCTCAAACCCGCTTGTCTGTAACCAGAAATTTAACATTCGCACTTGATCACCTATACGATTTACCTGTAAATTTGTAATACGAGCACGGGCACGGACTCGACATAACCCTATCATTTTGCCTTGTCTATGTGTAGCCACGTAGCTCATTTCAATTTCACTAAGCCCGATTTAGTTCACTAACAACCCCCAAGCCTCAAATGTAACCAGAAAATTTAACATTCGCACTTGATCACCTATACAATTTACATGTAATACGAGCCCGAGCACGAACCCGACCCTATCAGTTTTCTTTGTCTATGTGTAGCCATGTAACTCATTTCAATTTAACTAAGCTCGATTCAGTCTAGTTCAGTTTAATTTTGTTAAGGACAGCTTCGTTCAACTTCAAAATTGAATTCAGCTTAAATTAACTCGATTTAGTTTAGTACATATTTATTTGGCTCAAATTCAGTATAGCTCACCTCAACTTATTGAAGCTTAGTTCACTAAAAAAAAAAAGTATAGCGACATCGGGTGTTACTCTTAAAATTAATATGATCAATCAATTTGCGAAAATCAAGTTATAAACAAAAATGTATAGACGTTAGATATAAACCAAAATCAAATTTTGATAAAAAAGTGTATAGACGTTAGATATAAAATAAAATTTATGAACATTTGTAATTTAGTTCCGAGGATCCATATCTAGAATTGAATAATACGATTTAAAAATAACTCATACAATTCTTTTACACGGACCAAAAACTAGTTTTTATTGATTATCATATGATTTATGTAACATTTAGCGCAGTAGAAAAAATCACATTTTAATGAACGTGATACCAAAATAAAGAAAAATGGGGAGTTACGGTCTTACGGACAAGTTCACTGGCGAGAAGTCTGTAAACAACCATATTGTAACTAATTATTAATTAAAATTTTTTTGTAACTATCCCACGGGGAGTCATTACAAATGTACAGTAAGAAGTATACTAGAATCCAACAACTATCCAAAGTATCTCAGCACAAAAATATTAAAGAGAATCTTTTATTTTTTTTTAATTTATAATTAATTCTACTTGTTAAATTTCTAAACTACTCTTTTACAATAATAAATTTGAAATTTAAATTTTAATAGAGAATATGCAAAGTATATATGTAAATTATAATAGTACCCCGGGTGTTACTCACTTTGAGTAACACCCGGTGTCGCTATATCATTATTCTTGTAAGATTACACACAACACGAGTATTATTAGTCATGCATTTGTCATTTGGTAAGGATGGAAGACATGAATAATCAAAATGTTACATATTTAACTTATTGTAAGATTACACAACACGAGTTCTGATGTAGAATCGATTAAAGGTTAATCCACCAAATTATATTAACGCGGGATGAATCGGTTACACCGTGCCCGAGTTATTATGGATTTGTGTCTCGGGATCATTTACTTAATTGGGTAAGAGATCATTAAGTAGATGCTTAACTTGCTTAAAATATTTACAAGTTTTATAAACGATAATTGTTTTTTAATTCCTTCGTTTTATTTGTAGTTCATTTTCTCATCAATCATCGATGGCTCTTAACGCTCCTCCTCTCAAAAACGTATCATGGCTTCGATCCTTCATGAATCATTGGAAACTTGACAAGCATGGTGCCAATTTTAAAGATTGGGAAGCACAATTGCTTTTGGTCGCGGAAGGTGACGATAAGACTCGTTACCTTTCCGAAGCCGCTCCTCCCGCTCGCTCCGCGGCTGCGACTGTAACATCCCGCATTTTCGTAAACAATATTTTAATGATTTTAAATTATTTTATGGAATATAATAATATTTTAATAATAAGTCGTAAATTTAATTTAAAGATTTCCGTTAAGATCCGTCTTAAGAATATCCTTAAGTTCTTAAGATGTTAATAATTTGGCATAAATCAAACCCGACTTAAATCCGTTTCACAAAAACAAGTGACCCGACTCAAAATAAGGAAATGACTACTTAAACCCCACCAAAAACCCTTATGTCGACATTCTTCATCTTCACAAAACACATTCACTGCTTCTCTTTTTCCCCCATTTCTCCTTTTTATTTCAAGCTTAAAATCGACATTTCAAGGCCTTCCCGAACTCGAATCGCGGTAAGTCTTACATTTTCGGAATCCTTGCGAGATTTCCAAGCTTTCTACCTCTTTCGATTTCAATTTCGTCGAACTCGAAAAAGACGCTGTTTTGGGTAAATTCCGTTTTAAGCTTATAAAACCCGTTTCTTTTGTTGTAGGGGTTGATTTAGAGGGTCCTAAAGTTGATAGCTTCTTCATTGAAAAAGAATTTGGAGCATAATCGCTTTTGAGGTGACGATAATGAGAAACTCGGCCTTTGTCTTAAATTAATTGGATATGTGATTTCTTGTTGTTCATGTGAAATTAATGAGGGGTCTATATTTAATAGTTAGTGGGTAATTAGTATCCGTCACAAATTCGTGCTTGTTGTGTAATGTTATTGTTGTTGTGTTGTTATTGCCAATTATTATTATTGCTGCTCACCATTTCTGGGCTGTCACTCTTACCGCTGTTGCGTATTACGCCTGTTGTATGGTTGCTATTGCAGTGCGTATTGAGAACTGCTGCTAAACTTTTTTCTCTACGCTGTTCAGAATTATGTTGCTATTCAATTCTTTTGTTACTAATGCTGTCCACGGCTGCGTGTTGTTATTAATGTTGCTGTGTCGTTTTTTTTAATTCTTCTATCGTTGACTACATAGTTCTACTATTGTTTTTTTAGCTACTATTACTTATAACTACTACCACTGTACGTATTAATTTAGTAAATGATTATTATTTTATTATTATTTTACGTACGTGCTTGCTAGCGTGCTTGAATTAATTAGTTTACGTACGTGCTTGCTAGCTTGTTTACGTTTAAATTTTATAAGTTAGAAATCGTTACGAATTACTAATGGGTTACGGTCTTATTAGAAGCATGTCGAAATAATTTATTTAGTTAGTCGATCTTCCCGTAAAAAAAATATAAGTAATATAATGTGATGTTTAATTTAATTTAAATCGTGTTTATTTCCTTTATCGGTTGAACCGGTTAATTAGAACGTAATCAAATACTTAGTGAAATATAATTGAGCTAAGTAAGATTTAGTAAAGTAGTTAGTGACTTGTCTAAAATTAGTCACAAATATTGAAATAACCTTTAGTCCTATATGAGATCGGCCTAAGAACAACCTAATATAAACCCAAACGTCAAGGTAGAAGTTCTCCTTAGATTGCACCCAAGATGACTGAGAAAGATCCCTTCAAAGCTCCTCCTAAATTACTATTAATTATTTTAGAGGATTTGTTTCACTACAAAAAAAACGCGGTGTTCTGACCGAAAAAATCCGTCAGAAAAGGGGAAATCCGTCAGGAAATTCGCGTTTCTGACGGATAATCCGTCAGAAATTTCCGTCCCAAATATTCGTCACGAAAATCAAGTTTGTGACGAATTATCCGTCAGAAAATTAATTGTGACGGACTTCTGACGGTGTACCCGTAGAAGAAAAAATTCCAGGTCAAATTTTTTTTGACTTATAGTGACGGATAATCCGTCAGTAATTTGTCATTTGTGACGGATAATGCGTCAGTAATTGCTCATTTGTGACGGATAATGCGTCAGGAATTTTGTTCATTTGTGACAGATAATCCGTCAGAAAAATGGTCAACTGTTGACTTTTGTGACGGATTATCCGTCAGGAATTTAGTCAAATTTTGACTTTTGTTTGACGGGTTATCCGTCAGAATTTAAAGCAGTATAGGCTGAAAACAGCTGCTTGCTGTCCAGCCCAATGCGATTGCATTGTTCATATTTACAACCTCCAAATCACCAAATCCTGCAAAACATTCATCATCCGCCAAACGGAAATTTATATTTCCAAGTCGACCGCTAAGCGGGAACCAACAACAAAGAAAAAACATGGGTAAGAAATTGAATTACATAAAATAGTCTTCATAAATTCATACACTAACATAAAATATGTTCTAAAGTTAATAACTCATAATCTCAGTTTGCATTTGACTAAACTATCCTAAGTGGTTGGAGGATCAACTGACATGTTATTACATCCAAAGCCATGAGGATCGTCCGAGAAGTCATCACGTCGTTGATAATTTGGCATACTTGAGCATGACTGAGTGGAAAAGAAAGCCTGCATATCACTCCAAGCTTTTTTCATTTCCGCCATTTCCTCTTGAATTTGTTTTTGAGATGCTTGAGTGCTTTCAACTTGTTCTTTAAGACGCATATTCTCAGTTTGCATTTGACTAAACATGGTTGGTCGATAAGAACAAGATCGACGATCTCCTCTTTTGTCCCTAGGATTCTCAAACCATACCTCTTCACCCAATGGACCGATCCCAAAAAAACCTCCTTTCTTGTCAAATCCTCCAACAGCTTCGTGGTAGGTCTGAATCTCATCCCGAGGCTCTCCGGTTGGCGTTGGTTGACCCAAAAGTTCTTTGTAAGCAGCCTGAAAAAAAGAGAAATTATTAAATAAAAAATAAATAAAATATATTGTAAAATTATCATTTTAATATGAAAAATATACAATAAGTTGCTCGATTAGAAATACTTACGTCTGTCCGAGCAGCTCTAGGGTTAATCCACTCCCCCTTCTTGTTTTTCTTCGTCTTCTCAAACACCTTGTACGGTGTAGCCGACTCGCCCTTTAAAAAGCAAAGAAAACTTATATGTTAATTATATCCGACAATAGAATATTAATTAACCAAATTTAATATTTTAAAAATTTATGAAATACTTGCCATTTCTTTGAAAATATCAGAGCAACTCTTGCGGCCTAGAGTGTGGGTGCCCAACGCTTTCCCGTCCTTAGCACCAGACCTTCTATTTGCCTTGTTTATGTCTGATTTTTTTTTAAATTCAGGATTGTTCTCGTACCTTGCGTCCAACTTCTCCTTCCAACTATCGGGCACCCAATCCGACTTCTTCTTTCCGTATTTGACACCATTCACCATGTGAGTAATCAATCTCGTGACCCTCCTCTTCCACTCAGGATAAGGGTCATACCGAGAATCAATGGACCTCACATGAGTCTGCCATAAAATAAAATGTTATTAGAAATAGAAAATATTAGTTTAATTTCAAAAACTAATGTGGCTTGTTTATTTTTACATTACCTTAAAGTAGATCCACATCTTTTCTCGTTGCGCATAACTCGCTTCAGTCCAGTTGGTGAAGTACTCATCGGTAAGATTTTGAGTGAACGAGGCAACCACGTATCTCTTTACAATCTTGTCATTCCACCTGATTAAAAACAAACACATATATATAAATATGAATATTATAAATTTGAAGGATATATTTTTCATTAATGGAGGATAAAAAAAAATACTTACCAACAACCGTTAACTACCGAAGGATCAGAAGTGAGTATAATCGGTGGATTTCGGTGGGGCACATTGTCACCGGTCAAATGAAGGTCATCATCATTCTCCTCCACTTCTTCGTTCTCATTTTGAGAACGCCTACCTGATCCACTCCCCAATATCTTTCGTATAAATCTCGACATTTACCTGCTTCAAATAAAGCTAACAATACAAATAAACATAACACTAGCAATAATAAATGTTAACCCATGAAAAATAAAACAAAGTTTTCATACATTTCTTATGAATGTATAACCAAAGGATAAATAAAACATGTCTTACAAATGTATGCTCAAAAGATAAATAAACAATTACAAGTACTCCCTATCACCCCTAACTATCACTATCACTAGAAATTAAAAAAGTTTCATCATCCGAAAATAGAATTCCGACTTCTTCTTCTTCCTCCTCATTTATCTCAATTGTGGTGTTTTGAACTAAATCTCTATCCTCTTCTTCCGCGACATTCCCGTCATATTCATCTTCACCTATTTCACCTATTTCATCTGCAACCACTTGATACTCATCTTCAGTATCTGTCTCTTCTACCAAAATTGATGAAATTGAATGATCATTGAGAACCACATCTTCTTGGAATTCAATTTCGTCAATAGGAGCATCAACATGTGATCGTGCCTTGATTTTAAAAACCGCAGACCATTGATCACCTTTCTTAGTGGTTGGATAGCTAGCATAACAAACTTGATCGACTTGAAAAGCTGCCACAAATGGGTTATGTCCTTTGAGTTTTCTTTTCTCATTCACATCGACAAGTCCATATATCTTATGGATACTAAGTCCTTGTGGGGAGTTATCAAACCAATCACATTTAAACAATATCACTTTATAAACCTTGTGCTCGGTATAATAGGCAAGTTCAACTACTTCATTTAGAGTTCCATAATAATCCAACCCATCTGTAGAATTCACACAAACCCCATTGCTTATGGTAGCTTTGGAAACATCAACTCCCTCCTTAAAAGCTCGAAATTTATAACCGTTGATAGAATATCGTCTCCATGTCTTCACCATGGTACAAGGACCTAATGATAGACCTAATACTAAAGGATCCTTCCATCTATTAGCCTACCAATAAAACAATATATATGTTAATTAAGATGTTTAATTATAGATTCTTTCAAACTGGTTGCTTATTTTAAAAGAAAATGTATTACTTACTTCATTTCGTAACCATTTCGGAAAACGTTTCTCATGTTTCGTCCAAACATCTTCAGAAGAAGTAACATCAGGAAATGATAATTTGATATATTCCTCAAACTCCCTATATGTACAACATATATAATAATTAACTATTAACTAAAATTATACCTTAATGTAATTATTAAAATAATGTATGTAGAAGTGACAAAATAATGATTAACTTACTTTTCATAGGACTCCAAAAAGTTTCCACAGTTCCTTAGCACATAAAAATGAGCGTCTTCATACTCTTTCTCGTTCAAGTACCTCTCTTTACATTTCCCGGTTGTAGTTCCCATGTCATCATTGAATAACTCAGGTAATTTTGAAGTGAGCTGGTCATCGAAATTCACACCAATGTCTAAGTCTTTCGCTTTTGTATCAATGTGATCTTCGAAATACATCGAACAAAAATTCGAAATTTCCTCTAATAAATAAGCGTTGCATATGGAACCCTCCACCCGAGCTTTATTGCCAATCTTTTTTTTTATATGATTAAGAAATCTCTCAAATGGATACATCCATCGATATTGAACTGGTCCTCCAACCTTCGCCTCATAAGGCAAATGCACAGGTAGATGCTCCATGGAATTGAAGAAAGACGGAGGAAATATCTTCTCTAACTTGCATATTATCTCTGCAATGTTTGATTCTAGACGTTCCATAGAATCAACCTTAATCGTAGAGGTACACAAGTCTCTAAAAAATTGACTTAACTCAGTTATTGCATTCCAAGGACCCGTCGGGAGCAAATGTTTTAAGGCAACAGGAAGTAACCGTTGCATAAAGACATGGCAATCATGACTTTTCATGGAATGCAACACCATATTTTTATGATCAACACACCGACTCAAATCCGAAGCATAACCATCCGGGAATTTCAATTTGGCAACCCACTCACATACAGCTTTTTTCTCCGCGGCGTTTAAAACAAACCTAGATGATGGGGGCCGTACAAAGCAATGCTCTTTAAAGTCAGCTTTACCATTAACTCCGAACTTAGTTTTATTTGGTTCATTCATCACCGTACTGATAAGATGTTCAAAAATGTTTTTCTCAATGTGCATAACATCTAAGTTGTGTCGAATCAACAAAGTTTTCCAATAAGGAAGTTGCCAAAATATGCTTTGTTTCCACCATCCTTCATTCTTGTCTTTTAATTTTTTCAATTCTTGATCAGAAGCATCAACAATTCTTGGCATATCCTTTACCGCATCCCACACTTCTTCACCAGTTAATCTCGATGCGGCAATGCGATCTTCAGTTTTTCTAATCTTCAGAAAATGCTTGCAGTTGTTGCGAAAAGGATGATCAGGTCTCAAAAACACACGGTGACAATCGAACCAACTAACTTTCTTGCTATGTTTAAGCCAAAAGGAGTTATGATCTTTGTCTTGACAATAAGGACAAGCATGGTATCCAGACGTGGACCAACCGGAAAGCATGCCATATGCCGGAAAATCATTGATAGTCCAAATTAATGCAGCTTTCAGTTGAAAATTTTGTTTCTTATAAACATCGTAAGTGTGCACACCCGTTTCCCAAAGTTCTTTCAACTCTTTGATCAACGGTTGAAGGTACACATCTAGATTTGTCTTGGGGTTCTTAGGACCTGGAACGATCAATGATAGAAACATAAATTGTCTCTTCATGCATAACCAGGGAGGTAAATTATACGGAGTGACAATCACAGGCCAACATGAATATTTTTTCCCAAATTGGCCGCCATGTGGGGAAAATCCATCCGTACACAACCCCAACCGAACGTTACGAGGCTCACTTGCAAATTCTGGATGCTCTCGATCAAAATGTTTCCACGCTTCTCCATCACTTGGATGTGCCATTGTCCCTCTTTCTCTTAATCGTGAATTTCTATGGTGCCAACTCATCTCACCTGCTATGCTCTTGGTTGCATATAATCGTTGTAACCTTGGTGCAAGCGGGAAATAAATTAAGGGGTTATTCGGAATTCGCCTCCCATTACTTGAATTATTGTTACCTTTGTACCGAAATGCATTACACTTTGTACATTGCTCGAGATTGACATTTTCCTCCCAAAAAAGCATACATCCAGTAGGACATGCATCGATCTTCTCATGTGGTAGTTGTAGTTCCTTAAGAACACTCTTAACCTCATTGAAATTGCGTAACATGTCATTTTTTGTTGGAATCATGTCACCAACAAACGACATAAACCCATTCGTGCATCGAAGGGATAAGTTGTTCTCACATTTGAGTGCTATCAACCTAGCAGCGGCTTGCAATAAACTTATTTTGCTTCCCTCATACACTGGTTGTTCGGCTTTTTCTAACAATTTATAGAAGGAAGAAACTTGAGGATTTGGGGTTTCATGACGAACTTCCTCATCACTAAGGTCATCAGGATTGAGTCGATCCTCCATTATTTGTTCAATATTATCACGTAATGCATTTTCCACGAGCTCCCGATAAGGATTATCACTAACTACAGTACTACTGCTACTTTCTCCGGTTGGCATTTCCTCACCATGATACGTCCAAACATAATAACATGGGGCAAAACCATTCGACCAAAGATGCAGTTGAACATCCTTAATCCTTTTAAAAGCTCTGTTATTACATTTCTTACAGGGACACCTCATTTCACCTAAATTCTTATACACACTACTTTGTGCAGCGAATTCAAGAAACTCTTTTACCCCATTTGCAAATTCAAGCTTAGGTTTCTTTTTCTCATCTAATCTTTCATACATCCACTGTCGTTCTAATCTTTTCATCTTATTATGTATCTACATTCAAATAATCAATCAATTGACAATTATTAATTAACTATCACATATAATACACAAAAAAACAATATCATCAATGAATATATAATAATTATTGTCAAAAAATTAAATAGTCTTTGAATTAGGTCCTTATCACTCCAACCTAAACCCATCAATGTACATTTCAAGTCATTAGCAAACACGCACTTGTTATTTATTAATGGGGAAAAAATTCGGCAGCAATTCCCCTTTATTCTCCAAATACAAAATATGGATTATATTATTAGTCCATATATGTATTCAGAGAATATTAAAGGAATCGTCACCGAATTTGTACCCTCATTAAAAAAATAACAAGTATCTGTTTGCTACCTAAATGACTTGAAACGTACAAAGACAGTCCCAAAATGGGGACTATTCAAAAATTACTCCTAATCAGTAATTTTTGAACGGGTACTAGGTCAATATTTAACAATTCAGAATTATCAATAACTAACAATTAACAACAATTAACAATTATCTACAATTATCTACAATTAATAACTAAAAATTAACAATTATCAACAACAACAATTAACAAATAATAATTCAAAATTAACAACTAATAACTATCAACAACAACAACAATTAAGAAGTAACAACACTAACAACAACAAATTATTGGCAACTATCCTAAATCAATTTTTCTATCTAACCGGCTACTATCCTAGGTCATTTTTTCTATCTAATTGACATTATCCTAAATCAAAATTTCTAACTAATTATCTATTAACCTAAATAAGTTACACTAACTACTTTCTAAACTAATTCATTCTTAAATAAATAATTAAGTAATAAACATAAACAATTACCTAATTAATTTTGCAAAGTAGTGTTGGCGCGTGGTTGTCACGGTGGTGGTGCTTGTCACGGTGGTGGTGGTTGTCACACTACAATGTACAAACAAATCAATTATGAATTGAAATAAAACGAAAATAAAACTGGAAATTACTGAAAAAAACAAAAATACATTACCTATTATCAAGGTGGAGTTAGTAGTGTGGTGGTGGTTGACACGGTGGTAAGATTGGTGGGGTAGAAATCGGAGTTAGGGAGGAAATTATGGGGTTCGATATGTTTTGGGGTAAAAAAAAAAGAAGGCAGAATGAACGCGTGAGGGCTTCTGAAAGTTTTTAAAAAAACTCCTGACGGATAACCCGTCAGGAATAGCGAATTATTGGTTAGTGACGGATAATCCGTCAGGAAAGAGGATTTATTTTAAGTGAGAAATAAAAAGAAAATTGAATGCAGACGTGGGTATTTGAAACAGTTGAAAAAACTCCTGACGGATTATCCGTCAGGATTAGGGAATTACTAGTTAGTGACGGATAAGCCGTCAATAATTGCGTACGTGGACTTTTCTGACGGATAGGGCGTCAGGAAAATTTAGTGACCGATTATCCGTCAGAATATATTTCTACTTTTCCAGAACTTGCAGGCTTTTGTCAGTCTTTTTTCTGACCGGCAATCCGTCATTATAAATTACTGACGCATTATCCGTCAGAAAATATAACCAAAATTTCGCGCCTTTCCAATTTTTTTCGCGGTCTCCTATTTTAACGGATTTGTGACGGGTTATCCGTCATAAATCATTTCTGACGGATATTCCGTCAAAACTTTGTCAGTACACCGAGACATCTGACGGACTGTATATTCCGTCAGAAATTCGGTCAGTACACCGTGTTTTTTTTGTAGTGTTTTTGGGATTTTAAGATGATAAACTGATCAAAGAGAACAAGAGAGAAAACAACTTATGTTTTTCGTCTTTGTACCACACGGCCGAAATCCCTTCTTATAGGGTTTTGGTTTGTGTTGGTATTGTACTTCCTATTAGGAAACCTCCTTATATTATAATATTCTAAGTCAGTTTCCTGGAAACCTCCTTATATTATAATATTCTAAGTCAGTTTCCTTATTCCGAATTTCCTTAAAATATCATACATATTTTAATAATTTTCGGTGTACAATTATAATTCCCGGAGAACATTAATTAATTATCTTATAATTAATTAACCCAATTATATTATTCTAAAATATCATTTATTAAAATATAATTAATAAATATAATATTTATATATATTTATTAGAATTAACATTTAATTCATTTCTCCTAATTATTATTTAATCATATTAAATGTTTATCATCTACTTAACTACATTTAGCTAAGTTTAGCATTTACTGTTGGGGCTGGTGTCCTTGACAATTAAGTACAATGACTTATTAAATCTCTTTAAGGATCACAAGGGCATACTTCTGTATTATTACCAGTTGATCCACGTTTATCAATAACGGTTGGCTTGCTAGATAAGTTTGACGTTATTGTCATACGGATGGCGGTGGTCAACTGGTCCCTATACGTCACACCTATAGGACACGTTTGAGAGATGTGAAGGTATGAAAATACAGTCACATTTTGCCGGATATGACTAAACGGTTAGTCAGAGGTATTGACTATTAAATTAGTCAATAAGATGTTGAGATTATTATTTAATACGGATTAAATAATTTTAGCTAATACGGATTACATGATTAATTCGTAAATTAAATATAAACGGTTATATTTAATTAAATATTGTATTCGCGTATTAATATAAACAGTTATATTAATTTGGGTAATTATACAATATCGTATTTTGTCAGACCATTATTAATATATCGACTGTATTAATATCTGATAACATGTTACGATTTATAAATAAATACCGCGAACAACTTAAAGCTAAATGGGTCGAATCACGCATTGGAATAAGGTAAGAGTGGAAAGCCCACTCCTACCCTATGTCCAATTTCGGCCGGCCATGTGTAGTATATAAGGAGAGTCCTTCTCCTTATATCGATAACTCTTGTTGCACTGTAAAATAATCTCAGGGTAAAATTAGGGTTTGAGAGCATTCTTCTTCCAAAACCTCAGATCTCACATCTAAAACCTCAAGGGCTCTCCCTATATTGCAAGGCAATTGGAGAGGATTTCTAGCACACGCGGCCACGTCTCAAACTAAGTCTTGGGTGCAAGTTATAGGAGGGAATTTGCATTAATTCCTGTTCTTAGGCCTTTTGCGCGAGGACTAAAGGTTGTACTTCTTTTCTCATGTTTTTAATCTTATGACGATATTCACAATTGCATATTTCATTATAATCCTGCAAATTTAGGGTGAATACGCGTTTTATTCCCCTCAAGTGGTATTAGAGCCTTAGGCCATGAAAATTTTACAATTGTGTCTTTCATAAGTTTTAAAAATTTTGAAAACCGTACACTGTGCTTAGGCACTCGATCGAGTACCAGTTGCACTCGATCTTGTTTTTCGATCTTGTTTGTGAGAAATCGATCTTGTTTGTGAGAAATCGATCGAGTACCGTGCGTGTGATTTTTGTGAGAAATCGATCTTGTTTTTCGATTATAATTTGCATATTGTTAATTAATCGATATTTTTAGCAATATGTGAATCTTTTGTTGTTGTTTATTTATGATTTACACGTTTTAAATCCATGTTATAAACCCGTTTTAATTTAAAAGTGCAGCGATTTGCAGTTTTTACGAGCCACTCGATCGAGCCCTGCTGCACTCGATCGAGTGACCCTGACACTCGATCGAGTGTCTCTGTTACTCGATCGAGTGCTCTCGTTTCGGGGTGTTTATTTTCGAAAATAACTTGTTTCTTATTTTCACATGGCTTAAAATAATATACTGTATACGGAAATAGTATATTATTTAGTGAAACGGTTCACCCTCGTTTGATACATATTGTTTTAAAACAGTTTAAAATAATGGATTATATGTTTATTAAAATTGGTGATTAAAGCGGTATAGTCACATAATTTTAATCTTAAAAGGTGGTTTGATATAAATTTATTAATCATAATAACAGTATTATGTCATGTATAAATTTTATTTAGTTGATGCATTTTATTTATCGTCTTGTGAATGCCTTGAATGCTTTCAATAACGTATTTAATTTTTGCAAACGGTTGTAACTTAGTGTGGCCTTAGAAGATTGTGTTACCGTAATGATGGGACACGATCTTGCTTGTAATTTTGAGATCTTGAATCTCCGTTTTGGGTTTTTGCCATGTAATTACTTTTGTATTTAAATTAGAATGTATCTAGGATTACTTTTGTAATTTAAATTAGTAATTTTGTGAAGACCAAAGACAAGACGGAGACCGGATGCTCACTCCCGCTGCAAGGACCAAGATAGAACATCAAGACAAGCTTCTAGGGTCCAACGGTGGATTCCAAGTTGTTTTATGTTTATTTTGGTAGGATAGGCCACACTAGGACTTTTATTTACGTTTATTGCATTTATCTTTACGCTTTCATCGATAATAGCTTGCATCATATTCCGCCTAAAAACCAAACCACCTATATCATGCCTGAAAACTGACTCATGTAGAGGTCACGCGTTAGTTTTCTGTGACAATACAGATGTCACATGTCAATTGCAAAGCCATCACTTTACTTAATTCATTCACGCAAATGCTAGTTTTTAGTTCACTTAAATATGGATAAATAAGAGTTGATGGGGTCTTCCTCGTATAACCAAAAATTGAGATTAGTCTTTATAAATCAGCCTCCCATGAATCCCTTCTTCGTCGGTAGGCATAATATGACCCCTTCTACGTCGGGTAAGTGGGAACAGATGATTTATTTTATCTCAACATCATGGTCACTCGATAATATTCCAGTGACTGAGATGGACTAATAGATAGGATTTACGGAAATCTATCGACCAAGAGTTCCAACGATTGGAATTAGCCAAACTGTGGGCTTATCAATATACGGAAATTGAGTCTTGGGATCGTTTATATAATTCTTGAGGGAGATCAATTATATAAATGCATGAGTCTACGAGTTTAAATTCAATTTAATATAGACTTAAATCACAACAATAAGTTGCTTATATGGTTTTGTTTTATCTTCTTTCAGTGTAGAACACGTTCATTAAAACTGCTGTAAAACTAAAATGGCTGGTGAAGACCCAATGCCAAGTGCCAAGCTAGCACGTGAATCCTGGCTAAAAGCCTTCATGGACTCCATGAATCAGTCAACTAGACTGAGGAATGATGGGTCAAACTTCTCTGACTGGGAGGCAGCACTACGGAATGCTGCCATTGCTGACGGAAAGCTTAAGTATTTAACTGAGCCCATTCCGGCACACCCAGGAGCTGGAGCTAGAGCCAACGATGTTCGCGCTCATAGCGACTTCGTCATGGAAGCGGGTGCGATAAAGAACGTACTCATCTATGCAATGGAATCTAATTTGCAAAGACGCTTCATAACCCATGGTGCAAACAAGATTTTCACCACGCTCACTAACGAATTCTCAAAGGCTCCGAGAATCGTTTCTTATGAGCATACCTGTCGCTTCTTTGAGGCGAAACTCCAGAAGGGCCAAGCTGTTAGCCCACATATTCTCAACATGATTGAGAATATCGAGAAACTGGAGACCCTAAACTGCAAGATCAGTGAGAACATCATCGTTGATCGCATGCTTCATTCGCTTCATGATGGGTTCGCCCTCTTTAGGGCCAACTACTACATGAACGACATGAAGAAGACTCCCCATGAGCTCCACTCCCTTCTCGTACAGACTGAGAAGGATCTAAAGTTGAGTGGGAGTCTAAAGCAGGATGTTCTCATGATCTCAAGTAAGGGAAAAGGTAAAGGGAAGGCTAAAGCTCAGGGCGACCTAGCGGTAGGTAGGCCCAGGTTCAAGAAACCAGGATTTGCTAAGAGTGGGCCTGGTGAGTCGAGTAACTCACAAGGCAAGACAAAGAGCAAGGATACAAGCATGGAATGTCACCATTGCCACAAGACTGGGCATTGGAGGCGCTCATGCCCCGTGTATCGCGAGGACATTAAAGCAGGCCGTGTTACTCCTGTTGGTATGTCTTCTTCTTCTTTTATTCACATGATTGAGATTAACCATGCAAGTTGCGGAACTTGGGTACTTGATACTGGTTGTGGTTCTCATCTATGTAATCATGTGTAGGGCCTCCGAAACCAAGAACCCCTAATCAAGGGTGAGGTGGACCTGCGTGTCGGGAATGGAGCACGTGTGGCTGCAGTCTCGAAGGGAACATACGTAATCCAGCTTCCAAGTGGATTCGAGTTATTTTTATATAACTGTTATTATGTTCCTAGTTTGTCCAAAAACATTATTTCAGTTTCTGCACTTGACAAACTTGGCTTTTCATTTGTAATAGAGAATAATAGCTGTATTTTCTCCTTACACAATATGATATATGGCAAGGCAGTTTCCATGAATGGAATTTATGTTTTAGATCAAACTACCGAGATATTACATGTGAATAATAAAAGAATAAAGGTAGGTGACAAAGATCAAACTTACCTATGGCATTGTCGTATGGGACACATAAATGAGAAACGCGTAAAACAGCTCATACAGAATGGAGCTATTTCGCCCTTTGATTTCGAATCATATGGCACGTGTGAATCATGTCTCATCGGCAAAATGACTCGTATTTCCTTCAAAGGTGTTGGAATGCGCGCTGCCGACCTATTAGGACTCATACATACGGACGTATGTGGCCCTATGTCGATCAACGCACGAGAAGGCTATAGGTATTTCATCACTTTCACGGATGATTTGAGTAGATATGGCTATGTCTACTTGATGAAACATAAAAGTGAATCCTTTGACAAGTTCAAAGAATACCAGAATCGGGTACAGAACCAGCTGGGTAGAAAGATTAAAGCACTACGCTCGGATCGTGGTGGTGAGTATCTTTCACGCGAGTTTGATCAACACCTAAAAGACTGTGGGATCGTGCTACAGTTGACTCCACCTGGAACACCACAATTAAATGGTGTGTCCGAACGGAGAAATCGAACTTTACTTGATATGGTTCGATCCATGATGAGTCACACCGTTGTGCCTGATTCATTGTGGGGCTATGCTCTTTTGTCGGCCGCTTTAATACTTAACCGAAGTCCGTCTAAAGCTGTTGACAAGACTCCATTCGAGTTATGGAAGGGAACGGTCCCTAACTTGTCCTTTATTCGGGTTTGGGGCTGCGAGGCTTATGTCAAGTGGAGACACGAGGATAAGCTCGGCCCGCGATCGGTCAAGACATACTTTATAGGCTATCCAAAGGGAACGTTTGGTCATTACTTCTACTCGCCTACCGAACAACGTGTTTTTGTTGCGGCTAGTGCGACGTTCTTAGAGAAAGAATTTCTCGAGAACAAGTCGAGTAATAGAACCTTCGAGTTATCGGAGGTTCAAGAACCAACTACCGAGCAACCATTGGAGGAAACAGTACCTTCAACCGAGGCTGCGGTAGATATCCCTGAGGAACCTAGGAGGTCAGGAAGAGTCTCTATTCCACCGGACAGATACATTGGTATGGTCGAGGAACACGATACAGATGACGTCTTACTCCTAGAGGGTAATGAACCCACAACCTATAAAGGTGCCATGACCAGTTCTGACTCAAAGCTATGGCTAGAAGCCATGCAATCCGAGATGGACTCCATGTATGAGAACAACGTGTGGGATCTTGTGGACCTACCTGCAAAGGTACGTCCCCTTCAATGCAAATGGCTTTACAAGATAAAGCATGCCGTGGAAGGACAACAAGATATCCATAAGGCTAGACTAGTTGCTAAAGGTTTCACCCAAGTGCCAGGCTTGCACTACGATGAGATCTTTGCACCCGTAGTCATGCTACGTTCCATTCGGATTATCTTAGCGATCGCCGCATTTCATGACTATGAAATATGGCAAATGGACGTTAAAACCGCCTTCTTAAACGGTTATTTGGAGGAAGAGTTGTACATGGTACAACCCGAGGGTTTTATCGATCCAGCACATCCTAAGAAAGTTTGCAAGCTTAAGCGTTCCATCTATGGACTTAAGCAAGCATCGCGGAGTTGGAATCATCGCTTCGACCAAGTGATAAAAGAGAATGGGTTCATTCGATCAGTCGAGGAACCATGTCTCTATATCAAGTCGAGTGGGAGTAAGATTGTATTCCTAGTACTGTATGTCGATGACATACTCTTGATTGGGAATGACATACCTCTCTTATCTTCGGTTAAAGCATGGTTGAAAAACCATTTCCAGATGAAAGATCTGGGAGAGGCACAAAGAATTTTGGGCATCCGTATCTACAGGGATAGATCACGACGGATGTTGTCTCTCAGTCAGGAGTCTTATATTGAGAAGATTCTGGAGAGATTCAGCATGACGAACTCCAAGAAGGGGTTCCTTCCTATGACTCCTGGGCTTCACTTGAGCAAGACTCAAGAAGCTAAGTCAGTAGAAGAGAAAGAGCGCATGAGTCGGATTCCTTATGCCTCGGCAATAGGATCGATCATGTATGCCATGATATGCACACGTCCAGACGTTGCATATGCATTGAGTATGACCAGTCGATTCCAAGCTCATCCAGGTGACCCACACTGGATGGCCGTGAAAAACATTCTTAAGTACCTACGGAGGACTAAAGATTGGGGATTGACTTATGGAGGCGACTCAACGCTCTGCGCCACGGGTTACGCAGATGCTAGCTTCCAAACAGATCGAGATGACTCGAAATCTCAGTCTGGATTCGTTTTTACTCTTAATGGCGCTGCTGTCAGCTGGAAAAGTTCTAAACAGAGTGTTACAGCAGATTCTACGACTGAGTCCGAGTACTATGCCGCCTCAGAAGCAGCTAAGGAAGCAATATGGATGCGTCAATTCTTACAAGGACTATCAGTAGTGCCTAGTTCGAATGACCCAATCACCGTCTATTGTGACAATAGCGGTGCCATCTTCCAAGCTAAGGAGCATAAGTCTAGCAGCAAGGCTAGGCATGTACAACGGAAAGCTCATCTAATCAGAGATTACGTGGAGCAAAAGGAGATTTTTATTGAAAAGATAGCTACGGATGACAACATAGCTGATCCTCTCACAAAAGCATTACCACGTGATAAGCATGAAGGGCACATTCATTCCATGGGAATTGGATGTGTTCCTAAGTTGTAGTACTCTTTTATGAATTCATGTAATAATTCATTTTCTCGTGTACTCTATTCAACCTTATTGTTATGATATAAAATGTTTTGTTTCTCATGTGGAATTGTACGCCAATTTTGAACACCACAAAGTGAACTGATTAACATTACATCGTTTTGGTCCTTGATTACCCACTTGAGCTGATAACTCAGGTAATCATTTTGTGACGTTGGTTGATGGTGGGTTCAACGAGCCATAAGTCACGTGGATGACTGACCAATCACAAAGGCGAGTTATACGGATATCTCGTAGGACACCCCGTGACATCGTTATGGAGTCCTAAATGTTTTATAACATTGGGTGCCAGGTCGTGGATAGGACCTCCATAGTGTTCCTTAGAGTCGAGTCTTTTGACTTTCAACTGTTTCTTGAGATTAAGACAGATTTTGGGTAACTTTGGTTTCTTTCCCACGGTCACCGTAACAGGGGCTAAGAGGATTTTTTCTGGGTTATTTCATGCTGGGCGATATCGGCAGGATTCGAGTTGAGGGAAATATCCAAACCCTTATCAGGATTTTATCATTTCTCAGGGCCACTCGAGGAGTAGTAACTGAAATGCATGACCATGCTCGAATACAGATTCGTTTTATCAGTTAAGTTACTCTCTAGTCGGGGAAACCACTCTTGATACAGATCGCTTGTGAGATACGACCTTTGCGAATGCGGATTTGCAAATTGTCTTACATTGAGTGGGAGAAATTTTAAAAAGGATATGAGATTCGGTTATCGCACCTACACTTGTACGGACAAGTGGGAGTTTGTTGGAGATTGTGTCCTCCACATGTAGTGTGATAACGTCATTGAACATACCCTTGTACGGACAAGTGGGAGATTGTTGGGGCTGGTGTCCTTGACAATTAAGTACAATGACTTATTAAATCTCTTTAAGGATCACAAGGGCATACTTCTGTATTATTACCAGTTGATCCACGTTTATCAATAACGGTTGGCTTGCTAGATAAGTTTGACGTTATTGTCATACGGATGGCGGTGGTCAACTGGTCCCTATACGTCACACCTATAGGACACGTTTGAGAGATGTGAAGGTATGAAAATACAGTCACATTTTGCCGGATATGACTAAACGGTTAGTCAGAGGTATTGACTATTAAATTAGTCAATAAGATGTTGAGATTATTATTTAATACGGATTAAATAATTTTAGCTAATACGGATTACATGATTAATTCGTAAATTAAATATAAACGGTTATATTTAATTAAATATTGTATTCGCGTATTAATATAAACAGTTATATTAATTTGGGTAATTATACAATATCGTATTTTGTCAGACCATTATTAATATATCGACTGTATTAATATCTGATAACATGTTACGATTTATAAATAAATACCGCGAACAACTTAAAGCTAAATGGGTCGAATCACGCATTGGAATAAGGTAAGAGTGGAAAGCCCACTCCTACCCTATGTCCAATTTCGGCCGGCCATGTGTAGTATATAAGGAGAGTCCTTCTCCTTATATCGATAACTCTTGTTGCACTGTAAAATAATCTCAGGGTAAAATTAGGGTTTGAGAGCATTCTTCTTCCAAAACCTCAGATCTCACATCTAAAACCTCAAGGGCTCTCCCTATATTGCAAGGCAATTGGAGAGGATTTCTAGCACACGCGGCCACGTCTCAAACTAAGTCTTGGGTGCAAGTTATAGGAGGGAATTTGCATTAATTCCTGTTCTTAGGCCTTTTGCGCGAGGACTAAAGGTTGTACTTCTTTTCTCATGTTTTTAATCTTATGACGATATTCACAATTGCATATTTCATTATAATCCTGCAAATTTAGGGTGAATACGCGTTTTATTCCCCTCATTTACATAATTATATCAATATATATTCATATTTCTCAGTACTATCCTACAGGTGTGACCTTTAGGGATCAAATAATTATTGCCATCATATGACAGTAACGTCAAACTTCTAGTGAGCCAATCGTTACCGATAAACGTTAACCAACTGATTAATATACTAAGTATCCCTGTGTGATTCTGTAAAAGATTTATTCAAATAATCACACACTGTGGAGGACATTTATTCCAACACTTTGACCTCACTTTGAAGGAGAGTCAAAAGATAAGCGCTCATGTGCTCAAATTGGTTGAGCTAGCCGAGACCTTGAAAGTGCAAGGGGTGGATGTTCCCGACTCCCTGATAATAGATCGAATTCTTCACTCCCTTAACAAAGTGAAATCGAATGCACAGTTCCGGGTGAACTTTAACATGCGAAATCAAGAAACCTCTTTGGACGAATTGCATAAGATGCTCGTCCAAGCGGAAAGGGATATGTGACTTAATAAAACTTCCATGAAGGACGTGCTTAACATTGAGAAGAAGAGCAAAGGGAAATTTAAGAGGAAAGCTAGAAAAGGCAAAGGCATTAAAGCCTCCAAACCCACACCTTACAAAGAGAAGACCTTTTCGAAAGGTGCTTCTACATCATCTTCAAAGGTTGAAGACAAGTGCCACTATTGCACAAGGGTAGGTCATTGGAAGCGGAATTGCCCTAAATACTTAACCGACCCCAAAGCTGGAAAAGTTCTTGCAGTAGGTAATAATTCTCGTTTAAATTCATGTTATTTTGTCAACTTTTGTATGTCGATACAAGTTGTTGACTCTCACCCTTTTATAATTTTTTTAAAGGGGCACCTTCCAAGGACAGGTACAAGGAAAAAGAAAAGGAAGCTTGAAGTTCCTTTCATGGATTGCTATGGTAGCATCCAGAGATTGAAGACATAAAGAGCTTAGCTCTAATTTTCGTTGATGTCTTCTTTCGTTTAGGCATTTTAATTTTAAGAACGTTAAACCTTCTTTGTATGACAAGGATTTAGTTTTCAAACAATGGTTGTAATATTTGTGACTTGGCTTACTTTCACCCCAAGTCACCCCTTTTGTTCTTAATCAAATCGTTGTTCTTAAAATGCATTGTGTACTTCATGACATGAGTTAATATGATCTTGATAGATCGCAAGAAAGTACCTTGAATTGTTCATTGTAATTAAACCATTCGATTATGAATCGTATGGTGTATGCGAGGCTTGTCTCGTAGGTAAAATGACTCGTAACCCCTTTAGTGGTAAAGGGACATGAGCTAGTGAATTGTTAGGGCTTATAATACCGATGTGTGTGGTCGATTGACTATCACCGCTAGGGGTAATTATGATTACTTCATTACCTTCACAGATGATTGAAGTAGATATGAGTATATTTACTTAATGAAACATAAGAGTGAAGCTTTTAAGAAATTTAAAGAATTTCAAAATGAGGTAGAAAACCAACTCGACAGGAAGATTAAATCAATACGATCGGATCGTGGTGGCGAATATCTAAGTAACGAATTTGATTCGCACTTAAAGATTTTGGCATTTTGTCACAACTTACCCCTCCAGGGACACCACAACTCAATGGTGTGGCAGAAAGGAGGAATCGAACCTTATTAGATATGGTCCAATCTATGATGAGCCAAACTAACTTACCTGATTCATTTTGGGGATTTGCAAACCTCACCGCCATCAAATCGTTGAACAATAGTCCAACGAAAGCGACCGAAAAGACTCCATATGAGATGTGGAAAGGAAAGGTTCCTAATTTATCCTATATGAAGATATGGGGATGTGAGGCTAATGTCAAGGTAAAGATCGATGACAAACAAGCTCCGCGATTCGAAAAATGCGTTTTTGTTGGTTATCCAACCACCTCACGTGGCTACTACTTCTACAAACCTCAAGAAAACAAAGTGTTTGTGTCTTCCGAGGCTGTCTTTCTAGAAAAATGAGTTTATTTGTAGAAGACAGAGTGGGAGAAATTTTGAACTTGATGAAATTCATGAAGTTCAAGAGCCACAAACTGAAACAGAGACGAACGAAGATGTTCCTTCCTCGTCTGCTTCAGTACCTATCCCACCCAGGAGGTCGGGTAGGCTCCCACATCAACATGATCGGTATGTTGGACTAATTGAGAAAGATGGTAGCCTTGATGTATTACTTTTAGAAAGTGATGAGCCTACCACTTACAAAGCTTCAATCTCTAGTCCCGAGTCCGCCAAATGGCAAGAGGCCATGATATCCGAGATGGATTCTATGCATGAAAACCAAGTATGGGACTTGGTAGACTTGACTGAAGAGATGAGACCTCTTCAGTGCAAGTGGATCTTCAAAGTCAAGAATGGCATAGAAGGGCATGACGATGTCTATAAAGCTAGGCTAGTAGCAAAAGGGTTTACCCAAATTCAAGGTTTTCATTATGATGAAACCTTTGCTCCAGTAGCCATGCTTAGATCCACTGAGATTATGTTAGTGATTGCCGCATTTCATGATTATGAAGTGTGGCAAATGGATGTCAAAACCGCCTTCTTAAATGGGCATTTAAAGGAGGATGTGTATATGATACAACCTGAGGGTTTTGTAGATCCTAAAAATCCTAATAAGGTATGCAAACTTAAGAGTGGGGTAGCCATGCTTAGACAAGCCTCGTTGCGGATTCTACTACGGATCCTGAGTACGTTCCAGCGTCAGATTGTGCAAAGGAGGCAGTATGGATTAGGCAATTCATCGAGGGACTATGAGTAGTGCCCAATGCCGAAGATCCTATCACCCTCTTCAGTGATAACAATGGTGCTGTTTTTCAAGCTAAAGAGCCGAAGTCTAGTAATAGATCTAGACATGTACACAGAAAATTTCATGTAATTAGAGATTTTCTTGATAGGAAGGAAATAGCGATTTGTAAGGTTGGGATGGATGATAATGTTGCCGATCCCTTAACCAAAACTTTGTCGCAAGTTAAGCATGATTCTCATGCTATGTCCATGGGTCTTAGGCGTATGCCCAATATGTACTAGATTATATGATATGAAATAAAATTGTTTTGGTTGTTCATATTTGATAATCGCGTTTATCTTTTGAGTTTTAATTCAATTTAAAACTTGTTATTCATACTTTGTTAATTCCAAACAGGTTGTATGACAATAAATTGAACCCTCTTAAGTGAATTGGATTAACTTAGTATTGCCCCTGGTCACTTATATGAGGTGACGTCTCGAAGTGATTGGATTATGATGCGATTGATGGTGAGTTCAAATACCATAGAGTCATAAGGGATGACTAGTCGATCACATAGACAGATTGTAAGGTACACATTTGTCGGGCAGTGACCGCTTATATAGTTATTTGCAATTCATTTTGAGCATGGTCGTGGCGAGAGCTACTATATGTATTCTTGTGAGTTGGTTCTTAAACTAGAGACTGTTCGCCCAACGTGGCACAATTTCAAAGTGACTTGGATTTATGCTTTACGATCTTCCGTAAAAGGGGTCAAATGGGCATCTTTTGGATCATAATGGACTGTGTTAGTCGATGGGAACAGTAGGATAGGAATTGTCCAACCCCTTGTCAGGTTATCTTAAATCTCAGGGCCACTCGAGGAGTAGTTAACTGGAAATGTGTGGCCACGCTCAGAAGGTATCTATGGTGATAATTCCGGTCAAGCAGTTACTCTCCATATCGAGGAAACCACTTATGATATGATCACGTGCAAGTACAACCTGCAAGACACCTTGCATTGAGTGGGAGATGATGTAATAGGACAAGACAATCGATGACGCACACTTGTGAGGACAAGTGGAAGATTGTTGGAGTAAGTGTCCTCCACAATAGTGCGATCACATCAATGGTAAATATCATTGATAAATCTCAAATAAGAATACTCATGGGATGATTCTTCATCATATAGTCAACTGATCAACATTAATCGGTAATGATTGGATTGCAAGAGTTTGACAGTACTGTCGTATGACGGTGGTGATCAGTTGATCCCTTTAGGTCACACCTATAGGACAACTCTCTTAATAGAAAAAGAAGTGACTGTATAATGATACGAGTCAGTTCGATCATAGTTTATGAAATGTATAAGGAGGATATTTATAATAAGATTATAAATAATAAAGTTTTAATAAATGAAATGTCATTGCTAAAAATTTAAATGTTTATGAAACAACATTATTTGAATGAATTGATTTTATACTGCAAATGTTGTAGTATTATTTTGATACGGGAAATTATTAATTAGATGTTAGTAATTATGAATTACTACAAATTTTATGAATTAATGTTTAATTAGTTAAACTTGAAATTTCATAAAATTAAATAAGTTGTTCAATGTAATTATTACATGACAAATTACAAAAAATAAAATGTATGTCCATTTGAGAAGTGGACCGTGTGATAATGTCACACTCTCATACATTTACATATTGACATTTTTATGAGCTAAAATGTTATCATAAAATCTAATTAATATTATTTTAAGTTAGTGGGAAACATTGTTTATTTAGAGGTGCCCATGCATTGGGCACCCTAACCCAACCGGCCACCCTACTCTTGAGAAGAACAAACGGAGTTTTTCTCTTCTCTAGGAATTCATTCAAATCTTAGGGTTTTTTTAGAGAAAGAAATTTGTTCATCCTTTGCTCTCCCAAAAACCGTGTACTCCCTCCTTGTACTAGAAAATCAAATCAATATTTTACTAAGTGTGTAGTAGTAATATTAGATTAAAATAACTAGGTTATTTGTGATTGATTTCTAGCAAAATAATCTCAAATCTTAAGTGAATGTGTCTTGGTGCATATCGTTTGGAGGTCTTCTATTTTGGAGGCTCTTTGGAGGATCAAACCATATTAATAAGCTCAAGAACTAGTAAAGAAGGAGTCTTTACTAGTGGCCTAAATACCGAAATTCTCAATGTAAGATTGAGAAAGTTTCTCCTTTAATCTCGTTTTTATTTGTTATGCATGCATAAGATTCACATAGATTATATGATAATCAAATTAGTAATGACTAAAATGAGGTTATGAACCTAACAACCTTTAGCTCCACAAATCCAAAAACATTTGTCACCCTTAGTACCCATGTCACATATAGCCTTCTTCTAACCCCTTGGCTTCATACATTGATTTGCATATTTGATTGTTTGGCTTATAAATTGAATGTTTGCCATATTAGATTGCGGGCACTCACATAAGTTGAAAATAGTTGAGTGATCTTTCGCAAAATAATCCTCTCACATATAAAAGAGTTTGAGTGTACCGTAAGAGTCCAAAAGTCACATAATCATGCAAGAGCCGAAAAGTCTACTTGAAGTCAGCCATGCTACGCCGCCATGTAAACTCATCTATATTTTGCTTTTCCTCATGCCCATGTTGTCTAGGGAATGAAGTCATATGTTTATTAGTCAATGGGGATTGCATGTAAGGGATGATTTTCGCTTGAGGACAAGCAAGGACTTAGCTTGGGGGAGTTTGATAAGTGCATTATTTATATACTTTTACCCCATATGTTAGCCCTATTTTACATTGTGTTATGTACTTATCTTTGTGTCTTGAGTTAATATTTGCATTTCTAGTATACTTTGTTGTTTTGACATGTTTTGTAGGAAATAAAGCTTTAATGAGCTAAAATACTACAAAATGAGCTACTAGGAAAACAAGGCTAAGTTTGGACTTGAATGGAGACTAGGCAATGAATTTATTGCATGGGGAGTTTGAATGGGTTTAGATGGAATTGATGGATCAAAACTACAACAAATGTATAACTGTGAAATCAAACCCATAAACTAAAGTCAAGAGAAGTCAAGCAAGCATGGGATGCCGAAGTGTTTTAGATGCTAGGTCAAATAACATTTACTGGGTGAATAAAGAGGGCATATAACATAAGCATTGGATCCCTTGAGCATTAAACCAAGGAATTAAGAGAAACAAACTCGAATATTGCGTCCCCTATCGGGGCTGGTGTCCCCGATCGACGTTGAACAGTCGTGGGTGTGTTCTATTCCGATGTTACTCCTAATGCTTTCTTACAAATAGTAGCTCTCATGCTACGACTCTAGTATCTTTTTAGTCAGTTTTTACACATTTCACACACTTAGAAATGTCTCTTATAATCTTGTAATTCTCTCTTTAATTTAAACTTTCCTTTATTTTACATTTACATATATAGTTTTATACAAGCTTTCGTTTGGTTTATGTTCTTTATTTCAAACTATAATTCTTCTATTTGGTATTGTATTTCTTCCTTTCCTTATTATTGCATTTCCATTATGTAATTTATATCATTGTCCATTAGTTTTAATCCTGTAATGAGTAGCTAAATTCTCTAGTCTAGGGATTAGGGGAGACATGTAATAAAAAGTGTGTGCATTATGACATAATTTGTAAATATAAAATGTTGTTCATATGTTTCTAGCACATTGTGACACCCCGCGATATAGCATAGAGTTAAACAAGTAATTTGCAGCGAAAATGCGTTACTTTTTAAAACTTTTCGACATATTTATTAAAACTTTTTCGCGGAATATCGAAACAACATGCGGAAGAGTAAAACTAGTAAGAAAGTATAAATTATACAAGAATACTTAAATAAACGAGCAATAAGGCATCCCACGATAACAACATAAACAAAGGTTTAAACTAAGCGTAATGGTAGATGTCGAATGATCAACAATGCTCGCTAACCACACGTCTTTCCCAAACAACACCAATCATCATACATGAAACATGTACACCACAGTCAGTGGGGAGTAACTCGAGGTTCTCCCAGCCACTTTTTGTCAGAAAACATATAAACGGTAATACAACACATCTTATACATACGAACATGTATATAATTTAAGAAATAATAATATATGCATTTCCCAAACATAGTCAACATGACCAAAGCATGAACGATACGTCAAAACATGTGAAAACATCGTGAATCATCGTGTGAATAGAATCAAAGAATATATATAAAATGATATCAAAATCATGTAAACAACCAAGTGACCGACTTAGAGGCCAACAACTAGGTGACATGTCCAATCATACAAGCAAGCAACCAAGAATAGAATGAACGCCACCAGGTAGTATAGCCGCTACAACTGACAGTCAGGGAGCATAACCGGTCCACTAACAGGCTAGGGCGTATAACTGCGCCCTAGCTATCAGAGCGTATAACCACTGCCTTTGAATACTATGTATAACGTATAACCACTACATATATGCCTAAGACCTGGCCAGGCCTCTAGATGAACTAACCTACACCGAACGACACACGGGGAGCGGAGCGCATATAGCGCGAGCTCCAACTACGGGAGCCCATGAGCACGACCTCCGACCAATCCCGAACATAGCTTAGAAAAATCTCATAACATGGGTGGCGTTAGTCCATTACAGTGATACACAAATCGTACCACCGCAATCTATTCACAAACAAGGTGACATAACCGTCACCAACACAATTTAGAATGACAAAACCGTTACCCCAAACACAAGCAAGCCAACATAACCGTTACCCGACTCAACTTAAGATAACATAACCTTCATCAAATCGCAATCTTAGCTAACATAACCGTTAACCGACTAGTTAACCACACAGGAGCCAACAACGATAAATGAGACAACCCTTAAGCCGATCTTCGGAAACTATTTTGCGGTGAGAGCCGGTTTTCTTTCTGGTTTCTCGCCTGGGGGGTCTTTCGCCTCAAATCAATTCCCGAACACAAACATAGGGATTACCTCATCACACTTGGTGCATAATACTACATGTTATAATGCATCAATATTAAACCATCGAAGCAAAGAAATCACCGTTTAAGAATTAAACGAAAACATGTGAAAAACAATGTACAAGGGCTTTCAGCCGGTGGCTGACCGGCAACCGGCCAACCGGCTGAGGAGTAGTGGCCAAAACTAAATAATGAAATTTTGGGCCGAAAGAGGAATAGGGCTCTGAGCCGGTCCCCCAACCGGTCGACCGGTGACCGGCTGAAAACCCCTCAATGAGCATTTTTTATTAAAAACCACCAAAGGAGATTCCCAGCCGGTGGACCGGCAGCCGGCCACCCGGCTAAAAATCCTCTCATATATAGACTTACATGCAATCATTAGAAAGAGGCATCTCAGCCGGTCAGTCGTCTGCCGGTCGGCCGGCTGAGAACCCTTGTTCTCAAAATCTCACGACAAAAACAGAACTTAGCAAAGGGGCTCCCAACTAGGGATGTCAATGGGTCGGATCTGGACTAGATCCTATAGGAACCAGATCCAGATCCACATTGCATACCCTAGATCCAGATCCGATATAGATCCAACGAGTCCAAATATGTGAGATCCAGATCCGGACCGAATGGATTCGGGTCCGTTACGGGTCCATGTTTCTAGCCCAAATTATTTTGAAAAAAACTCATGAGTCGTAGCACTATTGATATCCATTTTCCGAAATACAATAAAATGGAAAACTAGTTATCTAGTAGCGTAACAATTATGTTCAACCAAATAGTACAAGTAGTATTAGTAATGACCAAGTAATCCAAACACAAATCAAGAAACAAGATAACTAAGATGTACCAAGAAATATAATTATACTGAGCTACTGCGTTATATTAAACGGTTTGGATGTAAAGTGAAGATGAGGGAAGAACAACGGGAGGAATGAAAGCTAGAGAGTGAAGTGTTTTGTTCATTTTTTAAATTAATCAAAGACTCCTGCCATTTTCTTTCAAAACTTGATGTTTTTACTATGAAAACGGGTCCAAGGTCGGATCCGGGTCTATGTAGAAGGATCCAAATCCATATCCGTTTTAAAACTAGTAGATCCAGATCCGACCCGGATCCAACGGGTCTAAAAAATAGGATCCAGATCCGATCCATCAGGTTCGGGTCTTACAGATCTGGACCGGATCTAGGATCCATTGTCATCCCTACTCCCAGCCGGTGGCTGACCGACAACCGGCTGATAACACCTGATGCGCAAATTCGCCATTTTCAGAAAATACCAAGTTTTGCGACAATATTCAGACGGATTTTATACATGATCAAACTTGCGTAAATGACACATAAATCACTTATATATGCCTTATACCCACATACAAATGTAAACAAATGATTTAAGATAAGATTAACAAGCGTAAACATGGATTAATCATTCAAAATCATATTAATGACATGAATACCAAGAACATGTGAAGAACACCATACTACACATTATCTTCAATTAAAATTTCATCCAACACCACAATTGAGATTAAAATTATTAAAACAAGTGAGCAAGTGAATTAGTATACATAATAGCATCACAAACAACTTTTCCATTATGTTAATTCACACACAAATCACATAAACACGACTATTTGAGTTAAAGTCGAGTAACCTCTCAAAGTTACCTTTAAAGCTCTTCAAATCTTCAAGATAACTCGTCCACTGATGCCCGTCGTTGAGGGTACCAAAGATAAAATTTATAGTTCCTAACATTAACAATAGATAGTGAAAGTCAGGGTCGAACCACAAGGAGGTGGGGAATGTTTATTGTCTTAATGTTAATGTTTAAAGGTAACAAATTTGTGGGTTGATTGGTTGATTACTAGGTCTAAAGCAAAGATTAAAATAAAACAAGAATTAAAAGATGAGAATAAAATATAATAAAAGGGATGCTAGGATGTTCGGGTAATAAATAGCTAAGGTAAAATAAATCCTAAGGTCAACATGTATTGCAGTCGCGTAAGGGGGTGTAACATATCTTTTTAGGTCTATGCTACCTAATAGCTCCTTTCGGCCTATGCTATTAGTTCCTAGGTCTCACAATTATTGGGTGTCAACAATAAGGGTGATTCCTAAATTCCAGGTTACATACCTTTCAGCCTTGAGTAACCTATCCGTCTTAAGGTGTAAACCAATGCCCTTCCCGTATCTTTCAATCTTGGGTAGGTCATTACTAACATCCTACAAGTCTCCTATTGGTCTCATTGCAGGGTATTATAATTGACAAGAAAAGACGAAACAAGAATACAAACGCGAGTGGTCGACCGACCGGCTACTCCAGTCGGCCGACCACGGCCTCGGTCGACCGACCGACTATTCCAGTCGGCCGACCGTGGTCCTGCTACAAGTCGGTTTTTCGGATTTTTATTTACCTCTGCATATTATCCCCTACATCCTAACATATGAAAATTAGCTAATCATGACTGTTAAGACGATTGTAAAATTGGGAATAAACATGGAGAACATAGTAAATAATCTAAGCATGCAAGATTCAATAAAGCTTGGGATTCTAACTTAACAATTGTAATAAAAACAAGAACTATAATAAAAATCTAGATTAAAGAGAGTAATTACCACAATTGAAATTAAGGAAGAACGGAATAAACTTTATTGAATGCTTGGGAACTATTGAAAGATTACAAAACTAAGGCTTGAATAAAACTGAATATGATAAAGACTTGATACTAAAAGATTCGATAGATGAAAGATATCAAGATCTCAGATAAGATATATGAGATCTATAACCCTAATCACAAGATTGGCTTATATAGAAAGAAACTAAGAGTTTCCTAAAGACTCTAATTCTACTTTATTTCCGAAAAAGAATCGCATTGGCTTCGTTCTGGTCGGCCGACCCGTTTGGCTGGTCGGTCGACCGCTTCTTGCTGGACTTCTCTTATTTCCGGCCTTTCTTGGAAATTGGGCTTCATGAAAATCAGGCCTGGTCGGCCGACCCGTTTAACTGGTCGGTCGACCGCTTCTGTACGGAAGTCTTCGGATTTTCTTCTGTTTTGACTCTTGGTACTTGATTTTGACTCCAGTTGACTTTCCATTTATTCCTTAATTAAGCAAAAGACTTGAGGATACGAATTTGGTGCCAAATCGTCTCTTTTCCGCATAAATCTGCAAAAGTGCATAAAAATACGAAAGTACACAATTTGTGGGAAATAAAGGCTAAAACATAGTAAATGAGCGACCAAATACGTGTAAAAATAGATGTAAAACATCATAAAATAGACACGTATCAAATTCCCCAAACCAAACCCTTGCTTGCCCTCAAGCAAGAAATAGACTCGATCTTAACTAATGGAACGATTTCAATCTCAGAGCGAAATTTACATGTTAGCCTATACCAATGTCAAGTACAAAATGAGAAAGTATTTAAATCATGCAAACGAGTTATAGGGTCGTCAAACTTGCAAATAAAGAAACTATAGAGACTTAATACCATGGACTCTCGCGGTACGCTCGAGACACTCATGAAGCAAAGGGTGAGTATATGTAAAAGATAGAAAGAAGTAATTTTGTAGAGACACTCACCTAACTTCGACCCATGAAAACATGCCTGCAATCTAACATGAACAAGAATTCTACAACTTTGTATAACAATCTTATTAAGTGGCCTAGATACATGCAATTGGGGCAATGAAAGGTATGTGAGGTAAAAGGTAAAAAGTGGTTAAGATGTTTTTGGATTTGTGGGGTTAGTAGCCAAGCTAGTAAAACCGATTCCCAACAACATATTTCACAACTTTTTTGATATTAAGAAAGTGCTCTTTTTGTAGCACAACTCTCACATTATATACAAGAAAGGACTCCCAAATATTTTGAATGAGGTACAGGAGTGATAACATATAAAAGAAAGGAATTTCCGGAACGAAATTTTGAATCTGATGATGTCAGTTGGTCGGCCGACCTGTATATGTGGTCGGTCGACTGACTTTCGTATTTTTCGTATATTTTTTTTTTCTTTTTCTTTCTTTCCTTTTCTGAATTTTTTTCTGTTCTTTTTCTTTTCTTGCTTTCTTTCTTTCTTTTCTCTTTTTGCTCATAATAGCATACAAACCAAGATGCCTCAAAAAAATAATCCAATGACCACAAATACTAGCTTGGAAAGGTAGGCTAAGTATGGGATGTAGTTTTGGGGGAATAAAAAGGTAATTTTGGCTATGTGAAGCATATGGGTAAATATGAGAAAAGGGATCCCAAATGCACGTATCCAGACTCACAAAACGAGATAGTAAGATAAGTATATAGCAATTCAAGCTCATGTTTATGCATATTGATGTAACATGTTCCAAGGGGAGTACTACTCACATCCTAGACAACTGGTTTAAGAATGAAACCAGGAAATAAGCTCTAAAACTCAGAATGTATAGTAGGTTGCCAAGGTATAAGTCAAGTCTCAAGATATATACAAATTGACAAAAACTCGTAGATATGCAAAAGACTTTCATACTAAAACAAGTTGACAAGGCAATGTAAAGGCATAAACATGTAAGATAGCTAAATCATCCTTGAAATACTTTCGTTCCGACTCGACCTATATGCTAAAATAAACGTGCATTTTTTTGAATTTTTAAAATTTTTCTATTTTTTTTTTTTTTTTTTTTTTTTTTTTGTATATATAAGGAAAATAAAGAAAAGAACGATGCAAGACAGAAATGCAATAAACGTGTAACAAAATGCAATGCATGTAACACGAAACCATTCCCCAAACCAACCCGCACAATGTCCCCATTGTGCATTAGCCTAAGTAAAGGTTTCACAAAATTAAAAGACAAATGCAAGTAAAATAAAAACTAAGGAAAAACTGGAAAGAACTCACTGGGTTATGAAGTGCATGAGAAAAAACCTCCCCAAACCAGCGTAAGCTGGGAGGTTTTGGTGGCCAGCAGTGCCACTCAAGTATCCAGGTCAACTTTACGAGCTCCAAGGAAGAAAAACGAAAGACGGTAACGGACAGTAGGTCGACCGACCGGTGTTTCTGGTCGATCGACCTCCTGTGAACAGCGGAAAAATCTGCGATACAGCGCCTCTGGTCGACCGACCGATGATTCTGGTCGGTCGACCAGCGGAGTTCTGGAGGTCTTCGTTTTTTCTCGTAAACCCTGAAAAAACAAGAAAATAAGCGCGCCCAACAATGCGCGAGATGCCAAAACGATTCTTAAAGTCTTAACTACTAGCAAACAAAACTAAAAAGTCTCACACAACAAAAAGTAAATTGTCTTAAAATTGCAACTTAAAAACAACTATCCGCTGAAGATGCGGAAAATATCCGACCACGGCTTCTGACGGCATGCCGTAGTCTCCACGGTGTTTGCTTTAGTGGCAAAACACATCTTCTTTCCTCCGTCGCAAAGCATATGCGATGGTCTCTCCTCTTGAGCCTGCCTCTTCTTCTTTTTCTCCTCTCGATCCACGACGTCTGGATCCTCATCTTCTTCATAGCTTAGGCATCCCATTCCTCCTCTCTGGATGATGACTTCCTTCTCCTTGGGTTTCCCCAAACCAGTTCCTGCAATAGTCATAATAGAAGTGTCCTCCCTATTGCTCCCAATCTGGGGCGGAGGTGTAAAAACAGATGCAGGAACAGGTAATAAAGGTGGAGAAGTAGTGATGACCTCATACTTCTTCTCAGAAGTGATAGCATTACATGTGATGGGGGTCATAGCATCCTTCTTCCTATAGGATAGGCCATAGATAATAGAATGTTTGCCTACCTTGAAAGTTAGAGTTCCAGTGCCTACATCTATAATGGCACCTGCAGTGTGAAGAAAGGGTCTTCCTAGAATTATGGGTATATGGGCATCCTCTGGGATGTCCAAAACAACAAAGTCGACTGGGAAGAAAAACCTGTCAATACGCACAGGGATGTTTTCTAACACCCCTATAGGTTCCATAGATGTGCGATCTGCCATCTGGACGGTCATACTGGTCACTGCAAATTCGGTCATTCCTAGTTTTAAGGCAACGCTTAGGGGCATGACACTTATACTAGCACCTAAGTCGCATAGAGCCTTCTTAACTGGGAAGGTTCCTATATTACAGGGGACAGAAAAACTTCCAGGGTCCTCTAGTTTATGAGGGGCAATGACATGTGTTAAATAACTGGATGACTCTTCAGTGAGAGCCACAGACTCAACCTTTTCTAGGGACCTCTTTCTTGACAAAAGCTGTCTCATGAATTTAAGATAAGAAGGAACTTGTTGAACTAATTCTAAAAATGGGACTTGAACATTTAATGAACGAATCACATCCTTAAATTTGTCAAAAGATACCTGATCCTTTGAAGGCACGAGTCTCTCTGGGAAAGGAGCGGCTGAGGACTCCGTATTTGCAGCCCTTTTTAAAAACCTGGGGGTCTTATCACCCCGGAAAAGAAAATCCCGCAAGTTGTTCGGCAATTCTGGACGAAAGGGAACTTCAGGTTCTGCTTCAGTGGTCGGTCGACCAGTATCTTCGGTCGGTCGACCAGTCTCCTGTTCAGGCGAAAATTTCGGATCCTGCTCTGCGGTCGGTCGACCAGATTCTTCGGTCGGTCGACCGCCTTCGCTGCTGCTCGCCTTTTTTTCTTTCTCAGCCCCCACTTTGGCTCCACTTCGCAGGGTTACGACGTTAAGAGTCTCCTTCTTCTGGTCCGGTTTGGTTGGAAGTTGACCCGGAGCCCTAGTATCATTTTTGCTCGCGATCTGAGCAATCTGGGACTCTAACATCTTCATCCCTGCCTCTCTAGCCTGCGACTCCTTCTGAACCAACCCAATAAGATTTTGGATAAGAGCGTCTGTGTTGGGTGGCGGATTAGAAGGTGGTTGAGGGTTGAAAGGTGGTCTTTGGAAATTTTGTTTATGTGGGGGTACATAGGTGGAATTTTGCTGAGGTTGCATGTGCTGTGGGTTTTGAACATTCTGGCTTGTCCACCTTAAGTTGGGATGGACATTATTATTTGGATCATAGAAATTGTTCCCACGATAATGCTGAAAAGCGGCACATGTTTCATTAGATGAAGTACAGAACTTTGACACATGCCCTTCTCCACCGCACCTCTCACAAGCAAAGGGTCCGTCCTGAACGGCGTTCACCTGGTATATTCCTCCCTTGCTTCCACTCCCTAGATCGAGCTTTCCTGCAGCCTCAAACTTTTCCAACTTGGCCGTTAAGGCCTCAATTGCTGACAGGTTGTACTCATTTTTCCTCTGATTTCCTCTGGAAGTACCATGCTCAGCACGGTGCACAGCAACATCTTCTATTAACTTGAGACCCTTAGTCTCTCCTGAATTATCCTGGAATCTTCCATTAGCTGCAGCATCTAAGTAGGCCCTGTTGTCATCATAGAGGCCATTGTAGAACTGGTTGCAAAGAAACCATTGTTCGAATCCGTGATGTGGTATGGATCGAATAAGTCTCTTGAACCTGTCCCACGCCTCGCTAAAGTCTTCATTGGGACCTTGCTTGAAATTAGTGATCTGCGCTCTTAAAGCATTTGTTTTTGATGCAGAGTAATATTTCCTGTAGAATGCTAAGGCTAAGGTGTTCCAATCTGTAACTCCCGCAGCAGTGCGGTCAAGGTCTCTGTACCACTCTCTCGCAGAGTCCCTAAGGGAGAAGATAAACATGGTCTGTTTAATCTGGTCCTGCGTCACTCCTTCTGGGGGTGCTATAGAGCATATGTAATCTGTGAAGATTTCAATATGCTTAGCAGCATCCTCATTGGCCGAGCCTCCAAATTGGTTTCTTTCAACCATAGTAATATAGGCAGGCTTGGCCTCGAATGGCTTCCCAGTACCTGCAGGTAAAGTGAACCCTTTGTATAGGTCCTTTGCCTGAGGCATGGAGTGACTGGCAATAGTAGCTTCTTCTGCCATATTATCTTCTTCTTTAGGAAAAACTGGAAAGTAGGTAAAATGTGGTGTTTTTGGTGAAAGCGGATTGATGGGTGAATTCGGTTGCGAAGGTGGTGTTTTTGGTGAAGATGGTGGTAACTCGAAAAGGTCTTCTTGAAATAAAGAGGATGGTGACCCTCCCTCTTGATTTGCTAGAAGTTGCTTTCTTCTTTCCCTAAGAGTCCTCTCAATTTCGAGATCAAGTGGTAGGAGTTCTCCTTGAACTGACCTGCGCATAAGAGGAAACTACAAGAAAAAGGTGAGAAGGTTTAAGGAACAAAAAGTTCCTTAAACAAAGAGAAACAAAAACAAAAAACAATAAACACTGGCGTCACCTCCCCGGCAACGGCGCCAAAATTTGATGCCCGTCGTTGTGGGTGTCAAAGATAAAATTTATAAACCAAACTAAAACTATAGATAGTGATAGTAAGGGTCGAACCACAAGGAGGTGGGGAATGTTTATTGTCTTAATGTTAATGTTTAAAGGTAACAAATTTGTGGGTTGATTGGTTGATTACTAGGTCTAAAGCAAAGATTAAAATAAAACAAGAATTAAAAGATGAGAATAAAATATAATAAAAGGGATGCTAGGATGTTCGGGTAATAAATAGCTAAGGTAAAATAAATCCTAAGGTCAACATGTATTGCAGTCGCGTAAGGGGGTGTAACATATCTTTTTAGGTCTATGCTACCTAATAGCTCCTTTCGGCCTATGCTATTAGTTCCTAGGTCTCACAATTATTGGGTGTCAACAATAAGGGTGATTCCTAAATTCCAGGTTACATACCTTTCAGCCTTGAGTAACCTATCCGTCTTAAGGTGTAAACCAATGCCCTTCCCGTATCTTTCAATCTTGGGTAGGTCATTACTAACATCCTACAAGTCTCCTATTGGTCTCATTGCAGGGTATTATAATTGACAAGAAAAGACGAAACAAGAATACAAACGCGAGTGGTCGACCGACCGGCTACTCCAGTCGGCCGACCACGGCCTCGGTCGACCGACCGACTATTCCAGTCGGCCGACCGTGGTCCTGCTACAAGTCGGTTTTTCGGATTTTTATTTACCTCTGCATATTATCCCCTACATCCTAACATATGAAAATTAGCTAATCATGACTGTTAAGACGATTGTAAAATTGGGAATAAACATGGAGAACATAGTAAATAATCTAAGCATGCAAGATTCAATAAAGCTTGGGATTCTAACTTAACAATTGTAATAAAAACAAGAACTATAATAAAAATCTAGATTAAAGAGAGTAATTACCACAATTGAAATTAAGGAAGAACGGAATAAACTTTATTGAATGCTTGGGAACTATTGAAAGATTACAAAACTAAGGCTTGAATAAAACTGAATATGATAAAGACTTGATACTAAAAGATTCGATAGATGAAAGATATCAAGATCTCAGATAAGATATATGAGATCTATAACCCTAATCACAAGATTGGCTTATATAGAAAGAAACTAAGAGTTTCCTAAAGACTCTAATTCTACTTTATTTCCGAAAAAGAATCGCATTGGCTTCGTTCTGGTCGGCCGACCCGTTTGGCTGGTCGGTCGACCGCTTCTTGCTGGACTTCTCTTATTTCCGGCCTTTCTTGGAAATTGGGCTTCATGAAAATCAGGCCTGGTCGGCCGACCCGTTTAACTGGTCGGTCGACCGCTTCTGTACGGAAGTCTTCGGATTTTCTTCTGTTTTGACTCTTGGTACTTGATTTTGACTCCAGTTGACTTTCCATTTATTCCTTAATTAAGCAAAAGACTTGAGGATACGAATTTGGTGCCAAATCGTCTCTTTTCCGCATAAATCTGCAAAAGTGCATAAAAATACGAAAGTACACAATTTGTGGGAAATAAAGGCTAAAACATAGTAAATGAGCGACCAAATACGTGTAAAAATAGATGTAAAACATCATAAAATAGACACGTATCATCCACCATGTCCAAGCATCCACTCTTACCCAATACCACCAAGAAAACGGGCTGAACATGAAACCCTAGAAAGACGGATTGTTTAGAAACTCAACAAAACAAGATTTTGTTTATATGAAAAGAAGGAGAAGGAGAAGAAGAATAGGAGAACGTACATATAAAGAATATGAGATTTGAATGAGAAACGAACGGGTTATGGTGATATTTGTGTTCTTGAAGAATCACCAACAATGGTGATTTGGGGGGTTTTGTGTTTTGAAGAGAATGAAGGAGTGAGTTGCGAGGAAAACAAAACATAAGGAGCATTAGGGAGTTTTTGAGTCGAAAATGACTCGGAATTCATTTAATGAGTCGGGATGACCTGAATTTGGCCAATTTAGACGGAAATGATATCTTAAGACTACTATGCCTTAACGTAGAATAAATATACAAACCAACTATAATTTACGAAAATATCCGATGTACTTGTCATTTTCGAAATTCGAAGACGAAACTTAAAAATTATAAAAATTGATATATCGTTTGAAACTAATATGTTTAAAAATGAAATATTCATACTATTAAAATATGTTTACATAATTTCATGAAATATATTTTATTCTCGAAATTAAATTAGAATCTTTAAAGATTATAAGACGAAAAAAATATCGGGGTGAAATAATCACCCCACCTTTTAAAAAGCTTCGTCCTCAAAACTTGAAAGCATAAAAGGTGTTTACCAAAAGGTGATATCTCCAAACATAGATTTCTTTTAAAGATTTAAAAAATAATTTCCAAAGGCACAAGTCCTCATCAAAGGAGCGTTGGGGTTCTCGTTACGTATTCAAGAGCCCGACATTTCAAAACAATGGCAAGTCTAAAACTAAATCAAGTCATGCGTTGACAAGCGTAATACGAGTTATGAGATGTCTCCAATAACAAGCCTTACATCAAATCAAACACTAAAATCAATCAAAATTACAAACCGGTTCAAGCCTTTCAAAACATGTCATTTCGGAAGTAGGCTACCATTTTTGAATTCTTAAAATAAGTAAGATTGTAACAGAAATCAAAGTTTCCGACAACAAAAGTAAGCTAACACAAATCAGTTATAAGGTGCATAAGTAGAAAACATTTCGAACATTACTCAAACAAAACACAAGCATGAAAGTTACATTTTAACAACCAAAGAGGGCCGGGTAGGACCATCAAAGAACTCAAAATACAAGGGTCACAAGAAAGCTAACTAAAAAAAGGCATCAACATTACCATCTTCAAGGCTAAGGACGGTTACCAAACAAAAGAAGGAGGAAGGAAAACAACAAGGAACAAAAGCATGGTCACAAGAGCTTAAGGTTAAGAGTGGAAAGATGACTCTCCCATTATGCGGAGACACTAACCACTCGATCCATAAATGAAACATCACAGTAACGGCTCCTTACACACCTCAGAAGGAGCTCTTTCAACCACAAAACTCTCAAGGCTTCCTCAACTTAACTTGGGTCACGCACTTCTTGGTTATCCACGATTGAAGGTGTCCCATTACCAAAGGGGTTTCATCATTCACGATCATTGCCCAATAATCAACAACCTCCATAAGGCTAGGTCCTAAACTACTGACAAAGTCTCGCCCATACACGACTGACAAAAGCAATAAGGCTCTAACCAAGGTGAAACACCCAACAAGGACCCTAGTCTAGGACCCATCGCACTTCAGGCCATCCAACCAACCCAAACAAAATCCGATATACTCATACTGACAGCCAAAAATATGAATGCGACATTCTTCGAATCTTACCTATTCCCCCATATATGACTATGAGACACTCATCCACAACATCAAATTCCAAAAGCATAAACACGGTATCCCTCAATCCTAATTATACCCAAACATAGGACAGCGGGTCAAACACCCTAAACATCTAGTTTTCACTACTCAAAGCTACTCAAATCCAAACCATGAATATATCTTGTAAAACTCGATCACCAAACTTTATCACCATAAAGAGAACATTCAAAAGAGAGTCCCAAAAAGCAACAACTCTCATCCAACGGTTTCTACTTAGCCATTAACACTCTCGTAAGATTATCCTCACGGTTGACACCAAAACACAGGAAGCACCCATACCGTTAAGCCTTTAAAACAAAACCACTAAGATTGTATAATACTTAACATTACCCAAAGACATCATTCCAAACTCTCTCAACTACTTCCGATAAAACCACGCCAAAGATTCCCAAAGCATACATCACTATTCCACAAACAAAGCCAACATCACCACTACTCCACAAAAAGGGGACACGGTCCACAAAGGTTGAGGCATAAAACAAACTCAAAGACAAATGTGATACAGGAACTAGAGAGAGAGAGAGATGATAAGGTAAGCGACTCCAGGCCAAGGATTCCTACTGTTGAACCATATATTCAAATATATATATAGTATATATGTTTATGTTTTGATAATGACAAGTCTAGCTATTTATATATTATATACTCGTATGTATAATCGTGTGCTAAGTGTACAGAATATTAGTGACAAGATCTAATCTATCAAGTGTAAAAGATTCAAGTATATTAGTCAATGAATTGACTAAGTCGAAGATTGATAGAAGAACACAAGCGCGTATAATGAACTAAAGTTATATTCATCAACTATAGCTTTAGTACAAGATTGGTTCTAGTTATAGCCAGTAGCTATAACTCTATATCATGAAGAAATGGTCGAGATTTATGTGTGTTTTAGTTGAAACAATTGTTTCCTAATTTATGTCGTGTAGGTATAAGTGTTTGAATGGTATTCTAATTAAATATGGAATTGTTAATCTTAATAGGATTATATAAAATATCTCTTAGTTAAATAAGAAATAAATAATTGTCTTATGAGATAATTATTTATTACTAAAAATAAACTAAAGATTTTTTATATGATTTTATTTGTCAAAAATATATAATCTAGATAAAGTTTGTTTCGATTTTGGAAATCGTGTGATATGCCACATTACCATAAATCGTGTAGGATTTACTTAAATAAATATTATGTATTTATTTAGTATCCTAAACAAACTAAGATTATATTATGGTAATATATTTTATTATCTTTGACATGGTTTAGGAAGTTGATTTAATAAGGATACTAATTGTTTATTATATAAAGATCTTTCCTAAATATGAATTAGGAAATTAATTCCTTATATAATACATATAGTACATTATTAAATCTTTCCTAAATATATTAAGATTAGATTTAAGGTAGTATTACTAAAAGACTAGTATTCTAGTTTAAGTAATATTCCTAAATCATCTAGGGTTTGAATTACCTAGATACATATTCTATATAAATAGACTACCATGACACATTAAACGATAAGAAACACATACACACATATACACGAAAATCAAGAGAGAAAACCGCCGATCGTGTTCTTCAAGGTCCGAGCTTTAATTGTCATATTCATATCAAGATTCAAGTGCTCAAGCATTGATCTTATTTATTCAAGATTGTGAACGAGAAGAAACTCATAGAAGACTTTATCTTATTAACGTAAGATAGAACGAGTATTTAGCGGTACTCATTGTAAGGCAAATATTTAACGGTATTTGTCATAGCTAGGTATTTAACGGTATCTAGATTGAGTTACAACTAACATCAAAGTTGTACGAGTAGGGTTGATAAAATTGTAATCCGGAGTCGGTACTAATTTTATTAATCGAGAATAGTGGACGTAGGTCTCAGAGTGTGAGACTGAACCACTTCAAAAATATCGTGCCTCTACTTTATTATTGCTCTACTCAACAATCATCATACAACTACACACACATCGAAGAAGATTTTAAAAAGAAGGCATACTCAATTCAACCCCCCCTTCTTGAGTATATTATATCAATAGACTCTTCACCTACAAAAGTGAAGCCAAGAGTAGAAGGATATAAGCATTAGAGGTAAGAAGGTAGGTGATATAACATAAGGTCAAGTAAGGACTGTTAGGGAGGCATAACTCGACCGAAACAGCATGGAAGGAGAAAGAAGAAGAGAAGCGTTGAAGCAAGATTATGATTTTAACTGACACAATTCTTAAGGCTCGGGATTTCCAAAATTTTCACAAGACTCTCAACTCCTATTTCCCAATTCAAGCATGTCGAACTAGCTCTTTCCAAGGAACATTTTCCCAAATGGTTCACCATACTATAAGCTCTTCCAAAATTAGAGATGTACGACCATCCCCATATCAACAACTTTATAAAGTTCGGGTATCTCTCTATTGTAAATTCCTCAAATGACTTTTCTATAATACTCCAGGATCAACCATCTCTATACCGTTATACATTACAATTCATCGAACCACTCTATTCTAATCCCACACAAGGAGTAGATTCTTAAAATTCATCAATACCTCAAAATGTGAACACTAAGGTTCATTATCAACGTCCTAAAACCTCTATATGAGAATCCAAACGTTCTTTAAACATCTCAGGCACGAAATCCTATAAGTCCACGAGTTGTACTTCGCTACCTCATTCAGACATCCAAAGACATGACCTTTAAGTAACTCCACTAAGGGTATATCACTAATTCCGTTCAAACAACTAAAAGCATAAACTTCAATAAATCATTCTAAGATTACTTCCAAATTCTTTCAATATTTATCCATCATTTTAAACGATTCTTACTCTCCAAAGGTAACATCCCAATTACAGTCAAAACAGATTCCCAAAGTAATTACTAATTCATTTACTCATCTATTCACCTTCACTAGCATCCCAAGTATATTTTCCCAATTCATTTTTATGAATTATAACCCTCATTCATACTCCTAAGACAAACACATTTCAATCCACCAGCTCTCAATCCCAATTATGATTCCAAAGCCTAAGTTTCACCAAACATCACATACATAGCTCAATGTTCGAACCAAGAATTCCACTAGCTAACTCGACTTACTATAGGGCAAAGGACTAAGCATTAGTATCACCAAGACATATCTTACTACACTTCTTAAACTCTTCCAACAACATTACTACTTTTAGGAGAAGGGCTAAGCGTTATCCTCGAACAAGTTCCTCAAAATTAAACTATGTAGGCTACCTATGAAGCGCCAAGAGAAGAGGCAAGATAGAAGAGAGTTCAAGAATGGAGGATATGAATCAAGAGATAGAGAAGAAGGTGATGCATAAAAACAAGAAGCATATTAGGGAACAAATAAGTATTCACCAAGCATAGCATGAATCTTCCATCTTCGGGAGTAGGCACTAATCTTGAACACCATAAGGGCAAGCTCACAATTCACCTTTTCTTTAGCACAGGAAGAAAATCAAGGACAATTAATAAAACTAGTTAGACCTAACAAAGAGCAATCACTATAAAGACCACCACTTGGTCCTTAAGTCTACCCATCTCTCATTCATTATTTCAGGGCAAGTTCATATTTAAGTTGGGGTACACGTGCGTGCGTCGGGAGCATTACTGCTCTGATAACAACTGTGACACCCCGCGATATAGCATAAAGATAAACAAGTAATTTGCAGGGGAAATACGTTACTTATTAAAACTTTTCGACATATTTATTGAAACTTTTTTGCGGAATATCAAAACAACATGCGGAAGTCTAAAACTAGTAAGAAAGTATAAATTATACAAGAATACATGAATAAACGAGGGAAAAAGGTATCCCACAATAAAAACATAAACAAAGGTCTAAACTAAGTGTAAGGGTAGATGTCAAATTATCAACAATGCTCGCTAGCCACACGTCTTCCCAAAACAGCACCAACCTACATACATGAAACATGTACGCCACGGTCAGTGTGGAGTAACTTGAGGTTCTCCCAGCCACTTTTTGTCAGAAAACATGTAAACGGTAATACAACACATCTTATACATATGAACATGTATATAATTTAAGATAAAATAATATATGCATTTCCCAAACATAGTCAATATGACCAAATCATGAACGATAAGTCAAAACATGTGAAAACATCGTGAATCAACGTGTAAAATTGAAACAAAGTCTATATATAAAATGATATCAAAATCATGTAAACAACCAAGTGACCGACTCATACGCCAACAACTAGGTGGCATGTCCAATCACACATGCAAGCAACCAAGAGTAGAATGAACGCTGTCAGGTAGTATAACCGCTACAAATGACAGTCATAGAGCATAACCCGTCCACTAATAGGCTAGGGCGTATAACTGCGCCGTAGCTATCGGAGCGTATAACCACTGCCTTCGAATACTATGTTTAGTGTATAACCACTACATATATGCCTAACACCTGGCCATACCTCTCCATGTACTAACCTACACCGAACGACACACGGGTAGCGGAGCGCATATAGCGTGAGCTCCAACTACGGGAGCGCATGAGCATGACCTCCGACCAATCCCAAACATAGCTTAGAAAAATCCCATAACATGGGTGGCGTTAGTCCATTACAGTGATACACAAATCGTACCACCACTATCTATTCACAAACAAGGTGACATAACCGTCACCAACACAATTTAGAATGACAAAACCGTTGCCCCAAACACAGGCAAGGCAACATAACCGTTGCCCCAAACACAGGCAAGGCAACATAACCGTTACCCGACTCAATTTAAGATAACATAACCGTTATCAAATCGCAATCTTAGCTAACATAACCGTTAACTGACTCGTTAACCACACATGAGCCAACAACGATAAATGTGACAACCCTTAAGCCGATCTTCGGAAACTATTTTGCGGTGAGGGCCGGTTACCTGGCCGAGGGGTCTTTCGCCTCAAATCAATTTATGAACAAAAAAAAAGGATTACCTCATCACACTTGGAATATCATACAACATGTTATATTACATCAATATTAAACCATCGAAGCAAAACAATCATCGTTTAAGAATTAAACAAAAACATGTGAAAGACAATGTACAGGGGCTCTCAGTCGGTGGGCGGTGGCTGACCAGCAGTCGGCTGAGGAGCCACGGACAAAACTGAATAATGAAATTTTTGGTAGAAAGAGGAATATGGCTCTGAGCCGGTCCCCAACAGGCCGACGGACAACCGGCTGAAAACCCCTCAGTGAGCATTTTCAACCTTTTAAAAACCACCAAGGGGGATTCCCAGCCGAGTGGTCCCAGCCGGTGGACCGGCAGCCGACCACCCAGCTAAGAATCCTCTCATATACATACTTACATGAAATCATTGGAAAGAGGCCTCTCAGCCGGTCAGTCGTCTGCCGGCCGGCCGGCTGAGAAACATTTTTCTCAAAATCTCACGAAAAAAACAGAACTTAGCAAAGAGGCTCCCAGCTAGTGGCTGACCGGTTGTCGGCCAACCGGCTGGAAACACTTGATGCGCAAATTCGCCATTTTCAGAAAAATACCAAGTTTTGCGACGATCTTAAGACTGATTTTATACATGATCAAACTTGCATAAATGACACGTAAATCACATATATATACCTTAAACCCACATATAAATGTAAACAAATGATTTAAGATAAGATTAACAAGCTTAAATATTGATTAATCATTAAAATCATATTAATGACATGAATACCAAGAACATGTGAAGAACACCATACTACACATTATCTTAAATTAAAATTTCATCCAACACAACAATTGAGATTAAAATCATTAAAACAAGTGAGCAAGTGAATTAGTATACATAATAGCATCACAAACAACTTTTCCATTATGCTAATTCACACACAAATCACATAAACACAACTATTTGAGTTACAGTCGAGTAACCTCTCAAAGTTACCTTTAAAGCTCTTCAAATCATCAAGAGAACTCCTACACCATGTGATAAGGGCAAAGCCATCACCCTAAATCAAAGTAATCCTTAAAATACTACTAACTAATAGCTAGCGGTAAGAAAGGTATCAAATCCACAGGGAGGCGGTAATAAATTGTTTGCTAGAGTAAATAAGTCTTAAGGTAACAATTGGGTTGTTTTGATTGTTTTTGTTTTCTAATTAACTAATTGCAAGATAAGTAAATAGATATGTAAACAAGTTTTAAGAAAGATCTAGGAACCAAGTTCACATACGCAATTTTCCAGGGGAATGGGATTTAACTAATTTAATTGAGCAAAATTATTATTTAAGATCATATGTCTGGTCGGTATTTATATAATATTTAGATCTAAACCTAACATACGATTGCTATAATTAGGTCAGTCTATTCAATTGTTGTGGCCTATCTTAGTCTTAATCTACGGTCGGATTTAAGATCCGTAGGCAATTGCTAAATAATATTCTAGGGAGGTACTGATAATAACTAGGGCTTTAGAATCATAAAAAGCGTATCTAACAATAGGCTACGAAGCCTTTATTTATAGTAAACTACCTTCTAAACAATTTATGGAAACTCGGGGTAAATTAAAGCAATCTATCGAGCACTCAGGGCACTCGATCGAGTGTTTGTTGCACTCGATCGAGTGCTCTCAACGCGTAATTTCTGCTTCGCGCACTAAACTTCAAACGGTCGCCATTTCTTTGTTACTTGTCTGAATCAAGTGATTTTTGTGGCGTTGAAAAGCTAAGAGGATGAGCTTTCACCTCCACTTGGAATCACCTGATTATCATTTGTAGAACTCTAGATATGGCTCTCCAAAGTAGGTACTAGTTATATGGAGCTCTTCTTTTTGCTTGCCTTCGATAATCTCTTTAGCTCTTCCTTCCTAGATCCTCGTGCCACACCTACGTGTGTTCCTTCATGTCGGATCCGCGGGGCTCCAATCCATCTTTTGCTCCATAAATGCATCAATACTGCATTGAACACCGAAAGGCGGAAGTATCGACATTCTAATATAAATAGCATATAAATGACACAATTTAGCACAAGAATCATCTCAAAACAACTAGAGGGGAGGCATAAAAGTGTATACGAATATGACTCATCAAACTCCCCAAACCAACCCTTTGCTTGTCCTCAAGCAAAGCATCACACACAGAACAAAAGGCAATCATTAACTCAGAGCTAATGTTAGTGCAAAAAAAATCCCAAGCTATTCACATCTATAACAAAGTAATAACCAAATGTACCAATAAAACAGATTCAAAGGTACGGGTAATAGAAAACGCAGCTCAAGTCACAAGGTTGATATGACTTGTAATATAGACAAAAACCAAATACCTTTCGACCTTGCAAGACAAATTTTAGTCGGATTCTCGCGGATTCACTCATGCTCATAAGTATATGTAAGGTTGAGTTATATGTGAAGATCGAAAGAAATAAGAACACTCACTCAACTTAATGAAACATGCATGCAATCTAATGCGATAGAGATTCCCCCAATAATTATGCATGTATAGATGGACAAAGTACATGTATCAAGACGGCAATGAGGCTAGTGGGTAAGGGTAAAGAAATGGTTTATGCCAAAGCACGTTATGGATATGTGGAGCTAAGACGGTAGTCGCAGCGCAAAAAAACCAAAACCATTTCTTTGATTAAAGATAAACCAACCCAAAACTAGAGAAATTATCTTAACTTGATAGAACATGAGAGTTTATAACATTACTCTCCAAATATGCATTAGACTCTAGATAGTCTCCTTAAATCTCCTTAAACCACACTGAAGCCTAAATAACAATGAGACCAGTTTATTAATGTTCCTGACCTAGGAAGTTCTATAGACCTCATAATTTAAGTCGTTTACCAACTTAATTTGTCAAATCTAATCAATATAAGGCATGTCGATTACCGTCAAGACTTGATCATTGAGCTTTGTTTTCATAGGCTAACGGGTCAAAACAAAGTACATGGATAACTATTTGGGATTCAAATGCAAAAACAATGCAAATTATCTATTGCTATTTAATTCACCAAAACTAAGCTAATAAAATAAAGTACATATTTTTGAAATTTATAATTTTTATGGATTTTTGATATAAATTGCATGCAAACATAATTGAAACACGCAACATAATTAAATCACACAACAGAATGAAATACTCCCCCAAACCTAAATGTAACAGTGTCCTCAATATGACAATATCAGCACATCAGTCACTAACATATCCAGCAAACCTAAAGGAAACTACTAACAATAGATAGGGAGAGAAAAAGATAGTACAATAAAAGAAGGTACAAGGAAAGAAAGTACCAAGTGATAGCTGAAATTCCCCCAAACCATCATCGAAAGAGGGGAAGAAGACCATTCAGGCGATCTCAGCAGTCGAGGTGAACTCGATCGAGTTCACATCTGGCAAACAGAACCTGCATTTAAAACAAATGCCAAATAAAGGCATAACCAATACACGATAAAGCACGTAATAGTAAATCAAAGAGTAAAGCATGTGTTACACAAACGGACAAGCAGCACCAATAAATAGTGCGGTCTAAGAAAAGGAATAAAGAAGAATAGCCTGGTATAGCAAAATCAAACTCAAGCTTAAAAGAAGAGCGGGGGTGTTCTTCGTTCTTGAAACCATCTTCAAAAGACGGAATATATCCGATGTCATCCACCACGTGAGCTTGTTCCACTATGATGGCCTCATCCTTGAAGATCTCGGCCTCTAAAGCATCTAACTCAGCCTCCAAGTCAACACTTCCGTCACAGCTATAATCCAAAATGGGAGGTGGCTCATCTCTGTAGATCAACTTCTCGAACTCATCCACCTCTAGCTCCCATGGATGCGACGCAGTAGCAGAAGCGTCAAATGAATTCCTGTCAATACACAAAGTATGACAAGAATCAAAAGAAGGATCGAGAATGGTAATTACATGACATGTAGCTTGCAAATCAGGAGGACGGGGTGCTTGGTTGTGTCGAAAAGTGACGGTGTCATCCCCGATGCGAAAAATGAGACTACCCTCCCTAAGGTCAATAAGAGCCCCAGCAGTACTAAGGAAGGGTCGTCCGAGGATAATAGGTATTTCAACGTCCTCTGCCATGTCTATCACTACAAAATCACAGGGCACATAATATTTTCCTATCCTAACCGGCACATCCTCTAAGACACCCATAGGGCGCTGAATGGACCTGTCAGCCATTTGGAGGGTCATATTGGTACATTTAAGTATGGTCATGTTAAGTTGTTTACAAGTAGTATACGGCATGACACTGACACTCGCCCCAAAATCACATAATGCATTAGAAAAATCAAGAGAACCAATAGTACAAGGAATAGAAAAACTCCCTGGATCCTTAAGCGTGGGTGGAGAATTGGCTTGCAGCGCGGCATTGCACTCCTTAGTGAATGCAATTGTCTCCACTTCGTTAAAAGTCATCTTCTTCGTTAATATCTCCTTCATAAACTTTGCATAAGTTGGTACCTGAGTAATCAATTCAGTAAAAGGAACGCTTACTTGAAGATTCTTCACAACTTCCATGAATCTCCCGAACTGTTGATCAAGTTTTGATTTCTGTTGTCGGGTTGGGAATGGAAGAATAATCTTTACTGGTTCAGCTTCCTTTGCATCCTTAGAGATCGTTGGGGGACTCTGACTCGGAGTAGTAGTCCCTGGAGTAGGTACCTGTGAAATACGCGAACCAAAAGAATAATCAGAAGTAAGAACATGAGTCACTCGATCGAGTGGGTCTGGCACTCGATCGAGTGTCTCGTATTTAGATTGAATTGTTTCGTTTCGTTTTTCTTTTTCGTTTTTCTCATGTATACGAGCTTTCTCCACTTCCTTTTCTTCTTCGTCAGCACTGAAAGAGAGAAGCCCTAAACCTTTAGGAAAAACATAAGGCACTTGACTATCATCTTTGGGCATCTCCGGCTCTTTATAAGAAGTACCACTCCTCAAAACAATAGCATGAACTTGCTCATGAGCTTGTTGTCTTTGGGGAGGAAGGTTTCCGGGTTGTCTATTTGTATTTTGGCCTGCTAGTTGGGCAATTTGAGTGTCCAATATCTTATTGTGAGCCAGTATATGAGTAATATGTGCCTTTTGCTCCATCTGATCTTTAAGGCTTTGCTGCAACATAGCTTTGATCTCTGTCATATCATTATTTGCAGCTGGTGGTGGAGGAGGTGGCACCAAAGTTTGAAACTGTTGTTGGTGTTGATTGTTATACTGAGGACCTCCTTGATTCTGTCTATAGTTTCCTTGCTGGTCGCGGTTATGAGGAATCACATAATTTGAACTTGGTTGTTGCAGAGGTGGGGTAGGGTTTTGAACATTCTGGCTCGATCACTGAACAAAGGGATGTTCCCTTGTCCTCTCATTATAAGTGTTAGAAAAAGGATTAGCTTGCTTGTAGGATTGGAAAACAAGTACCTGTTCCATAGGACTTATACACTCATCAGCAATATGACCCTCTATACCACATCTTCCGTAGAGAATTACTTCCCCTTGGTGAACCATATTAACCGCTTGGTGTTGGCTACCCAAAGCTTGTGTTGTTTGCATCTGTGCAATCTTAGCATTCAAAGCTTCTAACTGGGCTGCGACGGCACTATCTGTACCACTTCCCTTTGCAGAGCCTGTTGGGTTTCCATATTCGGCAGTGTGAGTAGCCATATCATCGATCAATTTATAAGTTTTATCATCAATAGTGTTATTCTGAAATCTTCCATTAGCAGAAGAATCCAGAAGGGCTCTATGATCATCGAATAACCCGTTGTAAAACTGGTTACAAAGAAACCACTTCTCAAACCCATGATGAGGAACTGCTCGAACCAATCTTTTGAAACGTACCCATGCCTCATTAAAATCTTCACTACCTCCTTGCTTGAAGTTATTAATCTGATTCCTGAGATTGTTTGTCTTTTGTGGGGGAAAATACCTCTTGTAGAATGCAAGAGCTAGGGATCCGGAATTACAATCAGTAATGGCATGAGAAGTCAAATACAACTCACGTAGCCATTCTCTAGCATCATCTTGTAGAGAAAAAAGGAAAAGTCGGTACTTGACTTGATCATATGTCACTCCTGTTTGCAAAGGGATGGAACTGCAGCAAGTGACAAACTTATCCATGTGCTTAGCAGGATCTTTCCCAGATCTTCCTCCAAACATATTCTGCTCTACCAACGCAAGATAAGACGGCTTGATTTCAAAGGCTTCTCCTCGGCATTAGTAGGAGGAGGTATAAATCCTGTTGGAATAGAAGCCAAAGTAGGCTCGTTGTAGCTCGCCAAGGTAGCTGTATTGGGTGCAGCCATCTTTGGAGTAGCGACAAAGTTTTCAGAAAAAGTATCGTCCTCGTCAGAGGATGGGTTTTCTGAGGAAATTAAAGGCTCAATCCTGTCAAGTATACTCAAGTCTTCTACTTGACCCACTTCTCTATTAAAATTCCTTCTGTAGTGAAAAGTCCTCTCTGATTCAAGATCAAAAGCAATAATCTCGGACCGAGTTGACCTGGCCTGGGCATACAAGGAACTAACAAGAAAAGGGTGAGAGTAGTCGCAAGGAACTTTCGTTCCTTAAGACAACAGACAAATTAAACAAGTAACAAACAAATAAATTGTTGCCTCCCCGGCAACGGCGCCAAATTTGATAAGGGTAAAGTCGTCACCCTAAATCAAAGTAATCCTTAAAATACTGCTAACTAATAGCTAGCGGTAAGAAAGGTATCGAATCCACAGGGAGGCGGTAATAAATTGTTTGCTAGAGTAAATAAGTTTTAAGGTAACAATTGGGTTGTTTTGATTGTTTTTGTTTTCTAATTAACTAATTGCAAGATAAGTAAATAGAGATGTAAACAAGTTTTAAGAAATATCTAGGAACCAAGTTCACATACGCAATTTTCCAGGGGAATGGGATTTAACTAATTTAATTGAGCAAAATTATTATTTAAGATCATATGTCCGGTCGGTATTCATATAATCTTTAGATCTAAACCTAACATGAGGTTGCTATAATTAGGTCAGTCTATTCAATTGTTGTGGCCTATCTTAGTCTTCAACTACGGTCGGATTTAAGACTAATTTGCGAGACTAATTAACTAATCCTGACCAGTAATTAACTAATCAGATTTAAGACAACAATAGAACAATAATAATAAGTAGTTTAACAATTAAAGATCATTAAAATTCGATTCCCCTTTCTAATCACCTAGATCCATTTTCACCCTAGACAAATAAATTAGTTACGCATGGCTTGGAATCTAACTACAACAATATTGATTGAAGACATAATTAATAAAGCAATAAACTAAGAACGAGAATAATTGAAGAACAATAAAGTAGAGATTTTGATTAAATACCGTAATTAGAAGAACAAGATCCGTAGGCAATTGCTAAATAATATTCTAGAGAGGTACTAATAATAATTAGGGTTTTAGAGTCATAAAAAGAGTATTTGTTGAGTAATATATATTATATGATTAATATATTATTTTATGTTTTAATAATGACAAGTCTAAGTAAAGATATTTTATATACATATACGTGTAATCGTGTGTAAAGTGTACAGTTGTTTATAGAGCAAAGATTGTGTTTTAGTCAAGTATAGATTCAATCGTGAATTGAAGAAAGATCAAGCTCGTATCAAGTCTTTTTGAAGATTTGTAAGAATAAAGTCTTAATACGGAATCAAATAGCTCAAAGTTATAGTTCGTATCTATAATTGTATGAAGAAATGAGAAATGCGTGAAATAAGTAAAGCGTGAAAATCATGTATGGTTGTTATATTGTCAAATATTAAATTAGTAATCTTAAAACGGTTTTTAGAATAAAATTATTCTTTGGTTAAAAAGGATTAAAATAATTATCTTATGAGTTAATTATTTATCCTATATACTAAGACTTTTATTCTAACCGTTATTGTCAAAATACGAACTCCTAGAAAAACGTGTGCCTCGGGAAACGTACACAACGTTTCTACTCGGTTAGATGACATGTTTTTGATTGTTTTTTGGTTGATTAAATAAATATTATGTTTTTATTTAATTTCCTTAAGTCAAACTAGGATTTGGTTAAAGATATAATTTATGATATCTTGACAAGTATTAGGAATTGATTATAATTAGGATGTTATATTTTATGGTATAAGTTATTTCCTAAATCAAATAAGTTTGGGAAATCTAATCTTATATCTTAAGTTAATAATATCTTATATAAAGTCTTTCCTAGTTCAAATAAGAGTAGTTTTAGAATATTACCTAGAAATAAGAATTTTAGATAAAGTAATATTCCTAAAACATCTAGAACTTAACCTAGATCTAATTTAGTATATATAGAACTTCAATTACACGTTAAAAACTAACAAAAAGAATACACGCATACACGCATTCCAAGAAACGAACGTAACCTCTCGTGCGTCTCGATATTCGTGCCAATAATTGTCAGATTCCGTCATAAAGACTATAAGCATTTGAAGATTACTCTTATACGTTCAAGATCGTTGAACACAAGAGTCGGTTAAAGATTTATCTTATATATTTAAGATAGTTTGAGTATTTAGCGGTACTCGTTGTAGTCAAGTATTTCACGGTACTTGACGTAGCTAGGTATTTCACGGTATCTAGATTGAGTTACAACTAATATCAAAGTTGTACGAGTAGGGTTGATAAAATTGTAATCCGGAGAAGGTACTAATTTTATTAATCGAGAATAGTGGACGTAGGTTTCAATTTGTGAAACTGAACCACTTCAAAATATCATGTCTCATCTTACTTTATTGTTTTATTCTCTACTCACGCTCACATTACATACGTCGAAGAAGAATCGAAAAAGTTGGCATACTCAATTCAACCCCCCCCCCCCCCTCTTGATTATATCCAGATCAATAGACTCTTCAATTGGTATCAGAGCCTCGTGCTCTTGACAGCCTTACAGCTTGAGATTGATCCTTCTATTGATTCTTTATGGATTCTAAACACTTGAAGTGTCCCATCTTCGATAGAAAGAACTATAGCTTGTGGAAGAACATGATGACCCACTACGTCAAAGGATGTGATTGGGAATGCTTGAAGATAATTCAAACTGGACCAAAGAAGATCTTGGTCGCCGCTGCAAATGGAACCATATATGAGAAGATGGAAAATGACTATGTGGAAGCAGATTACAAGATTGCTGAAAACAATTCAAAAGCCATGAGTCTACTTCAAAACGGTATGATTACTTCTGAATTTGATCGTTTCTCTTCTTGTAATTCGGCCAAAGAAATATGGGATGGCCTAGAACTTGCCTACGAAGGAACTTCCGTAGTCAAGAAACATCGCATAGACTTGCTAATTCAAAGATATGAACTTTTCACTATGGAAAAGAATGAATCGATTGATAGCATGTCTGCACGATTTTCTTGCATATTAAATGAACTATGGAACCTTGGTAGGAAGTATGATTCTGAGGACATAGTTTGAAAAGTCCTTAGAAGCCTTACCGAAAAATGGCAACCAAAAGTCACTGCAATTGAAGAAGCTCGTGATCGCACGACCTTAACCTACCAAGAACTCATCGGATCTCTAATGGCTCATGAGATCATGTTAAACAAAGATGATGATGATTATCCCAAGGGCAAAAACGTCGCCTTACAAGCATCTACAAGCAAAGAGTGCGAACCTGAACTGGAAGATGAAACAGTTCTATTCGCAAGGCGCTTCAAAAAGGCGGTCTTCAAAGGAAGATTTACCCAAGCAAACAACAAGACCTATGATAAAAAGAAGAATGATTGTAAGCAAACCTTCTTCAAACTAGGATGCTTCAAATGTGGTGATCAAGGCCATATGATCAAGGACTGTCCAAGCTGGGACAAAATCAAAGACAAATCTAAACGAGAAAAGACCAAGACTGAATTCAAAAAGGTTATGCTCGCATCTTGCTGGGGAGAATTAGACTCTGAGGATGACGAACACTCAGAAGAAGATGAAGTTGCAAACCTGTGTCTAAGCAACATCAGTTTAGATCTAATTTCCGACGATCATAAATCATCACAATTTTGCCGCTACGGAGAATCAGATTCAGACGATGAAGACCAAGAGGTAAATTTTTTACAGCTTAAGAGTCAAGTAAAAAATTTGTCTAAGTCTACATTAGTTAAATATTTTGAACAAACCTTAGACCAATGTCACGAACAAAGTCTTGAAATAGACGAGTTGAAAGAACTGATCCTTGATATTGCAGAGGAAAATCAACTTCTAAAGGCCAAAGCTAAGAAACTGAAATCCAAAGTTAACATTGACGCAAATGCTAAATTGGAAACAGTAATGACTGAGAAAAAAAATTCTTGAGTCTAAAGTTATAGCTAATGAAGCTATAACCTCAAAATTAAAACTCAACATTAAAGAGCTTGAATCTAAGGTTATAGCCAATGAAGCCATAACTTCAGATTTAAAAAGGGTCATTGAACTTCTAAAGAACAGATCTACAACAGTAGTTGTAGATGAAACTCATCAAAAAGAAGTTGAAATCCTCGAGCAAAAAATCATGGATCTAGAATTCAGCTTGACCAAAATTGAAAAGGATCATGCCCAAATAGTGTTCAATTTTAATAAAGATATTCAAGACTTAAAAGAATCTAACAATGCTGACCACACCTCTTGCAAAAAGGAAATAGATTCCTTAAAAGACCTTATTCTTCATGCTCGAAAGGTTCACGATAAATGGGAAGGAAGTACTAACATACTAAACTTCTTAACTGAACAATCTGACAATAATATGAAGATGGGTCTAGGTCATGAGTGTTATGGCAGAAGGGACCATTCTAAATGTCAACAAAAACCCGCAGACCGTGACTTTAGAAAAAGAAAATATGTAGACCTACCTGAATATTTAATTTGTACATATTGCGGTCATACTGGACACCTACGAGAAAATTGCGTTAAACACGCACTCGACTTCAAAACTGGAGTCAAATTTGTTAAATCTCTAGGTACACCAAACGATGTTATCTCCATCGTCGATAGTGAGGAAAGTGATAAAAGCAATGTTCAGGAAAGAAATAATGATCACAGATGGTTCTATGATATATCTTTCGACTATACAGAAAAGAAAAATAGAACTACCCAAATTCCTAAACCTACAACACATAGGAAGCAAAACACAAAAACATATACAAAATCAACAAAACCCAACTACTACAAATCTAAGAGAACTTTCGTAAGACAAGTCTGGGTTAAGAAAGAAGATGTTTTTATAATTACTAACACTAAAGGACCCAAGTATGCTTGGGTACCTAGCTAAAACCTGTCTTTAATTTATATTGTGCAGATAATCGCTAAAGAGAATAACTTATGGTACCTCGACAGTGGATGCTCCCGACACATGACAGGCGATGTCAACCTATTCACAACCTTGAAACCATTTGACGGAGGAAAGGTCACCTTCAGAGATAACTAAAAGGGAAAGGTTATAGGAGTCGGTAAGATAGGTATCTTATCATCTCATACTATTAGCGATGTATATCTTGTAAGTGGCCTCAAAAATAATTTGATTAGTATATCTCAGTTATGCGACAAAGGAAACAAAGTTGTCTTTCACGCAGATATTTGTCGTATAATTATGGAAGGTACAAGTAAGGTAATACTTGAAGGTCATAGGAAGAAAAATGTTTATATGATTGATTTAAATGTTGTGCTTACTAACTCTCTCTCGTGTATGAAAGTTACGTTAGATGATCCATGCCTTTGGCATAAGAGATTTGGTCATATTAGTTCTCCTATTCTTAGCAAATTGAAGAGATGGGACTTGGTCAAAGGTCTTCCCAAGATCAAGTTTGATCAAGACAAGATGTGTGACACATGTGCACGATGTAAACACGTCAGATCATCCTTCAAGCCAAAAAGAATAGTAAGTACTAACCAATCTCTAGAACTGGTACATATGGATCTCTGTGGCCCTATGAAGGTAAGAAGCAGAGGTGGTTCCAGGTACGTTTTCGTTCTAGTTGATGATTACTCTAAATTTGTTTGACCAATCTTTCTTCACTCTAAAGACGAAACATTTGATGAATTTGTTAGTCTCATGAAACTTGTCCAAAACAAATTAAAATCTAACCTAGTGACAATTCGGACTGACCATGGAACTGAATTTGACAATCATGCTTTTATTGAGTTCTGTAAAACCAACGGTGTTGGACATAACTTCTCTGCACCTAGAACCCCACAACAAAACGGAGTAGTAGAACGTATGAACAGAACCCTAGAAGACATGGATAGAACAATGCTTCTTTGTAGTGGTCTACCTAGAAACTTTTGGGCTGAGGCTATTAGTACAGCTTGCTATATTCATAACCGTGCTATGATTAGACCTATCCTTAAAAGGACGCCCTATGAACTTCTACAAGGTCGTAAACCTAATATATCTCATTTAAGATGCTTTGGGAGTAAATGTTTTGTTCATAACAATGGTAAAAATCGCTTAAGCAAATTCGACCCTAGAAGTGATGAAGCAATTTTTATAGGATATTCTGACCATAGTAAAGCCTATAAAGTTTTTAATAAACGTACCTTGTGCATAGAAGAGAGTATACATGTTATATTTAATGAGAATAATGCCTTCGATAAGCCTTTCCAGGACGAGGAGGAAAACCTAGACGAACCGGACTTTCGTTTGTCAAGGGAGGATTCTCCAGAGATAGAATATGATGATGAAGGCGAAATTCAAGGAATCAACGATGAACTCAACTTAGGAGAAAACGATACGAGAACTGAAACCACAGTTGATGATACTGTTAACCGGTCTCAAACTAATGACTTGGAACCCAGAGTTATAGCTAATGAAGCTATAACTTTGAATCAAAACCAAAGGGACGAGGTTATGGTTATACCTGACTCTCCTATAAACCCAGGTTTGGATTCAGGGGGAACAAGTCAAAATCCCGAGTCAAGTAGTAGCAACGAAAACAATCAATCAAGAAATTGGAGATATAAAGGCTCTCACCATTTGGACAACATTATAGGAAGCCTTACAGAAGGAGTCCAAACTCGAAGAAGCTTAAACAACTTCTGCTCATTCTACTCCTTCCTCTCCACAATTGAACCTACAAACATAAAAGAGCCACTTGCAGAACCTGACTGGATAGTCGCCATGCAAGAAAAACTTCAACAGTTCGAAAGAAACAAAGTGTGGCATCTCGTTCCTCGTCCTAAAGATAGATCAGTGATTGGAACGAGATGGGTATTCAGAAATAAATTGGATGACTCTGGAGTTATTGTGCGTAACAAGGCCAGACTAGTTGTTCAAGGATACAACCAGCAAGAAGGAATCGATTATGACGAAAGCTTCGCTCCAGTCGCTCGTCTTGAGGCGATTCGCTTACTCATAGCATTTGTTGCACATAAAAGAATGAAACTATTACAGATGGACGTCAAGAATGCATTTCTTAATGGCTATCTTCAGGAGGAAGTCTATGTCGAACAACCTCCTGGATTTCCTGACAGCAAACTCAAGGATCATGTCTTCAGATTGGACAAGGCTCTCTACGGCCTGAAACAAGCTCATCGAGCATGGTACGACAGATTATCAAAGTTTCTATTGGAAAGCGGATTCAAGAGAGGATCAGTGGACAAAACATTATTTATGAAGAATGAAAATTCTGATCTATTAGTAGTCCAGATCTACGTTGACGATATTATATTTGGCTCAACCAACAAAAAGCTGTGCCAATACTTCTCAGAGTTGATGACATCTGAGTTCGAGATGAGTATGATGGGAGAATTAAAATTCTTCCTTGGACTTCAAATCCAACAAACGAATGAGGGTATCAAATTACATCAACAAAAATACGTCAAGGAATTAATAAAGAAATTCGGAATGGAATCCTCTCATCCTATGCCTGTGGGGAATATAGCATGTATTCGCCCTAAAATTGCAGGATTATAACAAAAAAATACATATGCGTTTATAGTCATAAGATGAAAAACATGAAAAAGAAATAACAACCTTAAGTCCTTGCGCAAATTGCCTAAGAACAGGAATTAAAGTAAATTCCCTCCTATAACTTGCACCCAAGACTTTGTCTGAGACGATACCGCGTGTGCTAGAAATGCTCTCCAATTGCCTTGCAATATGGGGAGAGTTTTGTGAGGTTTTACAGATGTGAGATCTAGGTTTTGGGAGAAGACAGTTCTCAAAACCCTAATTTTCTTTTAGAGAGATTATTAGTCAGTCAAAAGAGTCACTTGACAAAAGGAGAAGTCCTCTCCTTTTGTACTACTTGGTCGGCCGAATTGGAGTAGGGTAAGAGTGGGCTTTCCACTCTTACCTTATTCTTTTGCGTGATTCGACCCTAATGCTAAAATATAATTCGCGGGATTTAATTATAAATCATATACACGTTATCAGATATTAATGTAGTCGATACATTAATAATGGTCTGACAAAAATACAATATTGTATAATTATGTCAATTAATATAACTGCTTATATTAATATATACGAATTCAATATTTAATTAAATATAACCGTTTATATTTAATTTACGAATTAATCGTGTAATCCGTTTTAGCTAAAATTATTTAATCCGTATTAAATAATAATCTCAACATCTTATTGACTAATTTAATAGTCAATACCTCTGACTAACTGTTTAGTCGTATCCGGCATAAATGTGACTGTATTTTCATACCTTCACATCTCTCAAACGTGTCCTATAGGTGTGACGTATAGGGACCAGTTGATCACCGCCATCCGTATGACAATAACGTCAAACTTATCTAGCAAGCCAATCGTTATTGATAAACGTGGATCAACTGATAATAATACCAAAGTATGCCCTTGTGATCCTTTAAGAGATTTAGTAAGTCATTGTACTAACTGTCAAGGACACCAACCCCAACAATCTCCCACTTGTCCGTACAAGGGTATGTGCAATGACGTTATCGCACTACATGTGGAGGACACCAGCTCCAACAAACTCCCACTTGTCCGTACAAGTGTAGGTGCGATAACCGATTCTCATATCCTTTTAAAAATTTTCCCACTCAATGTAAGACAATTTGCAAATCCGTATTCGCAAAGGTCGTATCTTACAATCGATCTGTATCAAGAGTGGTTTCCCCGACTAGAGAGTAACTTAACTGATAAAACGAATCTGTATTCGAGCATGGCCATGCATTTCAGTTACTACTCCTCGAATGGCCCTGAGAAATGATAAAATCCTGATAAGGGTTTGGATATTTCCCTCAACTCGAATCCTGCAGATGTAAGCACAGCATGAAATAGCCCAGAAAAAATCCTCTTGGCCCCTGTTACGGAAGACCGTGGGAAAGAAACCAAAGTTACCCAAAATCTGCCTTAATCTCAAGAGACAGTTGAAAGTCAAAAGACTCGACTCTAAGGAACACTATGGAGGTCCTATCCACGACCTGACACCCACTGTTATAAAACATTTAGGACTCCATAACGTTGTCACGGGGTGTCCTACGAGATATCTGTATAACTCGTATTTGTGATTGGTCAGTCAACTGTTTGACTTATGGCTCGTTGAACCCACCATCAACCAACGTCACAAAATGATTACCTGAGTTATCAGCTCAAGTGGGTAATCAAGGACTAAAAACGATGTAATGTTAATCAGTTCACTTTGTGGTGTTCAAGATTGGCGTACAATTCCACATGAAAAACAAAACATAAATTATCATAACGATGAGGTTGTCAAAAGAGTACACAAGATTTGGGTGATTGTTGATCGTTTGACTAACTCTGCTCACTTTATTCCGATGAAAGATACCTGGAGTAAAGCCGAGTTGGCTAAGTCATATGTGCAGAATGTGGTCAAATTGCATGGCGTACCCAAGGACATTGTTTCAGATCGGGATTCGAGGTTCATATCTAGATTTTGGCAGGAGTTGCAGGCCGCTTTGGGTACCCAGTTGAAGATGAGTACAACTTTCCATCCAGCTACTGACGGTCAGACTGAGAGGACGATTCAGACCCTTGAGGATATGTTGAGAGCATGCGTACTTGAGTTCGGAGGATCTTGGGAGGATCGACTGGGATTGATAGAGTTTTCGTATAACAACAGCTACCATGCCAGTATAGGGATGGCCCCTTTCGAGGCTTTGTATGGGAGGAAGTGTCGGAGCCCTGTGTGTTGGTATGATCGAGCCGATGTTGTGACACTAGGGCCAGATATGATCCAGGAGATGGTGGAGCAGGTTCAGGTTATTCGACAGAAGATGAGGTCCCGCCCAGGATAGACATAAGAGCTATGCAGACCTAAAGAGAAGCGATATTTTGTTCGAGGCGGGAGAGAAGGTACTACAGAAGGTATCTCCAATGAAGGGTGTGATGAGGTTCGGAAAGCGTGGCAAACTGAGTCAGAAAATTATTGGGCCGTTTGAGATTTTGGACAGAGTTGGAGAGGTGGCATATCGATTAGCTTTACCTCCAGCCCTATCCAAGGTCCATAACGTGTTCCATGTGTCTCAGTTACGGAAATATGTGAGTGATCTATCTCATGTCTTACGCCACGAGGTGATTGAGGTAGATGAACAGTTGTCCTATGTTGAGACTCCAAAAGAAATCCTGGACCGGAAGGTACGAAAGACTCGCAATGGGGAGACGTCCTTGGTAAAAGTTATGTGGACCAACCATAATCTAGAGGAAGCTACATGGGAGGCCGACGCGTCCATGAGAGAGCGTTACCCGCATCTGTTTGATTGAGGTAAGTTACGGGGACGTAACTCTTCTTTAAGGGGGGGTGGAATGTAACATTTCTGTGTTCTGATTAATGTTTGTGTTCCAAGTTCGCTTGCGAGGGTTTGGTTGTCACCTTAGTGAGGTTGAACTTCGGGACGAAGTTCATTTTAAGGGGGAAGACTGTAATACCCCGAACATTTAGATACCTTTGGTGCGAGATTATTTTTATATTGTTGTGATTAATTCGTTACGTAATAGTATTTAAACGCTTTTACACTCGATAAATAAATTATTTCATGGTGTTTATATATGTCGTTCGTGGGATTTGATCACGGGATCTTTAGACCACTTGGGCCTCGTGTTGTGTATCGACACAAGCAACTCACAACTCGTTCAAACCCTAATCTACACCAAACCCTAAGTCACACAAACACCTCACCTTGGCATCTCTATGCCGTCATATAAGAAGGGTTTCTAACCTATTCCCAATCCACTTTTCACACAACCAACACCCATACACTATTGCCGCCACCACACGGAGGAGACTTAAGGTTTTCACGGCCAGCTTAAGCGTATCTAGAGGCCTTTGAATTGTTCCCAAGTAAGTACACGCAAACAGGTTCTATTCTTCCTGTTTATGTCACATGTTTTAGTTATGATTTTAATCGTGTTTGTGAGTCTTGAGGTGTCTGTTCTTGGTTTAATTATAATCTATGGGGTTTGGGTGTCGTGTCTGACCCTTGTCGTATGGGTGTCAACCACCGTGTGACGCCAGGGAAGGCGGTTTTCAGACGCCTGTCGCGAGTCTGCTCTGTTCTTTTTAAAAACCCGAGTCTGACATATAATGTTTGTGGTTGTGTCAGTGTTTACTCTATGCTCGTTTTAATGGTTGTTGGAGGGGAGGGGTAAGTGGTGATCAGGGGAGTAGTATTGTGGTCGTCAAGGTGGTCTAGGGTGGTTTATGCGGTGTCGGATCAGAGAGTTTCTCCCCTGTTTTGGTCAGGTCCTTTGTTTAGTATACGGGTACTGGGTGTTTGGGGGTGGCACCACCGCTGACTCGGGGGAGGTCGATGCGGTGGTACCACCGTGGTTTTGTTGTCTGGTGTCAGGGGGATGTTTAGGTGTCGGTCTTGAGTGGTGGTTGGGTCTGGTCAGCCGTCGACAGGGGCATGAAAGAAAGGGTCTGGTCGCGTGGTAGGGAAGTTTGCAGGGGGTTTTGTGGGGTTGGTTCACCTCACCGGTGGCCGGCGACCTGGTTGCCAGTGGTCGTCGGGAGTGTTGGTGGTTCTGGGTTCCGGTCTGGTGGTCGTGGTGGTGAACGGCGGCGGTAATAGATGGGTAATAGGGTTGAGTCGTGTGGGTGGATAAGGGTGTTAAATGGTTTTGTTATTTTTATTATTATTATTATTATTATTATTATTATTATTATTATTATTATTATTATTATTATTATTACTATTATTATTTAATGTTATTACTATTTGTATCTTCATTTCATGTCTAGTCTTGTTTGTGTTAATTAGAGATACGAGTCGGGAAATTAGTGAGTCATGAGAGTTCTATTTTGCGAAAGTTTCTATTTAAGGAAACTTTCCACTAATGGAAGGTTTCTATTTATAGTAAGTGTGGATTGTTATGGGGTTCGGGAAGTTTATTATATTAATTCATTATGAATACGTGTTTAGGTAGCGGTTTTCGCATGGAACATTTTTAGCAAGCTTTGGAATTTGTCTGCGTTCTGCTATTCGACGTAGGGGAAATACGGTGTATATTATAATGATTTCTCTGTTGTTATTTGATGATAACCATGATTATTTTACATTAATACTTGATTGGTATATTATGATATTTGATTATATATTCTGCGATACGATATGAGGTGATGAGATGGGCGTTGTGATCGGTGCGGAGTTATTGGGCCTTGTGATCGGTGCGGAGTTATTGGGCCTTATGATCGGTGCGGAGTTATTGGGCCTTGTGATCGGTGCGGAGTTAATGGGCCATGTGATCGGTGCGGAGTTAATGGGTCATGTGATTCGGAGTGGAGATGATCGACTTTCTATTTATAGTAATGTTTAATTGTTTATTTTCCTCTACTCAACCTCGTGGTTGACCCTGTGTATTCGTGATCACCTGTGATGAACCAAATTATTTGGGGAGCAGATTGACAGGTGGCTGAGACTATGGGAAGCTACGGGAAGGGAGAGCTTGGATTTAGACCAGACTAGTCTAGATCACTATAGTTGTCTGTCATGAGTTGTAACTTTATTTCACAAGACAGTTTTAAGTTGGTTGTACAAACTTGTTTCTGAGTTAAAATTAAGAATAAAGTACTGTTTTTCCTTCCTTTGTATCTACTGCCTCGAAAAACCGAGATGGTAACATCCACATTTATCCGAGGAGTCCTAGATCAGGCCCTTGAATAAAGGGGGTGTTACAACACCAGCCCCAACAATGCCTACTCCAATGGTTACAGATAAAAAGCTTACCAAAGACAAAGACGGTAAGTCAGTAGATGAAACTACTTATAGAGGTATGATCAGCTCACTTCTTTATCTTACTGCAAGTCGTCCGGATATAATGTTTAGTGTCTGCGTATGTGCTCGGTTTTAATCTGCACCAAAAGAATCACATATGATTGCAGTTAAGAGAATTCTACGATACTTAATTGGAACATCAAAACTATACTTATGATATCCCCTAGATTGTAATTTTAACCTACTAGGATATTCAGATGCGGATTATGCAGGTTGTTCTTTAGACAGGAAAAGTACTTCTGGACTTGCGACTTTCGTTGGACCATGTATAATATGATGGGCATCCAAGAAACAAAATTTTGTCGCTTTGTCAACCGCAGAAGCAGAATATATTGCAGTCGCACTGGTATGTTTCCAACTCTTATGGTTAAAACAACAATTGCTTGATTATGGTATTGACGTAGGATGTGTACCTATCTTATGTGATAGTACAAGTGCGATAATAATATCTAAGAACCCGGCTCAGCACTCGAGAACAAAACACATAGAAATTCGACATCACTTCTTACGCGGCCATGTAGAAAAGAAAAACATTAAGTTGGAATTTTATAGTAAGAAAAAACAATGGGCGGATATTTTTACCAAACCATTGGCTAGGGAACGATTTTAGACTTTGCGATTGGAAATTGGTTTAATCGGTGGCACCTAATCGATCTTAAGAGCTAAAAATAACCCAATGACTGACTATGTAAAGACAAAATTATATGACTGTGTCCGTATATTCCGTTGCATGCCTATGTGTGTTATTTTGATTAAATGCTCAAATTTTGATTATGTTATGCTATATGTTATACGAATGTACACAACCAATTTTTTATCCGTTCAATCATTTAATATTCAAATATTAACTAATCATATCCCAATACTATTAAACCTCTCATATTATATCCCAAAAATATAACATATATCTAAAATTACGTACCTCAAGTACGTAAATATTAAAACCATATCTACAAAATTTACGTACCTAAATTACGTAACAAATAAACCCGTACCTACAAAAATTTACGTACCAAAATTACGTAACAACTAAATCCGTAATAACCATTTACTTTTAAACCTACCCCGTACCTAACCTACCCTCTCACGTGACACCCTCCACCTTTTCTACTCTAACACTCTACCCTCCTATTCATAACCGTCCTAAAGTTACCCTAACCCCAACAATCTCATTAAAACTAAAACCCAAGAAAATCACCATTAAAACTTCACAAAAACTTAGACATCCAAACTCAAACTTATTTTTTTTACCACAATGCCACCAAGTTCAGCCCGTCGTTCTAACCGCAAAAAGCACCACTCTCCTATGCCACAAACACCGACACCATCACCACCACCGTCCCCTGAACCTATCACCATCACCATTCCAAAGTCCGAAGCAAGCAAAAGACGAAAGTTGGACAAGGGTAAAACGGTAATGGAAGAAGATTTTTCAGACTTTGATCATTCTCCTCGACCTCTGTTCCGTGATGTTTCGGGTGAAGCAACAAAAGAAGGGCTTGAAAGGGTTCAGATGACAAAAAGCGAAGGTATGTTAATCGAGCGTTTACTTCCGTATTCGATACATGCTGGTCGTTTTTATCCAACCTCGTGGATAGATGGGTCTCGGTCTTTAAGGTTCTTTAAGGATTTCTTGATTTTTCAAGATTGGGTCTACATAAGTAATTTTTCTGGTTTGGTATTCACGATTGAGTTAGTGCAATTTTTTGCTTCTGTTAAAATTGTCGAGAATGGGATGAAGGCTGTGGTGAATGGGCGTGATGTCGTAATTTCTGTTTCGGATATTTGTCGAGTCTTTAGACTAAAAGATGAAGGGTTAAAACTTGATCCTAGCAAAGAATGGTCGGTTGTGTCTCGTGATGAAAAGATGGAAGTAAAGCGGTACTGTGATGATGATGTGTCGGAAACGAGTCCGTTACTCACAAATTCTTTCAGTCCTAAGCTAAAATTTCTGGTAAATTTTCTTCGGAACTCGGTTTTACCTCGACGTGGGGGTCATGGTAAGTTGAGTTGTTGTGAGGTCGTAGTCCTTTATAATTGGTTAATCGGTACTAAATTTAATCGGTTTTACCTCGACATTGGGATATGTGTCCTTAACAATAGTGCGATCACATAATTAAATCTCATGACGAGAATGCGCAAGGGATGATACAAAATTATATAGTCAACTGACCAACATTAATCAGTAATGATTGGCTAGCTAGAGTTTGACATTACTGTCGTATGACGGTGGTGGTCAGTTGATCCCTTTAGATCACACCTATAGGACAATTCCCTTAATTGATAAACTGATCAAATGTATATTGATACGAGTTGATCAGATTCCTTAAACTCGTATATCGAGAAATCAGAGGTTAAATCTTAATGTAAGATTCATGTTTGAAATTGAAACTTATCAATTATCAAACATTAAACGATATTTATGAAATGTCGTAATTAGAATGAATCGGGTTGAATATATTACAAATGTTGTAGACCGTATTGACGATTAATGAAAATAACCATTTTATATTTTAGTAATTTCGAATTACTTGTCAAATTATTAAATATGATTTATTTAATTTATAAATAATATTTATTTGATAAATATACTTTTTAAATTAAAACAATTGTTATTTATAACATTGTAACATAATGTATGTCACGAATATAAAATTGTACAATTTGACAAACATAAAATGGATGTCCATTTTATCTTAAAATGTGACGGTTTGGGGGGTGGTTTAAGGTGTGTTTAAGCATCTTAATTACCCAAAACATAATGATTAAAGGGGCCTTGAGAATTAAAGCTATAGCCACCCTAAGAGCATTGAAAAGGGAAAATGTTCCCCCTTTTCCTTCTTCCTATGGCCGGCCACCCCAATGCCAATACAACCCACATATAAGTTATGATTTACTCATAAGTTCACTATTCTAATACTTAGCCAATCTTCTAGAGAGAAAAATTTATATAACCTCTAAAATATTATAAGATAATATTAGTATACATATTACTATAGTGATAGTATAAGGTTTATTATTAGATTAAGATAATAAAACTAAGTTTAAGGAAAAACCGATTCTTAACCTAGCTACTACAAGTTTCGGCCCTTAAGGAGGTGTCTTGGGTGCATCTTGGAGGAGGTATTCTACTTGGATACTAAGGGTTGGAGAATCATCCTTGCCATTCTCGTCGGATAGTAAGTATTCGACTCCTTTATTCCGCATCATAATAAGCATGCATAAGATCTTGTAAAATCTAATTAAAATGTTAATTAGTTATAATACTATTAAGACTATGTTTTAGGGCTTGTGAGACCTTAGAACCTAACAATTGGTATCAGAGCAAATCGGTTGTTTGCATGCTTTTCGTTATAATTTTTACGAAGTTATTAGATAACAAAATAAAATTGAAATTTTAACATCATATTTGATATGGCCGAAAATTTTAATGCATGAATACCTACTGGTCCTAAAAGTATTTTAGGTTATTTGGAATGATTTTTGGATATATATTGTTCATATGTATATTTAATTCGGTTTTTGTCATTTTAAATCGGTTAAAATGAATTATTTTTGGGAAAAATAGCTAATCATACTTTCTGGCCGATATTTTTTTAGTATGGTCTCACATGTATTTCCTATGTTATGAATATGAATTTTCGTAAATTTTGGAGTTAAAATGTATGGTTTATGAATTTTAAATGTTAAAATGCCATAAAATGAGAATAAATGGGTTTTATATAGTTATATTGCGAATTTAACTATGAAATTTTTTGAGTATGCCACATGAAATATTAAAAATGTATATTAAAATTTCCAGAAATTTTTAACACATATTGCATGATTATTGATTTTTAGTGTAAAAATCGGATAATAAGTGACATAATTTCGACTTAATTAGTTTGAGTTGGAATTTGGCCATAAAAATTTTACACAATGTCATATATATTATTTCCAGCATGTATAAAAATTTCAAGATTTTTATTTGATGTTATGCTTGTGAAATAATTTTAATGGTTAAAATTGAACATTATATGACATAATTTGTTAAATATAGTAAAAGTTGCTAAAATGGCCGAAAAATTTAACCCATGAAAGTCATATTTGATATGTTCATCACCATATTTTTCCTAGGAGCCAAAAGTTTTTGCAAATTTAATTTTTAATTGTTAATTGTTAAAGTTAAAAATTGAATAATAAGAGTCATTTTGTGTTAATTTCGGATATTGGGCAGTGTGTTCTTTAACTTTTCTGTCAATTTCAGCTCCTTAAAGTGTTTTAGAAAGTGTAAAAATATTATTAGTATTTTAAATGCTTTTATGGAGGTAATTATTGAATTTCCGACTCAAAATACGCGTTTTTACGTCTTATTTATGACGTAAATAATAATACCGTTTAAATACAAATATTTTTAAGTTCTAAAATTTTAAGAAAATTCAAGTATGTTCAAAATTAAAATTTTGAATTTTTCAAAATTTTATGACTATTTTAGAATTTTATATTATTTTTCCCGTAAAACCGATTAATACCGAACAATATTTTGCAAATAAGTTAAGTCATGTTCAAACTTTGAGTAAGACTAAATTTTGAAACGTAAATGAGTTAGGATGATTAACTTAAGAGTGAATATCGCTTCACATAATGCCAAGTGATATTAAACGTTAAAAGCACGCAATTCCATAAAACCGAGGTATATGATAACTATATTTTAATGATATTTACTAGGACGATTTGGCTTAGGGTTTGCATGTTAGTTCATATTCATAAGCATTGCATATTTTATTATGATTGTCATAATTTTATTTACGTAATTTTGGGATTATGTAATTTACTTAGTATGGCCTTAGTTTTAATCGATATTTCCCGTAATGTAAGGGGTTATCGATTCAGATGTAATTAATATGATCTCGTATCACTTTATTTATTGTTTTTTTCTATTTTATAATGTATAAAGTAGATAGAAAAGTTGTAATTTTTGTAAATTCCGGAGAGCCTTGAAGACGGTGCCTTTCGGAAAGGAGTTTCGACCAAGTCGGTGATTGCCTTGGGATACGTGCCTCGTGAAGATCAAGGGACCAAGGAGTTGGTTTCCGAATTTGTACTTTTATTACTTTTCTTTTCTAGGAAGGCCATACTAGGGTTACTTATGCTTTACGTTTTATGCTTTTATTTTGCTTTATGTGTTTGCATGTATAGCTAAATCGTCATATCATGTCATGTATTTTATTCGAGTTCATCGACCTAGTCAATTAAATTTATCGATAATTCACCGACTTAGTTCACTTAAACAATAATGAATTGACTAGATCTCTTACATTATAAATATTTAGACTTAGCCTTACCAAAGAGTAACAAAAACTGATGACTCCCTTCTTCATAAGAAAGTGGGCTCGGCTACACCGGGGTACTAAACTTATTACGTTGGGTAAGTGGGGTAATATGATTACACCTTGAAATTTGGTCGATCTCAACGAAGGTATTCGTAACCGTAGTTGCAATAAGTTCGGGCTAAAGACAATTTAAAGTAAAATTGTCGACCGAGAGTTCTAAGGTAGAACCGATTAAGGAGTTAATCCACCAAATTATATCAATAAGGGATGAATCGGCTACACCGTGCCCGAATTAGTATGGATTTGGGTCTCGGAATTATTTACTTAATTGGGTAAGAGGTCATTAAGTAAATGCTAAACTTGTTTTTTTTTTTGCTAAAAGGTAAGCATTTTCATTAATTAAAACTCAAATATTTACAACAAAATTTATACTAACAAAATTTCATCTTGGCCATCCAGACCTTGTCTTTCCCTCTCAATTTACCAAAACTCTTTTCTAAGACTCGAACTCTAATCTCCTCTTTGATCAGCTTAGCAATTAACTCTGGCCTTTGTAAGATTTGATCTATTCTTGCTCCATTCCGTTGCATCCAAACGTGATACCAAACTGCAATTAAGGTAGCAGTAGTCACCAGTTTCCTAGCTCTGCACCATCTCCTTGCTGCAATCCGTAACAAAACATCCTGCACCCCCAGAGATGTACCCAGCCAATGTCCTAGGATGTCCAGGATCTTCTGGCTATAAACACAATCCCTAAACAAGTGATGTTGTTTTTAATTCCTTCACTTTTATTTGTAGTTTAATTTTCAAACATCATCAATGGCCACCAACGCTCCACCTCTCACTAATGTATCATGGCTTCGATCCTTCATGGATCGTTGCAAACTTGATAAGCATGGTTCCAATTTTAAAGATTGGGATGCGCAATTGCTTTTGGCCACTCAAGGTGACGATAAGACTCGTTACCTTTCCGAGGCCGATCCAACCGCTCGCTCCGCGGCTCCGACTCGTCAGTCTTATGAAGCCTACATGAAAGAGTCCTCCGCTCTCAAGAATGTGCTTATCTTCTCTATGGAGCCGGATCTCCAACGGAGTATGATCAAGCTAAGCACATCATATGAGATTTACACCAAACTTGCGACTATGTTTTCGCAAACTCCAAGGGTGATTCAATATGAGGCGGCCTCCGCCTTCTTCGACATTTGTTTGAAGGAAGGGCAAAAGGTTAACCCTCATGTACTCAAATTGGTTGAGTTAGCGGGAACTCTCAAGTTGCAAGGAGTTGATGTTCCCGACTCCCTCATCATTGACCGAGTTCTTCACTCTCTCAATAAGGTGAAATCGTATGCTCAGTTCCGGGTGAACTTTATCATGCGAAATCAAGAAACCACATTGGACGAATTGCATAAGATGCTCGTCCAAGCGGAGAGGGACATGGGACTTACTGAAAGTTCTACTAAGGATGTTTTGAACATCGAGAAGAAGGGAAAAGGAAATTCAAGAGGAGTGCCTTCAATGGCAAGGGCAAGAAAACGTTCAAGCCCAAACCGGCTAAAGAGAAGACATTTTCGAAAGGCGCTTCCACCTCATCTTCAAAGCCTGAAGACAAGAGTTATTATTGCACGAGGTTAGGGCATTGGAAACGTAATTGCCCCAAATACTTGACCGATCTCAAAAATGGAAAGGCTCTCGCCATAGGTAATAATTCTCGTTTAAAATTCATGTTATTTTGTCAACTTATGTATGGTGATACAAGTTGTTGACTATCACCATTTTCAATTGTTTTAAAGGGGCACCTCCTAGTGACAAAGGCAAGGAGAAGGAAGCTTGAAGTTCCTTACATGGATGGCTATGGTAGCATCCAAGTGATTGAAGACTTGAAGAGCTTGGCTCTAATTTTCATTATTGTCTTCTTTCATTTATGCATTTTATTTTCAAGAACAATTTCTTTTCTTGTAAGACAAGGATTTAAATCCTAAACAATGGTTGTATTTTGGATATTAGTGACTTGGTTTTCAACCCAAGTCACTACTTTTGTTCTTAATCAAATTATTGATTCCTAAAATAAATTGCATGCCTTGTAAAAACATGAATTAATGTGATCTTAATCACTTAAGAAGTACCCTGAAACGTTCATTGTACAATAACATTGATACGATCAATATAAAAGAATCAAAGTGTTGATTAATTTAAAACGGAGAACTTCACCACATGAGAAACTCTCAATCAAAATGAGATATAATTAGTTCATTATAAGATGATCATTTTAAGTGAAAATGAGAATTAATTTATCACACCTAAAAACTTTTTCAACATTCATATACATTGGTTATAGGGAAATTGCTATCCTTATACAAATAAAGGTTATTTTAAAGGATAGAGTGGGAGAATATATTTCGCCCGCAAACCAATGATATAAATGTGGGATCTTAAAGAAGAATCCTACATGGGATTCTTAAGAAGAACCCTAAATGAATGGATAGAAGAAACTACGAGAGGACACAGAAGAAACTACGGGAGGACACGAAAGGAAATGTTCCTCATGTCATTGTTTCTTAGAGAGGATAAAAGAAACCCCGTATGAAATCCTAAACCCTAAACCCTAAACCAACTACGAGAGGACACAGAAGAAACTACGGGAGGACACGAAAGGAAATGTTCCTCATGTCATTGTTTCTTAAAGAGGATAAAAGAAACCCCGTATGAAATCGGAAGGAAAATCGGTTCCTTAATAATAATGTTTCTCAAAATTAATAGAGGAGAAATCATCTCAGTTCTCTCGATGGTAGTCTCTTTTGTATCGAAAAGTGTAATTAGGAAATATCACAAGAAATGAAGAGTTCATTTAAGGAATGATAATTGATTGATAAAGTAGATCACTATAGGGATAGTGATACTGGTTCAAGTAGAAGCAAAAGAATAACATGCGAGAAATGAAAGGTTCACTTAAGAAATAATGTTGATTATGTAAAATCGATCACTGTAGAAAGAGTGATATTGATTTTAGTGGGAGCAACATTCATTAAAGAATTGAACATACCATTAAGAGAGAATGGTGATTCTTTAGAGTGTAAAGAATAAGAACTTCTCAATTCTAGATGAATAAAATGTAATATATCATAGGATGATGGAGCTTCACTGGAAGGTTTATTATATTGATAATAAAAGGTCACCCATTAGAAATCAAAATGGTTGGATACATTATTCATATTGATGAATATAGAATCACATGATGACTCACACAACCTAAAACTTTTGATTAAGTAGCCAAGATGATTGAAAATGATGGGTTCTCCAAGAGAACGAGTGATGAAAACCTAAATAACTACAAAATAGATTTTAGTACATTAAGTGACTAGGTACTTTAGAGCGATAAATTGATCCCTCTGACATACCAATACGTCACGAGTTATAAGATGACAGTGGGAGCTTCCTTCAAGAAAGGAAACTCAAAATCTAGAATGAGTTCTAGATATGTACTCAAATAAGATCATATTATACGAGATAATATGAGATGGAAGGAGACTAAGATTTGTAGGTTTTGAAAACATGAATAAAATGTTTATTCACAAATTCAAACAGCTAATACAAATTGATGAATGTGCATCAAATGCTATGGAGCAGTAATATTGTATTGACTGTCCATACATGACAATATCGTTTGAGTTATAATTAACTCACAATTGAAAGATACTTTGTCAAATCCAAATGGGTTGTAAGAGACAACTTTGAACCCCATAAAGTGAACTGGATTGACCTAGTATAGCCCTTAGCCGCTTGTATGAGGTGACATCTCAAAGCGACTGGAGTGTGAAGCGATTGATGACAAGTTCAAATGTCATAAATTCATATGTGATGACTAGTCGATCACATAGACAAACTATAAGAGACACTCTGTCGGGCAAAGTGACCGCTTATAGAGTTCTGGAAATTTTATAATAGCCCGGTCGTGGCAAGAGCTGCTATAGTATTCTTATGAGTCAATTCTTAGACTAAAGAATACTCTCCCAAGATGGCACGGTTTTGGCATAACCTTGATCCATTCTCTACGAATTTTCGTAACTGGAGTCAAATTGGATTGTTTTGGGTTGTGTCTGACTGTGGCTAGTTGAAGGGAGTAGTGCAATAGAAATAGTCCACCCCTTTGTCAGGGTTGTTCAAATCTCAAGGCCACTCGAGGAGAAGTTAACTGGAAATGCGTGGCCACGCTCGGAAGGTATCTACGGTAGATAATTCCGATCAAACAGTTAATCTCCAGATCGAGGAAACCACTCACGACATGATCAAATGCAAGTACGACCACAGAGAAACCTTGCATTGAGTGGGAGATTGTAATAGGACAAGAGAATTGGTGACGCACACTTGTCGAGGACAAGTGGGAGATTGTTGGGATATATGTCCTCAACAATAGTGCGATCACATAATTAAATCTCATGACGAGAATGCGCAAGGGATGATACAAAATTATATAGTCAACTGACCAACATTAATCAGTAATGATTGGCTAGCTAGAGTTTGACATTACTGTCGTATGACGGTGGTGGTCAGTTGATCCCTTTAGGTCACACCTATAGGACAATTCCCTTAATTGATAAATTGATCAAATGTATATTGATATGAGTTGATCAGATTTCTTAAACTCGTATATCGAGAAATCAGAGGTTAAATCTTAATGTAAGATTCATGTTTGAAATTGAAACGTATCAATTATCAAACATTAAACGATATTTATGAAATGTCGTAATTAGAATGAATCGGGTTGAATATATTACAAATGTTGTAGATCGTATTGACGATTAATGAAAATAACCATTTTATATTTTAGTAATTTCGAATTACTTGTCAAATTATTAAATATGATTTATTTAATTTATAAATAATATTTATTTGATAAATATACTTTTTAAATTAAAACAATTGTTATTTATAACATTGTGACATAATGTATGTCACAAATATAAAATTGTACAATTTGACAAACATAAAATGGATGTCCATTTTATCTTAAAATGCGACGGTTTGGGGGGTGGTTTAAGGTGTGTTTAAGCATCTTAATTACCCAAAACATAATGATTAAAGAGACCTTGGGAATTAAAGCTATAGCCACTCTAAGAGCATTGAAAAGAGAAAATGTTCCCCTTTTGCTTCTTCCTATGGCCGGCCACCCCAATGCCAATACAACCCACATATAACTTATGATTTAATCATAAGTTCACTATTCTAATACTTAGCCAATCTTGTAGAGAGAGAAATTTATATAACCTCTAAAATATTATAAGATAATATTAGTATACATATTACTATAGTGATAGTATAAGGTTTATTATTAGATTAAGATAATAAACTAAGTTTAAGGAAAAACCGATTCTTAACCTAGCTACTACAAGTTTCGGCCCTTAAGGAGTTGTCTTGGGTGCATCTTGGAGGAGGTATTCTACTTGGATACTAAGGGTTGGAGGATCATCCTTGCCATTCTCGTCGGATAGTAAGTATTCGACTCCTTTATTCCGCATCATAATAAGCATGCATAAGATCTTGTAAAATCTAATTAAAATGTTAATTAGTTATAATACTAGTAAGACTATGTTTTAGGGCTTGTGAGACCTTAGAACCTAACATGAACGGTTTTGTACAACCTTAGATATCCCATATGGCATGTGGGTTTCCGAATTGTTGTTTCAAGCTGGAGTTGTGGAGGTGTGTAGCTATGGTGTTGTGCCTCGGGATCGCATGTGCGATAAATTGATTAAGTTAATGGGTATTTTAAGTGATGACCATGAGTTACAATTTGGTCGAAACAATGGAGGAGATGGGAAACCGAGTGGTATGGATGGATTGGAGAGCAAGGTTGATAAGTTGTTTTCTTTAGTCTCCGGGTTAAGTCAAGTCAAGGCCGAGAATTGTCGTGGGCCAAGTATTGATACGGAGATGCGGAGTTGGATGCAAAGGGTTGATGGGCTTCTTGAAAAAATGGGCCGTGATATTGAGGATGTCCGGGACGAGGTGTTTGCGATTAGTGACTGTCACCAATTCCTCACGACTCAAGGAGGTGCTCTTGTTCGTGATAGTCGGCTATTGCGTGAGGATGGAGGTCAATGTTTGGCCGCGGTTAAAGCGCTTTCCCTCAAGGTTCTTAATTTTGAACGCGCGGTGGATGCTCAAGCTCGAAACATCGGGAGTTGTTTGGACCGATTGTCAACATTCGAGTATCGCACTAGGCCCGAATTCGTTAACCCGCACATTATCCGACATCCGGAATAAGCTTTGATCTCGTCTCTGTTTTTTTTGCCTTGTTTTGGGTGCAGGTTCGGTTTTGGTGAAGTGGCAGTGATTTGTTTTGGGCTCTCGTGGTGGATACCGTATCCCTAACCCAATTGCCTTCACCGTCTTTTATTTTCTTTTGCTTCTCAAACTTTTAGCCTATCCTATGTTTAACCAAACACTTGTGGCCCAATTTTATTATCCTCCATTCGGCCCATTGGCTTTTAATTTCTGTTTGGATTGTTAACACATTCGGCCCATTAGGCTCTAATACTTTGCCTATGCTTAACATTCGGCCCATTAAGGCTTTCTTACCTTATCCTTGTTAAACAATTCGGCTCATAGGCTTTCTACACTTGGTTGTGTGTTGATTTTAACATTCGTATTTCGTATGTGTTTGATATTAATCGTGCTTGTGTGTTTAGTTAAAATTGCATGCTTAGGTTTTGTTTCGTAATATATTATTCTAGTCGTTTTATGTCTTTGTTTATGTCTTTTCAATGATGTCAAGAGGGGGAAACGAATGCGACCTAGATACGAATCTGCCTAAGATTGCTCCTTGTCGTAACGTATTGTCTCTTAAAAGTCTTTAAGTATTTGGTTTATTGTAAAAATAGAAACCCTAAGTTGATCTATATTATGAATCAGGGGCGTCTTTGGGCCCGTGCGGGACGTGCGGTCGCACAGGGCCCCCAATTTTTTGGAACATAAATGAAAGTAATAGTAAGAATAAATAAATTCAGTACACAAAATATTCAATCAAAGATAGTGTGTTAGTGGATAGAAATTTGGTTTCTAGACATGAAATCTCAGGTTCAAGACTAACTAACTACATTTTGTACTCTTTTTTACTTTCTTTTCTAAAATATTATTTCTCAAATGCTCTTTTTTAAAAAAATTGTTTATTAAAATGTTATATAGGGCCCCCATTTTTAGAGCTCGAACAGGGGCCCCCAAATTCCCGAGACGGCCCTGTTATGAATGACCAATATTATGTTAAGGGGGAACGCCACACTTAGACACGATTCTAGATAAGACGTGCCATCATTAAAAAGGGGGAATTTGTTGAGTAATATATATTATATGATTAATATATTGTTTTATGTTCTAATAATGACAAGTCTAAGTAAATATATTTTGTATACATATACGTGTAATCGTGTGTTAAAGTGTACAGTTGTTTATAGAGCAAATATCGTGTTTTAGTCAAGTATAGATTCAATCGTGGATTGAAGAAAGATCAAGGTCGTATCAAGACTTTTTGAAGATTTGCAAGAATAAAGTCTTAACACGGAATCAAATAGCTCAAAGTTATAGTTCGTATCTATAACTGTATGAAGAAATGAGAAATGCGTGAAATAAGTAAAGCGTGAAAATCATGTATGGTTGTTATATTGTCAAATATTAAATTAGTAATCTTAAAACGGTTTTTAGAATAAAAATATTCTTTGGTTAAAAAGGATTAAAATAATTATCTTATGAGTTAATTATTTATCCTAATATACTAAGACTTTTATTCTAAGCGTTATTGTCAAAATCCGAACTCCTAGAAAAACGTGTGCCTCGGGAAACGTGCACAACGTTTCTACTCGGTTAGATGACATGTTTTTGATTGTCTTTTGGTTGATTAAATAAATATTATGTGTTTATTTAATTTCCTTAAGTCAAACTAGGATTTGGTTAAAGATATAATTTATGATATCTTGACAAGTATTGGGAATTGATTGTAATTAGGATGTTATATTTTATGGTATAAGTTATTTCCTAAATCAAATAAGTTTGGGAAATCTAATCTTATATCTTAAGTTAATAATATCTTATATAAAGTCTTTCCTAGTTCAAATAAGATTAGTTTTAAAATATTACCTAGAAATAAGAATTCTAGATAAAGTAATATTCCTAAAACATCTAGGACTTAACCTAGAACTAATTTAGTATATATAGAACTTCAATTACACGTTAAAAACTAACAAAAAGAATACAAGCATACACGCATTCCAAGAAACGAACGTAACCTCTCGTGCGTCTCGATATTCGTGCCAATAATTGTCAGATTCCGTCATAAAGACTACAAGCATTTGAAGATTACTCTTATACGTTCAAGATCGTTGAACACAAGAGTCGGTTGAAGATTTATCTTATATATTTAAGAGAGTTTGAGTATTTAGCGGTACTCGTTGTAGTCAAGTATTTCACGGTACTTGACGTAGCTAGGTATTTCACGGTATCTAGATTGAGTTACAACTAATATCAAAGTTGTACGAGTAGGGTTGATAAAATTGTAATCCGGAGAAGGTACTAATTTTATTAATCGAGAATAGTGGACGTAGGTTTCGATTTGTGAAACTGAACCACTTCAAAATATCGTGTCTCCTCTTACTTTATTGTTTTATTCTCTACTCACGCTAACATTACATACGTCGAAGAAGAGAATCGAAAAAGTTGGCATACTCAATTCAAAACCCCCCTTCTTGAGTACATCTAGATCAATAGACTCTTCAGTATCTAACAATAGGCTACGAAGCCTTTATTTATAGTAAACTGTTAAACAATTTATGGAAACTCGGGGTAAATTAAAGCACTCGATCGAGCACTCAGGGCACTCGATCGAGTGTTTGTGGCACTTGATCGAGTGCTCTCAGCGCGTAATTTATGCTTCGCGCACTGAACTTCTAACGGTCGCCATTTCTTCGTTACTTGTCCGAATCAAGTGATTTTTGTGGCGTTGGAAAGTTAAGAAGATGAGCTTTCACCTCCAGTTTGACTCACCTGATTATCATTTGTAAAACTCTAGATATGGCTCTCCAAAGTAGGTACTAGTTATATGGAGCTCTTCTTTGTGCTTGCCTTCGATAATCTCCTTAGCTCTTCCTTCCTAGATCCTTGTGCCACAGCTACATGTGTTCCTTCATGTCGGGTCTGCGGTGCTCCAATCCATCTTTTGCTCCATAAATGCATCAATACTGCATTAAACACCGAAAGGCGGAAATATCGACATTCTAATGTAAATAGCATATAAATGACACAATTTAGCACAAGAATCATCTCAAAATAACTAGAGGGGAGGCATAAAAGTGTATACGAATATGACTCATCACCATATCCAAGCATCCACTCTTACCCAATACCACCAAGAAAACAGGCCGAACATGAAACCCTAGGAAGACGGATTTTTCAGAAATTCAACAAAACAAGATTTTGTTTATATGAAAAGGAGAAGAAGAAGAAGAGGAGAACGTACATATAAAGAACATGAGATTTGAGTGAGAAACGAAGGAGATATGGTGATATTTGTGTTCTTGAAAAGTCACCAACAATGGTGATTTTGATGGTTTTGTGTTTTGAAGAGGATGAAGGAGTGAGTTGTGAGGAAAACACAACATACGGGTTATAATGGAGTTTTTGAGTCAGAAATGACTCGTAATTCATTTTCTGAGTCGGGATGACTCGGATTTGGCTAATTAAGACGGAAATGATATCTTAAGACTATTATGCCTCAAGGTAGAATAAATTATACAAACCAACTATAATTTACGAAAATATCCGATATATTTCTCATTTTCGAAATTCAAAGCCGAAACTTAAAAATTATAAAAGTTGAAATATCGTTTGAAACTAATATGCTTAAAAATGAAATATTCATAATATTAAAATATGTTTAAATAATTTCATGAATATACTTTATTCTCGAAATTAAATTAAAATCTTTAAAGATTATAAGACGGAAAATATCGGGGTGTTATAACATGCTTGTTTAGTTAAGATTAATCGTGTTTGAAGGCCTTAAGTATTGATTAAGTTTGTACCTCGTCCTAAAAGTCGAGAGGCATGGGATTTCAGTAGGATATTTGCATGTGTTAATGGAATAACCTAATTATTTCGAGAGATCAATTGGACTATTTTATTTGTATGGTTTATGATAATGCTAATGCCAAGAGGTGGGTGTCTAAACCCTTAGCAATGAACACATTATGTCATATTCTCATATGCATTTACAATTCGTACATGTTGAACCGACTTCCCTATATGCTTTTAATATTATTGTTTACCTTTTAAATCAACAATCAAACAAACAACTCGTTAAATATACCTAGATAGAAAGACTACCCATGGCAAAATATTAGAATTACGTAGCTTCTTTGTGGATTCTACCACTTAATACTACTTTTATTTGTCGTACTCTAAGGTATTTTTGTATAGGTGTGCGATAGTCTATCATGTTTCAAATACACAATACAGGGTTTGTACTTTTTTCTATGTTGTTTTGAGAAAAATCTGACCATCCAATATTTATTATATGATATAATGAGTCCATAGACAAGGATTCAGGAAAAAATCTTTCGGGTTCTAAAATGCTCAAAAATAGTCGATTTTGAAGGTTATTATCCACGTTTTTTAGGCCCACAAGGATCTGTGATAAAATTCTCGAAATTCGTATTATATTACATTTAGACCATATGAAAATGAATCAAGGTGTTAAACTTGGCATACGGTTTAAAATAGACACATTTAGAGACCGTAACATTATTTTAGAGGTCGTGTTTCAAAACGACAAAACAAGGTTTATACATTTTTCTATGTTATTTCGAGAAAAATCCCAGCATACAATATTTACTATAAGATATAATGAGTTTATAGACAAGGATTCAGAAAAAAAAAATCTGTTGGGTTCTAAAATGACCAAAAATAGCCGATTTTAAAGGTTATGATTCCCGTTTTTTTAGGGCGACCTGGTGCCGGGATAAAAATTCTCGAAGTTCGAACCTTAGTACCTTAATACCATATAAAAATCATTCATGGTGTTAAAATTGGCATACGGTTTAAAATAGACACATTTAGAGGCCGTAACAATAATTTAAAGGTCGTGTTTCAAATAGACATATCCGGTTTATACTTTTTTCTATATGTTTTGAGAAAAATATAAGCACCCAATATTTATAATAGGATATAACGAGTCTATGGACAAGGATTTAGGAAAAAATCTTTCGGGTTATAAAATGACCAAAAATAGCCGATTTTGAAAGTTATTATCCACGTTTTTTAGGCCGACAAGGTCCCGTGATAAAAATTCTCGAAATTCGCACCATAGTACCTTAAGACCTTATAAAAATGACTCAAGGTATTCAAATTGACATAAAATAGACACATTTAGAGGCCGTAACATTACTTTAAAGACCGTGTTTTAAATAGACAAAACAAGGTTTATACTTTTTTCTCTGTTATTTTGAGAAAAATCTGAGCATTCAATATTTATTATGGGATATAATGAGTCTATAGACAAGGATTCAGGATAAACTCTTCCGGGCACTAAAATGACCAAAAATAACCGATGTTCATGGTTATTATCCACGTTTTTAGGCCGACAAGGTCTCGTGATAAAATTCTCGAAATTCGCACCATAGTGTGGGAAAATATTTGTATATGTCTCAATACTTTATATACAGGATTATAAAGAAATTATAATTTATGATTTATAGTCATAAACGAAATACAAGATACAAGGATTAGGAACAAGAATCAACCTTTGATCCTTGCAAAAGGTCTAAGAACAGATATCAATATAAATATCCGCCTAATTGTTGCACCCAAGATGCTCCGAGAAATACCCTTTCTTGAGCTAGAAACTTCAAAAATTACTGCTAATTTTGTGAATGATGAAAATAGAGAGAGGAGGGTGTAACAACCCGACCCACCACGGTCGTAACACAACCCCAATAAGATGGGTGCACACTTTTGGGCCCATTATTTGTCCTCACTTAAGCCCAAAAGCACAAGATCTTGTTACTAAGTGGTGGGTGGGAGCTATTATAAACATATCACAAGCCTCTCAATCTACCGATGTGGGACAAATTTCCACACAAACTCATATCATACTCTTGGGGTGTTACAAACTCCCCCACTTAAAGAACACAACGTCCTCGTTGTGCCTCAAACTTGACCACAACCAGGGCCAGAATCCTCCCCCGCTAGGTGTGTGACCCGGGTACTCCCGACCACAGGCTCACCACACGGTCGCAGGGTCGCTCTGATACCATTTGTAACAACCCGACCCACCACGGTCGTAACACAACCCCAATAAGATGGGTGCACACTTTTGGGCCCATTATTTGTCCTCACTTAAGCCCAAAAGCACAAGATCTTGTTACTAAGTGGTGGGTGGGAGCTATTATAAACATATCACAAGCCTCTCAATCTACCGATGTGGGACAAATTTCCACACAAACTCATATCATACTCTTGGGGTGTTACAGAGGGAGTATCACGGTTTGTCTCTTGGAACTCGTGAAAGTATGTGTGTCGTGTATCTATTATATATATAGCCGAGTGGTAGTTGATAACAGGTAGTATATCTCCTGCTAACTACCTCGCTATTAACCACAAGATAGGATTTCTCAAATTAAATCGGTATTTGAGTCCTCCTAAAACACTCCACAATCGGTTGTAACAACATACAAACTAACCGAGCACTAACACCCCATGCTGACCAATTATTATCAGTATTGTAAAACCCCTCATCGCAGCGGAAAATAAAACATACAAACATGCCAATATTTACGCGGAATTTAAACTTTAACATGCAAGATAAACGAGGTGAATTAAAACAAAACTGTACAAACTGATATAAACCAAAACTTAGATAAGTATAACAGTCTAAGTATGAACAACATCAATACAAACAGCCTGGGATGGCACATCCCTACAGGCACTCAGTATGAAAACCAAAACTAGGTCTAGCTAACGATAGAAATGGTAAGTCAATGATGAACGGATCATCGCTCGCTAGCCTCCTGCAACCCATCAGCCCATCCAACCTGTCATGTACTTACATACATGAAACATGTACACCACAATCAGTGAGGAGTGACTAGAGTTCTCCTAGCCACCTATTGTTAACGACACGTAACACATAAGCATCCAACATACTCCAACATTTATAACATGTGAAGCATATATATATATATATATATATATATATATATATATATATATATATATATATATCTCAATCTCATATCAACATGCAAATACTGTGCAAAGGCTCTCAACCAACTTCGGAAACTATTTGGAAGGAGAGCTGGTTTCCCTTTCGGTTGCCCGACCGGGGGGTCTTTCAATCCAAACCATTTACGAAACTAGACTAAGAGTCGTCCAATGCCTTGGACGAACATTTCTAAGATATACAATACTCTATATAAACACAATCAATCAGCAACATCTGACACTGTACCCCTACTCAGGCAAGCAGATGCAAATCAACAATGTCTAGAACCTACCCCTGCTCAGGCAAGAACTAGACACAAACAGCAGTGCCCAAGTCACACCCCTGCTCAGGTAAACTTGGTACACAATCAGCAAACATACACTCGTAAACCCCTACTCAGGCACGAGTGGATACCAATCAGCTAATAATGGTTCATTGACCTTGCTCAGTCGTGACCATTACCCTTCGTAATGAAATCGGGATCCCTACTCAGACCCAACCCACTACGGTAATACAAACTCACGGTAGAATAGCGGTCCCTGCTCAGACATATTCATACCGCATCAAACATACACGTGTCGGTCCAGGGGTCCATGCTCAAACGTAGCCGACACGCCACAAACACTCACATGTCAAGTTAGAGGATCCCTGCTCAGACCATAACTTGACACGCATACAAACATCAGCACATATCGTACTCTAGCGGTCCCTGCTCAGACATATTCCGATTTATACTTCAACCAAAACCTTAGTCCTAATCTTTCCAGACCTCTAACAACACTTAATTGACCCCGGGAACTAAGTTGAGGGAGAGCCGGTTTTACATACACGTGGTCGACCGACCTCCAGACGAGAAACGGAAACTTTCTGCAACAGCATAATCGGTCGACCGACCTATCAATTAGGTCGACCGACCAACAGGCAGTAAAAACGAATTTCAAAAAACGCAAAACGCTGCACCTTTTGAAATCAAAACAAGGTTTTACCTTTTAAACTTTGATTAAAACAAGTAAATCAAAATTAACAACATCAAGGGTTCACATATTGTCAAGAATATCGATTAATTAACAATATGTAAACAGGAATCGAAAAACAAGATCGATTACTCACAAAAGGAAAACTGTCGAAACAGAAACAAACACAGGAGGCGGTCGACCGACCGCAACAGGGGGTCGATCAACCGACTCAGCGACAGAATACGTTTTTTCAGATTTTAAAACTTATGAAAAACACAAAAGTAAAATTTTCATGGCCTGGCTCTGATACCACTTGTGGGGAATATAGCATGTATTCGCCCTAAACTTGCAGGATTATAATGAAAATTACAGTTGTGATTATTGTCATAAGATAAATAAAAACATGAAAAAAAATATAACCTTTGGTCCTTGTGCTTATGGCCTAAGAACAGGAATTAAAGTAAATTCCCTCCTATAACTTGCACCCAAGACTTGATTGAGATGATGCCGTGTGTGCTAGAAAATACTCTCCAATTGCCTTGCAATATGGGGAGAGCCTTTTGAGGTTTCAGATGTGAGATCTGAGTTTTGGGAAAATAATGTTCTCAAAACCCTAATTGTGAGAATTATGATTCAACAGTTCAACCAAGAGAGTCCATGACATAAGGAGAAGGACTCTCCTTATGTAGCCCTGGTCGGCCGAAATTCTCGAATAGGGTAAGAGTGGGCTTTCCACTCTTACCTTATTCTGATTCGTGATTCGACCCATTTAGCTAAAAGTTATTCGCGGGTTTTATTTATAAATCGTAACATGTTATCAGATATTAATACAGTCGATATATTAATAATGGTCTGATAAAAACGATATTCTATAATTACCCAAATTAATATAACAGTTTATATTAATTCACGAATACAATATTAAATATAACCGTTTATATTTAATTTACGAATTAATCATGTAATCCGTATTAGCTAAAATTATTTAATCTGTATTAAATAATAATCTCAACATCTTATTGACTAATTTAATAGTCAATACCTCTGACTAACTGTTTAGTCATATCCGGCATAAATGTGATTGTATTTTCATACCTTCACATCTCTCAAACGTGTCCTATAGGTGTGACGTATAGGGACCAGTTGATCACCGCCATCCGTATGACAATAACGTCAAACTTATCTAGCAAGCCAACCGTTATTGATAAACGTGGATCAACTGGTAATAATACTGAAGTATGCCCTTGTGATCCTTAAAGAGATTTAGTAAGTCATTGTACTTAATTGTCAAGGACACCAGCCCCAACAATCTCCCACTTGTCCGTACAACGGTATGTGCAATGACGTTATCACACTACATGTGGAGGACACAAGCTCCAACATTATATTCATAAACATCACTTAAACATCACTTAAACAATTGGGAAACAAGTCCCCAAAACAATCACGAAAACAATTCAACAATCAAAGCTACAGTGGTTTTTGCGCAGCCTGCGCAAGCGGGTTGCGCAGCTGCGCCACTATTGCGTAACCTGCGCCTGGGATTGCGCAGCCTGCGCCCCTACACGGGCTGGTCTGATTCGCGATTTTCCTGTAATTCGTCATTTCCTTCAAACTTTCGACAAACACTTCTACACTATGATTTCAAGCCTCAAATCTATTCTATCAGCACATATCAACCCATAACAATCCCAAGTATGTCTCAAATACGATTTTTGAACAAATAGAACACGTATTAGGATCAATCATTGTATTCGTCTTAACTTTGCAAAAACTGAAAAATGGATGTTTCAAGCATAAGAACATCAAAAACTTCAATTAAATCATATGAAGAACATATAAAATGAACTCCTAACATGTTTCTATACTCAAGCATCGTCAATAACTCACAAAATCAGAAAAATCATCAAGAACAACCACAAATAGTGCTATTTTAACAAAAAGGCCGAGTTACTCATCAATGTCACCTTATAAGCGGTTATGCTTCGAATTCCTCTTCAATCACGTAGCTATCAACCTCCGGGTCCTCTAATCCCACTCCTACAACAAAAGAAATGAAGATTATGAGCTTAAAACGGAATTTGGTGAAAACAGCGTCTTTTTCAAGTTTGATAAAACTGAAATTGAAAAAGATAGAAAGCTTGCAAATCTCGAGAGGATTCCAAAAATGTAAGGCTTACCTTGATTCGAGTTCGAGAAGAGGTCGAGATGATGATTTTAAGCTTGAGAAATGAAGAACAATGGAGAAAACAATGAAACAGTGAAATGAGTTTTTGTGAATGGTGATGTGTCGATGAAAGGGGTTTAGGTTAGGGTTTATATTCTCATTTCTTTTTATTTGAGTCGGGTTATTCGTTTAAGATAGGGACTCAAGTCGGAATTAGAATATGCCAAGTGAATGATATCTTAAGAATTAAAACATTCTTAAGACGGATCTTAACGGAGAACTTAAATTAAATTTACGATTTATTATTAAAATATTATTATATTCCGTAAAATAATTCCTTAAAATATTATTTACGAAAATACGGGATGTTACAAGTATAAGATCGGTTTTTATCCTCTCTTTGTATAATGTTTACCTTATAAATATCGTATATTTATAATTACTAATTAAATATAAGCCGTTTATATTTAACTAAATTATTAAATCTTTATTAAATAATTACATTATATACACATAATTAAATATAATATTTTATATTTAATTACGAATGAACATTTTAATTCATCTCAGCTAATATTGTTTAATCAGTATTAAATTAATCGTATCATCATTACATTGACTAACCGTTTAGTCGTATAAGGTAATAATATGATTACATTTTCATCTAATCATGTCTCTCAGATTACATCATTTAGGTGTGACTCTTAGGGACCAGTTGATCACCGCCATCTGTATGACAATAACGTCAAACTTCTAGCAAGCCAACCGTTATCGATAAACGTTAATCAACTGATTATAATACAAAGTATACCCTGTGAACCTTTAAGAGATTTATAGCATGTTATCACACTAACTGTGGAGGACACTAGAACCAGCACATAGTACCTTAAAACCATTTAAAAATGACTCAAGATGTTCAAATTGACATAAAATAGACACTTTTAGAGGCCGTAACATTACTTTAAAGACCGTGTTTTAAATAGACAAAACAAGGTTTATACTTTTTTCTATGTTATTTTGAGAAAAACCCGAGCATCCAATATTTATTATAAGATATAATGAGTCTATAGACAAGGATTCAGGATAAACTCTTTCGGGCACTAAAATGACCAAAAATAGCCGATGTTCATGGTTATTATCCACGTTTTTTAGGCCGACAAGGTCCATGGATTACAATATTTGAAATTCGCACCATGGTACCTCAAAACCATATATAAATGACCCCGGGTGTTGAAATTGGCATACGCTTTAAAATAGACACATTTAGAGGCCGTAACATTACTTTAAAGGTCGTGTTTCAAATAGAAAAAAAAAACAAGGTTTATACTTTTTCTACGTTGTTTTGAGAAAACCCGAGCATCCAATATTTATTATAGGATATAACGAGTCTATAGACAAGGATTCAGAAGAAAATCTTTCGGGTTATAAAATGACCAAAAATAGCTGATTTTGAAAGATATCATCCACGTCTTTTAGGCCGACAAGGTCCAGTGATAAAAATTCTCGAAATTCGCACCATAGTACCTTAAGACCATATTAAAATGACTCAAGGTGTTCAAATTGATATACGGTTTAAAATAGACACATTTAAGGCTGTAATATTACTTTAAAGGTCATGTTTCAAATAGACAAAACAAGGTTTATACTTTTTTTTTATGTTGTTTTGAGAAAATCGGAGCATCCAATTTTCATTATAGAATATCGTGAGTCTATAGACAAGAATTCAGAAAAAAAAAAATCTCTCGGATTCTAAAATGACCAAAAATAGCCGATCTTTAAGGTTATTGTCCACGTCTTTTAGACCGACAAGATCCCGTGATAAACATTCCCGAAATTCGCACCATAGTAACATAAGACTATATAAAAATGACTCCATGTGTTAAACTTGGGATACAGTTTAAAATATATACATTTAGAGGCCGTAACATTATTTTAAAGTTCGTGTTTCAAAAAGGCAAAACAAGGTTTATACTTTTTTCTATGTTGTTTTGAGAAAAATCCGAGCATCCAATATTTATTATAGGATATAATGAGTAAAAGACAAGGATTCAGAAAAAACAAATCATTCGGGTTCTAATTTGACTAAAAATAGCCGATTTTGAAAGTTATTAACTACGATTTTGAAGGTTACCACATTTTTTAGGCCGACAAGGTTCCATGATAAAAATTCTCGAAATTTGCATCATTGTACCTTAAGGAATATAAAAATGTCTCAAGGTGTTAAAATTGGGCATACGATTTAAAATAGACACATAAAGAGGCCGTAACATTACTTTAAAGGTCATAGACAAAACAAGGTTTATAGATTTTTCTATGTTGTTTTGAGAAAAATCCGAGCATCCAATATTTATTATATGATATAACGAGTCTATAGACAAGGATTCAAAGAAAAATCTTTCAAGTTATAAAATGACCAAAAATAGCCGATTTTGAAGGAAATCATCCACGTTTATTAGGCCGACAGGGTTCCGTGGTAAAATTCTCGAAATTCGCACCATAGTACCTTAAGACCATATAAATTGACATACGGTATAAAATAGACACATTTAGAGGCCGTAACATTATTTTAAAGGTCGTGTTTCAAATAGAAAACCAGGTTTATACTTTTTTCTATGTTGTTTTGAGAAAAATCCGAGCATCCAATATTTATTATAGCATATAATGAGTCTAGATAGATTTAGAAAAAAATGGGTTCTAAAATAACCAAAAATAGACAATTTTAAAGGTTATTAATTATTATCCACGTTTTTTAGGCCGACAAAGTCCCATGATAAAAATTCTCGAAATTGAGTACATTAACACCATATAAAAATAACTCAAAGTGTTAAACATGACAAACGGTTTAGAATAGACAATTTGACCTCTCTCTTTAAAGGAGTGAAGTAGAGGTCAACAAATCTGATCACCTTGAACTGTTTGGATGGAATTTTGGAAAATGATTTGGAAAATTTTGGATTTAAGGTATAAAATGTAATCTGATTTGAGAAATTGGGAAAACATTAATTTGAGTGTGTATATAGTTAGTTTGTGTAGGTTTGTATAATTAAAGGTAATATGAGTATTTTACCTAAATTGTAACTTAACAGGATGCACAATATGAAAAAAGATGTTTGGAATTAAAATACAGTGGTAATCAGACCGTATACGTAAATATTTGGGGGTTATATATAAAAGCAAATACGTAATAATAATTTGTAAAAATACGAAAATACGTGGGGATTATTTGTAATTTATGTTTCAGATATGAGATAACTATGAAGTATTTTCAACAAGACCTTAAAATATCATCACCAATATATTTTCAGATAACTATATAGTATTTTCATTCCATACACATCCTGCTAATGAACCACCTGATACAGTAACTGTTAATATCTAATATGGAGTACAAGTTGTAATTAAACATGCATTAGTTCATCGTTTTCATCCCGCATAGAATCAGTACTTCGATCCCAGTTAGGGGAAAACATCAAGGATCTACTAAAAGAGAGGATTACGGGAATCGGGAATTTCGTCCAGCGCAACAACCATACTCCAATCTCGGCCCAAGCTTCATAGCCGTTGCATTCTGTTGTATGACACAATTTTCTCAATTAGCAGGAAGGAAAACATGTGACCACAATTTTTTTTCAGAACAGCCAAAGAAAATGAAAAATACACACAATATGATGGTGCTCGCTATGATTTCATATTTTCATTCACAAACAATATGCACCCTACCATGAAAATATCAATAACAACATTACACCAGGACCTCAAGGGTTTATTCCGCAATACTCTATAAAAATTGCATCGAGAATTGTATAGAGCAACTGTCTACAATTGGAAAAACGCACTCAGTTTGGTGCGCCATCTTTACTTTATCTCATCATAACACAAAACCAAAGAATACAAACTCCATAGCTTCATAGTAAATAGATACTTTCACTTGAATGCATTTTTGTTTTTTCTGCAAATTCTGACATTTTTTCCCTCACTAATCAACAAAATCCTTTCCAATCTCACTTTGACATAGTCACTGATGATGATAATCGAACACGGTGCAACACTTCATCACTCCGAGCTAGGTGTTTCCCTCTACAAACAATAATCTCCAACTATGAATGTCGCAATTCAAAAAGTACTCCTTATTGACTAAGCTTTTCATCTACTTGCTCTCGTTTTAATATTGTTTCCAATAGTTTGATTTTAGAACACGGATCAACTTTTTCAAAATGTTTATCTTAATTTGATTTATCGCTTCTTTACCGGGTTTTCTTTCTTAATCTTCATTGTTTTACCTTTTCATCTATTGAATACTTCATCTCACCTGACCTCAAATCATTCAGATACTATAGGTTGCTGCTATATTCACTCAGTACACAAGTATTGCTTTTAATTAAGCTGTAAAAGTTGCAAGCTTTTGAACCACAATATTTCCAGTGTAAAGTGGAAGGAATATCATAAAGAGAAAGATGATGGAAAGTTGCCTGGACTAGTCATCCTCAGATTGTTGCGTCAGTTGAGTATAAACATATTCATCTACTCTCTGCTTCGCCAAGGCAACCTGCAGAGTGCATAGACCTCAAATGATTTCCTCATGTCAACAATAAACCTTTAAAGACATTGAGAGCCAAAAGCAGCGCCATACTCCCATCTGATACACCAGCTGATTGAGAAAATTACAATTGCTTTGTGATCTCCAATTACAAAAACAAATTAAATTAGTGGGTATATATGTCAAATACCGTGTTCTTGAGACACAAAATCCAAGCGCCTACCTACCTTATGCTAGAATTGGACCGAACTAGACCATTTTCCTTGTCACAAACACACTGAAAATCTATTGTATTTTTTGGTAAAAAGGAGCAACTACTATTTTGAGCTTCAGCCACGAGTAGCACCCCTCAAATATAGATAAGGTATCACCACGTCAGTAAATATCTGAGAAGTATTAAATTAAGAAAGATACTGAATTATCAATAGGTTACCTGTTGAGCTGTACCAATAAGCTGGATCTGCCTATGTTTTTGCTCACCTTTTCCGCCAAACACCTGATAAATTAAGCAGAGTAAACATCATTAACGCAATGATGATTCTTTCCTACCTTGTAATCTGATATAATTCAGCGGCACATTGATAGTATCAATAACGCACGACGCAACATAAATTCTAAATCATCTTACAAATGACATAAGAGAGAGTCAAATGATTCAAAGTCTTAACTCCTAAGACCTAACTTCCAAATGGAGTAGAGCAGGTTGTTATGAGAATATTACACTTCCCCAAAGCAACAGTATTAGGGCGGGAGTAAACAAAGAAAGTACTGCACATCTGGGAAACACACAGAGCAGTGATCTGGTTAAGAAAATATAAACATTTTTCAACCACTCCCAAACATATAGCCCTTTCTCCTCAGACCTACCCCATCCTCAGTCCCTCCCTTTTTCACATGTCATCCAATTACAGTTCCCCCAGATGGTGAAATATCAATCCAGCCTATTACCCAGAAAAATTGATCTTATGACATACAGTCTATAACTACAGAACTACACATGCGACTAATAAATCTAACCAAAATTAGTTTAGAAAGTACAGACCTTGATCATTGCACCAGATTCAGTTCTAATCCTTCCTATATTAGAGCCAGCTCTACCGATCAAGCCACCCACCATTGTTTCCGAGATCACCATATCCAGCGTGACACACTCAGCCGCTTAAATTAGAAATGCACAAAAAAACATCACAAGAGTTACGATTAACAGCTAAATAAGCCCAATGAGATAAAAACAGCTAAAACAGCTATTCATGTTTACCAGCATTTGGGTCCATGTACGGTTGAGCAGCCCGTGTGATACTTAAGTTGTATGTTGGACTGATAGATATTACTTGTTTGGGCGGATTTGCCCTGATAAAAAGAAGAGAATTCAGATAAAGCACTGAAAAACAGAACCCAAACTATTATGCACAAAAAGTCCATACCTAAGTTCCACCCCGATCTCTTCCACGGCTTTTAGTACAGCAGAAGATTCACCTGATATCTGGTATTAGAATCGATGGGGGTAAGTTGCGTCAATTATAACAAGGGAAAGCGAGGGATCAAACAGAAATCCTCATTTTCCGCCCCTAAATGATAGTGAATCTAAGGTGAGTCTTAAGCCACAATTTGTGAAGAAATACAGGTAAAGAACAATTAACATAGACAACATCGAATACCTTATTCAACTGGTGTAAGCTAATAAATAATTCACAAAAGATTTTTTTTTTTTTTTTTTTTTTGAGCTTATTTCTCAGGTGATTCATCTAAAAGGTCCAAACCATCTTTCATGGTAAAATTCATAAGAATTATTAATCTTTTAGTGTTTTAACCTACCATGATAGGGAAAAATACCGACCAAGAACTTAAACCAGATCTGACACAAAGGAACACCAGATAGTATGTATAGACAAGATCAACTCTCTACTTTAATGTTTTAAGAATGTTAATGTGACGAGACACTCCCTCGACAAGGCATGTACGCAGTTAGTGTAGCTGATGTGCTTCACTTGGCACAATTCATGATAGGACAAGGACTTAATGATTCTCAGAATAGAAGCTAATTATATCCCTTCCCCTATGCTCTAGTAGTCCAGTTCAAGTTTTCATGAACGCGTTAATACACTCCATGCTATAGCAAATTCGGAACATAGAATCACATTCATTCCACCTACAATGCCCTTCTTTGTCTATAAATTTACAAGGGAATTAGAAGTAGGAAAACGTATGAAGGGTAAACTGATCCATACTCCATGGCACACTGATGCAGATGAGAATAATCGAGAAGTAGCCTCCCAGAAAACCTGTAATCCCTTATTCCTCTTTCCTCGATCAGACCTACCAATCATTAATGTATACTTGTCAGTGCCACAAAATTGGCAGGTGAGGTGAAGTGTGCATGATGGAACACAATACAGATAGGGAAGGAGGGGAAGGGAAGGGAGGGAGGGAGGGAGGGAGGGGTAATAGGGAGGAAACAGCGTTCTTAGAGGGGAGGGAAGGGAAGGGAAAGGAAAGGAAAGGGAGCGAGCAAGGGAAGGGGACGGGAAGTAGGAAAAGGGGTAAGAAAGGGAGTTTCGGAAAAGGGAATTGGAAAAGAAGGGGAATGAGGGAGGAAGGGAGGTGAAGTACTTCTGTCATCAGCACAGATTTTCTAGCGTGTTAAGCAAGGTCAGGAAGTCCACGCACAACCATGCAGCAGCTAGCAACCAAGCACTCATCAATGGCTTCTATTCCCTTGTACACTGTCAACTACAAGGCCACATTAACATGTCAACTTATGCTTGATTCCTTGTTCCGCAAGCTTCCGTTCCCAACGGCTTGAGGCTAACTGTCTGTTTCCACAAATTTTAAGTTCATAGAAGCAGCAAACTGCAAACCTACCATTAACAAACCCTTTCCACATCTGTATGCTTGAAAGAATAAACTAGCACAAACATAATGACAATCTAAGTCAAGATATATTCCTTGCAAGTTGCATATACTGAATACGCTTGTAAATAATATTTTTTTTACAAAACAGAAGAAGAAAAAAGTTGGGGACTGTAGGACTTCATTTTGTCATTTAACAAGCTTTATACTTTCATGACGAGCCTAAAGAGAAATGATATGTATGTCATAGGGGTCCCTTTTCAACCAGAAATACTCCATCGGAAGGCTCATCCCCCCTCCGCCCAACTGTCGTGCAGATGTTATCACAGCAGGATCCACTATCTTGTCCGTAATACTTTTTTAGACAAAAAATATATTGAAATTTACCTGAACTAAACGATCAGATTCATGGGCAGAAGCACACATAGGCAATTGACTTGGAGCAAGAACCGCAATCGCAGCACCAGAGGAATTCCTAAGCTTGTCAATGTTCTGACCAGAAACACCGATTAAGCCACCTGCTTGTGAACCAGCTATTAACAACTTTACAGAATTGGGGGTCACATGTCCTTCGCCTGTGGCAGCGGCTGCAGCATAAGGATCAGCTGAAGCAGCAGCAGCACTAATACTAACTGTCTGTGCAGTGCTTCCATCATCCTGTAAAGCCAAAAATCACAAGGTTCGATACTTAAGTGTTTCAGGACTCCTAATCAGATAACATCCTGAAATGTGAAAGAGAGCAATGCTATTACAATTTCAGGCAAGTCAAAGAGAAAATATCAGTTAGGTGTGAAAAACTACTAATGTGAAACCAAAGAGCCAAAAACGACGAGAATGTTCTAAGAGTTTACATTAATATTCTAGTGGGTTTTAGTTCTAGGGGTTCGCATTAATGTTCTTGGCTAGCCCTCACAAGTCAAAAAACCTTGGGTGTGTTTTTATTTATTAGAATTAGCAACCGCCGATGCGGCGATGTCTTATTGCTGCTTGTTTTTATATTGGTAATATAAAGTCATATTGATCTCGTATCGGCTATATGGGTATAATATCAGCCACATCAGCAAAGGTATCCGAAAACATAAGCGTGGAAAGCTGAAAATCCTGTACATAAGGGCTGTATTTCATACCATGATATGGTCTAAGACTATTGGATTTTGGAGAGAATACCCTGCATATTTGAAAGTAAGTTTCCTAATTTTAGGAGAAATTTGTATGCTTCAGGCATGCTAAGACCATAATATTTTATCCGCAACACGTTGACAAACAATAATGTAGTATCACAATATAGTCCAATCTCCAAAAGATAATTTTATTACACATCTTATTATGAGCTCTAGTAGAGACATATCAGAGCATCTATTTACCAACTCACGGGGAGATATGTATACAATCAACCCAAAAGTAACGAGGGAGATCGAGAACAAAGTACCACAAGGATAAGAGAAGCAATTTGAAGCAGTGCTTTCTCAGCATCTGTCATGCCCCCATCAGCTTTCTCCTTAGAGCTAATAATGATAACGCGTTCCTCAAATCGCTGTCACACATACAAGAGCAAATCAGCATGCTGTTACTTTCCTTAGCCATAGCAACAGGAAGATACATTAAGGTAGTATCATATTCTTTTCTGAATAACAATACAGGGAAAACAAGAAAACATTGACAGCCGAGTAGGTTTACCAGCAATTTCGTGCAAATCATGGCATGAAATACTGAAACAAACCCTATCATTAGATTAAGAGATTTGGATGAATAGAGAGGTGAAGGAAAGGCCAAAAGAGAGAGGGAAGCTTTTTTCGTTTGGTTAGCAACTAGATTTGAGGGAACGGAAAGATTCATATTTAAGGCAAAAAATCAATCTAACATGGAAAATCGTCATTTATAAAACCACTTATATCTTTCATTTATTTTGTCCTTGACTATTAACATTCAACACAAGTGAAATGTACTCGGAATTACAGCATGATTCTAACAAAAAAATATCACAATCCTGCTTTCGAGAATAAATAAAGAGAAGAGCTAACATATGCAATAGAACAAAGAGAAGAGCTAACATATGCAATAGAACAAACAATATCTGTACCAATTTGAATTTATCAAAATAGAACTCATACAAAAATAGCATTTTTTCTAGGTTTTAAAAAGAGCTACCATCTAGAAGACTAAAAGTCAGAGATCATGAAACAAAGAGAAGAGCATAGATAACGAACTAGAAGAAAAAATACGGAATTTACATCGCTAGTTGTAACTAATTCACAGGGAGCACTTAGGATGCATTAAGCATTTTTGCTAGTGCCTCATTAAGCATTGAGCTTAAGACACGCTTTTTAAAACTAATAGTGCTAGTCAGTGTGATAACAATGAATAACGCCCATAATGCCACCAAGCAGCAAGAATCCGTCTTTGCCCAAATTACAGAAGTAGAACACCTTTATAACCCAATCTAATCATATTATCATAACAAATCCGAATTATCAATGGCAAACAGCTCAAACTTAAAGCAATAGTTAGCATAAGCTACATAACTTCTCGACCCTGAAAATAGGGTAAATAGCCCAATTATCATAAAACAAACAAAAGTACACATATTGTTTCACCAACTATCACAAACTAGAAACCTATCGAAACCCTAATAAGACCAATTAGTCCCTATGTTTTATATACGGAATTAATGGTAAACAAATAAAAGGTAAACCCTAATAAGGCCAACACGGAATTTGTTTACCTTTGACTAAAATAGCAGTCACAAACAATAACAACAGTAAAGATGGTAGGAAACAAGCACCCCTTGGTCTTAATGAACTAAAAAATGGTAAATAAACAAATGACGGAGACGGAGACGAAGAGAGTAGAAAAGCGATACATACAGCAATAGGATCAGCAATCTTAATAGTAGCTTTAGTGAGATCACGAACTTTCTGAACCCTATGTCCAGCTTTCCCAATAACCTTACCAATCTGACCAGACGGAACCACAACCCTGAACAAAACATCATTTCCAATCGCCTGCCGCTTAACCGACGGCGTTTCGGTTCCGGTATCGGGATGAGGCTCGCGTGTGCGCTTGGACGAGTTGCGACGGGGGTGGGAATGGTTATGGTTGTGTGGGCGGGGAGGAGGATAGTGGTCATATGGATCCGGGCCGTAGTGGTGGGTCGGGTAGGTGGGTGGTGGGTATTGCGGAGGAGGGTGGTGCGGGAGAGGGTAGTCGTAGGGATTAGGGTTAGGGTTAGGGTAAGGGTAGTCATACTGAGGAGGAGGAAGGTGGGAGGAAGGTGGTGGTGGGTATGGTTGTGGGAGGTATTGTTGCGGTGGTTGAGGCGGTGGTTGTTGGTGGTAAGGGTATTGGTGGTGTGGGAGTGTCGGTGGTGGGTATTGCTGGTAGTCGTGGTGGTGTGCCATTTTTTGAGGATTAGTTGGGAAACAAGGGTTTTACTTGGAAATGGTACGCTTTTATATGTCACAAATTCTCATTACGGACAGCTACCTGTCTCTACGGATCTTCAAGTCACGTGAACGTGCTTCATTTTTCTCCCGTTGTCTTCTCACTTCCATTGTTGTGGGAGGATATTTCCGTCTTTACCTTATGTAAATTCTACTCCGTATTATACAACCGTTTTATATGTGTCCAAAAATATCTTACCATTTTTTTGAGAAATAGTGATTATTTGTTGAATAAATAGTGACTATTTGTTGTGAGTATGAAATGAACGGTTTCAAAGTGATTATTATTAAAAAAATTGTCATATTTTACGAAAATTTACAGAGAAAACAATCATTCAAGAGATTTGTTTCAATTTTAGGTAACGAAAAACTCTATGGAGGCATACCTGAATTTAAACTGCCAGAATGTGATTTTAATAGGGCCCAAGTAAACAACTTCGGCCACAAAACGAGCTTGACACTACGATTCTATTTGCATTTGTTGGACTCACGCTAGTTGTGGGACTAGTGTTAATTACAATCTAAGCATGTGTTGATGTATTCTTCATACGCCTCATGGAAGCGTTGTTGTTGTTGCTTATAGCACAGCAGAAACGGCAATGTATTCTCCGTCCCTGCAGGGATGGAGCAACTACTCTAACAAAAAACGAGTAAAATTAGGAAATTGATAATCAAACAAACCTTATCAAATACAAACTAAACTAAATTATCGTCTTAAGAGGGCTAAAAACATGAAATCTAGGTAATCTAAAGTAAGCTTCTCCGAATCTAAAAACATGATAGATACGTACTTTTTTCAGATACGGATTTTAATCTCACATACGAATTTTACAAATTTATCCTTGTCAATTTTTTTTTTCTCCCACTCAAATAATTTTCTTTAATCTCTCTTCTCTCCACCTCCCTTCGACAACCTCTTCAACCATCTCACTTTGATAAAGCTATGATCTGCTCCGACCTCCAACCGACCCTTTTTTTCGCTATAAATTAACTTATCACTCCTCTATCCAAACCCCTCTCCCCGAGATATTCATTCCCTGGCACCCCAGCCCCCCAGGCCCCCACCACTGTTATCATTATTGATTAGTACTCCCTCCATTTTTTTTATATCACCTCATTTCTTTATACACGTTTGTCCATACTCATTTTGTTTCGATTATATATTTAGCTACATACTACTAAAAATTATAAAATTTTGATATTCTTAATCCTCTTATCAAGACAAATTAAAAAAGATCTCACATGAATATATTTCCGTGAACGGATTGAGAGAAAATCGACGTTGAATACTCGACTGTGAATAGTGCCAAAAAGGGGAATGGAGTGATATAAAAAAATGGAGGGAGTAATTTGTTGATGGTTGTCATTGGTGGACGACTAACCTACTTCAACATTACAATCTGAGAATGTGGGAAATTGGGAATGGTGGTCAAGCAATTTCGCCCTTTACAATTTATAACAATGTTACAGTAGAATTCTATTTTTGGGTTTTGAAAATTTGCAAGTTAATAAACCCTAGAAAAATTAAGCACACCAAAACAAATTAATAATTGCACCTTAATTTGAATAAAACAAGGTGAATTAATTTAGTAATTGCTCAATTATGATTTATTGTTCAAAATTTTAGAGCTATTAAATTCAATTTTGAGGAAAAAAATACATTTCATAGTGAATTTGTTTAGGTTTAGGCTTAGGGAAAGTGTATGACACGGAAAGTTAATGAAAAAAAAGGTATGTCAAATAGTAAAATTTGTATGTAAAAAGTAATTCCGAATACAAACTAAACTAAATTATCGCCGTAGGAGGGCTAAAAACATGAAATCTAGGTAATCTAAAGTAGGCTTCTCCGAATCTGAAGAGGAATGAGTGGAGTAGAGCAAAGACAGAGGAATCACATTTGGTGCACACTATTGATAGCTACAGAACATGCAAGTCTAAACTTTTATAAGTGCAAGGAAGGATTTCTCCTCAACTCCTGCAAATTCCCGTCTACTGTTCTACATCAGTTATCCAATTCTTAAGGTTCTCGGGTCTCTTGTAGAAACAAACAATGTCGATGGAATGAAAAATCAACGGTAAAAAGCGCTCCTCTCAACAGCCACAGGCCCACAAGTGACTGGCATACTTCAATTCCATGGTCTCAGACAAGTAATCTAAAGTTTGCTTCTTCGAAACTCAACTTATTTATTTCCATATTGCTCCATCCACAACTGAGGTGCACTTGGATGTATATCAGACAGGTGTGACAAGAACTCTTTCTGAGTAGTACGAAGCACGGTAGAAAGACTATACTTCTTGCTGCACCAACCCTGATCAGTTAGCCATACATGAAACTTGCATCTCGGCTTGATATGATTCTCTAGATTAAGCCGCAAATAACCTGGAAAAGTCTCGAGGAAGTCCAAAGTATAACCAATTTCCTGGACAAGGAAGTTGATTTTTTTCTCAAGACTGTCAATCTCCTCATTTAACACTTTTGGTTCAATACTGATCATCTTACACAGCTTGGAAATCTCAATCCCTTCACTTAACAGGAAATCAAACCGTTCTTGCATATCACTATGCGAAACCTTTCCACAAGTAGCTGCAAGCTTAAAGGTGAAACTGTTTTCACCAAAACCAATACCATGGAAAAATTTCAATTTACTAGGCAAGTATTGTTTATGATGTTTCCCAGTCTTCGGGTTTTCCAAGCTTTGTACATAGTTCTTGTCTAAACCATCATCAGGACTACTCAAATCATAACTAGAAAATAACTCATAATATCCGCACTTCATCCAATCGAAAAACCATTCATGAAGATCCATAGCTCTGAGAATGCTTGGCAAATTGACCATCTTGTTCCGACCAAATACATACTTGTACTTCTGTTCTACTGATAACATATTTTCCTTACATAGCCCAAAATGCCCCAAGCAACTTGAAACTGAAATCACACGATCCTCGAACTTGATGCTCAATATCTTAGGGTTAGAAAGAATCAAGCCACCAACTTCTGATTTCTCAACACCTAACCTCGAAAAGAACTCGACCTTCTCAACCAAGACCTCCATAGGGTAGCCAGTGAAAATGCTTTTGTCACTGGCATACAACTTCCCAAATTCCCCTTTTGCGACACCAAGATCATAAAAAACCTTAAATCTCTCACAAACCCCAGACAAAACATCCCAATTTCCCACCATACAACTCCCCATATCAGATTCAACAAAAACACTTTTCAAATCATCCACCAATGCATCAAAATCACACTCCAACCTACCTTCTTCCTCCTCCTTCAAAAAACCAGGAAACGCCAAACAAATGCCAACACTATGCTGATTATCAAAACCTAATGAAGCCAACCTATCTAATCTCCCCCTCAAACACCCTACTTTCTTCCTAGAAGTTAAAAATTCCTCAACAAATAACTTATCCAATGGAAACTCAAAATCAAGAAAAACCCTTTTCAAGTCATCCAACAATGCATCATAATCACAATCCAACGCACCTTCATCCCCCTCCAACAAACCCGAACACGCGACATAAATGTCAACAGCCTGCCGTTTACCAAACCCTAATGAAAACAACCTATCTAATATCCTCCTCAAAAACTCAGGTTTCTGCCTAAAAAGTAATTCATCCTCAACATACAACCTCCCTAACTCATTCCAAGGAAACCCAAATTCAGCAAAACAACAAGCAGCATCAACAACAACAGAAAACTGAACTTTACGTTTCAAAAACTTATGAATATCAAGATAATCAATACCAATACTTTCATAAAAAAAAGCAAAATCATTGATGGGTTTATCCCCAATGAATTTCTGAAAGTTATACCTGAAATCCGAATAGGAAAAGGGACATTTGGAAATAGTTTCATAAACTGAATATGTAGAGTTATTGATTATTTGTTGAGCATAAATGAAGGGTAATGCTCTTTTGTTCCTGAAATATTCAGTTAAAACTTGTTGGGATTCTCGTAAAGCATTAGATCTGTGTACTAAAGGGATTTTACTGAGACTTGGTAAGGTGTTGATTGTTGTTTTTCTTGATGTACTGAAATGTCTGAGGTACAGTGTTTGAAGAAGGGAGATTGTTGAAGATGATTTTCTCATTTTCGTAAATGCTGTGATGTAACAATAGGCAGTAGGATTTGTGAGGTTTTGCTTAAACCCTATAATTTTTTAATTCCAAGTGTGGAATTTGGATCTCTCCATTACTTACTCTTCATTACCTCTCTAATACACACTTATTATTTGATGGATATTGACCGTCTTTAACGAGAATTTTTGTTTTTTATTTACCAAATAGTTTATGGCTTTGTAATCGTCGTCGACCTTTTATAACGATCGTTGGTTTTTGTATATTTGACCAAATTGTCTTCACACTCTCTCTTTTATTTTTCAAAAAGTCGTAAAACTAACTTAAACTAGCAAAAACTTTGTAGCAAAAATATAACATTTTCGGGGCTAAATCAATGTGGGACGACCAATGATCGAAAAATTAAGCAACGAGCACCCCAAGTCATTAATCAAATGTGTTTGGTATGTTGGTTATTCACCCCATCCCGGGTTCAATCCACGCCAATGCCAATAAAAATGGAGCAAACTCTTTGACCGGACTTTTACCACTTCGTAAGATCTCCCAACATGGCTTGCAATATCAATCTTAAACAAATTGACACCCAATAGCCATACCTGATCAAGTATATCCTACTCGACCGCTTACGCTAAGAACAGAAAAGGATTACTCTCGCCCCACTATACTTGTGAGTTGTGACTTGTGAGAAACAAAAAAGACTCAATCGACCTCGAGTTAAATACAATCTAAGCCTGCGTCAAGATACAGGCACTTCCCATTGACTCATAATTTTGATATCTGAAAACATAACTAGTTACTGTACCTGAAATAATCAAGATCAAAGTACTTCATACTTGTACATTTTGAAACGCATTGGAAGCGGGGTATTCAATTGACAGTAATTTGAAATACAAAACAGGAAATATGTTCTATATCAAGGAAAGTAATGATACATATGTTATCTTCTAGCTGCAACTAGTACAACTACAAAAGCATGCATCGGGTTTGTGCTCGTCTCATGCCCCTAGAATCCCAGATGAGTTTCCGAGTCCAAAATAATACCAAAAACAAACACTGCTAGATAAGACATTAAGACAGAGACCACACAACAACAATTTCAAACAAAATTATTGCATTAAATATAAATTGAATCACTGCTGAGCACATTGAACACCAGGCATCGAGCCTGCCTCATCACCCTCATCATCTTCTTCATATGCCTCCTGGAAGCGCTGTTGTTGTTGCTTATTGCGCCTCATCTCCTCCTCCATGTTAACATCGTGAAGTGTGGTCTCCTCACACTCACCCATCTCCATGTCGGATACCTCCTTTCCAGGTTTGGATGGCAATATTTTCTTCAATGTTAGAGATTGATCCGGCGGCAGGGAATTGGGGAATTCCACATTGAAATGGATATACAATCGACCCTTCATGAATGGTCTTCCGTGATGTGGCATACCCTCGTCATTGATCGCCTTGTATTGATCAGGTTTGATGACTTCCCCAGAGTTTGATTTCACCAAAAGCTGTCGGCCGTCGAGATGAGTTAGAACAAACTGAAACCCACAAAGAGCCTCCGTTAAAGTTAGCTTATGCTCCACATAAAGATCGCCAAACTTCCTTTTGAATCTTGGGTGCTCTTTTTGGTTGATCACAAAGACAATGTCGCCGGGGACTGTGTCAGGCTGCATTATTGGAGCAGAAAAGCTTTAGTTGCATATCAAGAAAACGCTTACTGTAAAACTACTTCAACAATTTTGTACCCCCAATGCACCTGATAAAGTACTTTGTATAAACTGTATAAGAATTGCAAATTATGTATACATTTTCATATAATAAATAAAATACTTGTCCTTTACACCGTACGGTATTGCCCTTCAATCCCTTTCATTCACAATTATATATATATATATAGCTAAGGATGATCGGGGCGGGACGGTCACCTTTGAATAAATATATCTTTCTACAATTGAAGCATAATACAGTCTGTTTTCTCTTGTATTCGTGCTAATATTTACTGTTCATCCCGGAAAACTCAAACCTTACCATTATAGCCACCCAAATCTTAGGTTCAGGCTCTGTCAGTGACAGGTATACCATCCCTCATAAGACGTGAAATAATTTTTCGGAGGTGAGGAGACTGAGGTCAGTAATAGCCTAAAAGGGGTTGAATTCAAGCCCTGTTTCCAGATTTCATAAAACTTAATTTTTTTTTGGTTCAAATGAGCGCACTAAGTCGCAGGTGAGAATCGAACCCCCAACTTCATGGTTGGGGTAAGAGCGCTCTTACCACTTGAGCTAACTCTTGTTCTCTCATAAAACTTAATTGAAAATTGACAAGCATAGGTTGTGTTTTAACTAGGGCACAAATTTGGCAAAACCAGACCGACTTACCGCCTCATCGGCTTGTCCCTCAAACGTAATTTTCTGACCATGCTGCATTCCTTTCTCTACATGAACCTCCAACACCTTTTTCTCTTGGGTAACCTTGTTTCCTTTGCACTGTGGGCATTTGTCCTTTTCACTGATTACCTCCCCTACATTATTTTAATCAATAATAAATAACTGACGATTAAAACCTAGTAATTTAAGCCACAACTCGTAAAACAGAAAGTCATCACAAAGATACCTGAGCCTCTACACTGTGGACAAACACTCTGCATCTGCTGAACCATACCAAGCCCAATCTGTCTCATAGTAATTTTTACACCTGAACCTTGGCAACCATGACAGGTACTAGATGCTCCACTTTTTGATCCTTTCCTGAAATATTCAAGATTACAAATTGAGTATCACTACCGTTGGATCAAAATTTGTATTCCACGAGTAAGTGAGTAACCGTAGAAGTGCAAAACTAACTGCTACTAATCATAATAGACGAGTACAACAGGAAATATAAACCCTCTGTTTGGATAAAGGGATTTGAAAGATCGTGAAGGGGAGTGCAAGGAAAAGAAACAATTCTCCTTGTTTGATTAATAAAAAGGCGTTGGAGAAATCAGGAGAGGAGAGAAAATGATCCCGGGTTGATGATTATGAGACATCAGGGATATCTTAATTTAACTAAAAAATACGTAAATCTCGTTTATTACTCCCGCCATTAATATTTTCTCCCCTTTTGGTATGTTTTTAAAAAAATAACGATAAGAAATTACACTCCACTTACAGAAATTGAGGATAATTCAAATTGTAATGGACAGGCTAGTAATTAGTAATTACTACATACATAACTAGGGAAAATATTGGATGTTCACATTTTTTCTCTATTCTAAATATAGAACGGGGACAATTAGTTTGGGATAACCCAACAGGGAAAAGGACAGTATGCATAGGATGAAGGAAGTAAAACACCGCAAGTTAATAATGAGCACACACACATACCCTTTACATCTGGTGCACAAGATATTCCTGGACAGTGAAAGTTTCTTAGAGGTTCCGTTGTACAAGTCGTCCAAGGAGACCTTCAAGGTATGAACTATATCTTCACCTTGCTTTTGCCTCCTACCTCTTGAGGAGCCGCCACCTAAGAAAAAGACGAAGGTAATTATCACGACCACAGAACAAAGAAAATTTTCAACAAATCCCATTCCTCGTTACATTTACCGTCTTGATATTGTTGAAGCTTGAAATAAAAATGTCTAAAACAGAAGAACAAGGTAGAAATGAAGGAAACAAATTGTCAGAATATTTAACAGAAGCATTACCTCCAAAACCAGGATTAAATAGATGCTCAAATATATCAAATGGGCTGTGGGAATGACCACCACCTCCCATCCCTTCCTTCAGCGCATCTTCTCCATACTGATCATAGATCTCTTTTTTATCGGGGTCACTTAGAACTTCATAGGCTTGAGCCAATTCCTTGAACTGAATCAAGGGTCGTCAAGAGAAAAATAAAAGATGTCAAATGAAATTAATCGGGAAAAAAAGATTATCCACGAGGCCTTTATTACAATTTTGTAACATTTCAATCATTAATAAACTTCATTACTATTTCAAAGTATGGAATGTAAAAATTCCTATGAAGAAACAACAATTAGTGCATACAATCCTATAGCCAAAACACGTCTCGGACAAAGCAAAAGCTACTCTTACCTTTTCAGGATCTCCACCTTTATCCGGGTGATTCTTTATGGCAGCTTTTCTATATGCCTTCTTCATTTCATCTGGACTGGCAGACTTCGAGACACCAAGAACTTCATAGTACTTGGTGTTATCACTTTTCTTCGGAGCACGGCCAAACATGATTGAACCCCTTCACAGAATACTGAAGAAGAAAACACGGAACTTCACGGTGAAATCCTAGTCCACAAGGATGTTTTAAACTATGGAGCACTACTCAATGACCAATTATTATTCAGACACAAGTTCCAGTAATTGGTAAGATCAGCTAGCTCGGCAGTAAAGCAGAAGCGAAACTATAAGATACGGAAGATAACCATTTAGGATAAAAATAAATGAACTCATTGAGGTTTCATTCACTTGAACCCTTACTTGCCACAACACTACATAGATCACTATGCTAATAGTTTCTTATGTCACTTTTAGACAACCCATACAATTATTACCAAGTATTTTTTTGGCCGAGTGAAACCCTTGTGATCTATGCTAATAGTTTCTTATGTTAATATTAGACAACCATATAATTATTACAGAGTATTTCTCAGCCCGAGTGAAACCCTAGTGATCTATGCTAATAGTTTCTTATGTCAATTTTAGACAACCATATAATTATTACAGAATATTTCTCAGCCCGAGTGTACCCCTAGGTCCGCCCCAAAGAAACATCCCCATTCCCGCGCCTTCAAGGAAAAAACGAAAGTGAGGCTTTCAGAGCAAATGACGGTTTTCCCTACTTAACAATGATAGATTCCATAATTTCAATTCTCTCCGTAACAGGCAATCCTACAACATATCAGGTTACCAAAACTATCAATCAGCAATCCAACCACTTCAAAAGTTCCAAACTTCCGACAAAAATTAGACAAACAGTAAATTTCAACCTACCCACAAACCATATTCATACCCTAACCCAAAAAACCATAAAAAAAAAAATCAACTTTTCCAACATCACAACCAAAACCCTAATTCAAAAATCCCATATAATCAACAAAAATTACCCCTTTTCAACTATAATCAAGACCCAAATAAAAGATCTAAGCGTGCAGCAGAAGCATAAAACCCAATCAAATCACAAAAACCAAAAACAACTCGGAATCAATAACACAATAAAGTTAAGATCTTTGCATTAAACAGAGAAATTAAACAGAAAACTTACCGAAAAATTAAGAGGATAGAAAGAGAAAGAAAAGAGGGGAATTTTCTCTCTCTATTTCTCTTACCTCGAAGTTAAGGTAAAGAGAAGTAAGGGTTTGAGGAAGTCGGATGTTTGGTACCACGATTTAGTTGGTAGTTTTATATACACGGAGTATATAACCGTCTAGCCGTGTAGGTGTGAGTGTGACCGTGTAGGAGGAGTACTTCTCTTTTATTTTACTCACCCATGAGACGGTTTTATGATAATATAGGTGATAAACGGAAAAAATACATCAAAAATTCTGTTTTACTATGTTGTACGTGTGATCGATCAAACTTTTTTTCTTTTTTTGGTAACGAGGGAACCCGCAGCCGCTACCTTCGTTGCGCACTGAGTAAACCCGCGGGTATATGTAATAGCCTGCAAACCACATACACCAGGTAAACCACACGAGGGTGACAGGCTCGAAGTCTATTTAGGCATGGACTCGGGTCAAGAATGCTCCACAATATTTTGCTCTTGCGGAGGCTTGAAAACTATCAGATTATTTATCACAAAAATACAAGTGAGAGATTTATGTTTTTATGAGTCTACTCTCTAGTCTCAACATGATACGATTTTATATAGTCTTTTTTTTTGGCAAGGTATAGTAAACAAAAAAAAATCCTCAAATGCTAGCAGATTTTGCCAAGGAATGAGCAATCTTGTTCAAATTTCTAGGACAGAAACTTATAGAAATACAATGAAAATTACTTATCAGTAAAAATAAAGTAGGAAGGATATGCCTAATACAATGACTGGGAGTAGAGAGCTCCGAAACTTGGTAGATTAGATCAAGACCATCCGTAGCAACATCTATGTGATGGAAACCCAGAGACAGAGCATGAGATAAAGTTTTGCACAAAGCTAAAGATTCGGCCTTAAGTGGTGAGACTGCTCAAAAGGAATCATTTCAAAAAAGATGATTCTCATTTTCACTATTAATCATAAACCATCCAGTTGCAGCTACAAGAGAAGGAGACCAAGCCGCATCACATATGATCTGTGTCGATGGAAAACAAACCTTTTCATTAACGAGCATAAAAGGAAACTGATTTTTGATCTTAATTCTTTGCGTATCAGCATTCTCATCAGAAGAAACCATATTTTTCTTTTGGTCAAACGCCTCTCTGACTAAGGCAGCTTCCGAAAGGAGTCGATTCATAAAAGACTGCAAAACACCATGATGCTTGAACTCAAAATTCTGAAAGTAGACAACGTTTCGAAACTTCCACAGATGCCAAAGCGTGCAAATGAAGTACACATGCAGTAGCCAAATCATTTTTCTGTCCCTTAAAAAAGGTAAGCCAATTAGAAATCCAATCTAGGAAAGGGATACAGAAATCATTTATAGTGTTAATTCCAAGAGGACAAGCCACCCAAATATGCTTAGCTATATCGCAATCTCGAAAAAGATGATTAAGATCAGATTCAGTATAAGAAGAAATATCATTCTGACAAAGCACACAAAAACCAGACCAACTTAACTTCCTTCTTACTCCTTCGGATCCAATAGGAAGGGTACTGGAGAAGATTTTCCAAAGAAAAACCTTTCATTTTTCCGGTATTCTAAGAGACCAGGGGGAAGAAGAGATGAAAGTCAAGGACCTATCGTTAACTCTATTGGAATTCATAGCAGTAGCTTTTTTTATCCCAATGAGTTTGGAAAGCAATATGATAACCACTTTTGACCGAGTAAGATCCCATTCTCGAATGCTTCCAGTAAAGGACATCAGGGCAATAAGAGGACGAAAAGCGAATGGATAAAATGTTGGGAATAACAGATGGACCACAGTGTTCCCTAATGGCATCTTCGCCCCAAGTAGCATCCATACGTTGGAATTGAACAGTAAAGATTCTAGGTTTATCACTTTATTGTTTATAACATCACTTTGCAAATTTAGGTGGACGCCCAAAGAATCTTCATTGATCCATTTGTCTTTCCAGACATCCAATAAAGAAGAAAAGCCAACTTTCCAAGCAAGATCACACTTCAAAAGATCAAGTCCCCAGCTAATACTACAAACTCCCCAAAAAACGTTCCCACGAGAACGCAAGTCTATATGTTGTAAACTTGCTCCTGTAAAAGGAAAAAAAGATCCCAAGGTTTGGTTTTGGCTAAAAGAGAATTTGGAAACCTCATAATACGCCAACTTATTTTTGCTAAGAGACTTTGATTAAAACAAGCAATATTCCTACCTCCAAGACCACCCCCTTTTCTTTGGTGCATTGGAAAAGAGTCTGCTACACCAATGAAGACAACTCCCATTAATTTGTCATTTCCACCAAAGTTGTGAAAGTAAAGAAAAAATATTTCCAGTCACACTTGCCGGATTACGAAATATCGATAGAGAATAAATAGAGGTTAGAAAGAACAGAATTAATAAGAGTTAAACGTCCAGCCGACGAGAAGAATTGGTTATTCCAAGAACATATGCGTTTTCTAACTTTTTCAGCAACCGTAGCAAAAATACGTTTCTTAGAGATCTAGTCGGGGGGCCCAAATAGATACCTAACGACTTATTATGACGAAATCTGAAATTATTTAGACCTTTTTTTGGTAAAAAGTCATGGTACAGTTGGACTAAACGTAACCACTGGTTCATCAATATTAAGTTGTTGTCCCGATCCCCGACATAAACTATCAATGCTTCGCATAAGAACTTTACAGTAAGATATGCGAGTTTTGATAAAGAAGACTGAGTCGTCCACAAAAAATAAATGAGAAATAGGTTGAGCCTTCCTATTTATTTTGTATTCCCTTGAGATGTTTCCTATCTTGCGCACGCATGAAATAAGTTTCGAGAAAAAACCTCAGTACAGAGAGCAAATATGTATGGCGATAGTGGATCTCCATGTCTTAATCCATTAGTAGGTTTGAAGAAACATCCCGTCTCCCATTAATAATAATACCATAAGAGACCGACGAGATACATTGCATAATTAAGTTGACCATGTCCTTTGGGAAATGCATAATAGTACCATAAGAGAGCGAAGAGATACATTGCATAATTAAGTTGACTATGTCCTTTGGGAAATGCATACTAATTAAAGTTGCTTCAATAAAATTCCACTGTAGACGATCATATGCCTTGCTCATATCTATTTTGAACGTCAACTCTCCATCTTTGCCTTTCCCTTTTTTGGAGATGTGATGAAATAATTCACGAGAGATCAAAATATTGTCAGAAATATTCCGTCCCGGAATAAAACCATTTTGAAAGTCTCCCACCAATAAAGACATAAACTTCTTGAGCAGATTTGATATGCATTTAGTTACTATTTTGATAATAACATTACAAAGGTTGATGAGTCTGAAATGACCTACTTTTCCACAGGAGATGAATTTTTAGGAATAAGAGCAATAGAAGTTTTATTAAAGTCAACAAGTATAAAACCTGAGGAGAGCATATGAAGGACAACATTTGTTACTTCATTTTTAATATGACACCAAAATTTTTGATAGAAGATCCCAGAAATGCCACAAGGTCCAAGAGATTTGAGCAGTCCTAATTGAAAAACAGCTTGCCTTACTTCCTTTTTAGTATAAGGTTGCGAGACCTGATCTTGTTGTTCTCAACTAAGCTTATATTTTATATTCCCAAATAATTTCTTATATTTCTCGTGATAGTCTGAAAAGGATAAATTGGTAATCCTAGTCATATATAGCAAACGAAAAGATTCTTTGAAAACCCTTATGATATCAGCCCTATTAAAGACCCATCCATCGTCATTAGATTTAACTGCTGAAATAAAAAAAATTATGACGTCGAGCTTTGACTGAATTGAAGAAAAATCTTGTAAGCTATCCCCATTCTTCAACCAGTGTAGTTTTGCTCTTTGTTTCCAAAATAAAGCAGCTGCTTTGTTGAATTCGAGATAAGAAGCGTGATTCTAATCATATTCGACTTCATCCTTCCCGTTAAAAATATCATTCAAATTATTTTCCAATAATTCGTCAAATTCAGACCATTTAGCACCCCACTCTCTCTTTTTCCTTTTAGTCCAATTATGTATACTCATCCTAGCCTTTTTTTTAACTTTGTCGATAAAATATATGAAGGAGAGAACCACGAAAGGAAGAGAACCAAATATTCTTAACTAGTTGTGAACACTCCACATATTCCAAAGACCACGCTTCCATTTTAAGCGAACTTCTTGTTTTCTGTCCAAAAAAATTGTGTCAAGCAGAATAGGTGGATGATCAGAAGTTCAGAACCTTGTATAGGGAAATGTCCAATTCCTGTATCTGGAAAAGAGGATAGCCATTGAGTTGAAGCAAGTCCCTTGTCTAACCGTTCGTATATACGTGCTTTCCCTTTATGGTTACTAGTCTTATGCCCGTGCAAATTGCACGGGCTTGAACTTTAAAATATTGTACAAAAATTGTCGTCAATATAAATTGCTTTTTTTAAATAAGGTCATATTTTACCTAGTTAGTGTAGTTTTAAACCTGTGCAAATTGCACGGATATGTTATTTAAGAAGTTATTATAAAAAGTTGTAAATGTAAATTATGTTTTAAATTAAGTAAAGTAATAAAATTCCCCCTACTTGTTATTTGACAATTTAATTGGCCAATGTAATAATTGGTTAATTAAAAAAATTATGAATTTCATTTGAAATTTTTACTTGTAATTAGTATAAAATGATATAATAGTGTTAATTGGTCGAGTAATTATTATAGTAGATACGCATTCTTGTCAGCTAAATTTGAATTTCTACTGAGGCGTTGTTATTTAGGCGGCGTCCTAAAAAAATGCTGGCTTATATAGATAAAACAAAATTATTCTTGCAGAAATTATCATAGAATTAGTGAAATTACAAATTGTTAACCTGTTTTTTCATTTAATTACACCCGTGCACAGGGCAAAATGAAACTTTTGATCCGTAATATCCTAAAATGCAAATCCTAACTCAATTTTTATTTAGTACAAAATGTTCCTTAGTAAATGGAACAAAATTAGAATAGACTTGTGCACCTTTAAAACGGTTTAATCAATTTATTATATATTTAAACCTAGTAAATCCCTTTACTATAAAAGGAATAGAAAATAAAAGCTTCCTATTGGTTGTTGATTTTAAAGTTGAAAAAATAATTTTCCTTTTTGTAGGTCCCACCATGTTTCATCCTTCCATTTATTTATTTTTTATGTTTTCTAACTACTTCAAGATTCCAAATATAATAACACAAACTATACAACATCATATATTATACATTTGTTATTACTAATAAAATACAATATAAACATTCAAAAATTACAAACTAAATAATGACAAATATCAATTGACTATAATAAAAAAAACCTTAACTGAAAAAAGCTAAAACGTTTTCTATGATATTACCAATATAATATAAAAAAATTACAACCTAAATATTACAAAATATTACGAAGTACATTATTTACTATAAAAAAATGCGATTGATCTCAGTCTTCAAGGTACAAAAATAATTTATATACACGGATGAATTATTGATAATATGAAAAGAAATGGCTGAGTGAGTTTGATTACATGAAAAAATGGATGGGTTTTCGATAATGTGATAACTATGATTGACATTGGGGTACGGACTACGGGCATGTGGAAATTGATAGTATCATTACTTTTACTACTAATTTTAGGCAAAATAGTAAAGTAAAAACAAAATTGTTGAACCCCCTCCCTAGACCTGGTAAAAGGAACAATCAAGTTGGGTTATTTGATCGTTCCGGGTTATTTCGGTTTTTAGTTATTTTAGAGTCAATTATTATCAAGTTATTTTATGTCATTCAAATCATTTTTTAAAAATTCTCAAATGCGAAAATCGTTTTAAACAATTTTTTCTCAAATAAAGAAATTACTCAAAAACAAAAATAATTACTGGAAAATTCGTCATCAATAATATTTTATAGAATAAAGGTAACCGTAATCGCCGATATTTTTTTGCACGGATTTAAAAGTCACCCGTGCATTATTTGCACGAGATTAAAACTAGTTATCATATAAAGTTATAATATAAGGTGTTAGAAAAATATTTCAAAAATCTCATTAACATGTACTACATAAGAAATACTATCTGTTTTCATGTGTTAGAAAATTTACATGAATAATTATTGTTAAAAATATTGTAAATAATAATTCATATTTACCAATACCTGAACAAACAATCTCTCCATAAAATAATTACCAAATACTATCTCCGACACAAACTTGTACGATGTGGAAAGTAATATAACCCATGCAAAAAATAATAGGCTAGTCTCCCTTAAGACGAAGATATCAATAACCGGTCCAATATGATCCTTTTAAGCATAACAAAGTTGTTGTTTAACCCAATACATCACGTTTTTATCTTACACATATTACCTAACGCGCAGAGGCGGATCTTAGTGTCAGTGGGCCGGGGCCAGGCCCCCCCTGACGTTGGCCCAAACCAATGGCTGTCCCCTAATGGCTATGATCTACCCTAAAAAGAACCATTGTATAAAGAAGCCCAAAAACAATGAATTCAGAATATTATGGGCCTTATTATTGTGCAATTTAAATTTATTATTCAATCTCATCTCAATCCATATTGTTAATTATTCATTTAATCTTAATTGTTGATTTAATAAAATTAATTACGTTGAAATACAACGTGACGAGAATTAATTTAATAAATTTAATTACAATTAGGCAATGAATTACAAAATATTACTATAAGTACATAAACTACATATAATAGGTCTCTAGTTGATTTTTTTTATCATTAGTAATTTACAATATATAAAGGACCAATGTTTGAAAGGTTGCATCATATAATATTTTTCAAAACTTTTCCGAAGGTTATTGTTAAAACTTTAAACGAACTCGGCCCCCCTTGAAAATTAGTTCAAAATCCGCCACTGCTAACGCGCCCCAAACTTAAGACAGATACACCCGTGTTAAATAAGAACTTGTAAATATCGAGTAGTACGCGTGTAAATTTGTTTTCAACAACGGCTTACAACGAATTCAATATTACTCCGTACTTCATAAACTATACACGACCCACCTCCAAATAAGTCATATTACACCTTTATGTGCATATGAAATCTTGTAAACAAATCACGATCCTATATTTACTCTCTTTCAAGCCTCTGAACTACCAATCAACTATCACTCTTTCGGGTAGTATATTCCATGACTAATCAATACCCTCGAATATGATGCTCATCACATATCTAAATTTTTTTATTATTATTTTATCAGTTTAAGACTTTTTGTTTTCTGTCCAAAAAATTTGTGTCAAGCAGAATAGGGGGATGATCAGAAGTTCAGAACCTTGTATAGGAAAATGTGCAATTCCTGTATCTGGAAAAGAGGATAGCCATTGAGTTGAAGCAAGTCCCTTGTCTAACCGTTCATATATACGTGCTTTTCCTTTACGGTTATTGCACCATGTAAATTTAGGACCTTTAAAAGGAATATCATATAAACCATTTCTTGCTTTCCATTCCGAAAACATCACAGCTGGCTTAGGAGTACACGGAGTACTGCCCAATTTATCATCGATTTTATATAGACTTAATATTAATAAAGGCGTAGTAGTTTGTCAGAAACCATATTTCGTTAATCAAGTTGTTTTTTCGGCCTTTAATAATGACATGTACAAATCTCCGAAAACAGTACCCACCGAAACATGTGAAATTTCACCCGTAACAGCCTCATTTAGTTATATACGGAGTAATAATTTTATTAAGTTGTTTTTCGATACAGATTTATTTAAAGTTTAATTCATTATGATTTTCCAAAGTTTTTAGTTTTTAATTTTGATTTTTAGCAGTTAATAAAAGAAAGTTATAAATTAGCCATGACTCCACGGATTAGTTATTTCTAATAATCCAGTATGTGAGTATGGTGTGAAATCCATCCCACCCCACAACCAATGGTGGTACAATATTTATACCCACACACCTCACCGACCACTATCCCCCCATAATTGTTATTCTATGCGACGGTTTTATCCCATATCTTTTTACAAATTATGATCATTTTTTTGGTAAAATGTGACCACTTTTTTGATAAATAGTAACCACCTCAAAAAAATAGGTAATTTTTTAAACAAAAAAGTGGTTACTGTTTAATCAAAAATAGCAACTATCCCTTTACTATAAAAGGGATAGAATTTAAAGAGCTCTCATTGGTCGATGGAAATTAAGAAAAGAAAAAAATTTAATCAATGTGGGGCCCGCCATGTTCATTTACATAATTAATTACTTCAATTTAATTTTCTCACTACTTTCGTTAATTAAATAAGTTAACATCTATAATTACACATCGAATATGAAATCTTTCGAAATTCTAACTATTCAATTTCAACAGTAAAAATAAAATCTTTAATGATGATTGATAATAAGTTAACTAATTTTACACAAATTAAAGGTATAGATTAAATATAATAATATGATTGAGACGCCTACACTTTACACATATAGTATATTCAAAGATTAAAGAAATTGTTAATACTCCATTTAACATGCACTAATAAAAAGATTAAACTGAGTGACAATGAGTATAAAACAGAAACAAAAAGTGAATATCGAATATAATAATATATAAATTGGCAAAAAATAATAAATTCAAATACTGGAAATTAACAAACTAGAATTGCTGAGAATTGGAAATCAACGAAATTATGTAACACCGTCTTAAATGTACATAAAATAGATAAGATTTACTTCGTATATTATATGGTCGGAGTTTTTTTGGTAGTTAGAGAATCAGACTAATAATAATTTGGGTTCATTACGATGGTTATGGACTTAGAATTTAAACCTTAAGTATAAAATCTATATATATTTTTACCGGCTATTATCCGTCTTAAATTTAAAACAGGTGAGTATCACTCCCCATGGGTTATAGACTTATAGGACAGCTATTTTATTTTCGCCATGCATAATGCTTTTTTTTGTTTGATTCATGCTACATATGTATATTTGATCCGTCCTAAACTTAAACCGATAATGTCGTCCTATATAAGAATTTGTATAATTTTATAATATCAGCAGGTGCGTTGTTTTTACTTACGTCTAAGTTAAGCGTATAAATTCTTTTTATTTTTTACATCGATATATGCAATACTAAAATTATATTTTTTATTAAATATATTCGCCTTTTCATTTTTATTTTTTCGGTTTAATAAAATTAAACCCGTGCATTTTTTGCACGGGCGTAAAACTAGTTTATCAAAAAGGTGTGGCTTTTAAATTGGTCGCACGTGCTAACCGTCGTAGAGTAGAATTTGTGACCCACCAAAGCTCTACTCGTACCTGCTCCAACTGGGGCGAGTGTAACCCTGAATAGTACAATGACCAAAGCAGTAGACTGAATGCTCGAGAATGCATAAGCAGTGACTGTCTACGCCCTCTGGACTGAACAAAACCACAAAAATTCAAAGGAATAGTGAGTGATCGAACCCCTTGCCCAAAAAAATGTAAATAAATGTCTATTAATTGAAATTCAAATGTTGCTGAAAGAAAAGATAACGAGACGAAAGCCATGTTCAAATAGGGATTCCAAAGGTTCTGCACCAGTAAGGCAGTAATAGCTCAATGAAAGAACTAAACAGAATTTCATGCAGATGCAGAAAGGATGACGCACATCCTTAAAAAGAAAAGAGCAAAAGCAAAGCTCTAACTTGAGACTCATTCGTCAGTCTTCGTCTAAGCCATTATTTTTGCCGATCTGACATAAAGACTATCAACAACCTTTCCAACATTAGCAATGGTGTCGAGTGTAGCCTCGTATATGGCATCAGTCTTGGGATCGTCAAAAATAACGAGGCATCCTGCACCCTGATCAAGAGTGCCAGCAAACTTCTTATCCAGTATCATCTGAGATAGCTTCCTCTCGACATGATCAACAGGGAGCTCAATCAGCTCTGCAATGTGAGCGATTTCGACCCTAGAGAAAGGCTCAATCAACCTGCAAAATACAATTGGTAATGGCAATTGAGACCGATATCAAACCAAAACCGACACAACCCATAGGAGAAGTTAGAGAGTCCAAAACCCACACCCGGTCCATTTTCAAGAAAGCTCTGCATCACACAGAATTCAGTAACAATCCATTTTACACACAAAGCCGGCTGGATTTGACTATACATGATCTATTTTCAACTTTCTTAGCTTCATTGGGCTGAATCGACTTTCGATCGAGGTTGTGGGATTTTGGATTTAAATCGGTGATTCGATAAGAAATTGGTTCAGGTTTGAATTCTTTTCAATTTAATCCAAAGCTGATCCATTGCAATGCTTACCTGCAAAGGTTCTGCTCCAACAAAGTATCGTAAAGAGATGAAAGGTGTCTGTGAACAATTGGATCCTCCTCCAACTGGGCCTTAAACTTCTCAAGAGCAGACTCGAATAATTTCAAAGAACGCTTGGAATAAGCATCGGCTACAGCTTTCATGGCATCAAGTTCGGGGCCCAAATACTGGAGACCCGCTTTAGACGATATAATTCCTGCCACATCGTCGGCTTGGTTCACCATGACTTTGGACAAGAGCATGTATTTAAGACTGTATACTGCCCTCGGATCTTCTAGGGCATTGAAGGCTTCAAATGCTTCATAAAAGTAAGAATACGAAGTTTTATAGTCTTTTTCCTCAGCATGGAGTATTCCGCTTTGCAAATCGATGGTCCCTTGTTGGGCAGGGGGAACATAAATGGCGTTGGCAGCCGTTCTAGCAGCTGTAAGGGCAGCCTTAGCTTTAGGAAGGTTCCTCAAGGAGAAATGAAGCTTACTCTCTAGCAACTCAATGTCAACCAGTAGCAGCTTGTCGTCTAACCTCCTCACTTCCTTTATCAGGCCCGCTAAGAGTGACAAGGCTTCGGAGTATTCCTTTGTCTCCATCAACAGAGAAGCAAGTCGGGCCTCGACACGTTGGCGAAGGAAAGTCCGCTTTTCGTCCCGGGTCCATTGGACCATCTCTTTGCAAAGGGTGATCTGGAGTTCAGTGGTGTTTGGGATCTTAGCCACAGCATCCATAATTCCTCGAACGATTTTTGCGGTTTTAGCCTTGGGTATTAAAGAGAAAAAACCCATTAACTGGGTTAGAAGGCTACATAGGTCTTGAGCCCGGTTTTCTTGCCTAAGTAGATCGGTAAGATTCGTGATTGCTTGTTCCTTGGTTCGCAATGCCTCGGGAGATGAGGAAGGATCCACTAGCACTTTGTAAAGGATAGAGATGGATTCGGCCGGAGTCCCGGCTTCCAAAGCCTGAGCAATGGATTCAGTGGTTGCAGGATAAGTAGACATTGTGATTTCTTATGATTGCAGCTGCTCTACAAGGAAAAAAAAACAAGTTAAAGAGAGTGAAGTTTAAATCATACCCTAAGCTCCAAGATACTGCAATCCTCCAACCAAATAAAAAAGGTTATAAGAACTAAAAGCTTTGCAATTTTACAGCCCTGCAAAATTCGGTAGCTGGTGACACAATTAACTGTTGATGTTCTAAACCTAGACAAACACCAAACAATGCTACCCTACTAGTTCACTGTTCCAACCTTTCTAAGGAAAATAGAGATGCAGCACAGTCAAACAATAAAACAATAACAATCAACCTACCCACACAAGATCTAAGCTAGAAGCAGAAGTATACAAGAAAATGATAGATAGGCCATAACAACTTTTCAAAAAAAATTAACGTTTAATGAACAAATAAATACTCCGTAAATAGGGAACCTTGATGCAACGTGGTTGGGGGGTTACAACAGATACTTTGCCAGTACCACAATGGTTCCCAACTTCCCATGTGGCGGGATAAACAAGTTAGTATATACGCAGTATGTCCTCAATGTTAAACACGCATGTAATATACTTAGATGACCAATAATACATCCGAAAATGCACCTACACTATGCTATTTCATGATACAAGAAGCACAACGACCTTAGTGAGTAATTTTACTTCAATGTTTTTCAAAGTTGAAGAGTAGTGTGTCTTTGCCTCCACTAGAAATGGAAATTGGTCTATGGGCCATACACCCAGACCTAGAGGTTTAAAAAAGATTTTTGTGTTATCCGACCTCTGTATATAGAGTCATGTTAACAAAGAATTCCTTGAACCTAATCATATTGGATGCTCAATAGCTGATGCCAAGGTAAAACATCAAGAATTTCTTTTTTAAGAAGTAAAATAAAATAATCCCAACGGGAATGTGCTTCATTTTATAACTCTATGTTTGTCTAAGAGATATTTTGGTTGCCCCTTTTGTGTTTAACCTTTCACAGAGTATCCTTAGCAGCATAACCTCCTCAGTGACTCACAAATGGATCAAAAATTTAAGGATGAACAAAAAAAATTTGAAGATTACAAGAGTATGGGTCAGGACGGTCATAGCAAGAAAAAAGTTATTGAACATATAAGTAGTAGTAAAGAGATGGAAGATAGTTTACAAACTTTTAAGCAGCAAGTCAATAATACAGCAGACGCTAATTTAATTAGCTAACTATGCAGCTACCAAGACTGCTTACAGTGTTCAAAACGTTCTAATAAAACACGAGACTCAGAACAATAAACAGTCAGTAATACCAACCAAGCAAACGTACTCAGAATATCTAGTTCCTATTCACAAAATCCCATAAAAACATCTAGATCGAAAACACTGTGTTTAAAACCCAACTCAAATCCAACAATAAATATAATATTATCCATTTCCAAAAAATACAGCCAGACGAGAAATCTATACTACTTTAAAAGAGTCTTGAACATGAAAAGCCAGTAAGACTAGCAGTAAGAATCAAGTCAAGTTGAATTCTTTACAATCAGCATAGAAATAGGAAGAGCGATAATAAACAATTTAGAACCTGTGCTACGAAAATAAGGTGATGGATTTGCCATGGCATGACCAATGGTGAACGGAAGGAGGCGGGTACAGCAGCAGCCTATGCTAAGATTTTACAAACACGCTTCTCTGGTCTACTTATTCACAAGGTTTCTGTCCTACCCAGCTCTAACTCAAGAAATTGAACTAGCCTAAAGCTTGGTAAGAGCAAACAGGTTCACATAAGGAGCTCTTTGGGTGTCTTTTCCTAACATTCGTCACACTTACGTATTACTCCCTCCATCCTGGTCATTTTTTTTACCTTTTTCCATTTTGAGTGTCTCAGTCAATTGTTTACCTTTCTAGTTTGCGAATAATTTTGATGGACAATTTGATTGTCCACGTTCAATTTGGTCCACTTGTCATCCAATAATTGGCCCCCTATTTCTTGGTCTTTGTGTCAAAACCAAAGGGAAACAAATCCTCTTTATTAAAGCAATAACCAGAGAGCATATATGGCGCACTGTGGTTGAAAGTCAAAAAGTTAAAGTCCATTTTTCTTTTCCTGATTTTCAGTACCCACGTTCTATATGGGAATTAATTAGATAGCATTAGAATTAGAAGATGGGTAGGACCGTAGGAGTGTCAATGATGACAAAATGGACATGCGTGTTATTTTGGGGACAGATAATACAATAAGAAAAGTTATTCGTATGATCTTTGAGTTACCGTTTCACCCCTTTTTAACTCAAAATATATACATTACCGTTAGCATTTTCAAAGCTTGTTCAGAAGTTAAACAGACAAAACCTGGACAAAATTCACGCTCAATCTTTGAACAAAGCCATGTTTGAATCTTGAATGTCGCATCTTAAATTGATTATTTAGAAGAACTGTTAAATTATTGAATTGACTATACAAAATTGGTATGCAATTTAGTTCGTTGTCTCTACGCCTGTACACACTTGATCATTCATGTCATAGTTGTCTAAAATTACTACTCTCTCAATCAAGGAGATATTAAGCTATATTCGTGAACAATATTCAAGTCTCATTCACATTCTAACGAGACAAGTTATGCAAAGACAAAAAGTGTGTGTGAGTGTGAGTGTGTGAGTGTGTGAGGTGAATAGGTGATTCACCTGAAATAGAATGAAAAAGTAATAGTCCTATCTACGTGCTATTTATCCTGCAAGACTATCCAAAGCAGAATAGTAGATTATTGTTATGAATAGACCAATGTGTCAATGTGCCAAATTCGACACTCGCCTAGCTATCTTATTCCTTTGAAGAGTGGAGGGAAATAAGTCCAATTTCAAAGGGTTCCGTAGTAGTGTCTTGCCTTTGTAAAGCCCTACAACCAAATTGACACAGTTGTCTATTCGTAACAATAGTATAGTACTATGTTGTGGGTAGTCGGACTTGAAAATCAGTAACAAATAGCTAAAATTGCTACTTTCTTTTCTATTTTAGCAGTGTTTCACTGATGCTTTATACTGGAGTTGTGAATTGTGAATTGTGAATAACTTACATCAATACGTGATATATAAATTTGCAATCTGATATCTGACTACTTAAAAACCTCAATATAAGAGTTGAAAAAAAAACAATCAACACGGGATTATCCATTGATTAGATTAATCTCAGATCTTACTAACCTACCAAACATTGGTAGTATTGTCTTCTACACAAGCCATGAGAACTAATGAATTGAGTCGTAAGATACAAAAAAATTACAAACCTAGAAATATAAGTAGATGTTAATTGGACATACTTCAGAAGTTTTAGGCTGCTCTCATCACATATTTGTTTCAACAACAAATGAAACAAAACTCACAAGACAAACAAAAATTAACCCAACCTCTTGTTTTGAGGGAGAACAAGAGAGACGATCCCGATTCATTTTACTTTCACAAACTAAATTAAAATCCTTTCTATGTAGGAAAATATTACGTGAGCTCAAGTGAAGTGTCAAAGTACATAGATCCCTATTCGAACCGATTTCTTAACCTCCATCCATACCTTTGCAAAGCTACAACCCCCTTTTTGCTTTTTTTCTACCTTGCAAATTGATCCAAAAGACTGATGACATTCAATGCAGCCACTTCTTAACTACCCCCTTCGTCCCAATCTCATTTGTTTACTTATGATTAAATTATCTCTTACAAAGAATATAAACAGTAAACAAATGAATGAGACGGAGGGAGTAAATTCTTAACAGCTTGAATTTTATACCTATCCATATATGCTTTTCCAATTTCAGAAACGAATTTGTTGTTATTGACTTTGATTTGGAAACCGATAAAATCAATCACAAAATTCACAGTTTCAATAAAAATCAATTAAGAACAATCAATAAAAATCAATTAAGAACACGCAAATTTGACATTGTAAAAATTGATCTACCCATAGCTATATATAAGTGAGTCTGAGTAAAATCGATTGATAACAAAAAGAAGGAAATGAGATTTACCTGGGAATCGTATCTGGAGAGTTGAAAAGGGGGGAAATTGCGAAGAGAACAGGAACCCTAATTTTTGAAATCCGAAGACGAGGGTAAATATAAAGTGAGTTTTACGATAATTTGGTGGAATTTACTGCATATCTATCGTTGTTACTTGTTCGTCTAGTCTATTAGTACGGTAGGCGGGTAAACCGTTGAAAATGATATAGGAGTCGGTTCGGAATTTGGGAGAACCTTTAAGGGGATCAAACGGAGTTTTAAGTTGGCTATGAGTTCGGTCGTGTTTAACATTTTAGCTGAGGGATAAATGGGTTCAGAACGAGTTAGTGGATTCCGCCTAAGTAATTTTCTTTAGATGTCTTGTTCGTACTTTCTTTTAGAGGCAGGATATGTCAGATTCAATGGACAAAACTTCCCACAATCAAACCGTTAAAACGAGAGATATAAATATAACTAAATAGATCCCTATCTCCACTAATTAGAGGGTGGGATAGGCCGGATTCAAATATGTTTATATTCAAACTACACTCAATTATTAGTAAATTTCAATTTATTTTATGTTCAATTCGAATTGACCCGAGTTTAAAATACTCATATATAATATTTAAAAACCTTTTTGAGTTATAATTTATTTTGCCACGTCTAGACACCCACCTCAAAGGAGCCTTCACTCCAATGAGACACCTATTTTAAAAGTAGTGTCGCAATTGGTAATTTGATAGGCTTTAAATCACTCTCAAATGAACACCACACCACCCCATTGCATTTACATGTAAATTCTCTTGTACTTTCCAACCCAAAAGTCTATCTATATAGTCTTTTTATATAGATATATTGAAATGATTAGATCACAAATTCACAATAGTCGAGAAGATGTGTATTTCACTATCAATGACACTAAAATGAGTCATGGCTTCATTTACTCAATCCAAATATTCACTATCAAACAACCACCTATTAACCTCACTATCATTACTCAATTATGAATTCTTATTTATAGTAAGTTCTGTTTAGAAAATAACGGATTAATTTTTGTGTAAGCAGATTAAAAGGATGGACTATAAATGATAGATTTTAACAGAAGGTTCGATAACATATTATAATTTGTAGTTCGAGTATTTGTTAACTGACATATTACGATTAGTAAATTGTTAGTTTTCTCTATAAAATGTAATAAATTTTTCAAATTTAAAATATGGTAACTAATAACAATATGTTGGGGTAAATAAACAACATATTATAAAATAATATATTGATCCATATATGTTGTCTTAATACGATGTTTACTAAACAGTAAAACTAATAAATTGTCTGGTCAAACGTTTTAAAATTTTTGAGTATGTTAACATTGAAATATGCTGTTTCAATATAATGTTTTCTGAAGTCGATATCCGTCTTAGGTTGAGAAAATGTTTAGCCGTTTAATTCTGCAGTCGAATATATCCGTCTAAAGGTGAGCAAAATGTTTAGCCGTTCAACACTGAAATCGAATATAACCATTTTAAGTTGAGCAAAATGTTTAACCGTTTAATTCTGAAGTCGAATATATCCGTCTTAAATTATTGAATATATGAAAAATTGTGTGCATTTTCACGATATAAAACCCCATACAAACTTCCCACGTAACTAACTAACAACCCCAATTCGACAAACAGACAATAACAATACTACTACTCCATTTCCGAGATCCATAATAATGAGCTCAAACGACGTCGTACCAGGGAGGTTTGACCAGAATGTGATTATCATGCGACACGGCGACCGCCGCGACAACTTCGACCCCACATGGGTCAAGACGGCGGCTCGACCGTGGGACCCACCGTTGGTTGACGAGGGTAAGGCACGTGCTTATCGGGTCGGGTTGGAGCTCCGGAACTCTCTCGGGTTTCCGATTCATCGGGTTTTCGTTTCGCCGTTTTTGCGGTGTATTGAGACGGCTTCTGAGGCTGTTTCCGCCCTTTGCTCCGCCGGCGATGCTGCCGTTGATCAATCTAATGTCAAGGTACATATGTTCGTCAATTGTTTCAATTATTTTTTTACCTTTTTTTAATTTATAATTTATGCGCGATATTCTAGTAAAAGTAAATAAATGATCGAGACCGAGGGAGTGTTTATATAGGGGTTCCGCTACGCAAATTCTATTGTATGACCATCACAATATTATGGGGATTAGGTTGGAAAAGATATGATCTTGGAACAGTTTGAGGGGTTATAATGAGCTTATAAAAGATGAATGATGATGTTTTTAGTGTTGTGATTATAATGAGCTTATAGAAGATGAATGATGATGTTTTTAGTGTTGTTGTGATTAAAGTGGTGGATTAATTCATGAAAACTTTAAGCAAAAGATGTCACTTTTGCATGGTTTTATGTCTTATTGTTGTTGTGTAGGTAAAGGAGATATATGATTGATATAGCTCTATTTTTCTAGGATTGTTGGAGAACTGCAGAAGTGTTTTGGATAGCGACGGAGTCGGGATTTGATGTTTAGGGGTTGAGAAATTTGGTGTGTGTGTGTTGGGGGGTGGGGTGGGTGGGTGGGGGAGGGGGCTACTAATATAAAGGAGTAAACTAGAAAAAAACCCGAAAATTCTAGTGAAAGCTTCAATTTTTCATTGTTCAGCGCAAGTGATCGCCCCTACTAGCCACACTTGGCTCCGCCATTGGTTTTGGAAGTGATGTGGGTTCAACTCTCATCCCTTTCAGAAGGAGGGTTCCTGTCATGGTCACCAGGAGTAAACTAGAAAACAAACCGAAAATTCTAGTGGAAACTTCATTTTTTTCATTGTTTGGCGGGAGTGATCGCCCCTACTAGCCACACCTGGGTCCGCCATTTGTTTTGGAAGTGATGTGGGTTCAACTCTCATCCCTTTCAGAAGGAGGGTTCCTGTCGTGGGAGTTAGGACTCCTAGCTTCAAATCCCTCCCTTGTATTCGAAATTGTATTGGACTATTCAGGAATAATGTTTCGTAAACCCAGTAGTTGGAGAATTTATCGTCTATTTACAAGAGGATAACTGGCTAGAAGGTTAAGTTCAAACTAGTCTGGTGTATCCCTTGTGTGCTATAACTGTGAATATATGTAATGTGTTGGGCCTGGTGAGGAAACTGCTAGGAAGATTGATGAATTATGTTACTGGTTCAGGTTTTGGAAGATTTATCAGTTGTTAATTGTAGGAAATTACTACTATACTAGAGAGAACTGACTGATTGTTGATAGAATTTCGTATGAAATATCAGTTGGGTTTCGCCGCAATGCTACCATTAGTTCTCTCTCACCAGGAAACTGCCCTTTGTTTTCTCCTCGCTTGAAGGTTAATGGTCATTAAGTAAAACAATCATCAAAACATGTTATTTATGGTCAAAGTATTCCCTGAAGTATCCTTTGTGTGTTGATGGACGGACTGAGCTTGCTGCCCGAAGTTCTTCATAACTTGATGTAAATGGATTTTGCATGAATGTAGCTTATTCAGTTGTTCATACCTTTTAATATCTCTAATACAGTAGTTCTTCGGTTACATGGTTGAATTTGAAAATTGACAGTATCCTGTTGACCTGTTAGCATGAGTTGGTGCTTTTATTAGGAAGTATGAGCGTATGTAACATATGAGTTGTGAGGTCATCTGTGCCGAATGTGTTAAGGAGTTGATTGCTGTCTGTTGATTGATCGAACCTATGTTAGTCTGACTCAATTAGAAGTAGCCGGGTGTGTGCCAAGTGTTGGATTCGGCTATTTTACGAAATATCCTCATGATTTTGGCTTTGAATGATATGTGCATGGAACATGTCCATGTCCAAGTACCGAGTATGGAGTGTCCTAGTAACAAAGGTGTTAACTGACATAAATGTTGAAATGCTATATATTGGATATTTTGAGTCCATTAACTGTGATGTTCTTGACTGCTTTTTAGGTCTCTATCGAGTATGGCCTGTGTGAGATGTTGAATGAGGCAGCCATAAGACCTCAGTGCGCACCTAAAGATGGCAAATTTCCTTTCAACATCTCAGAACTTGAAGCCATGCTACCAGCTGGAACTGTAGACGGTTCTGCTGAAAAGATTTATCCAGAGGTAATTATTCTATACCATTTTTAAAAAATAACTGGGGGGTGGGTAACACACTAACACAGTGTGATGTATGTGAAACAACTTTCATCACAAGTCGTGTGAAAACCTGAAGCACCTTTTACTAAGATCAACGTAGTTGTATGTAAATCTAGAGCAATAGCAAGATGAAGTAAATAGTTTCCGGGCCGGGCCCTATTGTTAAAAATGAAGAATTATTATTCTCATTAATAGCATTTAACCAACCAGGCAACCATATATTTCGCCCTGTATTGAAGGCCAGGCCGCTTGTTGTGGATAAAAGAACGCCGAACCCATATACCATGACCGGATTATATCCATTGAGCAAATATAGGTTCGATCAAAATGTGTGTGTGTGTTGCCAGCTATAACAAGGGTAAATATGCATAAATCTTCCCTCCCTAGCTCATCATAGGCAGGAATGATCGAGTCCTTGCGTTAATGTTGTACAGGTGGGAGAGCTGTAAATGTGTATGTATATGACCTAAATTATTTACTGTTATTCCATTTAGATGCCTAGCTGGGGAGAGGCCGTGTCTGCTTCCAGGAGCAGATATGGGCATATCATTCAAGCACTTGCAGATAAATACCCTTCGGAAAACTTGCTGCTAGTTACCCACGGTGAGCCTTCATTTTTTTTTTCTCAAAATCTCCTGTTCCTTTTTCCATGGGCATTCGGCATTCCCAATCTGATTCATTCATGGAACCTTTATACATTGATATGCCTTATTTTGTTCGCTTTGTGAAAAAAAAAATGCAGGTGAAGGAGTCGGGACTTCAGTTTCAACCTTCATGAAAGATGCTGATGTGTATGAAGTGAACTATTGTGCATATTCACATGTGAGAAGGACCATCGACTTTGATGAGAGTGGATCAGGATCAAATACTTCTGGAGCCTTCCAGTTACTCACTGTTCCACACACAACTGGTATCGGTTTCCTCACTCGAAGCAGCTTGGCTGATGGTGTATAGTCTCAGCATCTCGAGTACAGAAAACCTTGTTTTTTGCATTTTGGAATAATTGTTCAGCGCCACATGCTGTATTTTTCTGGTAAGAACGGTACATTCCTGGTCCAAGCATTCAGCTTTGGGTTGGTAAATACCAGTCATTCTTTCCAGCCATTTTAACTTACAACTTTCAGATTTACGGTTGGTTGCATGTACGACAGTGACACAGTTCTTTGTATTTTTGTACCCAAGATTGACGTGAAGGTTTTAGTTTAAGGAAATGAGCAAATGCGCTTTTAAACAATTTATTTTCCTGTTTCTGCAATTTCCTTCCAAGTCTTTCCATTATTCAACTAAATCAAAATTACGGGCTGGAAGGGTTGGGTAATGGTTTGATCTCGAACATATCAGAAGGGAAGTCATCAAGAGTCACAGAGTAATGAATAACCCCCTTTGCGGCTTTGCTCCTGGCGGCTCTCGTATACAGGTTCATCAATGTAGCCGGATGTTTGCAGAAAGCTGTAATCAAGTCTGTTGATAAGTTCCCGAGTTTGAGGAAGGAGTGAAATGGAACAGAACGGTATTTCATCTAGCTGCAACTAGTTGACGGGATCTCGAACAAAGGAAATAGGCCGAGGTTGATGTTATTGGTGGTCTCTGAAGACTGAAGTTGTATGATTTGTGTTTAATACATCTGGAACTGTTATGATCTACTGAATAATATCAGTAATCATCCGAGAAGGCGACAATACACATATCCTCAAAATTACATAATTTTTTGGATTAATTGATAACAATACTCTGAACTATGAGTGTCCTGCTCAAAATACTCCAAACTCTATTTTAACTACCAATATAACCAACTAATGCGCTTATTCGCTTTTATTATAATATATGACCTTTTACATGCTAATTAAGTGAAGACATTTCTAACCCTTCTTTAACCCGTCTTTCTCTTTTTACTTCTATGTTAATCTATTTACCTAATCACAGCATTAAAACATGCTACAACAACTTAACAAAATAACAAATTCTGTTCAAAGCAAATGAGGGCATTAGTTGATTATATTGGTAGTTAAAATAAAGTTTGGAGTATTTTGAGCAGGACACCCATAGTTCAGAGTATTTTTATCAATTAATCCTAATTTTTTTAACAAGAATAAAATTAAAATCTAACGAACATAAAAATAAATAAATAAATAAATAAATAAATAAATAAATAAATAAAGTAGGAGTATGAATTAGTATATCCGATGTATCTTTTTGTGTGGAGTTGAGTGCTTAACAAAGACAATGGAGCATGTGGCCATAATATTATAGGGCGCCCCTTGAATATAGCTATGAATCATGCCGTAAACGATTACTCCGTATAAAGTTTGGTAGGTTCTATTTTAATAATGTTCGATTATAATTCTGGAAATATCAATGTTATGCGTATCTGGGGATCATGTGTTAATGAGTTAATATAATTTGTCCAAATCCCTCAAAACAAAGGAACCGCACACAATTATTTTTCATTGCAAATCACAAACGCCAAACTGCTTATTCACGTATTACGCAGAATACACTTGACAGAGTTAATAACAGGCTTCATCGTTGAATTAAATTAGCAAAATTAAGTAAACATGTTTTTTTGGTAATTAGTAAATTATAGGACAAATCTATTATTTTTATTTATGAAATGGATATTCTATTACAACATGTGCTATTAGGTAGGGCTGAGCAAATAAAATCCGATACAAATTTTTTTTCCGAATCCGATCCGAAATCCGAAAAAAGTAATCCGAATATATGGATATCATTCAAATTGGACATCCGATCCGGTTTTTTCCGAATAATATGAATTGGATGTGGATTGTGATTTTCTAAAAATTGGATATACGAATCCGATCCGAATCATAAAAATTAATAAAAAAAGGAAAAAAACAAAAAAAAAGAACATTTTACCATTATGTTTGAGTTGTTTGATACCAGTGGCGGACCCAGGATTTTGTGCAAGTCTATTCAATAAAAGTCTCCCTTTTGGTGAGAATCGTTTTTCCGTCCCTTATTTCAGGGTTTCCGTCCCTTATTTCGGGGTTTTGTCCATTTATTCGTGGTTTAGTTTCATCCATAATATCGTCAAGAGTAGTTCGTTGATGGTTCGTAGCGTGTTCTTTCAAAGGGTACTAGTAATTTGTCAACGATCTTTGGAACCAGTCAGATTTATGTTTTATCTCATAAATCAAACGAAGGATCCCCTCAAAAGCTACATGAAGATAGCGATAATAGGACGAGCCGAATTGTCAGATGCTGTTTTGAGATCCCTAGTTTTTAAGAAAATTGTTTTTCTTTGGTTTCCATTAGATTTGTTTTCAAGTATACCTATTCTTTGTAAGTGCCGTATGACGTTCTATTAATGAATTGTTCTTTGTTTTCAAAAAAAAAAAAAAAATAATGACTTAAAGTTGTAGAATATAATACATGAATATAATACATTTTGGTACAAAATTTAACAATAAATACAAGTGGTTTAATGGTAAAGAACTTCTCATATAATCTAAAGGACATGGGTTCAAGTCTTATTTTACACAATTTTTTCACATATATTTGAAAGTGGTAATATGGACTAAGGCCCAAAAAGTTTATCAATATGATATAGCTATTGAGAATTGAACCTGCATCTCTAAGATAAAAGTTGACACCTCTACCAATTATGCTATGATAACTATATGTCTATATTGGAGACTTATAAAAAATTATTTCGAAAATTTCATGGGGGGCACGTGCCCACCCCGACATCGCCTAAATCCGCCCCTGTTTGATACATATTGATTTTATTGTTATCAACATAACGGAGAAGTGTGACAAAAGAAGTGCATATTCATTATACACATTGTCTTTTTTTTTTTGTTTGGTTTTGGTGCACAAAATATACTCATTAGGCGAAAAATGAATTTCTTCTAGTGATAATCTTTGAATGATCCATTTTGTACCGGACCATTTGTTAATTTTTTACTATGCATTTAAAACTGGATCTAATCCGGTTTCCGAAATCTGGATATCCGAATTTTCGGATTCCGAATTTTTGGATATCCGAATATTCGGATCTGGATGTGGATCGCCAAAAATCATATTTTTAAAATTGGATATCCAATCCGAATTTCAAAACCGGAGTGGATAACCGGTTTTGCTCACCCCCTACTATTAGGAACCCATTTAAAAATTGTACTCCCTCCAATTCACCCTAAACTTCCCCTACCCCAAATCACAATTTTTAAGAAAATGTATTAAATAAATAATAAAAGGTATACTTTGACCTGTATGTAGGAAAGAGAATGTATTAAAGAAGTAATAAATGTATTGGGAGTGGGTAAGAGTGGGCCAGGGGAGTGTCATTTCTTGTAAATAAGAAAACATTACATGGATATCATGGTCATTTAACAGCCCAAAAACTTACCAAATAAGGAAAGAGGGAAGAAAACGTGACTATCGTTAATAAGGAAACAGAGAAGAATAGGCTGAATAAGAGGGAGTATATTTCAGCTAATATATTATTTGAATATGTCATTAACCAAACATATGAAATTAGTAGATTATTCAAACTTCGTTTGACAAGTCAATTTCAGTTACCTGATTTGTCTGAAGTAACTTTTTTGTCAAAACAATCAGTAGCTTATTGTTTTTGTAGTGTTTGACAACTACCTGTTTTGAGTGAAAAAGTACCTGAAATAAAAGGCTACCTCATGTATCATTTGACAAATCGGGTACCTGATTCAATTTTATTTACCTATTCTACGTTTGGATTTTATAAGGTTAAATAACAAAATTAAAAGCATATGCGATAGGATTGCTACTTTAATTTGGGGTGAAACTTAATTAATTTTTTGTGTGTGTATGACTTTAATAAAAAACTAATTTTATATCAATAGTATATTTTTAAGGATATATTGTTTGAATTTTGTATTTACCTAGTCATTATATATTAATTTATGAAATTCTTTGGGCATGAATCATGTGTATATAAAAGGTAGTAGTTGAAACTATTCCTATAACTTAATTTTAATGGCCAATTAATTCGAAACACTGTGCATGAAGAAATCATGGAAATAGTAATGCAGGCATTTTCCAGTACTATTTTAAGTGCACAATTCTATTAAGAAGTTACTACTCTATTTGTTTCGATCATTTGTTTACAATAACACAAAAATAATAGTAAAAACGTAAAAATATCAATAATTAACCATGTCCTTTTACGTTATTTTGTCATATATCAGCTACCTTTTCAGCTAGTTTCCAAATAGTTTAAACAAAAATCAGCTACCTTATTAGATCTTAATTTCCAGCTACATTTTCAGATTTCAGGTACCTTTTCAAGTTTCAGCTGTCAGCTAGTTTTTATCAAACAGAGCCTTATTTGTATGCTTTAGAAATGCTTTCTATTTCTCGTCATTTTCACCATTTGTAGATACTATTTCATTTCCTATTCATATATCGATAATGTTTGGAAGACGGCATATTGACTGGTTTTTAACATATTTAAGAATTTTAAGAGCTTTGACCAATCAATACGCTAATTTTAGTGTTTGGGAAAAAAACATATTTAAACAGTATATTTGGGGTCAATATGTTGTTTAGCCCAACATATTGGTTACCATATTGTACTCTTGGTTAACATATTGTACAAGAATAAGTTTTGTTCCATATTTACTAAAAAAAACTAACAATCTACTAATCTTAAGCTGTCAATTACCCAACACTCAAATTAATTATGCGAATTATAATATGTTAGTCAGACTTTTTGATAAAATATCATTTATAATCTGTTTTTGCAATTTACTTATGTTGAAATTAATTCGTTGTTTACCAAGTAGGGTCCTAAATACCCCTTATTTATGCTATTAACTAGCGTAACACCCGTGAAAATTCACGGGTTGTTCAATTTTAATTTTAACGGCAAATGATCAATTAAAGTTGTTAGATATACTAATAATATATATGGTGTATATGTAAATACTTTAAAGAAAAATAAAAAAGTATATCTATAACATAAGATATATAAGAACATGTTGACATTAAAAGTTTGACGTATAACTTGAAAAGCGTAAAATCTATAACCCTTATAAATGTGTGAACTTCTACTTAAGGTGAACAGTAGAGCAGTTCCACACGGGTGAGGCATGTGATGAGCAGTGTGCTTCTTGTCTTCTTCCTCCATCTTACTTTACTTATGTGCTCCTCTGTTCCTCTGCCTTTTTTTTTTCATTTTCTGCTTTTTATTTTGCTCATTCTTGTGGTTACATTGCTTTAAGCATTTGTTATTTATACTGATATCTTCACTATGCCTCTAAACGATGTTGATGAGGTACATTATTTGCAGAGTAAAACTGATGAAATTGTTGCTGGATTCCGGCCTCTGTTTCATCGTCTTATGGTAGTTATGAATAATGAGGTTATCTGGAGACTTATTCGACAGCATGATTACCGACTTTCGTCATTAGAGTTAATGATGGGCCTCGTTACAAGATTGTTCGACCAGTGGTTCATGATGATCATATCACCCCAGGTACTTCTCCTTTTTAAATGATTCGAGTTAATGCTTCTTAATTACGCTTAGTTATAGGATAATCTTATATAGATGTTGTTTGTTGTAATCAGAAACTATTGATATGAAAAGAAGCGAGTTGACAAGGCTTGAGGAGGAGGTTGTTGAATTTTTCAAAAGATGTGAAACAGTTGTCCCTCACATGACTATATACCATCTATGTATGGCTACTGGTGAAATATTCGCTGCCCCTCTTGAGAAGATTGAAATATACGAGATATATTATAGTTACATAGAAGAGGAGTTGTTTAGGCCTAATGTTTCTTCATCTGAGGGGTGGTCTACTGATTAGGGGTGGTGGTGCTGTTATGTATCTTAATTATAATCTGCTGCTATACTTTTGCTTTGCATTTCATGGCTGATTGTAGTATAATTGTTATTTGGTGGTAAACTTATTTGTGTGATCAACCATTGGTGTCTGTTGAGTTTAATTTTGAACAATTGTTATCTCTTTATGAATATGTACTTATGTTGGTAGATTCATCGGTTCTTTTAATGTATTACTGATTATATTGTGTGATTGAGCATAGATGGCTTATGTGTTTCAGTTCTTGTAGATCATTAACGTTTCCTTATTTTGTTCTTAATTATGTTTTGAGATTATTTTATAACTTCTGGTAATCTGAATGTAATTTGTAAAGTTTGTGTGATTTTGTAGTTGGTAGTCAATGTAAATATTTGTTCAGTGGTTCCTCATGATCATATCACCCCAGGTCGGTTCCTGTGGATCATTAACTCTTCCTTATTTTGTTCTTAATTATGTTTTGAGATTATTTAAAAATTTTTGGTAATCTGAATGTAATTTGTACAGTTTGTGTGATCTTGTAGTTGGTAGTCAATGTAAATATTTGATCGTGGTTGGTGTACAAACAGTTCATGTTAGCTTGTAGGTATGTGTAGGTAATGACTTGTGAGTAACTATTCAGTTTGCCCATACTTTGAAAGTACTACCTATTATCTTATTTGTGGTTTTGCAAAATCATTTGGCTAACTTTACAAGCAAGCTAGCCTATTAAAGCTACTGTTCTTAAGTGTGTTTGCTCTCATCACATTGGCATTCTTACAGGTTTGTTTTCATTTTGGTTATCATTTTATTTGATATGTGCTGTTGAATGTACAGAGTAGTGGCTAATTCTGGATTTGTATTTTAATGGTTCCTTATTGTTTAGGACGTTATGAAACCACTACGACAGTGTGCTAGGTCTCTTGCAGGAAGGGATGGTCGGTATTCTATAAGAGCTAGAGTGATAGAGAAGATAAGTATACATGGTTCGTTGACTGCACATCCTCTTGAGTGTGAGCTGATAACGTTTGATGATGAAAAGGTATATGTTTGCGGAGATAATATGTACAAGCTTAATTTGTTCTTAACATTGTAAGTATGGGATAGGTCATGAATAAAGAAATTTTATAGGGCTCTAAGTTTGATTCATTTGCCATTCATTGATTAATTGGTGGTTTTGAAAAGGATGATTGTATTAATCTGTAATAAAAGGCCTGTCAGTGTGTGTTAGTTACATTCATTCGTATGTTTGTTCAGTCATTTATTGTATGATATGTACTGTCTTCTTTCGTAGTTGTTGTTTGCAAGTATTTCAGAAAGCGTGGTTGAGGGATCATCGTGGGATGTGTAGGCAGAAGTTGTAAAGTTTTGTTCATTATATTCATTCATTCATTCATTCATTCATAGACTAACTCAAATGTATTATGGTCGCAGTTGCACAGTTCTGTATGGTGTATTATTTTTAGAACAAGAGACTGAGAAATATCAGCTTGCGTTTATTTTACATCGTATGGGTACTGCTCCATTAGGGATTGATCATTTGATAGCCCCGTATCTAGATTTTCATAACTATAAATGGTTTTTCTGTAATCTTTGAATATACCCTGTTGATACTGACGTAGTTACCTTGTCTTCACATCTTCTTAGTTCTGATGTCCTGAACGCTTTGGATGGTAATTTTATCAGTTTGTTAATGTAACTGTAGGGTGCTCGGCTCAGAGCTACATTCCACAATGAGGAGCTTGAGTTGTTTGGTGATGTCATGCATAATCATGTCGAGTATCAAATTACTAATGCTAAAGTCAGGGTGGTAGGAGGTCAGTGATGGGGCGACCAGGATAACCAAGTTTATGAACTTATTTTTAATAGTGAAACTGTTGTTCAGCCTGTGTGTGGGTAGTCAGCTCCTAAATCCTGTTCAGTACGTGCCAGTTGTGTGTATACCCAAAAAACTCTCACTTGTAGATTGTTATGGTGAGACGCTGTGATATAAGTGTGAGGAATATAGCATGTATTCGCCCTAAACTTGCAGGATTATAATGAAAATTACAGTTGAGATTATAGTCATAAGGAAAAACAAAACATGAAAAGAAGTCAACCTTTGGTCCTTTGTGCTAATGGCCTAAGAACAGGAATTAAAATAAATTCCCTCCTATAACTTGCACCCAAGACTTTGATTGAGACGATGCCGCGTGTGCTAGAAAATACTCTCCAATTGCCTTGCAATATGGGGAGAGCTTTTGTGAGGTTTTAGATGTGAGATCTGAGTTTTGGGAAAAAGGTATTCTCAAAACCCTAATTATTGAGATTGTGATTCAACCAGTAACTGACATAAGGAGAAAAACTCTCCTTATGTAGTACCATACGGTCGGCCGAATTGGGTAGGGTAGGAGTGGGCTTTGTCCACTCTTACCTTATTCCTTTGCGTGATTCGACCCGTTTTGCTAAATATTATTTGCGGGATTTAATTATAAATCGTAACATGTTATCAGATATTAATATAGTCGATATATTAATAACGGTCTGATAAAATACGATATTGTATAATTACCTAAATTAATATAACCGTTTATATTAATTCGCGAATACAATATTAAATATAACTGTTTATATTTAATTTACGAATTAATCATGTAATCCGTATTAGCTAAAATTATTTAATCCGTATTAAATAATAATCTCAACATCTTATTGACTAATTTATTAGTCAATACCTCTGACTAACTGTTTAGTCATATCCGGCATAAATGTGACTGTATTTTCATACCTTCACATCTCTCAAACGTGTCCTATAGGTGTGACGTATAGGGACCAGTTGATCACCGCCATCCGTATGACAATAACGTCAAACTTATCTAGCAAGCCAACCGTTATTGATAAACGTGGATCAACTGGTAATAATACTGAAGTATGCCCTTGTGATCCTTAAAGAGATTTAATAAGTCATTGTACTTAATTGTCAAGGACACCAGCCCCAACAATCTCCCACTTGTCCGTACAAGGGTATGTCCAATGACGTTATCACACTACATGTGGAGGACACAAGCTCCAACAAACTCCCACTTGTCCGTACAAGTGTAGGTGCGATAACCGAATCTCATATCCTTTTAAAATTTCTCCCACTCAATGTAAGACAATTTGCAAATCCGCATTCGCAAAGGTCGTATCTCACAAGCGATCTGTATCAAGAGTGGTTTCCCCGACTAGAGAGTAACTTAACTGATAAAACGAATCTGTATTCGAGCATGGCCATGCATTTCAGTTACTACTCCTCGAGTGGCCCTGAGAAATGATAAAATCCTGATAAGGGTTTGGATATTTCCCTCAACTCGAATCCTGCCGATATCGCCCAGCATGAAATAACCCAGAAAAAATCCTCTTGGCCCCTGTTACGGTGACCGTGGGAAAGAAACCAAAGTTACCCAAAATCTGTCTTAATCTCAAGAAACAGTTGAAAGTCAAAAGACTCGACTCTAAGGAACACTATGGAGGTCCTATCCACGACCTGGCACCCAATGTTATAAAACATTTAGGACTCCATAACGTTGTCACGGGGTGTCCTACGAGATATCCGTATAACTCGCCTTTGTGATTGGTCAGTCATCCACGTGACTTATGGCTCGTTGAACCCACCATCAACCAACGTCACAAAATGATTACCTGAGTTATCAGCTCAAGTGGGTAATCAAGGACCAAAACGATGTAATGTTAATCAGTTCACTTTGTGGTGTTCAAAATTGGCGTACAATTCCACATGAAAAACAAAACATTTTATATCATAACAATAAGGTTGAATAGAGTACACGAGAAAATGAATTATTACATGAATTCATAAAAGAGTACTACAACTTAGGAACACATCCAATTCCCATGGAATGAATGTGCCCTTCATGCTTATCACGTGGTAATGCTTTTGTGAGAGGATCAGCTATGTTGTCATCCGTAGCGATCTTTTCAATAAAAATCTCCTTTTGCTCCACGTAATCCCGGATTAGATGAGCTTTCCGTTGTACATGCCTAGCCTTGCTGCTAGACTTATGCTCCTTAGCTTGGAAGATGGCACCGCTATTGTCACAATAAACGGTGATTGGGTCATTCGAACTAGGCACTACTGATAGTCCTTGCAAGAATTGACGCATCCATATTGCTTCCTTAGCTGCTTCTGAGGCGGCATAGTACTCGGACTCAGTCGTAGAATCTGCTGTAACACTCTGTTTAGAACTTTTCCAGCTGACAGCAGCGCCATTAAGAGTAAAGACAAATCCAGACTGAGATTTCGAGTCATCTCGATCTGTTTGGAAGCTAGCATCTGCGTAACCCGTGGCGCAGAGCGTCGAGTCGCCTCCAAAAGTCAATCCCCAATCTTTAGTCCTCCGTAGGTACTTAAGAATGTTTTTCACGGCCATCCAGTGTTGTTCACCTGGATGAGCTTGGAATCGACTTGTCATACTCAATGCATATGCAACGTCAGGACGTGTGCATATCATGGCATACATGATCGATCCTATTGCCGAAGCATAAGGAATCCGACTCATGCGCTCTTTCTCTTCCACTGACTTAGCTTCTTGAGTCTTGCTCAAGTGAAGTCCAGGAGTCATAGGAAGGAACCCCTTCTTGGAGTTCGTCATGCTGAATCTCTCCAGAATCTTCTCTATATAAGACTCCTGAGTGAGAGACAACATCCGTCGTGATCTATCCCTGTAGATACGGATGCCCAAAATTCTTTGTGCCTCTCCCAGATCTTTCATCTGGAAATGGTTTTTCAACCATGCTTTAACCGAAGATAAGAGAGGTATGTCATTCCCAATCAAGAGTATGTCATCGACATACAGTACTAGGAATACAATCTTGCTCCCACTCGACTTGATATAGAGACATGGTTCCTCGACTGATCGAATGAACCCATTCTCTTTTATCACTTGGTCGAAGCGATGATTCCAACTCCGCGATGCTTGCTTAAGTCCATAGATGGAACGCTTAAGCTTGCAAACTTTCTTAGGATGTGCTGGATCGATAAAACCCTCGGGTTGTACCATGTACAACTCTTCCTCCAAATAACCGTTTAAGAAGGCGGTTTTAACGTCCATTTGCCATATTTCATAGTCATGAAATGCGGCGATCGCTAAGATAATCCGAATGGAACGTAGCATGACTACGGGTGCAAAGATCTCATCATAGTGCAAGCCTGGCACTTGAGTGAAACCTTTAGCAACTAGTCTAGCCTTATGGATATCTTGTTGTCCTTCCACGGCATGCTTTATCTTGTAAAGCCATTTGCATTGAAGGGGACGCACCTTTGCAGGTAGGTCCACAAGATCCCACACGTTGTTCTCATACATGGAGTCCATTTCGGATTGCATGGCTTCTAGCCATAGCTTTGAGTCAGAACTGGTCATGGCACTTTTATAGGTTGTGGGTTCATTACCCTCTAGGAGTAAGACGTCATCTGTATCATGTTCCTCGACCATACCAATGTATCTGTCCGGTGGAATAGAGACTCTTCCCGACCTCCTAGGTTCCTCAGGGATATCTACCGCAGCCTCGGTTGGAGGTACTGTTTCCTCCAATGGTTGCTCGGTAGTTGGTTCTTGAACCTCCGATAACTCGAAAGTTCTATTACTCGACTTGTTCTCGAGAAATTCTTTCTCTAAGAACGTCGCACTAGCCGCAACAAAAACACGTTGTTCGGTAGGCGAGTAGAAGTAATGACCAAAAGTTCCCTTTGGATAGCCTATAAAGTATGTCTTGACCGATCGCGGGCCGAGCTTATCCTCGTGTCTCCACTTGACATAAGCCTCGCAGCCCCAAACCCGAATAAAGGACAAGTTAGGGACCGTTCCCTTCCATAACTCGAATGGAGTCTTGTCAACAGCTTTAGACGGACTTCGGTTAAGTATTAGAGCGGCTGACAAAAGAGCATAGCCCCACAATGAATCAGGCACAACGGTGTGACTCATCATGGATCGAACCATATCAAGTAGAGTTCGATTTCTCCGTTCGGACACACCATTTAATTGTGGTGTTCCAGGTGGAGTCAACTGTAGTACGATCCCACAGTCTTTTAGGTGTTGATCAAACTCGCGTGAAAGATACTCACCACCACGATCCGAGCGTAGTGCTTTAATCTTTCTACCCAGCTGGTTCTGTACCCGATTCTGGTATTCTTTGAACTTGTCAAAGGATTCACTTTTATGTTTCATCAAGTAGACATAGCCATATCTACTCAAATCATCCGTGAAAGTGATGAAATACCTATAGCCATCTCGTGCGTTGATCGACATAGGGCCACATACGTCCGTATGTATGAGTCCTAATAGGTCGGCAGCGCGCATTCCAACACCTTTGAAGGAAATACGAGTCATTTTGCCGATGAGACATGATTCACACGTGCCATATGATTCGAAATCAAAGGGCGAAATAGCTCCATTCTGTATGAGCTGTATAACGCGTTTCTCATTTATGTGTCCCATACGACAATGCCATAAGTAAGTTTGATCTTTGTCACCTACCTTTATTCTTTTATTATTCACATGTAATATCTCGGTAGTTTGATCTAAAACATAAATTCCATTCATGGAAACTGCCTTGCCATAAATCATATTGTGTAAAGAGAAAATACAGCTATTATTCTCTATTACAAATGAAAATCCGAGTTTGTCAAGTGCAGAAACTGAAATAATGTTTTTGGATAAACTAGGAACATAGTAACAGTTATACAAAAATAACTCGAATCCACTTGGAAGCTGGATTACGTATGTTCCCTTCGAGACTGCAGCCACACGTGCTCCATTCCCGACACGCAGGTCCACCTCACCCTTGATTAGGGGTTCTTGGTTTCGGAGGCCCTGCACATGATTACATAGATGAGAACCACAACCAGTATCAAGTACCCAAGTTCCGCAACTTGCATGGTTAATCTCAATCATGTGAATAAAAGAAGAAGAAGACATACCAACAGGAGTAACACGGCCTGCCTTAATGTCCTCACGATACACGGGGCAAGAGCGCCTCCAATGCCCAGTCTTGTGGCAATGGTGACACTCCATGCTTGTATCCTTGCTCTTTGTCTTGCCCTGTGAGTTGCTCGACTCACCTGGCCCACTCTTAGTAAATCCTGGTTTCTTGAACCTGGGCTTACCTACTGCTAGGTCGCCCTGAGCTTTAGCCTTCCCTTTACCTTTCCCCTTACTGGAGATCATGAGAACATCCTGCTTAAGACTCCCACTCAACTTAAGATCCTTCTCAGTCTGTACGAGAAGGGAGTGGAGCTCATGGGGAGTCTTCTTCATGTCGTTCATGTAGTAGTTGGCCCTAAAGAGGGCGAACCCATCATGAAGCGAATGAAGCATGCGATCAACGATGATGTTCTCACTGATCTTGCAGTTTAGGGACTCCAGTTTCTCGATATTCTCAATCATGTTGAGAATATGTGGGCTAACAGCTTGGCCCTTCTGGAGTTTCGCCTCAAAGAAGCGACAGGTATGCTCATAAGAAACGATTCTCGGAGCCTTGGAGAATTCGTTAGTGAGCGTGGTGAAAATCTTGTTTGCACCATGGGTTATGAAGCGTCTTTGCAAATTGGATTCCATTGCATAGATGAGTACGTTCTTTATCGCACCCGCTTCCATAACGAAATCGCTATGAGCGCGAATTTCGTTGGCTCTAGCTCCAGTTCCTGGGTGTGGCGGAATGGGCTCAGTTAAGAACTTGAGCTTTCCGTCAGCAATGGCAGCATTCCGTAGTGCTGCCTCCCAGTCAGAGAAGTTTGACCCATCATTCCTCAGTCTAGTTGACTGATTCATGGAGTCCATGAAGGCTTTTAGCCAGGATTCACGTGCTAGCTTGGCACTTGGCATTGGGTCTTCACCAGCCATTTTAGTTTTACAACAGTTTTAATGAACGTGTTCTACACTGAAAAGAAGATAAAACAAAACCATATAAGCAACTTATTGTCGTGATTTAAGTCTATATTAAATTGAATTTAAACTCGTAGACTCATGCATTTATATAATTGATCTCCCTCAAGAATTATATAAACGATCCCAAGACTCAATTTCCGTATATTGATAAGCCCACAGTTTGGCTAATTCCAATCGTTGGAACTCTTGGTCGATAGATTTCCGTATATCCTATCTATTAGTCCATCTCAGTCACTGGAATATTATCGAGTGACCATGATGTTGAGATAAAATAAATCATCTGTTCCCACTTACCCAACGTAGAAGGGGTCATATTATGCCTACCGACGAAGAAGGGATTCATGGGAGGCTGATTTATAAAGACTAGTCTCAATTTTTGGTTATACGAGGAAGACCCCATCAACTTTTATTTATTCATATTAAGTGAACTAATATCTAGCAAATGCGTGAATGAATTAAATAAAGTGATGGCTTTATAATGACATGTGACATCTGTATTGTCACAGAAAACTAACGCGAGACCTCTACATGAGTCAGTTTTCAGGCATGATATAGGTGGTTTGGTTTTTAGGCGGAATATGATGCAAGCTATTATCGAAGAAAGCATAAAGGTAAATGCAATAAACGTAAATAAAAGTCCTAGTGTGGCCTATCCTACCAAAATAAACATAAAACAACTTGGAATCCACTGTTGGACCCTAGAAGCTTGTCTTGATGTTCCATCTTGGTCCTTGCAGCGGGAGTGAGCATCCGGCCTCCGTCTTGTCTTTGGTCTTCACAAAATTACTAATTTAAATTACAAAAGTAGTCCTAGATACATTCTAATTTAAATACAAAAGTAATTACATGGCAAAAACCCAAAACGGAGATACAAGATCTCAAAATTACAAGCAAGATCGTGTCCCATCATTACGGTAACACAATCTTCTAAGGCCACACTAAGTTACAACCGTTTGCAAAAATTAAATACGTTATTGAAAGCATTCAAGGCATTCACAAGACGATAAATAAAATGCATCAACTAAAAACAATTTATACATGACATAATACTGTTATTATGATTAATAAATTTATACCAAACCACCTTTTAAGATTAAAATTAAGTGACTATACCGTTTTAATCACCAATTTCAATTAACATATAATCCATTATTTTAAACTGTTTTAAAACAATATGTATCAAACGAGGGTGAACCGTTTCACTAAATAATAACTATTTCCGTATATAGTATATTATTTTAAGCCATGTGAAAATAAAAACATGATATTTTCGAAATTAAAAAAACGAGTCTGTTACAGGGGGGTGGTCGACCGACCAGTACTTGTGGTCGACCGACCATCAGCCAAAAAACGAAAAAATCCTGCAACAGAAGAATCGGTCGACCGACCTATTAATTAGGTCGACCGACCAATACACAGTAAAAACGAATTTCAGAAAACGCAAAACGCTGCACTTTTGAAATTAAAACAAGTTTTTTTTTTTACCTTTAAATTTTGATTAAAACAAGTAAATCAAAATTAACATCAACAAGGGTTCACATATTGTCAAGAATATCGATTAATTAACAATATGTAAACAGGAATCGAAAAACAAGATCGAAAACTCACAAAGGAAAACTGTTTTTTAAAAAAAACAGAAAGAAAACAGGGGGTGGTCGACCGACCGAGACAGGAGGTCGATCGACCGACATCGCCAGAGAGTGGTCGACCGACCGTGACAGGAGGTCGGTCGACCGACACCGCGACAGAAAACGGTTTTTCAGGTTTTCAACCTTACGAAAATCACAAAAGTAAAATTTTCATGGCCTTGCTCTGATACCACTTGTGAGGAATATAGCATGTATTCGCCCTAAACTTGCAGGATTATAATGAAAATTACAGTTGAGATTATAGTCATAAGGAAAAACAAAACATGAAAAGAAGTCAACCTTTGGTCCTTTGTGCTAATGGCCTAAGAACAGGAATTAAAATAAATTCCCTCCTATAACTTGCACCCAAGACTTTGATTGAGACGATGCCGCGTGTGCTAGAAAATACTCTCCAATTGCCTTGCAATATGGGGAGAGCTTTTGTGAGGTTTTAGATGTGAGATCTGAGTTTTGGGAAAAAGGTATTCTCAAAACCCTAATTATTGAGATTGTGATTCAACCAGTAACTGACATAAGGAGAAAAACTCTCCTTATGTAGTACCATACGGTCGGCCGAATTGGGTAGGGTAGGAGTGGGCTTTGTCCACTCTTACCTTATTCCTTTGCGTGATTCGACCCGTTTTGCTAAATATTATTTGCGGGATTTAATTATAAATCGTAACATGTTATCAGATATTAATATAGTCGATATATTAATAACGGTCTGATAAAATACGATATTGTATAATTACCTAAATTAATATAACCGTTTATATTAATTCGCGAATACAATATTAAATATAACTGTTTATATTTAATTTACGAATTAATCATGTAATCCGTATTAGCTAAAATTATTTAATCCGTATTAAATAATAATCTCAACATCTTATTGACTAATTTATTAGTCAATACCTCTGACTAACTGTTTAGTCATATCCGGCATAAATGTGACTGTATTTTCATACCTTCACATCTCTCAAACGTGTCCTATAGGTGTGACGTATAGGGACCAGTTGATCACCGCCATCCGTATGACAATAACGTCAAACTTATCTAGCAAGCCAACCGTTATTGATAAACGTGGATCAACTGGTAATAATACTGAAGTATGCCCTTGTGATCCTTAAAGAGATTTAATAAGTCATTGTACTTAATTGTCAAGGACACCAGCCCCAACAATAAGTGGGTTATCAGTGTCTTTTAATATTGTTAGATCTGCTAATTTCAGTTTGTTCTGTGTATAGATGTGCTGGGTATTGTTGTATTCGAGAATGTCTTGCTAAAGGCTCTTGAATAAATGGGGGTGTTACAAGTGGTATCAGAGCGAACGGTCCTCAGGCCTAAACCAAATGAATAATAATGAACGTAGGAGGAGTCAAATAAAAATGAACCCCGAGATGAAACTGATAGGAGCCCCAAAAAGGAATGGGATGAGTTAGGGGCCCCCTCACACCAAACCTGGGCCCTTTCGGTTCTGTCTCGGGAACCCAAAGAGAGTAATTGAAGAGTGGGGTAGACTATATAGTGACCTGGTTATATTATACTAACGTTCTTGCAGGAGAAGAACGAGGTAAGTCATATGTGAGTTCTGATTAAGGATATGTGCAATATGAACTGTGGATTGATATGGATGATCGAAATGAAATTATCGGAGTTTGGGAGTTGTATTTGTTGAGCCATGGCTAGAGCGATATGATCATATGATTTTGATAGTTGAAGTGTTCATACGATTAGCTGGAATGGAATGACTATCGTATCTATGTAGTATATTGTTGGTATTTGAACATGAATGATCAGACTTATATAAATTAGTAATCCATGTCTAGTGATATGCGGAATGTGTTTTTCCTAAGCCATGAACGTATGTAGTTATGTGTTGCACATACCGTACTTAAGATTTTATGCCTAGTATATGCATTTAAAGTTGTTATGAAGTCCGTAATCAATAAGGGATACATAGTAGTCTCTAGCTAAGTCTCCGTACTTGGATAAGTTTGATGATGCAATGGGAGAAATTAATTTATTTTGATTGTATAACTATCAAGCTATTTAGTTGACCCTATTTCCAGTTTCGAAACCTTTACTGTGTTTTAGATGACAACTACAAATTGAAATGAGGAATGAATGTTAATATGGTACAGAGTGGTGTCTATGCTTCAAATGATTGTCAACGTGTTTTGGAATAAGAAAGGTTGGGTTTGGATGTAGTAGTGTTTATTTGCAAAGGAACCCAAAGTTTTAATCAATTTTCAGAATGTTATCTGGTTTGTGTAGGATGTCATTTTACATGTGGTCCAAATATGAGTATGACAATTTTATGTATGATAACCTTCTAAGTTGGTTTTACAATGTTTTGGTTTCATGTTAATATGAGTTATATTCTGAGTGAAATAAACCTTTTAGTTGACCGTGGTTGGATTGTTGCTGCACAGTTCCGTTTTGACCCATCTTTGTGTAAAAGAAATCGTTTAAAACTTGGTTATTGTTTATGCATAATTTCACCTTTACTGTTCAGAATATGCGTTTACGTTTTCAAGATGATAGGCCATGTAAAATGTTAATGAGTCGTTACTTAATTGTGATTTTTGCAAGTTGCCGAATTTTCTGTTGAATTGCTGTAAAGGACTTGTCCAGACCGATTGAGTTATGGAAATGGTATTAAACAATTTCCTTGAGATATGCATTCGATTCTTTTCCTATGACTAGCTAGTCCTTTATATTTTCTAAAAGCTATGATCGCTCGCACGTTAGCTAAGCTGCTATTTAATTATGATCTGGTAAGTTGCTGCGTAATGTTTAATTGTTGAAATCGTGAGATGTAAAAGTTTCATATAAAAGTTTAACCAAATGTGATTTATGTGATGTGACCATGTGATATCCTGTTATGACATTAGTAACACGAATAGTAGGCATATGATATGAATATGCACCTTACTATATGATAACGTAATCTTGCTTAATTCTATATAAAATAGCTTCAATTATACCGATGCTCTTAATTTCTAGTGATATGACCTCAAATAGTGATGTGATGTTCGTATGTGATGTTAACATCGTATTTATTAGAAGAGAATCTTGACAAGTGGTAGAATGAAATTTGACTTGTAAACTTGTTAGCATGATATAGCAATCTAATTGTTATAAGTAATGGTGATTATTTTGAACAATGTGAATCGTGTTGATGTCCTTTCATATATTTATGGTATAACGTTGTCTAATTCACTGAGCTGATAATCTTTATAACACCATCATGTATATTGTTATGTCACAAACTGAATTGCATCTGCTATGTTTAAAATCTGATCATAGTATATCGAGTTATTAACTGGTTGACATGTGATTTATGGAAGTACTAGCCTTGTGAATTCGTTTACTTTTATCGTTAAATTTTCTTAATTCATGAGCTACAATTTACAAGAACAATGTTTTAGTAAAGGAGAGTCAGAATGTCTCCGTGTAGTCTTGTTTCGATTCATGTTTATAAATTGCCACAAATTTCCAATTCGCGGTTTCCAAAGTTTCAAAATGTTTTCTAAGCGATGATTATCCAAGATAACGCTTGATGTCGATAATTATAGTGATTGTTTGCAACATGACAATTCTGTAGCTATGTGTCAATGAAATCCTGTTAGAATGCTTAATTGAAATGCTTAGTGTAAAACCTTTATTTTGCAAGTCATATATATTAATAGTTTCATGATAAATGATCTAATGTCAGTGGACGGGAACTGTACCTAAGTGATTTCTGTTAACTTATTGATATTTAGGAATGTTAAACGGTTTTGTTAGTCTATAATTCGTGTATATATTGTCAACATGTCAATGCCCCATGTTTAATTACGTTAGTTAACTTTGCTCTATGTCTTTTCCGAATATATGATCTTACTTCTACAATATAATTATGAACAAGAAATGTTTAATTTGTCAATTATGAACTTCGGGTTTAATGATCGTCCACAATGGTGTAAATATACTGAGTTGTGTTAAAGTTTCAAGGGTATGCGTGTGCTAGCTGCTATGGTCCTGTCTTACTGCGTAACACGATTCTACCAATTTTAATGCTCTTGTTATTGCTCGAGGTTATATGGTTACATGTTAATTAGCTGATGGAATAGAGTTTGAGGGGATTGAATTGCTCGTGAGACTAGCACAAAGACCATGAATGATGTTGTATTGAGATTGAGATTGCAGTTCAGTGTTTTATCAAGTTGTCGCCTTCTTTGACCTTGACTTGTGGGTGAGTAGCTTAGAGTTTTACTCTCTAAGTGTTGAGCAGTTCCTTTAATGGAATATTTGATAATATTGATATTGAAATCGAGATGAGAATTGGTCACTGGTACTGAGTTATGAGTTTGAAATCGATATTGAGATGAAGTATTGATTCGCAGTTTTATTCCGTCAGTTCACTCACCCTTGTCTTTGGTCTTAGGTTCTACGGTGATAATACAATACTTGGTTACTTGGAGTAAGATTCTAGGAGATAGAGTAATATGATGAGGTTACGGGGACGTAACCATGTTTTAAGGGGGATAGGATTGTAAAATCTTAACGATTTTATGGTATGGTTAGTTGTTATAACATGACTATTTGGTATATGGTGATTGTTTATACTTGATAATCCTGATTAATTCGGTTGTGCATTTAATCGTGTTTCGCGAAGTATTCTTTAATTTATTTATACGTTAAACTTTGGGGACAAAATTTTCTTAACGAGGGTAGAATGTAATATTCCGTGTTTTAAAGTATCTTTATTAGCCTTGGGGTTATGTGGTATCACGTTTTGTGTTCGTTACATGCCCAGTGACCAGATTGTTGACCATGGGATGGTGAACTTCGGGACGAAGTTCATTTTAAGGAGGGAAGACTATAATACCCTATAATTTCATAGTCCATAAAATGAGTTGTTTATTTATGTTTTTATCAAGTTGATATATAATTATATAGTATTTGTTAAGCAATTGCAAGTTATTATTATTTGTTATAAGTACTTGTTAAATTATAAGTTGCGACTTATGAACGTGAATTAGTGTTATCATATTTCGAGTTTATATTGGGTATGTGATATATGATATATGTATGTGGTTGAACTTCGGGACAAAGTTCATTTTAAGGGTGGAAGACTGTAATACTCCATATTTTTACCGTATCTTATTTTATTTTATTTATTGTAATACTCCGTATTTTATTATATTTTGTTTTATTATTTAATAATTATTTGATTGTGTTAATGGTTATTTGAACTTCTTATTCGATAATTAATTTATCGAATAAATGTGTTATTAAGTGTGTAAACTATAATAACGGGAAAATGTTATTATAATATTTACTATTATTTTTGCCGTATCGATAGTGTTTGAACGATAGTTAATATATTCGATAACACATTTATCGAATGGTATTTTATTATGTGTTACTAGCGGGGTTCGAACTTGAGACCTTTGGGCACGTAGTTGTGGGCCTTGAGTACAATGCATATCATACGTACAACCCACACAAAGTTGTTTTTTTTGTGAAAACCTAATATTCACCCTCATACATGCCAACATTGATAGTCCTTGTTAACCTAGTTTTACCCTACTCCAAACACAACCATCAACCCAATCTTACAGCCGCCACATCAAAGTTTGAGGAGGAGAGTCTACACGGTGGTTTAGGGCGCACTAAGGGCGGTCTGTGGCAAGGGCAATGAGGTATACTCACCTTGACCTTTCGTTTTTTTCTAGTTTTCAGCCATTTCGTTTTGGCTTGTTCATCGTGCTTATGTCTTCATAGTTGCTGTTCATAGTATGTTTTTAATCACTGATGCATAGTAATCGAATATGGAACACAAGGAGGTCGTCGTTGACCGTCGTTGGCCGGCAGAGGTGGCGTTTAATTGTGGTGTCAGAATGATTTTTACAATCGTTTCCAGACCTCTATTTTGAGCATGAATGTTTCAAATTGTTTTCGAAATGGTTGCTGGCTATGTTGTTATGGATGTTTAGGGTGTTTGGATGGGTGCAGTCAGGGGTTCGTAGGGGTGGTTGTCGGGGTGGTTTCGGTGGCTCAGGGCAGGCGTTATAGAGGGTTCGATTTGGGTGGTTCATAACGTGAAACAAGGGGGATTGGTGTACCTGCTGGGTTTAAACGGTGGTGGCTGGTTGATGTTGCGGCGTTGGCCACCGCTGCTGACACCCCTGGAAACACCGTGGCTCAGTGGCGAGCATGGTGGTGTTCCAGGCGAGGTCAGAACTGGTGGTTGGTGTCGGCAGCAAGGTTCGTGCAGGGGGTTGGTCACGGGTATGGCGTCGGGTCTGATATTGCGATAAACGTGTTTCCTGTGTTACGTGGTTTTGTTTTTTTTTATATATATTCATTGCTATTATTAACATTATTATTGTTATTATTATTATTATTATTATTAGTATATGAGAATATTTATTAGTAATGTTTCCTTTTTGTTAAGGTAGTGTTACTACTATTAATATTATTAGTATTTTGCTTTGGTGTTAAACAAAAAGGGGGTGGTTAATTATTAAGATGTTTTAATTGAAGGATCTATGAGTCGGAATTTCCCCTTTAGGAAAGTTACTATTTCGGGGAGTTTCCAATTATGGAAACTTTCCATTTGTAGAAGGTTGCTAATTATAGTAGCTATTTTGTCTGACTTGGGGGTTTGGAAAGATTTGTTAATCGTTACGTAATATATATGTTTAGGTGATGGGCTCCGCGTGAGACATTTCTAGCTGCTGCATGGTTGACATTTCTATTCCGCAAGTCGAGGTAGGGGAATACCGTATACCTGTTGATGAGTTATTTGATTATTAAACGTTGATAACAATGTTCATCTTATTATATTGAATGATTGATATATTGCTTTATTTGATTGAATAATTCTGCGACACGATACGATGTGATGAATAATGGGTCTTGTGATATGGAGCGGAGTATATTGGGTCTTGTGATCGGTGCGGAATTTATTTGGCGTTGGATCGGTGCGGAGTTTATTTGGTGTTGGATCGGTGCGGAGTTTATTTGGTGTTGGATCGGTGCGGAGTTTATTTGGCGTTGGATCGGTGCGGAGTATATTATATTGTTGGCTTGCTTATTTATTTTCTTTTCCTCTACTCAACCTCGTGGTTGACCCTGTGTATTCGTGTGACACCTGTGATGATCCGTAATGGGGAGCAGTTTTGACAGGAAAGATGGTGCTGTGGGAGCATGGGATGGCGTGAGCAATTGGATGGACCGACTTAGATGTAGATCACCTACTTTGTAGTCATCAGTTGTACTTTAGCTCCGCTGAGTAGTTTTGTAACATCAAAGTTTAAATTTTATCAGTTTTTATATAAAGTACTTTGGTTGATTTACTTTGTTATACACTACCTCGGATATTCCGAGATGGTAACAGCTCTATTTATTCGAGAATGTCTTGCTAAAGGCTCTTGAATAAATGGGGGTGTTACAGTCATGCAAACGAGTTATGGTGTCGTTAAACTTGCAACACTAGAGGCTATAGAGACTTTATACCATGGACTCTCGCGGTACGCTCGAGACACTCATGAAGCAAATGGTGGGTATATGTAAAAGATAGAAAGAAGTAATTTTGTACAGACACTCACCTAACTGCGACCCATGGAAACATGCCTGCAATCTAACATGAACAAGAATTCTACAACTATGTATAACAAACCCATTAAGTGACTTGGATACATGCACTTGGGGTAATGAAAGATATGTGAGGTAAAAGGTAAAAAGTGGTTAAGATGTTTTTGGATTTGTGGGGTTAGTAGCCAAGCTAGTAAAACCGATTTCCAATGACATAATTCACAACTTTTGTTATTAAGGAAGTGCTCTTTTATAGCACAACTCTCACATTAAAAATAAGAAAGGGCTCCCAAATATTTTTGAATGAGGTACGGGAGTGATAACACATAAAAGAAAGGAATTTCAGAACGAAATTTTTGAATCTGATATTGTCAGTTGGTCGACCGACCCAATAAGGTGGTCGGTCGACTGACTTTTGTACGTTTTTGACTTTTTTCGTTTTTCTTTTCTTTCTTCCTTTTTCTTCCTTTTTCTGTTCTTTTTCTCTTTTCTTGCTTTCTTTCTTTCTTTTCTCTTTTTGCTCATGATAGCATACAAACCAAGACGCCTCAAAAAATAAACCAAAGACCACATATACTAGCTTGGAAAGGTAGGCTAAGTATGGGATGTAGTTTTGGGGGAATAAAAAGGCAATTTTGGCTTTGTAAGGCTTATGGGTAAATATGAGAAAAGGGATCCCAAATGCACGTATCAAGATTCACAAAACGAGATAGTAAAACAAGTATATAGCAATTCAGGTTCATGTTTATGCATATTGATGTAACATGTTCCAAGGGGAGTACTACTCATCCTAGACAACTGGTTTAAGAATGAAACCAGGAATAAGGCTCTAAAACTCAGAATGTATAGTAGGTTGCCAAGGTATAAGTCAAGTCTCAAGATATACAAGTTGACAAAAACTCGTAGATATGCAAAAGACTCTTATACTAAAACAAGTTGACAAGGCAAGGTAAAGGCATAAACATGTAAGATAGCTAAGTCATCCTTGAAATACTTTCGTTCCGACTTGACCTATATGCTAAAATAAACGTGCATTTTTTGGAAATTTTGAAATTTTTTCATTTTTTTGTATTTTTCTTTTGTATAGGTAAGGTACGGCTTATGGGTAAAATAGTCCTCGCTACTGCTACTTCGGGTATTGCTGCAGCAAACATCCCATCTGGGAGAACTGCTCACTCATGGTTTAAACTCCCTCTAGATTTGGATGTTTCTTTGTCGTGTTCTGTGCCCAAGCAGAGTAGTCTTGCTGCGCTCATAAAAGCATCTGCTCTAATCATATGGGATGAGGCTTCCATGGCACGCAGGGAAGGTGTCGAGGCATTAGAACAACTTTTACGAGATCTGTGCAATCCTGAATTGTTATTTGGTGGTAAACTTATTGTATTTGGTGGAGATTTTCGACAAGTTCTTCCAGTCGTCAAAAATAAGTCCATACGTGAGCTGGTCAATTCTACATTAGTTGCCTCTGACATTTGGCCACAACTGGTCAAATTCCGGCTAACTGTCAATGTAAGGGCTAAAACTGATCCACATTTCTCAGACTTTTTGTTAGCTCTTGGAAATGGTCAGCTCCAAACATGTGAATCTGAGATGATTGAGCTGCTAGATGGAATTGTACTAGATACAACTCAGTTAGGTGGGGATCTTATAAGTACAGTTGCTGATACCGTATATCCAGATGTGGACCTTGACAGTATTGAGGTAGATATTTTTAATCGTCGATCTATACTTACACCTATGAATGAGGATGTTGATGATATAAACACATACATGATTAACAAGTTCCAAGGTGAAGCTGTTATGTATAGGGGTTTTGACTCAATGCTTTCCGATAACTGCAATGTCTACCCTTCCGAATTTATAAACAAACTATGTCCTGGTGGCATGAGTCCTTATGAGTTGGTATTAAAGAAGAACGCTCCGGTTATTTTGTTGAGAAATCTCCTCCCATCTGCAGGACTATGCAACGGTACAAGGCTGATATGTGCAGGGTTTACCCCAAATATGATCGAATGTGTTATAACCAGTGGTCTATTATAATGGTCAGCATGTGTTTATTCCTCGCATAAAGATGCGACCATCCAGCTCTTCAAATTATCCATTCCAATTCCAGCGGAATCAGTTCCCTCTCAAACTTTGCTTTGCAATGACAATCAACAAGTCGCAAGGTCAGACACTAGACATGGTTGTTGTTTACCTACCAAGACACTGCTTTTCACCAGGACAGCTGTATGTTGCACTATCACGAGTGCGGGAAGCAGTAAAAGTTAATGTCATTGCAGCATCCAATGATTGCGAGTTAAATATAAACTGTGTCAGAAACATGGTATCTTTTGAAGTGCTGAGACTTGCAGGTATTTTGTAAGATTTTCTAGCAACTGACACTGCACCAATATTTTGGTTAACTGATTATAACTTCTCAATATGTATACTTGTGTTATTTCATCAACCTAGATAATGGTTACAAACTGCGAAATCTTGGTTGTATGTACTGTAACACAACGATATCCTGTCTTGCTGCTTAGGACAACTCCTAATATATACTATTGAGAAATTTAATCAGGCACTTATGCTTCAGAATATTGACATATAATTGTTTTGCTGTAAGAACTTGATTTCCATAACGGGTTCGTTTAACAACATGGCATCAGTTTGACTCCAACTCAGTAATCAAATCCTTCGACAACGCCTTATGTCAATGACACCAATTTATCATTATGCAATATTTTTACATGCTCATTGCAGTACAGATGTTAGTGTATTAGACCTCTGTACTGATAGTTCATAAAATTTAGTAATAATAGAGCTATGGAGCAAAACCATCGTCCCGTTGAGTGTAATAAAGTTTGTCGAGTTTCAAGAGAGTCATAGGTAATTACCTATTTATTTTGCATCACGACTGATAAACTACTTAACTTATCAAGCGACACTTCATGTAGACGACAATAACTCATCTACAATGGTTACCTACGGTTGTAGTTGGTAAAATACGTTGTTTGTTACATTTACGTATACATAATGTAGCCTAATATGATAACCGTAACAATAGCCTAATATTTCCTGTTGCAAACTACTATAAATACTTTAAATAACAAACCAGATTTGATAAATCTACAAATCCCTGAATTATGCAAAGTTAATAAGTACATACACCATACCCCTATAATGTACTATGTCAGACAATCCCACGTAATTAACAGAGCACAGTTAACCTACTAAACAATCACTACTGTACATAATTGGGTATGGGTCTTCACTGGCAGTACACTCCACCTCTATTATTTGGACAAATACACTATTAATAACCAGTTGATATTTTGTCATATCCTTCATGAGTCTAACATAGCTAAAGTTCCAACACACCCTTTCCAGGTATGGATTTGTAACTTAATGTCTCTGAATTTTTAGGTAGGCATTAACCCATAAGAAATTTGAGATATTAAGTCCATCAGTTACTCCTTCAAATGTTGTGATCCATTTAATTTAATACACACTTATTCATCTTCTCTTGCAACAGAATGAAACCTCGTAAAGTCTACCTTGATGAGTTAACTGACACTACAAAAAAACTACAAGGTCAATGTGAAAGTAATCGAGAAGCGTCGTCCGAAGGCATCTCCTGTAAAGGTGCAATACCAAAGCTTGTTATTTGAAGATGATAAGGTATTTGAACTCATTCACCCACCTATGTTAATATAGATTAGTACTTCTTGCACAGATAGATGTGAAACCTTTATTAGTAAGGTTTGCTTGATTATGATTACTGATATACCTACATGAGCTTTCTGCATATGTAATTCTGTCTTTGATAAGTTGGTTTGCTGGACATGTTTTGATCAGGGAAACAAAATGCGTGATACTCTTTTCGCTGATCAAGTTGACATATATGAGGATGCTATCAAGCGCAATCAAAAATACGAGATATCAAATGCTAGCATAAGTCCTCTTAAGCCTGAGTTTAAAACAAATGAATTTGGTCTAGATTATCAGATGACCTTCAATAGACGTACCATTATCATGCCTATGGACATTGATGGTGGATGTGCTGATATTAACTATCGTCCAATTTCACAGATACCTCGGGCACCTGACTATATTGAAATGTTTGGTACACTTCAAAATAATAATCTTTCTATATATATTACATGTACTAACAATGTCTTATGTTTGTAACTAGCGTTTTACGAACATACGTTTTATGCATTGTAGATATAGTTGGTGTTGTACTCTTTGTAGAGGACCAGCCACGGAAGATTGTCACGGCAAAGGCCCGTGAAACAGCTGTCCGTGAAGTCATATTAATCGACAAAAAGTTACTGATGCCAAGTACTTTGACAAATTGAAATACATATTATTCTACATATCGATAACATTAGACATCATAATACTGCTGTTGCTAATATAAATGCTCCTGCAGTACTACACAACCTTTGTCTATCTCAGTTTGGGATGATCTCGTTCAGGATGACTGCACTCTGCTGATATCAGAACCTGGAAAATTTAGGACAATTGGCATAACAACACTCAGAGTATCAATGCATAAAGGTTCTGATAGTTACGGTCAATCTGGCTGTACACGTGCCATAGTCTAATATATTGCATCATTACAACATTTAGCAGTATCTTAATACAGTTTGCAATGTAGCAGGATTTTCAATGACAACATCTGCTTCAACTGTTTTTGTACACTCACCTGATGGTGATAAAGCTGATGCTCTCAAAGCATGGTACTGAACTAGGCTACACGCAAGTAAACAAAACATATTCTAGACAAAAGGTAATCCTGCTAATGTTTGATTTACGTGAATGTGCAGGATGGCTAGCCACACTATGGCGTTGACGAAGGTGCAAAACCGACTATTTAATGTCAAGATGCATGTACTTACTGACAATACAACAACCATCTCAACCCTTCGTTCCAAAAAGGTAGCAAAATACCTGCATCATTTCCTGCACCATATTTACAACTGAAACTGTATCAATAATCCAATAATACTACATCATAACAGAATGTCACAGCTATGCAACAGTAGTCCAAACACTACAGAAGTTTTAACACAGATTGTATTCATATATTTATTATAAATGAGAGATTTCAAGATGATTAACAGATAGAGTTATGTGTCTTAAATACTACAAACAGGCTAAAACAACCTTGCAAGATGAGAGGCATTGGTTAGAAGTAACTATCCCATATGTTGATTTTGAGAAAATTAATGCATACATGGGTTGTTCAAATTGTTCAAAGCGGTCAAACATACAACCAGGCAACACATATACTTGTGACAGCTGCGCTAAACCTAACTGCACTTCAGAACCAAAGTAAGACTTGTACTCATTTGACAATTATTGAGTTATATATAACTAAGCAATGCATTATATTTATGAATAAGACCAGGTTAACACTGGCTTTGGTGAATTTGAAAATATACATTCCATTAAGAATGCTTGTGTGAAATGCAGGGTTACTTTCAATTGTGACGTATCGGATGGCACTGGAACACTATCCTTTACTATGTTTACAGATGTTACTGAACAACTGTTCAGAATGTCCGCATCTGACATATTCCATATGAAGCATAATGTGAGTCTAAATTTACTTCGATTTAATTTGAAATAAATAGAACTCTTCATATTAACTGGTATATTGCTTGGCAGTCCGATGAGCCAACCTTTACAACACTCAAAGGACTACTTGATACAAAGCCTTTCAAAGCTCAAGTAGCTTCAGCTAATAGCCTGTCAACCAACAATGTGCTGCAATGGATAATAAAGCGTGTCGTAGTGAGTGCTGAGAGCAGTGGTCCTGAACTCACTGTGGAACAAAAAAATGAAGGAACCACACAAGAAAGCCAACATGTTGGGGATGTTAACATCAAACACCTCAAACCTACTGATTGTACGGAGCATGCCGAGCGTATGTCTACAATAGGTATTGATGAGTCTGCTAAAGATGACCAGCCTGTGATTCCAAGTTATCCAACAATTGTTGATTCAGGGAAAGATGTGGCAATAAGTTTGTCACACCCACAACTCCCAAAAAGGAAGTGTAGGAAGGAGAAGACAGGATCCCCGTCTGCAGTGCTGTCTACCCAAATTAAGAACCAGTGTGTACCCAAAATTAACAATCAGTGTCAACATGAACTCTATCTATGTTACCCGTTTATCTTTTGCTGTTATGGTGCTCATAGTATGCACCATTAATGACTGCTTAGTTGACAAAGGTATGTCAACCTGAACTCTTTATATTACAAGTTCATCTATATATTCTATATTAGTAACTTGAGATGGTACATGATTTGTAGCTATAATAGACTAAAACCATAAATCGTACGCGTGTTGTTTCGGTGTCCAATAATGACATTGAGTGACTTGCTCAATGAAATCGTACACAGTATTCTTGAAATCCAATCCGTTAATACACACGTCTGTATAGCTCCAATACACAGCTTAATACATAACACCGTTATTATAAGGAAGTTGTTAATGCTTGAAGATTACCAACAAAACCCAAATAACATAGCACCCTAAACTAAAAGTACTGGGTCATCCAACAGTTTATCTACTATGAAAAAACGTGTATGTTCAGAGGTTCCTCCTGATCAGAAGACAAATTCGAATCGCTAAAAACATAAACACAATAGAAACATAGCCATATACATTGCCATGTTCTATCATCATCCAGGACAGACGAACAATCTTACAAGTTACCTACTGATTATGGTATAATCCCTAAATTCTAACAACATAATATTACAGGTTACAAACGTATTAGCTTATTGTCAAATAAATTGCAGTAATAATAAAAAATAAACAATGCTATGAGCAATCCAAATTGAAATAATGCAGCCAAAAGAAAGGTGCTTAACTCAAAACATGCATAAAATCCTGCATTACAATAGATATAAACATAACAGATGTATGTTCAGAAAGATTAACGGTTACCTTATTACCAGGCTCAGCAATCAGAGTCATAGTACCCCTCGCTGCCAGACTTCTCAACATACGCATACTTTGAGCTGCTACCCCTCCTGTAACGTCCCTTTCTCTTCTTAGCTTTAGACTTTCGTGGCTTGCATGAGCAGGAGATTGACACCAGCCTCTGGTTTTTGGTCACCCATATCTCATTTCCACGATTTTCCCTCTCAAGTTCATGATCATAATCTAGGTCAACTTTAGATGTTTCTGTACCAACAAGATACTGCCCTGCCCATGCCTTACAAACCTCCGTCATACTCCTTTTGCCTTGCCTATCGAGCTTCTTGAAGACATGATCAGTAAGTTCTGGTAAACTAAGGAATGAGTGATGAGGTCTGGTGCCAAAGGGCATTTCCTCTTCAACAGTTACTTTTGAAAATAAGGTGGTGGACTGAAACTGACTTTTTTTCCAATTAACATATTTTTCGACAAATTCTGGCTTATCATCATCGTTAAATTATTTTACTTTTCCACAAGGTTTCTCCATTTTAGATGTGCACGAGTTTTGGGATTGTGGGCAGGGAAAATGATCAGAATGGATTATGCATGATGAAGGTTGGAGGGTAACAACTACTCGTAGTGATTACACAGAACAGTAGTGTCTAATCAGATAGTTTAGGGAAACGTAAGGGCATGCTAGCCGTCATTTAGTTTACCAGCTAATGGTTTATGTAATTATTACCATTATATCCGTACTTTTCTCAAATCGCGTATTTCCGTATAGCGACAGTATGAGTTGAAACGGTTTTATTCTTCTTTTAATAAATGTTTCATACTAATGCTCATATTATTGTTAATTTATAAGACAAAATATAGTCATGTATGAACTTGTTTGATTTAGCGTAATGGATTTTCTGAGAATGTAAAATGTTTAAATCTTTTAATAATGTGTAGTAAAACTATTCACGTTAAAAAATGACTTAATACAAATGTGATAAGCAACTGTTGTTGGAGTAGTGTCCTCCACAATAATGCTTCTACATAATAAATCTCGTACAAGGAATATGAGGGATTTATATTTTATATGTTTGTCAGCTGGTCAACGTTAATCGGTAATGATTGGCTGACTAGAGTTTGACATTACTGTCGTATGACGGCGGTGACCAGTTGATCCCTTTAGGTCACACCTATAGGATGATGCCCAAATGGAAAAATTAATTATTTGTATAAGATACAAGTTAATTAATTCCTTGTTTAGGTTGACTTTTATTAGTCAAGTGAATTTAATGTTTGATGAAGAGTAAAGTACTCAGGCCACAGGATTTTATTATTCAGTTATATGATAATTGAATAATAAATGTAATACGATATTTAGTAAATAATAGTTAATTTACTAAATATATACGTATTTTGTATTATTTATGAGGCGGAAGTATTTTTGCGAATTAATGTTACATGAAGTTGTAAAATTAGCTAAACGGGTTTTATAAGATTTATTTTATGTTGAAAATGATAAAATGACACTTAAATGTTAAGTGTATTTTATTTACTACTTTGTATTATTTAAGTGTTAAATAATCAAATAAATATTTTTATTATATAAGATAATTAAATATTCGACTTATAAGCATTTGAAGGACAAATGTTGAAAGACGAAATAAGACCCGGAATACCATATGTAAACCGAGAATATGGAGATAATGTGACCATAATAGGTCTTTGTCTCCCACTCATGTTTATGAGTATTATAAACTCATTTGTTTACATTTGATGGCCTATAAATAGGCTACTATTCCACATATTCTTAGTGGAAAAATCTAGAGAATTAAAATCCTCTAAGAGGAAAAATAATACTTCTTGTTAAGCCATTTAAGAGGAAAAATAGAAGACTTAAGATCTTCATCTTCAACCTCTACAATTGATCAAAATTTGATCAATCTTCATCAAAATAAATTCACAAAAATTAATATACTTCTTATATTATCAAAGTAATAATAAATATAGTTAAAAAAAAAACAAGGTTTACACTAAACTATATCTAGTAAATATACTTAGTGTTTTTGGGCTAGTCTTGGGTGCAACCAAAGGAGGTCACCTATTTTGGTGACTTGGGTTATGGAGGATCATCCTACACTATTATAGCTCAAGAACTACAAAGGTAGGAGACATTTGTAGTGCCAAAAATGCCATCTTACCAATGTAAGAAAACTTCTTCTTATTAATTTTTGCATGCATGTATTATTTAGACCACCTTATGAAATTAGCTTGTAATTTTAATATCATTAGAGAGTATAATGAGGTCTAAATTCCTAACAACTGTTACCTTTTACTTCGGAGGAAGTTTATGAACTTTTCTCGTATGAGATGCCGAATGGGTTGGTATGTTTGACTAAGTCATGTTTGGAGCCGTGGACGGAAAGGTATTTTAATTGGGAAAATTAACGCACTATTATGACATAATTCCTATCCTTGATTTGGGTTTCTAACTTTTACGAAACGCATCACATGGGGTCCCTCCCAAAGGTAACGCTAATATCGTATCTAACCCGCTTAACTAGAGGGAGGACTGTGTTAACTTCACAATTTCGGTTACCAAATGATTGTGTATTGATAAAATATAGAATACATTTAAACCATAATCTAATTTACTATATTGTGCAATTTACTCCTTTAGATCAGTATTAGTGTTAACCCCTCTTTTCCTTTGGGTTAAATTTGGTATAGTTTAAAAACAAATTGGAATTGGGCCATGTGCATTATCAAGTCCAAATTATTCTATTGTTTTAAGTGTCAAAGAAAAAGGAACATCATCAAAAATGTAAGCACTTCAATATTTACTGAACATCAACTTATAAGATTTAATGCATAACAAACCTTCTATATATTTTCAAAACAAAATGACAATATGATAAACAATATCAAAAGAGGAACTAGAGCATGTCAAACTTATATAATTTTTTATAGTATCATATTGGTCTTACAAATAATAATTATACTTACATGATATTGCTTGTGACGGGTAGTGTCTAATGTTTGTCACTAAACTGAAGGTATACTTACCATGTTGCAGACACTCTTTAGGATGAACAGTACAGCAATGTCCTATACGCATGCTAAGTAATGAATAGTCTTCTCTTTGTCTTTTACTCATTTCTTTACCTTATCTTACTTCCTCGTTTTTACTTTCCGATTCTGTTTATACATCCTCGTTTGAATTTTAAAATTAGTCAATATTTTTAAAAAAATATACAAGTAGTTATCCACATATAAATAGTACATTTTAATTATGAAATCATTAATGTGTTTAAAATCATTTATTTAGAATGAAGTATTCAAATTTATAATCAAATTCCCTAATATTAAGAAATTTTTTAAAAGTGCTTAATTTACATTTAACTTTTAATATATATCCAATTTAGTGTATGTTGTAAATTAAATTAATATAATTAAAAAGAATTTTTCCCACTTTCTCTCTTTTCATTTCTACACTTGAGCTTCTTCTGAATACTCTTTGTAAAAAATCAAAAACCTTTGCCTACAACCTCCTTCATCAGACTGTACCATCACACGAATCTAGGTTCACCACCAAAACACTGCATCAATTACCCTGCCACCATTTGCCGCCGTTAAGGTATGTGTTTTCATATTTTAATGTAATCAAACCTAAATAGTGTATTAATGAATTGTACATAAAATTACGGTTATCATACTGATACGATTATATGTTCATGAACATTATTTATAATAGTAATTATTTATTAGAATAGTTTTGTTAAGAATTATTAATTAGTTTGATTAGTTTGATTGACTCTCGTGTTAATTAATTGAGCTGCTGTGGTCTTGATTAACTTTTGCATTAAAATATTCTTCATGTTGAAATACACAAACAATTTCTCCAAAATCAAGGAAATGTTAAATGTATATTAGGGTTATGATGACGAATCTGGGTTAAGAGTGAGAGACAATGTAGATATACATATAGCTTGAGGTTCGGCGTGGTTTGGTACTGGATCCTGACTTTCGGCTGTAAGTATGTATAAAGTGTATATTCATTGGCCCATTTGCTTCCTTTAGTAATTCTAAGAGGGATGTAGCCTTGTTAAAAACTCAGGATTTGGATAGTATGGAGGACTGGCTTGTGGGTTGAAAGAGCCAGGAAGGGTAGTGACAGACTTCTGCATACATAGTGTGCATATAAGTAATAAAACTTATAGATGAACTCATAGAAGTAGATATGTATTTGTCATTGTAGGCTTGTAGACTAAGGTCGAGCCCTGTACTAATCTTGAATTGGGTTCAAGGTCTTGTTTTAAAGTTAAGGATAGTGCACGCCCTTACGGACAATGTTGCCAATACTTCCTGAAGTACAGTACTCTAGCATTGTTAAGTGTAATTAATAAGATTTCACTCAAATCCATTAGAATAGGAGAAGTACCTAGGGTGATATAATCATCAGGAACCACTGGTTAGACGATCTTGTAAGGAGGCCCCATCATTAACTCTAATGACGAAAGTTGGTAGTCATCATGCCGAATAAATCTCCAGATAACCCCATTGTTAATAACTACCATAAGACGATGAAACAGATAACGGAATCCAGCTATATTACAGTAGCCCACCCTTTTGGTCTTTTACCTGGTTCTTTCATAATGTTCTTTTATAGATGGTATCTAATTCTAAATAATTCTAAATAATGGCAGAAAATGTTGTTAGTTCAGAATTAGCTCTCATCAGAATTGATGCAGGTCATGATATGCCGCATTTTGCTGCTGATTAGCTTTCTTTTTCTTTCCGAATTATAGTGTTCATATGCATCCTTAATCTCGTGTAACTATATCTAAACTGAATACCTGTTTGTGATCCCTTCGTCTATTCTACTAGGACGATTGTATTGTGTTGGCTATTTGGGTATACTATATGAAAACAAGGATATGAGAATTGAAGGAGTTAGTACAGGGGGGTGGGGTGGGAGATAGCAATACTGCCAACATGCCATGTATAGAGTGACATAGTTTATGTGTTGTAGTAGTAGGATACAGGTAATTTATGTGGCTGGTTGATGCCCGTCGTTGAGGGTACCAAAGATAAATTTATAATTCCTAACTTTAACAATAGATAGTGAAAGTCAGGGTCGAACCACAAGGAGGTGGGGAATGTTTATTGTTTGGTGTTAATGTTTTAAGGTAACAAATTTGGGGGTTTGATTGGTTGATTACTATATCTAAGGCAAAGATTAAAATAAACAAATAATAAAAGATGAGAATAAAATATAATAAAAAGGGATGCTAGGATGTTTGGGTAATAAATAGCTAAGGTAAAATAAATCCTAAGGTCAACATGTATTGCAGTCGCGTAAGGGGGTGTAACATATCTTTTTAAGTCTATGCTACCTAATAGCTCCTTTCGGCCTATGCTATTAGTTCCTAGGTCTCACAATTATTGGGTGTCAACAATAAGGGTGATTCCTAAATCCCAGGTCACATACCTTTCAGCCTTTAGTAACCTATCCGTCTTAAGGTGTAAACCAATGCCCTTCCCGTATCTTTCAATCTTGGGTAGGTCATTACTAACATCCTACAAGTCTCCTTATGGTCTCATTGCAGGATATTATAATTGACAAGAAAAGACGAAATAAGAATACATACGCGGGTGGTCGACCGACCAGCTACTCCAGTCGGCCGACCACGACCTCGGTCGACCGACCAGCTATTCCAGTCGGCCGACCGTGGTCCTGCTACAAGTCGGTCTTTCGAATTTTATTTACCTACGCATATTCATCCCCTACATCCTAACATATGAAGATTAGCTACTCATGGTTGTTAAGACGATTATGAAAACGGGATTAAACATGGTGAACATAATAAATAATCTAAGCATGCAAGATTCAATAAAGCTTGGGATTTCTATCTTAATTGAATGCAAAGGTAATAAGAACAATAATAAAAACTAGATTAAAGAGTAATTACCACAATTGGAATTAAGGCAGAACGGAATAAACTTTATTGAATGCTTGAGAATTCTTTGAATAAGATAAAAGATAAACTAGATGGTAAAAGATTGAAATAAAAGATCCTAAAGTATGATAATAGATATCAAGCATCCCTAACCCTAACCACAAGATTTGTTTATATAGGGTAAAAAACTAAGAGTTTCCTAAAAGCTCTAATTCTACTTTATTTCCGAAAAGAATCGTCTGGGCTTCTGCTGAGGTCGGTCGACCTACTATGTGGGTCGGTCGACCGCTTCATTGTGGGCTTCTTTTATTTTTGGGCTTTTCTTCAGATTTGAACTTTTATAAAGATCGGGGTCAGTCGGTCGACCTATACTGCCGGTCGGTCGACCGCTTCCCGAAGAATTTCTTCTATTTTCTTCTTGTTTTGACTTTGGATACTTTGACTTTGACTCCAGTTGACTTTCCATTTTTTCCTTAATTAAGCAAAAGACTTGAGGGTACGGACCTTGGCGCTAAATCGTCTCTTTTCCGCATAAATCTGCAAAAGTGCACAAAAATACGAAAGTACACGATTTGTGGGAAATAAAGACTAAAACATAGTAAATGAGCGACCAAATACGTGTAAAAATAGATGTAAAACATCATAAAATAGACACGTATCAAATTCCCCAAACCAAACCCTTGCTTGCCCTCAAGCAAGAAATAGACTCGATCCTAACTAATGGAACGATTTCAATCTCAGAGCGAAATTTACATGTCAGCCTAGACCAATACCAAGTACAAAATGAGAAAGTAAATAAATCATGCAAACGAGTTATAGTGTTGTCAACTTGCAAATATAGAGGCTATAGAGACTTTATACCATGGACTCTCGCGGTACGCTCGAGACACTCATGAAGCAAAGGGTGAGTATATGTAAAAGATAGAAAGAAGTATATTTGTCATGATACTCACCTAACTGCGACCCATGAAAACATGCCTGCAATCTAATATGAACAAGAATTCTACAACTATGTAAAACAAACTCATTAAGTGACTCAGATACATGCAATTGAGGCAATGAAGGATATGTGAGGTGAAAGGTAAAAAGTGGTTAAGATGTTTTTGGATCTGAGGGGTTAGTAGCCAAGCTAGTAAAACCGGTTTCCAACAACATATTTTACAACTTTTGAAATTAAGGAAGTGCTCTTTTGTGGCACAACTCTCACATTGCATATAAGAAAGGACTCCCAAATATTTTTGAATGAAGTACGGGAGTGATAACAAATAAAAGAAAAGGGATTTTGGAACGGAATCTTTTTCATTCTGATGATGTCAGTTGGTCGGCCGACCTAAGGGTGAGGTCGGTCGACTGACTTCCTGTGTTTTCCGGATTTTTTTTCGTTTTTCTTCTTTCTTTTTCTGAATTTTTCTTGTTCTTTCTCTTTTCTTTCTTTCTTTTTTTTTTTTTTTTCTTCGCTTAAGATAGCTTACAAACCAAGATACCTCAAGATAAACCAAAAACCACAAATACTAGCTTGGAAGGGTAGGCTGAGTATGGGATGTAGTTTTGGGGGAAATAAAAAGGCAATTTTGGCTATGTGAAGCTTATGGGTAAATACGAGAAAAGGGATCCCAAATGCACGTATCAAGACTCACAAAACAAGAAAGTAGAACAGGTAAATAGCAATTCAAGTTCATGTTTATGCATATTGATGTAACATGTTCCAAGGGGAGTACTACTCACATCCTAGACAACTGGCTTAAGAATGAAACCAGGAATAAGGCTCTAAAACTCAGAATGTATAGTAGGTTGCCAAGGTATAAGTCAAGTCTCAAGATATACAAATTGACAAAAACTCGTAGATATGCAAAAGACTCTTATACTAAAACAAGTTGACAAGGCAAGGTAAAGGCATAAACATGTAAGATAGCTAAATCATCCTTGAAATACTTTCGTTCCGACTCGACCTATATGCTAAAATAAACGTGCATTTTTTGGAATTTTTTGAATTTTTTAATTTTTTTTGGATTTTTGTATATATAAGGAAAATAAAGAAAAGAACGATGCAGGACAGAAATGCAGTAAACGTGTGATAAAATGCAATGCATGCAACACGAAACCATTCCCCAAACCAACCCGCACAATGTCCGTATTGTGCATTAGCCTAAGTAAAGGTTTCAGAAAATTAAAGTAAAGATGCAGAGAGAATAAAAATTAAGGAAAAACTGGAAAGAACTCACTGGATTATGAAGCACATGAGAAAAACCTCCCCAAACCAGCGTAAGCTGGGAGGTTTTGGTGGCCAGCAGTGCCACTCAAGTAACCAAGTCAATTTCACGATTTCCAAGGAAGAGAAACGAAAGACCGCAGCGGAGAGTAGGTCGACCGACCGATGATTCTGGTCGACCGACCTCCTGTGAATCACGGAAAATTTAGCGATACAGCGACTCTGGTCGACCGAATGATGTTTCTGGTCGGTCGACCCTCTGCGTCCTGGAGGTCTTCGTTTCTTCGTAAAATCTGAAAAAACAAGAAAGTACGCGCGCCCAACAATGCGCGAGATGCCAAAAACGATTCTAAAGTCTTAACTACTCAAACATAAAGGAAAGGATCTAAAACTACGAGCAAACCAAAATAAAAAGTTTCACACAACAAAAATAAATTGTCTTAAAAACTGCAACCAAAACAACTATCCGCTAAAGATGCGGAAAATATCCGACCACGGCTTCTGACGACATGCCGTAGTCTCCACGGTTTTTGCTTTAGTAGCAAAACACATCTTCTTTACGCCGTCGCAAAGCATATGCGACGGTCTCTCCTCTTGAGTTTGCCTCCTCTTCTTCTTCTCCTCCCGATCCACGACGTCTGGGTCCTCATCTTCTTCATAGCTTAGGCATCCCATTCCTCCTCTCTGGATGATGACTTCCTTCACTTTGGGTTTCCCCAAACCAGTTCCTGCAATGGTCATAATAGAAGTGTCCTCCCTACTGCTCCCAATCTGGGGCGGAGGTGAAAAAACAGATACAGGAACAGGTAATAAAGATGGAGAAGTAGTGATGACCTCATACTTCTTCTCAGAAGTGATAGCATTACATGTGATGGGGGTCATAACATCCTTTTTCCTATAAGATAGGCCATAGATAATAGAATGCTTGCCTACTTTGAAGGTTAGAGTCCCAGTGCCTACATCTATAATGGCACCTGCAGTGTGAAGGAAAGGTCTTCCTAGAATTATAGGTATATGGGCATCCTCTGGGATGTCCAAAACTACAAAGTCAACTGGGAAGAAGAACCTGTCAATACGCACAGGGATGTTTTCTAACACCCCTATAGGTTCCATAGATGTGCGATCTGCCATCTGGACTGTCATACTGGTCACTGCAAATTCGGTCATTCCTAGTTTTAAGGCAACGCTTAGGGGCATGACACTTATACTAGCACCTAAGTCGCATAAAGCCTTCTTGACTGGGAAGGTTCCTATATTACAGGGGACAGAAAAACTACCAGGGTCTTCCAATTTATGAGGGGCTATGACATGAGACAAAAAGCTAGATGACTCTTCAGTGAGGGCCACCGACTCAACCTTTTCTAGAGACCTCTTTCTTGACAAAAGCTGTCTCATAAATTTAAGATAGGAAGGAACTTGTTGAACCAATTCTAAAAACGGGACTTGAACATTTAATGAACGAATCACATCCTTAAATTTGTCAAAAGATACCTGATCCTTTGAAGGCACGAGTCTTTCTGGGAAAGGAGCAGCTGAGGACTCAGTATTTGCAGCCCTTTTTAAAAACCTGGGGGTCTTGTCACCCCGGAAAAGAAAATCCCGCAAGTTATTCGGCAAATCTGGGCGAAAGGGAACTTCGGGTTCTGCTTCAGTGGTCGGTCGACCAGTTTCTTCGGTCGGTCGACCAGTCTCCTGTTCAGGTAAAACTTTCGGGTCCTGATCTGTGGTCGGACGACCTGAATCTTCGGTCGGTCGACCGCCTTCGCTGCTTCTCGCCTGTTTTTCTTTCTCGCTCCCCACTTTAGCTCCACTTCGCAGAGAGATGATGTTTAGAGTCTCTTTTTTCTGGTCCGGTTTAGTTGGAAGCTGACCCGGAGCCCTAGTATCATTCTTGCTCGCAATTTGAGCAATCTGGGACTCTAACATCTTCATCCCTGCCTCTCTAGCCTATGACTCCTTCTGAACCAACCCAATAAGATTTTGGATAAGAGCCTCTGTGTTGGGTGATGGATTAGAAGGTGGTTGAGGGTTAAAAGGTGGTTTTTGAAAATTTTGTTTATGTGGGGGTATATATGTGGAATTTTGCTGAGGTTGCATGTGTTGTGGGTTTTGAACATTCTGGCTTGTCCACCTTAAGTTGGGATGGACATTATTATTATTTGGGTCATAGAAATTGTTCCCACGATAGTGTTGAAAAGCGGCACATGTTTCATTAGATGAAGTACAGAATTTTGACACATGCCCTTCTCCACCACACCTCTCACAAGCAAAGGGTCCGTCCTGAACGGCGTTTACTTGGTATATCCCTCCCTTGCTTCCACTCCCTAGATCGAGCTTTCCTGCAGCCTCAAATTTTTCCAACTTGGCTGTCAAGGCCTCAATAGCTGATAGGTTGTATTCGGATTTCCTCTGATTTCCTCTGGAAGTGCCATGCTCAGCGCGGTGCACAGCAACATCTTCTATCAACTTGAGACCCTTAGTCTCTCCTGAATTATCTTGGAATCTCCCATTAGCTGCAGCATCTAGATAGGCCCTGTTGTCATCATAGAGGCCATTGTAGAACTGGTTGCAAAGAAACCATTGTTCGAATCCGTGATGTGGTATGGATCGAACAAGTCTCTTGAACCGGTCCCACGCCTCGCTAAAGTCTTTATTGGGACCTTGCTTGAAATTGGTAATCTGCGCCCTCAAAGCATTAGTCTTTGATGCAGAATAGTATTTCCTGTAAAATGCTAAGGCTAAGGTATTCCAATCTGTGACTCCCGCAGCAGTGCGGTCTAGATCTCTGTACCACTCTCTCGCAGAGTCCCTAAGGGAGAAGATAAACATGGTCTGTTTAATCTGATCCTGCGTCACTCCTTCTGGGGGTGCTATAGAGCATATGTAATCTATGAAGATTTCAATATGCTTAGCAGCATCCTCATTGGCCGAGCCTCCAAATTGGTTTCTTTCAACCATAGTTATGTAGGCGGGCTTGGCCTCGAATGGCTTCCCAGTACCTGCAGGTAAAGTGAACCCTTTGTATAGGTCTTTTGCCTGAGGCATGGAGTGACTGGCAATAGTAGCTTCTTCTGCCATATCTTCTTCTTCTTTAGGAAAAACTGGAAAGTAGGTAAAAGGTGGTGTTTTTGGTGAAAGTGGATTGATGGGTGAATTTGGTTGTGAAGGTGGTGTTTTTGGTGAAGATGGTAATGATGGTTGTTCGAATAAGTCTTCTTGAAATAAGGAAGATGGTGAACCTTCTTCCTGATTTGCTAGAAGTTGCTTTCTTCTTTCTCTAAGAGTCCTCTCAATTTCGAGGTCAAGTGGTAGGAGTTCTCCTTGAACTGACCTGCGCATAAGATGGAAACTACAAGAAAAAAGTGAGAAGGTTTAAGGAACAAAAAGTTCCTTAAACAAAGAGAAACAAAAACAAAAAACAATAAACACTGGCGTCACCTCCCCGGCAACGGCGCCAAAATTTGATGCCCGTCGTTGAGGGTACCAAAGATAAATTTATAATTCCTAACTTTAACAATAGATAGTGAAAGTCAGGGTCGAACCACAAGGAGGTGGGGAATGTTTATTGTTTGGTGTTAATGTTTTAAGGTAACAAATTTGGGGGTTTGATTGGTTGATTACTATATCTAAGGCAAAGATTAAAATAAACAAATAATAAAAGATGAGAATAAAATATAATAAAAAGGGATGCTAGGATGTTTGGGTAATAAATAGCTAAGGTAAAATAAATCCTAAGGTCAACATGTATTGCAGTCGCGTAAGGGGGTGTAACATATCTTTTTAAGTCTATGCTACCTAATAGCTCCTTTCGGCCTATGCTATTAGTTCCTAGGTCTCACAATTATTGGGTGTCAACAATAAGGGTGATTCCTAAATCCCAGGTCACATACCTTTCAGCCTTTAGTAACCTATCCGTCTTAAGGTGTAAACCAATGCCCTTCCCGTATCTTTCAATCTTGGGTAGGTCATTACTAACATCCTACAAGTCTCCTTATGGTCTCATTGCAGGATATTATAATTGACAAGAAAAGACGAAATAAGAATACATACGCGGGTGGTCGACCGACCAGCTACTCCAGTCGGCCGACCACGACCTCGGTCGACCGACCAGCTATTCCAGTCGGCCGACCGTGGTCCTGCTACAAGTCGGTCTTTCGAATTTTATTTACCTACGCATATTCATCCCCTACATCCTAACATATGAAGATTAGCTACTCATGGTTGTTAAGACGATTATGAAAACGGGATTAAACATGGTGAACATAATAAATAATCTAAGCATGCAAGATTCAATAAAGCTTGGGATTTCTATCTTAATTGAATGCAAAGGTAATAAGAACAATAATAAAAACTAGATTAAAGAGTAATTACCACAATTGGAATTAAGGCAGAACGGAATAAACTTTATTGAATGCTTGAGAATTCTTTGAATAAGATAAAAGATAAACTAGATGGTAAAAGATTGAAATAAAAGATCCTAAAGTATGATAATAGATATCAAGCATCCCTAACCCTAACCACAAGATTTGTTTATATAGGGTAAAAAACTAAGAGTTTCCTAAAAGCTCTAATTCTACTTTATTTCCGAAAAGAATCGTCTGGGCTTCTGCTGAGGTCGGTCGACCTACTATGTGGGTCGGTCGACCGCTTCATTGTGGGCTTCTTTTATTTTTGGGCTTTTCTTCAGATTTGAACTTTTATAAAGATCGGGGTCAGTCGGTCGACCTATACTGCCGGTCGGTCGACCGCTTCCCGAAGAATTTCTTCTATTTTCTTCTTGTTTTGACTTTGGATACTTTGACTTTGACTCCAGTTGACTTTCCATTTTTTCCTTAATTAAGCAAAAGACTTGAGGGTACGGACCTTGGCGCTAAATCGTCTCTTTTCCGCATAAATCTGCAAAAGTGCACAAAAATACGAAAGTACACGATTTGTGGGAAATAAAGGCTAAAACAAAGTAAATGAGCGACCAAATACGTGTAAAAATAGATGTAAAACATCATAAAATAGACACGTATCACTGGTTGTATGGAGGTGCATGATAGATCAGGCATCAGCCCAAAACAAATGCTAATGTGATGTTGGAAACCAAAAGAAATGATGACCAAATGGGTGGTGTGTAACAGCTTATTTACATTGTAGTTTTCAAGTGCTTTCAAAGATATTGAAATTATGAACTCTTAAGGTATTGATGGTGGTAGTTAATTGTGTCTTGCACAGAGACACGAACAACATTAATCAATTACCAATAAAGAAGCCAAATACAACACCATTCATAATCTTATTGTTTATCCAAACCATATAATAATCTGCTTGTTTGAAGATGCTATCGTTCGCTGTAATCTTCATATCTTCCTGTACAAGCTATGTTGTTTCTGATATTATATAGCTTCAATATCTAGATTTTGCAGTTTCACAAGTATGCCTCCTTGTATTCGTGTTGTCTACTTTGACAAAGAAGATAGGCATAAGTTTGAGCGTGATTACATACAATGGAAAAAGGAACAATTCACATCAACAACAATGTTCAACACACAGTACGTGCTGAAGGAAGCAGATGGAGCAAGCAGAGTACACCATCTATTGCTCAGTTCTAATGAGTTAATGACAAGCATTTTCAGCAGACTCAGCCATCAAGACAAACGTAGTATGGCTGAAGTATGCAAAAAATGGGCTTCTCTGTTTGCAGTTGGCAAAGAAACATCTAAAATAGCGGTTGATTATAGGAGTCAATTAAAAAGCGAAAGGAGTGATGGGTTGATCACCAGGACAAGGTGGGGCCGTGTTTTTTCTATCCAATGTAGCTGCCTTGATTTACCAACAAAGGAAGCAAGATACATCTACCACGTTTGGATGGAGGGTAATAGGGACCAAGACGATTTAAGTGTCTATGAAGTGTTGGGAAATATGTCCTCAACAATAGTGCGATCACGTAATTAAATCTCATGACGAGAATGCGCAAGGGATGATGCGAATTATTAGTCAACTGACCAACATTAATCGGTAATGATTGGCTAGCTAGAGTTTGACATTACTGTCGTATGACGGTGATGGTCAGTTGATCCCTTTAGGTCACATCTTTAGGACAATTCCCTTAATTGATAAAATGATCAAATGTATATTGATACGATTTGATCATATTCCTTAAACTCGTACATCGAGAAATTAGAGGTTAAATCTTAATGTAAGATTTATGTTTAAAATTGAAATGTGTCAATTGTTAAACAGTAAATGATATTTTATTATATTGTTGTCAGAATGAATTGGGTTATAATTATTACAAAGGTTGTAAATCGTATTGACGATAATTGTAAATAATCATTTTATAATTGTAATTTCGAATTACTTGTCAATTAATAAATATGATTTATTTGATACAATATTTATACGATAAATATTTACATGTTTTGTATAATTGTAATTTTATTACCTTATGACATATAAGATGTCACACATTGTACAAATTATACAATTGACAAGTTTATAAAATGAAATCCATTTTATGGATTAAGTGGGACGGATAAATGGAGGTGGTTATGTGGATGATTAGTGTGTTTAATACACCATAATCATTATGCTTAGACAAAGGCCTTGGAAACACTACCTAAGCAACCCTAAGAAGCATGGGTAAGAGAAGTTGTCTCCCCTTTTGCTCTTCTCCATGTCCGGCCAACACACAACCCAAGCACCACTTGTTTTATATGTGTGTTGCTCACAAAATCAATTCATTCCTAATGTTGGATAATTTTTCTAAGTGTAGAAATCAAATAAAATCTCTCACCCTAGCCGAAAAATCACAAGTGAAGAGAGAATTTTTCCAACCTCTAATTACATATTATAAGATAATATATACATACTATTTAGTAGTATTGAAAGAATATTCTAATAAGAGTGATTAGAATAAGTTTAAGGAGAAACCGTTTTTGTAACTAGCTTGTTCAAGATCTCGGTTGATTAAGGGTTGTCTTGGTGCATCCAAAGGAGGTATTCTATTTTGGGTACTCGGAGGATCATCCTTGCTAAACATTTGGACCGTGTGTAAGGGTTCGAATACTCTCCTTATTTCCGCATTTTTAGCATGCATAAGATCGTTTTAAACATGTAAATTAAAATGTTAATTACAAGGTTTTGTTAGTATGACTAATATTAGTTTATGAGCAACTAATATAACCTTACAATTGGTATCAGAGCAATAGGTTGTTTGCATGCTTTCCGTTTACCTTTTTACGGAGTTATAGTGATAACAAAATAAAATTGGATTTTTCGTTTGATATATGATATGCACGAAATTAATTTAGCATGAATACCTACTGTTTTCTAAAATGTTTTAGAATATTTGGAATATATTTTGCATGAACATTGATTATTGGTATATTAAATCTCGGTTTTAATATGTTTTAATGGTTAAAAATGTTTATTTTTGGGAAAAATAGTTAAAATAAGCTTCTGGCCGAGATTTTTCAGTATGTTATCACATGTATTTTCTATAATATGAATATGATTTTTCGTAAATTATGGACTTACAAATCGTGTGATATGAATTTTAAGTGTTAAAATGCAAAAAGATGAATAAAAATGGGTTAAAATAGTTATATTATGAATTTGACTATAAAAATTTATGAGGATGTCACATGCAATATTTAAAATTTATGTTGAATTTTCCAGAAATTTATCTCAAATATTGCAATATTATAGATTTTTAATGTAAAAATCGGGTAATTAGTGACATAATTTCGACTTTAATAGTTTAAGTTGGAATTTGGCCATAAAAATTTAACACGATGTCATATATATTATCTCCAGCATGTATAAAATTTTCGAGAATTTTATCTTATTTTATGCTTGAGAAATAATTTTAAGGGTTAAAATCGTACGATATATGACGTAAATCGTTAAAATTTGCAAATGTTGTTAAAATGGCCGAAAAATGTAACCCACATTAGTCATATATGATATGTTCATCTTGAAAATATTCTTGGGAGCCAAAAGTTTCAGATTTGTTTTAATTTTTAATTTGTTAAAAGTAGCATTTAAAATTAAAATAATAAGAGTCTTTAATTAAAGTTTCGACTCTTGGGCAGTGTGAAATTTATTTTTCTGTCCATTTTGTGTTCTTAAAGTGGTTTGGAATGTGTAAAAGAATTTATTAGTATTTTATTTGCATTTATGGAATTAATTATTGAATTTTCCGACTTAAATTGCTCGTTTTACGTCTTATTTACGAAATAATGTTAAAACCGTATAAAATACTAATATTTTAACTTTCTGAAAATTTTAAGAACATTCTGGAATTTTCAAAATTTGAATTTTGAATTTTCGAAATTTTAAATGACTCTTTTGGATTTTTATATTATTTTTCCCGTAAAACCGAGTAATATCGATCAATATTAAATATGTTAAGTTAAGTCATGTTCAAAGTTTGAGTAAGACTAAATTTTGAATCCTATAAGAGTTGGGATGATTAACTTAAGGATGAAAACCGTTTCATTTAATGCATAGTGTTGTTAATCGTTAAAACACGCGATTCCATAAACCGAGGTTTGCGATAACTATTTAAATAAGTGTTTTAAATAGGACGATTTGGCTTAGGGTTTGCATGTTAATTCATATTTATATAAGCATTGCATATTTTATATTATGAATGTCATGATTTATTTTTACGTAATTTTGGGAATTATGTAATTTACTTAGTATGGCCTTAGTTTTTAAATCGGTATTTCCCGTAATGTAAGGGGTTACCGATTGGGTTGTAATTTTGTGATCTCGTATCACCCAATTGTAATTTATTTCTATTTTATAATGTATAAAGTAGACTAGAAAAGTTGTAATATTTGTAAAATCCGGAGTTCCTTGAAGACGGTGCCATTCGGAAAGGAGTTCCGATCAAGACGGTGTTTACCTCGAAGTGCGTGCCGCGTGAAGTTCAAGGGACCAAAGGAGTTGGTTTCCGAATTTGTACTTTGTTATTTCTTTTCTAGGAAAGGCCATACTAGGGTTTATTTATGCTTTTATTTTTGCTTTTTATATGTTTGCATGCATAGCCAAATCGTCATACATCGTATCATGCATGTTTCGACCTAGTCGACCTAGTCTTTTATTTTATCGATAATTCACCGACTTAGTTCACTTAAACGGAGATAGATAATAATTTGACTAGATCTCTTACATATAAATATTGAGACTTAGCCTTACCAAAAAGTACGGACCCATGAATCCCTTCTTCACAAGAACGTAGGCTCGGCTACACCGGGGTACTAAAATTGTCACGTTGGGTAAGTGGGGTAATAAGATTACACCTTGAAATTTGGTTGATCTCAACGAAAGTATTCGTAACCGTAGTTGCAATAAGTTCGGGCTAAAGATAATTTTAAGAAAATTGTCGACCGAGAGTTCTAAGAGTAGAACCGATTAAAGAGTTAATCCACCAAATTATACCAATACGGGTTGAATCGGCTACACCGTGCCCGGATTAGTATGGGTTTGGGTCTCGGGATTGTTTGCTTAATTGGGTAAGAGATCATTAAGTAAATATACTTAACATGTTTAAGTTTCTTAAAATTCAAATTATGAATTTAAAATGATGTTGTTTATCCTTTTACTATTGTAGTTTAATTTTCAACATCGACTATGGCAACCAACGCTCCACCTCTCACTAACGTATCATGGCTTCGATCCTTTATGGATCGTTGTAAACTCGATAAGCATGGTTCAAACTTTAAGGATTGGGATGCGCAATTACTTTTGGCCGCTCAAGGTGACGATAAGAGTCGTTACCTATCCGAAGCCGCTCCTCCCGCTCCAACCGCTCGTTCCGCGGTCGGAACTCGTGAGGCCTATGAAGCCTACATGAAAGAGTCCTCCGCTCTTAAAAATGTGCTCATCTTCTCCATGGAGCCGGATCTCCAAAGGAGTATGATAAAGTTGACCACATCATATGAGATATACACCAAGCTTGCGACCATGTTTTCGCAAACTCCTAGGGTGATTCAATATGAGGCGGCTTCCGCCTTCTTTGACATTACATTCAAGGAAGGGCAAAAGATAAGCCCTCATGTGCTCAAACTCGTTGAGCTCGCGGAGACTCTAAAAACTCAAGATGTTGATGTTCCCGACTCTCTTATTATTGACCGAGTTCTTCACTCACTCAATAAGGTTAAGGCGTATGCTCAATTCCGGGTGAATTTCAATATGCGAAACCAAGAGACCACGTTGGACGAGTTGCATAAGATGCTAGTCCAAGCCGAAAGGGACATGGGACTTCATGAAAGTTCCACCAAGGATGTTTTGAACATCGAAAAGAAAGGGAAAACGAGCTTCAAAAGGAATGCCTCTAAAGGCAAGGGCAGGAAAACGTTCAAGCCCAAGGCGACCAAAGAAAAGACCTTTTTGAAAGGCGCTTCCACCTCGTCTTCAAAAGAGCAAGACAAGTGCCATTATTGCACGAGGATCGGTCATTGGAAGAGAAATTGCCCCAAGTACTTAAGTGATCTCAAAAATGGGAAGGCAACCGCCGTAGGTAATAATAATTCTCGTTTAAATTCATGTCATTTATCAACTTATGTATAGTGATACAAATGTGTTGATGTTTACCCTTTTTAAATGTTTTAAAGGGGCGCCTCCTAATAATGATAAGGGCAAGGAGAAGGAAGCTTGAAGTTCCTTACTTGGATGGCTATGGTAGCATCCAAATTGATCGAAGACTTGAAGAGCTAGCCTCTAATTTTCATATCGTCTTCTTTCATATTTTGCATTTATTTATGGAACAATTTATTTTCTTGTAAGACAAGGATTAAAATCCTAAAACAATGGTTGTAGTTTTGGATATTGGTGACTTGGTTTTCAACCCGAGTCACTACTTTTGTTCTTAATCAATGTTTTGATTTCTCAAATAAATTGCATACCTTGTTTAAACATGAATAATAGTGATTTTATCACGCAACAAACTATTGATACGATCAATAATATAATCAAAGATTTGATTAAAACGGAGAACTACACCCCATGAGATAAATTCAATCAAAATGAGACTATATCAGTTCATTATAAGATTTTCATTTTAAGTGAAAATGAGAATGTATTCATCACACCTATCAAACTTCAAACATTCAGATACATTGGTTAATCGAAATAGCTATCCTTAAACGAATAAAGGTTATTGTTAGAAGGATAGAGTGGGAGAAAATATTTCGCTCGCAAACCAATGATGAAAATAAAGGAAGGATCTTAGAGAAGATTCTTACTTGGGAGTCTTAAGAAGAGCCCTAAATGATTTGAAGAAACTACGAGAGGACACTGAAGAAACTACGGGAGGACACTCGAAGAAAGGTTCTTTGTGTTCATTGTTTCATAGAGAGGAAACTTGAAACCCCGTATGAAATCGGAAGGAAAACGGTTCCTTAATAAATGATTTTTCTAAATTTATAAGTTCTCAATCCTCTCAAGTTAGTTATAAAGAAATTATCATGTCATTTTCGTCTCGAGGAAACGAAGACATGATAAGAAGGTAATGAATGATTGAATGGAAACAGATCACTATACGGATAGTGATAATGATAATGATTCGAGTAATAGTTTAACATGCGTGAAATGAAAGGTTCATTTAAGATATCGAGAGATATTGATTTTAGTGGGAGCGATATTCATCAAAGAATTGAAACCTACCATTTAGAGAGAATGGGTGATTCTTTAAGAGTAAAGAATAAGAGGTACTCAATTTAGATGAATAAAATAATTTGTATCATATGATGATGGAGTTTTTAAAGGGAAGGTTTATTATATGGATAATAAAAGGTAGCCCATTAGAAGTTAGAATGGTTGGATACATTATTCATAATAATGAATGAAACCATAAATAGCCAAGATGAGTGAAAATTATTATAATGATGAAATCATAAATAGACTACAATAAAGTTTTCAGTACATAAGTGACTGTATATCGATACGTCACAAGTTATAAGATAACAGTGGGAGCTTTCCTCCGGAAAGGAAACTCAAAATCTAGAAAGAGTTCTAGAAATGTACTCAAATAGAATCATATTATAGGGATAATATGAGAATAAAGGAGACCAAAAGTTGTAAGTTTTGCTATCATGAATAAAGGTTATTCGCATGAATAAAGGTTTATTCGCAAAACACTAATACAAATAGATGATTGTGCATCAAAATGCAATGTAATAGTGTTGACTATTGTTGCATGACAACATCATTTGAGTTATGATTAACTCAACATGAAAGATACTTTGTCAGAATCCAAATGGGTTGTATGAGACAATATTGAACCCCATAAGTGAACTGGATTGACTTAGTATGGCCCCTAGCCGCTTACATGAGGTGACGTCTCAAAGCGACTAGAGTGTGAGGCGATTGATGGCAAGTTCAAGTGCCATAGAGTCATATGTAATGACTAGTCGATCACATAGGCAGACTGTAAGAGACACTCTGTCGGGCAATGTGACCGCTTATAGAGTTCTGGAAATTTTATAGCCGGGTCGTGGCGAGAGCTGCTATAATATTCTTGTGAGTCAATTCTTAGACTAAAGACTACTCTCCCAAGATGGTACAGTTTAGGCATAACTTTGATCCATTCTCTACGACTTTTCGTAACTGGAGTCAAATGGGATTGTTTTGGGTTGTGACTAACTGTGACTAGTTGAAGGAAGTAGTGCGATAGAAATTGTCCACCCCTTGTCAGGGTTGTTCAAATCTCAGGGCCACTCGAGGAGAAATTAACTGGAAATGCGTGGCCACGCTCGGAAGGTATCTATGGTAGATAATTCCGGTCAGACAGTTATTCTCCAGATCGAGGAAACCACTTATGATATGATCAAATGCAAGTACGACCTCAGAGAGACATCTTGCATTGAGTGGGAGATTGTAATAGGACAAGAGAATTGGTGACGCACACTTGTCGAGGACAAGTGGGAGATTGTTGGGAAATATGTCCTCAACAATAGTGCGATCACGTAATTAAATCTCATGACGAGAATGCGCAAGGGATGATGCGAATTATTAGTCAACTGACCAACATTAATCGGTAATGATTGGCTAGCTGGAGTTTGACATTACTGTCGTATGACGGTGATGGTCAGTTGATCCCTTTAGGTCACACCTTTAGGACAATTCCCTTAATTGATAAAATGATCAAATGTATATTGATACGATTTGATCATATTCCTTAAACTCGTATATCGAGAAATTAGAGGTTAAATCTTAATGTAAGATTTATGTTTAAAATTGAAATGTGTCAATTGTTAAACAGTAAATGATATTTTATTATATCGTTGTCAGAATGAATTGGGTTATAATTATTACAAAGGTTGTAAATCGTATTGACGATAATTGTAAATAATCATTTTATAATTGTAATTTCGAATTACTTGTCAATTAATAAATATGATTTATTTGATACAATATTTATACGATAAATATTTACATGTTTTGTATAATTGTAATTTTATTACCTTATGACATATAAGATGTCACACATTGTACAAATTATACAATTGACAAGTTTATAAAATGAAATCCATTTTATGGATTAAGTGGGACGGATAAATGGAGGTGGTTATGTGGATGATTAGTGTGTTTAATACACCATAATCATTATGCTTAGACAAAGGCCTTGGAAACACTACCTAAGCAACCCTAAGAAGCATGGGTAACAGAAATTGTCTCCCCTTTTGCTCTTCTCCATGTCCGGCCAACACACAACCCAAGCACCACTTGTTTTATATGTGTGTTGCTCACAAAATCAATTCATTCCTAATGTTGGATAATTTTTCTAAGTGTAGAAATCAAATAAAATCTCTCACCCTAGCCGAAAAATCACAAGTGAAGAGAGAATTTTTCCAACCTCTAATTACATATTATAAGATAATATATACATACTATTTAGTAGTATTGAAAGAATATTCTAATAAGAGTGACTAGAATAAGTTTAAGGAGAAACCGTTTTTGTAACTAGCTTGTTCAAGATCTCGGTTGATTAAGGGTTGTCTTGGTGCATCCAAAGGAGGTATTCTATTTTGGGTACTCGGAGGATCATCCTTGCTAAATATTTGGACCGTGTGTAAGGGTTCGAATACTCTCCTTATTTCCGCATTTTTAGCATGCATAAGATCGTTTTAAACATGTAAATTAAAATGTTAATTACAAGGTTTTGTTAGTATGACTAATATTAGTTTATGAGCAACTAATATAACCTTACATGAAGATGGTCCGTTTAATATATTCTCAGAGGACGAAGCATATTACGACTCAGACTGATAACCCCGTAGCAATAATTATGATGCAAAAATGTTAAAAATTTAGATTGACTATTGTGTTCCGATGATTTAAAGTTGAAGATTTACACCAACAAGATAGAGTACTTGTGGGTGTAAACATATTGCATTAAATTATGAAATCCTAATAAAATTGTTCCTTTCATATTCGTAACATTCATTTCCGATATCAATAGTAACTATCAAGATAGTAAGTTTATTACATGTGTATACAATCATGAAAATGATTCCCACGTTCAAATACTCCATTCATTAGTTATACAATATATAATACTATGACATGAACCAAAATATCAAAACTTTGTTGAAATTATGAATATTTACATTATGAGAAATTACGTCCCTTGGAATTCCGCACGCATCGCGCGCGGAAGAACAACTAGTATAATTAAAAAATGTAAACTTATAACTTTCCAATAAAAGGAGGTTTTAGTAATAGAATAGAAAAAGATATAAGGGGTGAAAAAAATTAAATGAGATAAAATAAGATTTAGGAAAGAGAAAGAATAAAAGATAAATAAGGTTAAAAAGAGAAACTTAAGTAATTATATATGGTTGGAATATTAATTAATAAGTTGATATTTAGTGGAAGCTGACATGGCTGTTATTTTTCACGTTATTGGCCAAAAAAAAACTGAAATTATGAGGTTGAATGAGAGAGCTCCATTAGCCTAATTCTAAAACCTGGTTGCGCCACATCATCAGTTTTACATTTTGCTTTTATATATATATAACTAGCTTAGAACCCGTGCAAATTGCACGGAAATGCATAGTTGAATAGTTTGTAGTTCTATATAGATAAATGTTTAAAACGTATAAAACATCAGAATAATAGTATTGTCAATAGGTTAGAATTGTCAGGCAACAATTCATTATTTGTAATTTGAGATTTGGAGTAATATTTGGTCTCACCTTTTATCTTTATTTATAAGCTCCTATTTTCAGTTACTCGACTATCACAGTTTATCCTTATTATTATTATTGTCATATTTCAAAGTATTTGAGAACAATAGTTGTTACAGATCCAAAAATAGGCTGACCTAAGACCCGACATTGACCCGAACTACAACACCCTAATGTGTAGGGATGTCATTGGGGCGGGTACAAGTGGATACCGCCCCGCACCCGCCCCAGTTGGGGCGGGGATGGGTAGAGCTTTGGTGGGTGGTGGGGCGGGGACGGGTACGAAAATTGTACCCGCCATGGGTAGTGGGGCGGGGATGGTTTTTGCGTGTTACCCACTTCATACCCGCCTACCCGCTAATTATTACAAAAATTAGTACCATTATTACGATAATTTTACAAATATTATTTTGTTATAATTAAGACGTAATGTTAAAAATAGTTATTTTATATAGTATTTTATTAACTTTTTTGGTAAGTAACTAAAATTATATAACCAAATTCCTAAAAATATAAATTAATAATGATTAAATCAACTTGTACCAAAAAAGATCGAAAAAAATTTATGGTATAGCGGGTTAATTGATAGGTGGGGCGGGGATGGTTTTGAAAACTTGTACCCGCCACGGGTGGTGGGGCGGGGATGGTTTTGGAAACTTGTACCCGCCATGGGTGGTGGGGCGGGGATGGGTACGATATTTTCTTGATGGGTACGGATACGGGGAACCTATATCCAGCACCGCCCCGCCCCAATGACATCCCTACTAGTAATGTGACCCAAAATCCGAATTGATCTGACCCGGTCAAAATGACCTAAATTATCTTGACTCATAAGTCATAACTGATCCAACCCGAAGTGGCCGATCTGAAACCACCCATATTCAAAATTACGATTTTCGCTCTTGATCATTAACCCGAAAATGACCCGACCCACGCACTAAACCGACCAACCTATCAAAATAAATCTGAAACCCAAAATGACCAACCCAACCTGAATTATTCGGAAATAATGATGAACTAAACTTACCCGACCCAAATTGATCCGACAGTTTTTGATTCGACTCATTTACCAAATATAGTTTGACAAAAGTATAACAAAAAAATGAGGGCGGAAGTAAAAGGGTGTAAATAAGGAAGGCAAATACTTATTTCAGACGGGCTGTTTTCCCGTCTGAAATAAGACGGACTAATTGTGATCATTTTTACAGTAAAATGTTACCATCATTTTCAAGGTAAAAAGTGAATTTGTTATATAACATTTCGTTATTAAATGATTACATTTTATTAAAAAGATGGTGACATTTGATCCGTCTTATTTTTTCGGGCTTTATTTTAGGGCAAAGAGATTATATTGTATGTACATAATATTATGTGATTTTTTTGTAATATCTTTTTGTAATATCATTTTCGATTCCATTGATGGTGCTCAAAATTTATACGAACAGACTGTACATATTTGGAATAAGGTTATATATCATTGAATTAATTGAATCTTTGAATATCTTTGAATAATATCTCATTGAATTAATAAAATAACATCTCATTGGAAATTCTGTTTTTAGCATTCTTTTCTGTTTTTTCTGCAATGATTCAACTAATATTATTCTTATTTCATATCTTATACGTGAAGTTGCAATGATTCTACCAATATTACAATGCAACATGGTTCAATTTATCTGGTTTAAGAATACATTAGTAGAATATTTGATTCAATTTATTCTACCAATATTACCAATATTACAGTCAGTCAATAATTGGTTCAAGAATATATTTGATTTTCTTATAGAATATTGCACTGCAATTTGGTCTTATTTGGTAATATTTTATAATATTTGATTTTCCAAAAACGATTTTACATAATGGGAACTTGGGCGGGAAATTTTTTTACGTGAGTGCGACACGTGTCTAATTTATGTTTAGTGGTTGTTGTTATATACTTTTATATATAGATAGATTAAATACTCCTTAGCTATTACTTTTAAACAAGTATTTTTTTTCCGGTAGATATCTCAAAAGACCATCTCCTACTAATTTAGTGGATGAATAACATGAAAAATAGATTTTAAAAACTTTCTCACTCGTTATATGAGAGATATCTCAATAACATTATTAAAATATTGTATCTCTAAAGTTTTTGTGTATTTTTAATTTGAAAGGTAAGCTATATCATAAATATTTTCATCAAACTTTAAGTTGTAAGAGGACAATGACTGATTGAGGTCAATTTTTGTAAAGTCCAATTGTCGTGAATAATGAATAAGTATGAATCTAGTTTATAGTATTTACGGTTTTGTATTCAATTCGAAAAAATCTAAAACGCGACAATGTAAGACTCAACACAATCAAATGAATTACTTTAATTCACTTTTTTTTTATTTCCACAAAAAGTTAATTGAGTAAAATTCACAAATATAAAAGAGGATGTATAAAACTATAAATCATGTACAAAGTAGTAGTTAGTACATGAATTTGAAGGGGTAAATAATTAGTGTAGTCATTTTCTATTGCAACTTCCAAATCAAAATCAGATTAAAATAGGTCAAGTTGATGAAGACATGATAACAAGCTTAGCCTTTTGTAGTTAATCAGTCACAATATGCAAATCAACAATAATATATAACCTATGTTCCGGTAATTTATTTATCTTTTAATTATTAAATAACAAGTAAATCAATTAAATGTATAAATCTTTCAGCAAAGACATTCCTAAAATAAAAAGGCTCAGACACCCTAAAATTAAATATATATTAACAATGACATAGACGGAGGCAGTACTTTATTACTAGTTTATTACCAAGTTGAACTAATTGATTGTTGATATAATCTAATAAATTGGTAGTAATTTATCATTTTTTTCAAATTAGATATTAAGTAATATATATATTATTAGTAAACTGAGGTGTTACTTGTTTCTGAAATATTTAGTTTACAAGTAATAAAACAGCTAAGCAAATGGAAATTAGGCAAGAATTTTAAGACCAAAGACTAATCACATGGGCTAATTCAAAGAGTGATGTAATTGGAGACAAATTGATCAAGGAAAACATGTTAGTGCTTAGTGTTTAGATGTAATTTTGTGATTTTATAAACCAACTTTATATTTTATACTTTATTTTCTTCTAAATTTTCTCATTATCCTCTTACAATTGATTAAACAATATTTTAATTAAACAACTGATTAAAAAAAGTAGAAAAGAAGGTTGAAAAGAGAAGGCATATAATAATTCTCTTGATTATAAACAAATAAGTTGTTCAAAAGTTGGACAATGGTTTTGAAAATTGAAAAAATTGGATATACGCGGACTAGGGTATTTCTTCAAATTAGTTTTTTGCTTAAAAAACCCAAAAATGGGACTGTATTAAAAATGTGGAAAATTACTATATATTTATATATTTAAGTATATAATTGATTAGACATTGAATTTCACGTAACTATTAGAATATTATTATCTGATCATATGTCGTTCTACTCTTTTTTTTCACATAACAATTAGTAAACATAATTATAAAGTAAATAATGACGACAAATATAAAACGGTTTTAAATCGTGATTACAAAACGACTACTCATAACATTTTGATGAAGTGAGCAAAATGATGGATAGTATTACTAAAGAAAGGGACACAAACCCTTGTAATTGGTATATTGTACTGTAATTGGTAATCTTGGTAGGTAGACAAGTATAAATCAAATGACATCATACAAACTTGATATGGAATTAATATACTAAAACAAGGTGAAATAGATGATTATACTCCAAAACTTTTGTAGGTCAATTATCAATCAAGAATGCATCAAGTGTGGTGGGTGTCTACCAAAAGTTATGGCACTCAATGTGGTTGAAACTAGAAACCTGAAGGGACCCTTCTTAAGAATAATATCTTACACTTTTTAGTTTCTAAATGGCATAAACTAAACAAAGTTGTTAAAATGTAAATACAAATTCTCGTTCAGAACGTACACTATCACGTTACAAGCTGAACACGAATAATATATTTCCTGCAATATATAAATAACATTATTCATCAGGTGTTCCATTTCCCTCTACTAAAAATAAGGCACAAACAAGATGCTTTACATGTAGACTTTTATAATTGTGCTTTATATGAATAATATGATGCATGAGATACCGAATCACATATACACTAGGATTGCTTGCATAATTCGCATTTAATTATAACGGGGAATATAATAGAGAAAGTACGTACGATAACCATAATTATAATATGTATTTTGGTCCGGTTTGACAAATAACAGAAAGAGATTTTGAATAGTAAATAAAGTTAACAGATTTAAATAACATATACCCGAGAGTTTACCAGTGCGCACCGAAGATAGCGGCTGCGGGTTCCCTCGCCACAAAAAAAAAACGTCATTGGTAAAATTATCTATAAGTGTTTGGTAAATAACAGATTAATCATAACATTAAGTTTTTTGAGATAAATAAAGATATAAATGAATCTATTATTACAATAATTATTGAAAAATAGTAGATTGCTTCTAAATGCCTCTGGAATGTACTATTTACGAAACGCATTAATTGGCCAAATCTATTCTTTTTTGAAGGGAATTGGCCAAATCTACTATTTAACTTGGAATATGCTAATATTTGCAAATATTTTTTTACGCTTCTACTTTTCTTGTGATAAGTATTTCAATCAAATGTAAACAAAACTACAAAATACAAACCCTAAAATTATTTACATGCGCAATGGTAGTAAACTTGATAATTATGTTGTTAACGTAAAACAAAATTACAAAATACAAACCCTAAAATTATTTACATGTGCAATGGTAAATCCTTATAATTATACTGATAATGTATAAATCATGACATATGTATAAGCCAATGTTTTCATAAGCAATCGATGCCAATTAAAAGGCCTAATTAAGTAGTATTGTCCCTCTAATAATTAACCATATAGAGAATAATTATTCAAATATCTCTTCATAGTGTACTACAACTATGTCTATAAATTGCTATAGGATGATTACATCTCTTTCAAGAAAAAGTTGTTTTAATCAGTGATCAAGTTTGAAGGTTAGAAGAGACGCTTGCTCCCGTGAATAATGGAAAGATTCTTTACCCAAATTGTATATCAATATATCACTTTCCTTAGCTCGTCGTCTTGAAGTAAAATCCTATTTTAGCTACTAAGTACTAAGTCACAAGATATCCATCCAATAATACGCACCCTATACAAAAGACTCCAAATCCATAAACAAATAAAAATACTATTTATTCTATTGGATTGAATAATTTACGCTCACTTTATTTTATGAGAAGAAAAGAAAATAAGTGGAAGTAATTGACAGAAACGACGAGTATCCCCTATATATAAAAGCTAAAACGTTAAGGTTTCTCTTATTAGCTCCCGAAATTTAAGAATTGAGAAACAAAATTGATGATGTAGTCAATTACCGTCTTCTTTTTTATTCCATTCTAATTCTAATATTCTAATTATATATGAAGTTTTATTCGTCAGTAGTCAATAAGTTTCACAACCCTTTAATATTTACATGACTTAATTAATATAATAGGAAGTAAAAACATACAAATATAAACTAATTCGGGAAAAATATGACAAATAACATGTTACAAAACCAAACATTATACATAATTTGTCAAGTATATTTGGTCCGAGGGTAAAAAGAAATTCAGGTAGCAAAATGAGAAATTAGACTACTATTTATTTGAACCGAGAGTAATTATTATTATTACTACTTTTATTCAACTGAGTTCTAATAATAACATAATAATTTATGTATTTTTTACACATATTTAACAAAAACCCGTATAAAATTACACATAATTAAAACTAGTATTAAAATAACAAAAGGGGTGATACAAATATCCTTTAATTTTTTAATTTTGAATAGTCTTGATTTACAATGTATCAGTCAAGTTTGCCACATGGTACATGCAAAATTAACCAAAAAATTGTAGCACCTTCAATTTTGCCTAAAATAAGGGGCCCCGAATTCCTTTTCCCCTACCTTCTTTATTAAATCTTGATATATTTTTTAACGAGTCTGTCTTATTTTCGCGTTTTATCTTATATTTCCACTATCTTTTTATTTGATAATAAACATTACACATTGAAAATAAATATTAGTATATCGTAAGTAGATGAGATATTAGAAGATTAAGACAGTGAAATACTAGATGAAACACGAAAATAAGACCATAAAAATCGAGTTTTTTTGGGACATCATGTTTTTTAAAACTTTTTTCGGACATCATGTTGTAATTATATAAAGCCACCCTTCCCTTGTTTTCCTCTCAAGTTTGCATCATACTACAAACACACACATAGACAAAATTTCACACATCAAAGCTTCTCCCTTACTCATGGAAGCACAAAATAACACTCCACATGAATCTCCAGCCATTTTCTCTTCGAATTCTGTCTCCGCCACTGCTTCCATATCATCCTCGACCTCGATTTCATCAAATGCCTATATGGGCATTAATGATGTAGCTATAAAAGTTGGAAACAACATTATTAAAAAAGGGTCAAAAAGAGTGAAATTAACACCAAATGATGAGGAAAAAAGGGAAATTTCAAAGGAAAAGTTAAATTATGAGGAATTGAAGGATGAAAATGATCAAAAACATAATATTATCGATCATGATAATAAAGAGGTAAGTCAGGTAACGTATCGAGGGGTACGTAAAAGAAGCTGGGGAAAATGGGTGTCCGAAATTAGAGAGCCTAGGAAAAAATCAAGAATATGGCTCGGAACGTATCCAACGGCTGAGATGGCGGCTCGAGCCCATGACGTAGCGGCTTTAGCCATCAAGGGTCAAAATGCATTTCTCAATTTTCCAAATGAAGCTCATTTGTTGCCTCGTCCGGCTTCTACGTGTCCAAAAGACATTCAGGACGCAGCTGCTAAAGCAGCAAACGCGAAAAATTCCGAGTCATTTCCGAGCTCATCTACCAGCTCAATTTCTTCATCAACTACCACTAGTTTGTCTTCTAGTGAAGCTAACTCTTCTGAGTGGTCCAGCTGTTGTCTGGAGCCCACAAGGGAACGTGACAAGTGTCAAGACGATGAATCTTTGTTTGACTTACCTGACCTTGTGATTGATGGTAAAAGTCAAAGGGGTGGAGGGTATTTTAGTCATTCCACATGGCAACTTGGTCAAGTAGATGGTGAAGTTTTATTTGGGCTTGGTGATGACCCGGATCATATTGATCAACGACCCGGTTGTTTATGGGTTAATGGGTGGGTTTATTAGACAAAATAGGTGATAATTAATTACATGGGTCACTCTTTTTACTAGTTACTTCTCTAAATTTAATTTATTGTGTACAAAATTTGGTCAATAATATTTGGTCGTGATTTATCATATTTAATGGAATTATAAGGTTTCATATATTTAGTAACCGTCGATATAAAAAGAAAATTTAAAATAATAATTATTTATTGGGAAGAAGGTAATAAGTTAACTAATAATTACTCTCTTTTATATATATCAGTTTTTTAAAGTAACCTTTTTTGTTAAAAAAAAAAATTCTAGAATTACTCTTACAAAATGCATTTTTATTAAAAGTTGCTTCAAACTCCAACTTAATAATTCGTATATTTTGTCCGTTTAATGAACTTATCATGTTTGTTTCAAAACCAATTAATACTTTAAAGGGTACAACAATGAATAATAAGTTCAAAAATAGAAGGAATAAATAATCTAAATTGGAGTTTTTAACCAATATTTGATAAAGTGCATTCGAAGGTATAATAATTTTAATTTTTTTATAAATGATTTATTTTAGAAAAGCAATATATAAAAAGAGTAGATATTAATCGATAATATATAATGCGAAAAAGAGTGCATTATGGTCTAATATGAAATATGCAGGGGAATAAGGAATAACTATTAGTGGATACTCATTATTTATCCTTGCTCACTCCCTCAACTCGACCAACCTTCTCACTAATAAGCTAGCCAGCTTGTTCGGTTCGGCTCAATCTCGCTAAAAAAGCTTATCCCGTTCGATAAGATCTGAACCGAGCTATTCACAAGCGGTCCAGGCTCAACCCGACGTCCCAACCACGGTTCACGAATTTACTTTTGGAGTTGTATTGGTGCCTAAAATAAGTCTCCATATTATTATTATTTTTTATGTTGGTGCTTAGAGCAACAATGGTTAAAAAAAGGTCAATATTACTCTTGTACTCCCTACCATTTTACGTGCAAACATATGGATCCTATAAATCAGAAAAATTTAAAATATATAAATGCGGCAAAATTGATGGCGACTCATCATAAGTCGAACTTTCTTATAATGTGATTATTATTAATTGGATTCTTTCATATTTTTGGGCCATAATTATATATAAAAAAAAAAAAAATTGGGACATGGGGTTTTGGAATTTTGTGTGTTTTATTTGTAAATTTTCTCTATTATTATAACAACAATTCTCATTTGTAACAGACATATCTATCACAAATTTACGATTGATCAAGTACTCCATCCGTAGTATTTATATAAGTAAATAAAACCAAACAATTTCTTATTTCCTAGACAATCTGTTTTTGTCATATCTAACCACATACTATAAATATTAATTAACCCGTTGCAAACTTGCAGCGAATATATATGTCATAAATGAGAATTTGTGTTATTATAATTTATATGTTTGGCTTGTGGTAATGAGGAAGAAAGTGACAAATTTGTATGCCTTCACTAATTGTCACTCCGTACCATATTTGATTTTAATTAACAGGTTGAAGTTTTTGAATTTATATGTTTTTATTTTTTGTACTTTATAATAACAATTAAAAATCCATTTTCGATGAAGACAAAGAAGAAATCCCCAAAATATTATGCTTCACATGATATAAGAAAATAATTAAGGCATCGGACAACTTTTGCAAGTGGATAATTCCTTCTAGTGAAGGAAGGTTCTTATACGTTTCAATTAATAGTTCACGTTTTTTTATTTCTTTTTCACAAAATAAAGTAAATATAAATTATTCATAGAGATAAAAAGATATATCATAAGTGCACAAAAATGGCCATCTACATGCATGAACGAGTATTTTCTTTACAAACGGAAAATACATTCTAATAATACTGCTTTTGTTCACTTGGATTTCATACATTTATTTAATATATATGGCGAATACAAATCCAAGTGAATAGAGGAAGTACCACAAACAACTATTTATTGACAGTTTGGTGTAAATTAAAAATGGGTGTATAAAAGGGTTGATTTATTATCCGTATTGATCCGTTTTGTTTCGGTTTATTAAAAAAATTACTCTTTTGTGGTTAAGGAATAAGACTGAGCAAAAATGCACGATACGATATTATTATACTTATATGATGTGGTTTTTGGTTTTAATTATACGGATAATTGCAATGTTATAGATACTTTTTATAATTCTCTTTTATTTTTATTAGGTTGTTTATAAATACCGTTTTAATTAATATAATCTTAATCAATAATTTTTGTATTTAATTAGACATTACCCCATTTGTGGAGCTGGGAAAGAATCTTGAAAATAAAGGGTAAATAAAAAGGTAACCTATTGCTAAAATATGCTGTCTCCCTTCTCCCTTTTTCCTACATCTTTTAATTAGTGGATTAAATAGTTAAATTACTTTTAAGACTATTATTATTAAAGATTGACTGTTTATAATTTAACTTGCTTATGTGTTCTCAACAAGGAGATTCCCAACAAAGTGAATACAGTTCACTTATCAAAGTAAAGTAAAAGTGATTACAAATTGAACACTTTTTTCTCATACATATTGCTCAATTTGTTGGATTAGGGCTTAAATCTATTTATTTGTCGTTTCGAACGATTATCACGAGAGCTCATTGGGTGAGAGTTCTATTTATAAACTTCTATAGTTTTAATTAGAAGTCGTCGGTTGATCACAGAACTTTAACGTCCTAGGAACTTGCAATTTATAGGAAGACAAGTTTGGTAAAATCGTTTGTTTGTCCATGTGTCTAAACAATTACATTAATATCGCATTTATACTACTCCAAAGATTTAAAGATAATAATTCTAGTTTCTACTAGTAGTAAAGGAGGCGTGGGAGGGGGCAGTGGCTGGGGATGTTCCTGACCGCGTGGGAGCATGTGCGGCGAGTTTATCGAGTTGGGCCAAGCTGAAATTTGGGGACATAAAAAAGAGATTACGTGACAAAGAAGCTGAGTTGGTCTTTTGGCAAAAACAGCCACCAGGGGCGGATATGCTACGGAACTGCAGGAATTTGGCGTCTGATTTGGAGGAGCTACGAAGACAAATTGAAACATACTGGTTTACGAGAGCTAGAAGCAGTGAGCTCCGAGACGGGGACAAAAATACCAACTATTTTCACCATAAGGCGAAACAAAGGAAGAGAAAGAATGTTATTATGGGTATCGAGGATGAGGCGGGTAGATGGTGTACGAAGGAGGAGGAGATTGTGAAGGTAATTGAGGACTACTATGCTACTTTATTTACCACAAGCAATCCTGTTAATTCTGAAGTGGTATTGGAGTGCGTCCCTGTGACTGTAACGGAGGAGATGAATTTGAGTCTTGATCAACTGGTTACTTATGAGGAAGTGAAAGAGGCCATGTTTAGTATGCATCCTAACAAAGCTCCCGGTCCGGATGGTATGCATGCTTTGTTCTATCAACGGCACTGGAACATTGTTGGTGATGATATTTACGAGTACGTTCGAAGATGGTGGGCAGGAGCTGAAAACATTGACCAAATAAATGTAACAAATGTGGTCCTGATTCCGAAATGCAATTCTCCCAGGAAAGTTACTGAGTTCCGTCCTATCAGTTTGTGTAATGTTCTTTATAAGATTATCTCAAAAGTTCTTGCGAACCGGCTGAAACCTTTCCTGAATACAGTGATCACTGAAAACCAAAATGCGTTTACACCCGGAAGACTGATAACGGATAACGCCCTTATCGCGTTTGAGATTTTTCATGCCATGAAGAGGGGTGGATGGAGAAGGCAAGCACGGGAATATTGCCCTTAAACTCGACATGAGTAAGGCCTACGATCGGGTGGAATGGATTTTTCTAGACCACTTAATGCGGAGGATGGGCTTTTCGGCGGATTGGCAGGACCGTGTCATGAAGTGTGTTTCTACTGTGGCCCACTCTTTTCTAATAAATGGGAAACCTTCTGGACTTGTTAAACCGAGTCGCGGGCTTCGGCAGGGAGATCCTATCTCCCCGTATTTGTTTCTAATATGTGCGGACGCATTTTCCTACTTGTTAAAAGACAGAGTGAATAATGGTAAAATCCACGGAGCCATGGTTTGTAGAGGGGCGCCAAGAATTTCACACCTTTTCTTTGCTGACGATAGCATTTTGTTTGCTAGAGCGAACCTAAGTGAATGCTCGACAATAGCTGACTTGATCAGTAAATACGAAAGAGCATCGGGGCAGAAAATTAATTATGCTAAGTCGGATGTTGTCTTCAGCAAGAAAGTTCCGAGGTCTGTTCGAAATTCCTTGTGTGCCACTTTGGGGGTTAATGAGGTTGACCGGCATGAGAAGTATCTGGGCCTTCCTACGATTATTGGTAGGTCAAAGAAAGTTGCTTTTGGGGCAATTAAGGAGAGAATCTGGAAGAAATTACAAGGATGGAAGGAGAAACTTCTGTCTCAACCGGGGAAGGAGGTTCTTATCAAATCCGTTGTTCAAGCCATACCCACTTACATGATGAGTCTGTTCTCGTTTCCCGACGGTCTGATTGAGGAGATAAACGCGATGATAGCTAAATTCTGGTGGGGTACGACCGAGGAGAAGAGAAGGATACACTGGTGGAGCTGGCCGAAGCTCTGTCAACCGAAAGCACAGGGAGGTTTGGGTTTCCGTGATCTTGGGATTTTTAACCAAGCACTCCTTGCAAAACAAGTATGGAGGCTGGCTATAAATACGGAGTCGTTGGTTAGTAAGGTTCTGAAAGCTAGATATTACAAACACTCTACAGTTCTCGACGCTAGGAGGGGTCATGATCCAAGCTATACTTGGCGTAGCCTGTGGGGATCAGAGTCCTTATTGTTGGAAGGGTTGGGATGGCGCATCGGTAACGGGGTGGATGTTAACTTATGGAACGACAAGTGGATCCCTAGCGGAAGGGAACTGATCAAACCAGCCCCTAATGTCGAGGCAGACGCGGGACTGATGGTGGCTGATTTTATTGAGGAGGACACGGGAATGTGGAAGGAGGACGAATTACGAAGGGTGCTCTTGGACCAGGAGGCAAGCAAAGTCCTTAGTATCCCCATAAGCAATGACCGCCCTGCTGATCAACTCCAATGGTGGCCCTCTAAACACGGGGATTATACGGTAAAAACCGGGTATTGGATGGGCATGGGAATCCAGCCATATGTAAGCAACCCGTTGGTACCTGGGGTTGATGAAGTAATCTGGAAGGCCTTATGGAATCTTAAGGTTCCACCCAAACTAATTCTTTTCCTTTGGCGTGGATGTACGGGAAATTTAGCTGCCAAAGCGAATTTGTATCGCCGTCACTACTGTGAGTCAGCCATTTGTAGCTTCTGCGGAGAGGAGGAGGAGTCGGTAATTCACGCCCTGTCACTACAAGAAAAACGCAAACGGGCGACAGTTTTTTGTCGACTGCAGAAGGTAGTCGCCAAATTGGCGACTGAAATAAAACTCGGGCGACTGAATTCAGTCGCCAATTTGGCGACTACCCTTTTTCCCAAAATTTCCCACCACCGACACAACCGGGCGACAGAAAAGGTAGATTAGCGACGGAAATCTGTCGCCAAAATTGGCGACTGCTTTATTCTGTCGCCAATTTGCGCTATAGAAACAGCGAGTCTTCTTCCCCTTTCATTATTTGAACTTAAACAAAACCCAAAACCCCTATACACGCGAAAACCACCACCACCACCTACTACGTGTACCACCACCACCTACTACGTGTACCACCACCACCCTCAACACCACCTTCACCGGATTCCGGCCAACATCAAGCTATCACATTTGTTCTTCCCTTCATTCAACTCATTTAAGGTTTGTTTACTTCTTCATAATTCAATTTCAATTTCAATTTTTTGATTGATTGTTGGTTTGTTTTGTGCATTTAGTGATTGTAGTAGGTTATTAAGACCGTCTTAGCTTATTAGGTTGTGATTAATTAGGTATTAGAAGCCAATTAGCATATTAATTAGATAATTGTGGGTTAGGGTTTATAAGAAGTTTGTATAAGACGATGTTGTTAGCCTTATTGATGTTGGTTAATTAGATTAAAGTAGTCGATTAGGATGTTTAATAGCTTATTAGGATGTTAGTTAGATTATACTAGCTTATTAAGACCGTCTTAAATTAGCTTATTAGGTTGTGGTTAATTGTATAATTGGAAATTGTTGTTAATAAATTGTTATTATTATGTGATTGAGGTTGTTCTTTAATTAAGTGAGTGTAATTTTAATTTAGATATATGTAATTTTAGTGTTGAAAATTGTTTTTTGGGTTTTTTTGTTTAGATTAAAATGAAGAGATTGGAACGTTCATGGATGTATGATGGAGGGTTATTAGATAATAAGAAGAGACGCTCTAATGCTAGGTTTATAGAGGGTGTTGCCGAGTTTATTGAGTTTGCTAAGCAACAAGAGGAGTATGACTCGTTAGAAAATAAACTTAGGTGTCCTTGTAGCAAATGTCGAAATATGAAATACCTATATGTCATTGAGGTACAAGAACATCTCTATACAAATGGGTTTCGTCCAAATTATTATAATTGGATTTCTCATGGAGAAGCCTATTCCCCAATTCACGAACAACCTCACATCGAACATGTTGACGAAAACCCATATAGAGATATGGTTGTTGATGCCTTGGAGTTTAATGTAGTCAATAATGACGATGACCGTGTAGCCTTGAATGAAGAGCAACCTCCAAATCCCCAAGCAAAGGCTTTTTTTGACATGTTAAAAGCTGCGGAACAACCTTTATACGAAGGGAGCAGAATGTCATTATTACAAGCCGCCTCTAGGATAGTAACCTTGAAGTGTTAGTATAATATGCCATTTCCTGCCGTTGATGGTATTGCTTCTTTCCTTGAGGATGCTATCCCCGAAGATAACGTCATGACTCGAATTTTCTACAACACCAAAAAAGTAGTTAAAGGTCTTCAGTTACCACATCAAAAGATCGATGCTTGTCCCGAAGGATGTATGTTGTTTTGGAAAGATGATGCGTTACTTGACAAGTGCAGAAAATGTGGAAGGGATAGATTTCAGACAAGCGATGGAGATGTTGTTTTCAAAACGAAAAAAGGCAACAAGAGTGGTAATAGGGATCAAAAGTGTAAGAAACCGATAGCAGAAAATCAATTAATTTACCTTCCTCTTTCCCCTAGGCCTCAAAGAATTTATTCTACCAAAAAACTTGCCGAACAAATGACATGGCACAAAGAAAATCCACGTACTCCTGGGAAGATGTGTCATCCAAGTGACGGGGAAGAATGGAAACGATTTGATCAAATCTATCCTGAATTTGCCGAGGAACCCCGGAATGTGCGACTTGGCTTGTGTACGGATGGATTTAGTCCTTTTACCCAATTTGGTAAGAATTACTCTTGTTGGCCCGTAATGGTCACACCATACAACTTACCGCCTTGGTTATGTATGAAAATAGAATTCATTTTCTTGTCTCTCATTATTCCCGGTCCTAAAAATCCGAAAGGACATTTGGATGTTTATTTACAACCATTAGTGGAAAAATTGAGACAATTGTGGGAAGTTGGGGTGGAAACATATGATGTTTTCAGAAAGCAGAATTTTCAACTAAGAGCTTCACTTTTATGGACAATAAACGATTTTCCCGCATATGGTATGCTATCTGGCTGGGCTACTGCGGGACAAAAAGCATGTCCTCGTTGCATGGGTGAAAGTAAAGCTTTTTGGCTTCCGAATTTGGTATATAATAGTTGTACAATTTAAATTCATGCTTGATATGTTTATTTGATGTTTTTTCTTCTCCTACTAATATTTTCATTTATGTGATTGTAGATGGCAGGAGGTCGAGGTAGAGTGCGAGGCGGTGGCAGTAATCGTGCTAATATTTCATCCGTGCAAGAAGAAGAGGAACTAGTAGAAGAAGAGGTACAGATTGAGCCTCAAGTGGATGAAGACTCGGACGATGGTATACCGATTCAGTACACCCAGGATAACCGGATTATACTTGATCCGGCGGGACTATGGTAAGTGTTGTTGTTTATTATATGTGTATTATTCAATTTTTAAAGTAATAAAATGATTTGTTTTAATTAACAATTTCTGTTACAGGTTTAGACATCAGACTCCTCGTCGAGGGGTCGTTGCTAGCACAAAGGAGAACTTGTTAGGTCCTGTGCCTACTTCTTGGGGGAAAGCTAGCAAGGCTCAAAAAGAAGCTTGGTTCAATGCGTATCGGGTAATTGCATTAATTATAGTTAGTTGTTTTTTAACTCATTAAGCTAACTACTAATTACATTAACTGTTTTTTTTTTTTTGTAGCAATCTTTCTATTGGGCTCCTGAACATGAACAATCCGTCCTTGAGAGATACCATGAAGTTGGTAAAACAAGATATAGAGACTATATCTACAAGATTGTTACAAGAAAGAAGGAACCGAATCATCTAAAAGGTACATGTAATATATAAGTTTTGTCACTTGTAAATACAAGAATTAATGAAATATCTTAATACTACTAACATACTTTTTAATTGTAGGTGAGAAATATCAAGATCTCATGAAGCGACGCGAGACTCCCGAGTTCCAAGCCGTGTCCGCTCAAAAGAAGATGAACAAAAGAAGAGGGAAGAAAGATGCGGAGGTCGAGCCTACCCATCACGGGGGATCACGATCATTTTTTACGCGTATTTTTAGTGTAAGTCTTGAATGAATACTTCTTTTTTGAATGAATATACTATACTTCTTATATTAACAATTTTCCCTATTTAGGGAGGGAAGAAGAAGAAGGATAGCAGCAACAACGACGGCGGCAACAAAGACGGCGGCAAGAAGCCGATGATGACGATGCCCGAACTTTTCCTTGACACGCATTCCAAGGTCAACGAAAAGACGCAGAGAAGAATATGGATTAAGGCGAAGGACAAAGAGTTATATGTAAGATAGTTTCTCTCAACTAATGATGTTTTTTTGTTACCTTCGTCAATGATTGTTTTTGCTTAACTAATAATAGTTTTCTTAATGTTATAGGAGAAATATGAGGCAGAGAAAGAGGCCCACCCTGAGCGGGATGATAATGAAATTTGGTTCAAATTGGTGGATGGTTACAAGAAGGGTATGGTATATGGGGCCGGACAAGCTCATGAGGTGTTTTACAAGGAACCGGCTAGAAGGTCCTCATATGAGCCGCGCCAAACCTACGAGCCGTCTCTTGTAAGTAAATTGCAATCACAACTTGACCGAGAAAGAGCGAAAAGAGATGAGGAAATGCGGTTGATGAAAGAACGTCTTAAGGCCATGGAGACGTATTTCTACTCTTGCAACCCCGGTTCCCAGCCATTTAATGAAGATCCTAATGATCCAAGAGGAAAGGGAGGAGACGGTAGTGGAGCTAGCATGGGATTTCAAGCAGTTAATTAGTTTAGTAACCTAGGAAAAATTGTCGAACGTGGAGATTTATTAGTTTAGTTAACGTGTTCATGTAATTTGATAACGGTTCTCTTTTTTTATAAAAGGAGATTTGGTTGTTGATTCAAAAGGTGTTCGTCACCAATTGCTGGTTACTTTCTGGTTGCAGGTGTACTGATATTATTTCGTATTGGATTTGGCAAAAACGAAATAATGATTTTCATGAAAAATGCTCAGGAATTTTGGCGACTGAAATGAAGTAATGGCGACTGAAATCAGTCACCAAAACAGAGCACAAGAAACCAAAGCCCCTGGAAAGTCAGGAGCATTGGCGACTGTACAGGGGGAATTGGCGACTGAAGTCTGTCGCCAATTTGGCGACTGCTTCATTTCTGTCGCCAATTTGGCGACTGCCCTGTCTGTCGCCAAATTGTGTCTTTGGCGACTACCCTGTCTGTCGCCAAATTTGGCGACGGATTTCAGTCGCCCGAATTTTTTTGGCGACAAAAGTCAGCGACAACTGTTTGGCGACTGTTGTCCGTCGCCAATAGGTGTTTTGCGACAGATTTCAGTCGCCAATATTTGTCGCCCGATTGTGTTTTCGTTGTAGTGTGTTTCGCTGCCCTTGGACGAAGGATTTGTGGATAGCCAATGGTTGGGACCAAACGCTGCAAAGCGTGCCTTCGGAGTCCTTTGCGAGGTGGCTGCTTGTCGCGCTCCAACAGTTTGATGCCCAGGACAGAGGTAAGTTCCTAGCACTTCTCTGGGCTATATGGTCCATCCGCAATTCACGACTTTTTGAGGAGTCCCAGCTGCCTGTAACTACGGTTGTGGTCGGTCTGGAGCGAATGGTGGCAGACTATAAGGCTTACATGGAAGCTATGGCGGGGAGGGATGATGCTAGGGAGCATGGCACGGAGGGTCAGATGGGAAGCAGCGATTGGAGGCCACCAGGTCAGAATGTAATAAAACTTAATACGGATGCCGCAGTGTTTGAGAACAACGAGTTTGGACTAGGGGTGGTTGGGCGTGATTCTCACGGGAGGGTTCTGTTTGTCGCAAGCAAACGATGTCGCGCGGGGTGGTCTGTAGAGGTGGCGGAGGCGAAGGCAGTCTGTTTTGGGACCGACGTAGCTCGAAGGTTGGGGGTTACCCAGATAGCGGTGGAGACGGACGCGCTAAGAGTGGTGCAAGCGGTTCGTAAACATTCGAACTTTCGGAATAGTTTTGGGCTCTGTATTCATGATATTTGTAATGTTTTCTCTTCTTTTGTTTTTCATGGTATTTCCCACGTGAAAAGGGGGGGAAATACGGTTGTTCATTGTGTTGCTAGGCTATGTGGTAATGTGGGGGAAGAACTGTTCTTAGACGATGTTATACCGCCCTCCGTTAAGGAGCTGGCGGTTTTGGATTTAATATAATATAATGAGGTTCCCTTTCAAAAAAAATAACTTATTCTATACTACTAATATTATTCCGATTGCAGTATATTACAATATACTGTAAATCCGTAATATCTTTAACATACAATGGACCCGGAAATCCAAGTTAGACTTAGGTCTTGTTTGGTTGCCACATTAAAAACGAGGAAATTGGAAAATTCCATGAATTTGGAATAAATGGAAGTTGTTTGTTTATTCAAATCACCTGAATTATATTTTTCTAGATAGTTGGAAACTCCCGTGTCAATTTTCGAATGTCAACCAAACATGTTTTACGAAATTCACATGAATTGTCCAGCTCATGTGTTTTGTAGAAACATGGGAAACAAATTCAGTATGGCCAAACGAGGTCTTACATTGTAGTCCGTATTATTTTGACAGAATAAAAACCACAAAATTAAAATAGTTATAGATAGTGTCTAATTTACCTACAAAATTCACGTGGATAGATAAAAATAAATCATTTAAGATTTTATAGGCAATCTAATTTTTGTCTTGTGTACCCATGTAGGCGATATTTAAGTCATCACAAATATGATTTACGTATTTTTCCAAAATAGAAAGATATCGGTTTCAAATAAAAGTGTTGTTTTCATTTCTCTAATAGTATTATTATTTGCTTGGAAGTTGGAAGTCCTTGTCATTCAATTCTTCAAAGTGAGGTATTCCATTATATAATGATCATTCTCTAACCTAAGGCATCTTAAAATCCTCTTACTTAAGACTATTGATTATATAATCAATAATCCTTCCCTCTTATTTATATATTTACCTTTTTTATTTAATTTTGAATGATATTTTAATTAAAAGTAAATAAATTACCCTGACTTAAAAAAGTACTAAATACTAAGAATTATGGCCATAATTCCCTTTAACCCATTAATATCCTCGCTCAATCGAGTTTTACAATTGGTGAAATACAACAAAATCATTGTAATTAACAAAAAGAGTCTTCATTTCTTCATCTTGATAATTCCTTCATAAGTCTTCTCACTTTTTTTTTTATTATGTCATCATAAAACAAATGATCGAGACCGACAGATAACAATTACCTCAAACACTCAGTCAGCTATATATAGTAGTGAATTGCTCATCAATAATCATTGATAAGTAAATGTATTTTTCATTGAAAAAGTAAGTACTACTAGTCTACTAGTCTACAAGTGTTAATTAATTTTGACATAAACCAGTTAGAGTTGTAGTTGGAGTTCATGTATGGCTGTATATGCGATTTGGGAAATGAAAGCCACCTAACAATTATTTTGTACCTCTTATTTTAATGTCTAATTGAGTTTTAATATTAGTCTCTAGATCTTTGTTACGATTTCACAACACTTCAAACAATAATATCACTAACTTTATTATGATGTTCAAGATTAAATAAAAAAAAAAAGATGATATGAACAATAATGCAAATAAGAGGTTTCCTAAAATATTCAAAGAGCATATTTCGTTCAATAAATTATTGTATACTCTCTCCACCACAGTGATATGTTTACCTTTCTCCCTTACAAAATAAAATATATATATATATATATAAACATATCACCGAAATAGAGAGGCAACTGTACTCCTTAATTAAGGCCCTGTTTGGTAAACAACGGATTAATATTGGCAGAAGCAGATTTCAAAAGCAGATTTGACTAGCAGAATAATTTAGCGGATTTGACTAACAGATTTATTTAACAAAACTGTTTTAGAGGTGTTTGGTAATTGACAGTTTAGATTAGCAGATTGTCTAAAATCTTTATAAAATGACATATAAGGACATAAAAAATTATTTATTAAATATATATAAAAGGAATGTTAGTATTTTATTAAGAGAGTAAATAAGACAATTTTTTCCTTTCTAATATGCTAATCCAATATGCTGGTAGGAGCAGCATATTGTAAAATAGCATATTGGACCCAATATACTATTTCAATATGTCATTAACCAAACACTCTAAATAGCATATTGGTAAGTCAAACATATTAAATCTCTCAAATATGCTAAAATTTGGCCAATATGCTATTTACCAAACAGAGCCTAATTATAATCACTTGTAAATATTTATCAACAATTCGACATAGGTTCTATGAATTTTAAAGTCATGATTGGTAAGTTGTAACCGGCAACGTATTTTATTTTTTAATTTGTGATATATATATATATATATCCAGGGTCGTCGATTAGGGGGTTTAACCGGTTCTAAGAATCGGGGTCCAAAAGGTTTGGGGGCCAAAACTCAGTATGGGTAGAGTACATTCACATTTTGTTGTATTAAATTAGTATTAATATGCTTGGGTGTAGTGGTTTGAGCATTATTTTTCAATGTGTTGTCAAGGGTTCAATTCCTCTTGATAGCAATTTTGTATTTGCCTTTGTTAAAATATTTTTTCTATTTTTTATTTTTTTATCCAAACAAAATTGAATCTATATTTTTAATAACCTTAATTACAACAAAAAAATAACTTTTGTGACATCTAAAAAGACCAACTTTTTTATTTTATTATTTTTAAAAAAAAAATATTATTTGTTTACAAGACTAGGGTCCCATATTGACAATTTGAATCGGGTCTCCTAATATCATTGGACGCTTCTATATATATCCGGGTAAGGTATAGTGGCGCTTGGAGTAAAAGGGTTGAGGTTTAATTGCTTAAACCCTATTTTTCTACTTAATTAATAAGTCATTTCATTTTAGCTCGTTTTCTCAACTTTATTCATTTTAACAAATATTAATGCAGTTCATCTACATTCAGACAAATTTTGCTGCATTTAGCCTAAACGAATATGACCAAATTTCAGTCATTGGATCAAGAGGGCCAGTTGCTAACAAAACTCAAAATTTTCAACGTAACTAAGTTTCTCCACTCATAAAATATATATATCCCCAAACCCAAGCAAACCTTGGTAGGTAAGGTATTATATTTACTTATTTAGCAATGTCAAAAAGTATTGTTTAATGAATAAAAGTAATGTATATTCCAAATTTAGTATTTTCATTTATAAACACTTGATTTGATAATAGGATCCACTAAGCCACTAGCTTTAATAATAATAATAATAATAATAGTCTCCTTTGACTCAGTCGGGCATGGCTGATTTTGTGCCAGGAAGGGTGGTGGTTGATGCTGCTCGGAGGAAGTGCGCCAAGTACAGAGACTTGTGCGCGGCGCATGGTTATGGTTTCTTGCCTTTCTCATTCTCTTCTTTAGGGGAATTAGGGGAAGATGTTGTTTCCTTGCTCAAGCGGATTCAGAAGTTTTCTGTGTCCCAGGATGCTGGATCGCGGCACGCTGCTTTTATTTTTTCTCGCCTTAGTTTTGCTATTGCTAAGGGAGTGGGCGCCCAACTAGTTTCGCGGGTGCCCACAAATTTCATGTAATTTTTCCGTTATTTATAATAAAAGTTCCCGGTTATATATAAAAAAAAAAATAAATAAATAAAAAATAATAATAATAATAATAATAATAATAATAATAGACACTGTAAATGTATACGATATGGTGTTTTGTGACATCATTCACTATCTTAATAACACTTGATTTAGGTATTATTAAATGTATGTAAATTTATCCTTTCAAAAAAAAAATGTATGTAAATTTATATATAATCATGAATCTTTCTGCGCAACCTTCATAACATTAATGATTAGGCCATTGAAGAGTTCAACGATAGAAGGTGCAACAGTTTATGCCACTATCCAATAGTTGAAAACCCTACATTTTCATTTTTACATCAAAAACTTCTATTTTATCGAACTATATATTGTATAATTTCGAAAAAATGACATGTGATCGATTTAAAAACTAAAAAGAAAATCTTTTAATTAAGTATATGATGAAAACAACATATCAATGCAATAAAAACATTTTCTTAACATAATTACAAAATGAAGTAAAGTATGGTAGCAGATAACACATAGACCAGTAAGTTGCGAGCATCATTAATTTGCAGCTATGATATAAAATGAAACAAGAATTTGAAAAAAAAAACATGCACATTTAACTAACTAAAGGTACGAATTTTAAGAAAAATAATTTATTTAAAACAAAAATTATAGACATGCATGATTTTAAAAAGATGATAAAATGTGTAAATAAAATTAAATTAATGAGAGGAGCGATTTTGGTGCGGGTAATAAATTTCCGTTAACATATAAAAGTTTTGGTTGTTTGACAAAAAAATGTTTTAGCTAATAATTCGTAAAATTTGATATACTCAAATGATTCATTGCAAATCACAAACAACTTTATCTAAGGTAGGCATCTGTCTTTCAATATCAGTTCTTAATCGAGAACAACTTGATGTGGGATTTTCAAACTTATAAGCAAGTGAGGCTTGAAAAGTTTGATTTTCGATAATATATTTTTGTCTAATACAACATCTAAAATAGTTTAAAGAATATTTCAATATGTAAATTTTTAAGATTACTTATCTTATCTACATTAATATAAGAACATTTCGTGTAATTTCGTGCGTTCACATCATTACATCCATTTTATTTTATTTTTTATTTTTAAATAAATGTAGGATCCACCACAAAAAATATGCAATTAATTTATGAAAACCAACTTTATTAATAGAATTTTATCGAATAATCAATACAGAACTCCAATAATGAACCATCATCCTCGATTTCATTTATGTTGCATAAATAATACAATATGAAAATGCAGATTTTCCCAATAGTCTACATAGTCTATCAATACTAAAAAAAAAAAAGATGAACAAAAAACATTATTAGACAACGAACATAAAAAATGATAAAAATTGGTAAAACAAATAACGTCGTTATATTATTTTACAAGCTTTTAACTCTAATATTTGACCATCATAATAGCACATTTTCGAGATATTACTAAATTTGAATAAATTTTTTGAATAAATAGTACTGTTTTAATTTTTAATTTTAAAAATAAGATCTACAAAAAATTAACAAAGTAAATGAACTATAAAACTCTGTTAAGTAGATTTTAGATCATTCCGTTAAAATAATATTCTAAATAAATTCGTTATAGATATTGAGCATATTCACTAAAATGAGTAGATCTAAAAAATTGTTATCATGTTTTAACACTGATGAATTCGTGCATTTTTTCACGGATTGCAATTTTTGCACGTGTTTTAAACTATGATCATTATAAAAGAAATAGATTATAAGATATACATGTATTTTGGTTTACCATTTTTAAGTATTAATCATTATATCGATGTTTTAGAACTATATCCGTGCAATTTTACACGGGTTAAAACTAGTTATTTTTAATTTCTGTACTATAAAAGTGATAGCATTTCCTGATCTTCTATTGACTATTGGTTGCATGAATAAAATTAAAAGGGCTCATGTTTTTGCAAAAAACGATTAATTACGCTCAAATTTGCCTTTTTTTATTAATTACTAATAAACTGGATATGATTTTATGGCCGAAAAAACAACCTATTTTAGTAATATGACGATTTATAATAATTTATATATTTCCCGCTTAATTTTTATGTTGAATTTACATTAATTCTTTGAACATATTTATGAATAACTTAATATTTAAAACATACTTGTACATTTTTTTTGGGTATATAAAACTAGTTTTATGTTAATATTCGCCCTCACTAATTTTAAATTCTGGCTCCATTATTGTTACGCGATTATGCAATTTAAAAAAATTGTTTACAAGGGGATAATATATATTTACATTCGCATTATTAACGTGATCGATCTACAATAATAGATTTGTAGGGTTGATTTTTATATTTTATTTATTTGACCGCTAGTTGACAAATCGATAGTTGTGTGCTTAAGATTTCCTATTTTAAAATAATTTTGAAGATGCAAATCCATTACTAAATATTTTATGGTATGATTGAGAATGAGTTCTTCAATCACATCTCATACCTTGAGCACGTTTACAAAGCCACACATATTACGCGAAACACGAAATATTTCGTTCAATACTTTACATTTTTTTTCTTTTTCAAATTTTTGATGTTTCAGTTTATATTTTCTTTTATAATAAATGAATCAAATTATGTGAGCGAAGATTATTACATTTTCTCCTCATTTCAAGTTGCTTTTTATTTAAAAGAAACATAATTGGTCAAAGTAATGGAGATTAATCGCCACTTTCGTGTTTACTTATCGTGTATAAAACAATTGTAAATTATCTAGTGGAACGAAGAGAGTAGATCTGAAAATTAATCATTTATCAACTTAGGCTATGTATGGTAAAAAATAGTTGAAAATGTAGCTAAAAACTAAAAAAAAAAAAAATAACTGATTATTAGAAGTGGGTAAAGTAATTGATTAAAAAAAAAAAATGTTTAGCAACTAGTTAATAAATGATAACTCATTTTTTCCTGGTGAAATGAAACCTTGTTTTATTTTTCTGCGATACAATATTTCAGTTGCCGACATTATTTACTAAATGGGTAAAAAAAGAAAATAAACTTCTTTATTTCTCAAATGTTACCCTATAATATTATGTCCTAAACACTTGGGAAAAATAAAGTAATTGAAATTTAGGTCAAATAAGCAACCTAGAATGTTTCATCAAAGTGAACCTAAATAAGCTCTTATGAGTTACTTGTACTAGATATAAAAAAGAATTCCAAATTCATAGCAATTGTAAATGCAATAAATAACACGTTTATAGGGACCAAATTTAAATAGGACAATCATAAAGAGCTGAATGAAAATTTAAGTACAATTGTTTTGGACAAGTTATTTTCACATTTAGAGAGAATTTAATAAATTAATAGGGACAAACTTAAATAGGACAACCATAAAGAGGTGAATGGTAATTTAAATACATTTGTCCTAACAAGTTATTTTCAAACATTTAGAGAGAATTTTGAGTTGGGTCGTAAAGGTAAAATGTTTTTTTTGTATCTAATACGGTGGACATTAAATAATATTCCCTCCAATTTCCTTTATTGTTCCCGTTTCCCTTTTTTATCAATATTAATGTTGTTCCCTCTTTCCTTATTTTTGTACAGCTTTGTATGGTTTAAAATCAATTTGGAGTAGGGTCATGTGTATTGTGTGGTCCAAATTGATTCTATTATTTTTTGTGTCAAAAAGGAAAGGAAACATCATAGTAAATTGGATGGAGTATTCTTTTACATTTTTCTATAATTAATTTAATGATTGTTAGAACTTAGAAACTTATTATTCTACAATATTTAGCGTATGACAACGGATCAAATATTTGATTCCAGTTACTTTTTTTTCGCATGACATCAATTTTTAACCATTAGGTTTGGCTTTCAACCATATAGCTAGGTTTAGTTACGCTATTATTAAGTCAAATATAACAAACTAAACCCTAAATTACATTATTCATCCTGATTAATGTTAATCATAGTAATTGTAGGATGATCGATTTAACTAGGTTAATATTGGATCGAGTTCCAATGCAATTAGGTCAAACCCGTTTTGAGTTCAGGTCATGCCTGACTGATTTCTGTTTACAAACTTCACGATAAGTGCCGTATCATATTCGGGTTGGATGCATAACATTTTTTTTTTCAAAATACATATTATAAGCATTAAGCACCATAGAAAGGGCATATACAAAAGAACAAAATCCACAGAAATGAAAAAAGATACGAAGTAATAATAATAACATGAAACACATGAATCATGATGCAAAAAGTAATATGTCTTCCTCCCATATGAGCTTTATTAAGTAGGGGCAATTAATAGATAAAGGAACCAATGTTTTTTTAGTTAAATGTAAACGTACGTACTGTCTCCCAATTTACACAGGACGATGCCCTATAATTGCATTCCAGAGAATTGCATGCACATACATTTTCGTTAGAGTAATTCTTATTTGAAACGGTCACTTTTCGTTTGAAATTTTAGACGGTTATATATATGACTATTTTATAGTTAAATGTTACTATAATAGTACGTCCAATGACAGTTTATGATAGCTCGTTTTTCAATAGTAATTACATTTGGCTGTAAAATGCTTACAAAACCTTCTTTTATTATTTAGATCAAAATTTCCCGTTTGAAACAAGACTAACTGTTTTCTTCTACACAATTCAATATCTCATTTAAAACATACGTTATCCGTTTAAAGATTAAAAATTGCGCCAGTTTCGTCAAATACACCACTAATTAATATAGCAAATTGTTATCTACAATCTACTTTTTTATGACTAAGAATATAATAATGTGAAGGGATTAGTCTACTTGTTGGGTAGTTTGATCATTTTCTTAGGGGATATTCGGTTTGTAAGAAACCCATGTAATCCACTTTTGGAAATATATGGAAAAACCTTTCTTGCAAACGAAAAAAAAAAAAAAAAAATATAGCAAATTGTCTAAAAAATAACAAAAGTATTGTTTTTATTAACATTATATGGTAATATTTGATTCATTTTAAAGTATAGGAATTATACTCCATTTTAAATAAAAATTAGTTGTTGTTTTAAGTACTTGTTGTTATAATATGTAGTATTATTATTAGTGATAAATATGGAATCCAATGATGATAAATGTTAAAGGTAACAAAAATAAGCATATGGTATAGTGACCCACAAAACACTTGAATCTTGGCATTATCATTGTTATTCCCTCCGTATCAAGGATGTCTTCATCTAATTATTGAGACCACTCTAGATAGTAGATATAGTATATAATCAATCAAGTTCGAATCAATTTATTATCGTATATGAGTAAAGTTGGCAGAAGTAGTCGACCCGATTTAAGGAATTTGACTTGATTTGTGTGAAGTTCGACTCGATATAGTTTGAAAAATGGGTGAATTGAAACCGACACAACCCGAAATAACCCGAAATGATTATGATAGCAACTTTATTTTCTCAACTTATCCCGACCTTGGACCCGATAGATGAACCGATAATGATTCAGTAAATAATGGTTTAAATATAACTAAAATCACATTTATCTTAATTAGTTTCACTTAAAATCATAGTTAATACGCCTACCAATTATTTAAATATAAAATTAGCCTATGAAATTAAATATATAATAAAATATATGCTGAAAACCTGACCCAACCCGACTTGCTAGCCGTTGATAACCAGTCTTGAAGAAGACATGTCATGAACCAAACTGACCTGTATCTAACAGCGGCCCGGTGTCGCGGACCGACTTTGAGCCGGGTCGTGGAGCGCACCCTTGTCTAAACTCACGACAAGAATGCTAGCGAGAGCGTCAAGCACTAGAGCATTCGTAATCGGTCTCGGTTTGCGTGTGTCGGGATCCTACTCTCGATCATCAACGGTTGACACACACATGCTTGTTGGAAAGTTATGAAGGCAACAATCGTTCATAAGAAGGCAAACAACAAGCAATAGAAGGCAACAGGGTGAGAAGCAAATTGATTGACTAGTACTCCTCATAGAGGCAAATTTGTTATTTCTAGTCTGGTAGCAGTGAACATTAATATTGCAGGATAGCGATATGTTTTCTAAACTCCTAAAAATGTATCTTAAACTTAAAAACGAGACTCCAAGATTCGACACGCAGGAAGTAGTTTTGGAGTACTAAATGATACAAAAAACTAGAAATGAAAATACAAAGGTGAAATATGAAATCTACGGGCTCGAAATGAGCGCGCAATGTCTTAGCTATGAGGCTAGAATTGCGGCTAAATATGTGGGTCCTTACACCCGGCATAACCCAAACCCAATATGACCTAACCTGCTTTAACACTGACCCGATATATAATGACCCGACCTGACTTATCACTCGTTGATAACCTGACCTAAAGATGAACCAACATGAACCGAACCAACCTAAACTCATCACTGATCCAAATCGACCTGAACCCGTAATTGACGGGACATAACCGGAACTTGATATGACCTTAGTCACTTTTACCCGGCCAATAACCGACCCAAGTGACCTGATTATCAACATCTAATTATGTGTAATTTTACTATTTCTTTCAACTTGTTTGATTTATAAAATATTCGTGGCAAATTTTTAAAAATAGATAAAATAATCCGTAAATATCCTCACTATTATAATGAGTCATTTAGTTGTCATTACTCATTCATGAGAGAATTAAGTTCTCATAAATTTGAAAAACAAAACCCAAGAATTGCTTCAAATACCTTAATACCTATGAATCTAGACAAAATTTCCAATTCACCTATTTTTAAATTAACAACCAAACAACATATAAGAATCTACTCATTATGTTCTAATTATTTTTTACCAGCAATGAAAACACCTCATACAGTAAATATATATAAAAGATAAACAAATAAATGTTACAGATGGAGTATTTATTCTAGCCATAAAAAAGATTAATAATGACTACTCACTCTCAATAGGATGGAGCAACAAGGCATGTGTTTTGTACTTCTATATTCCATTGAAAACTTTTAAAGTGCCAGTTTTTGTGCTTTTACTTTTTTTTTAAAAACAAAGAGAAGTACATATTCCTTCTCAAATTTAGTCACACGTCTATAATTAGTCAATTCGTAGTATTGTCAATAAAAAGTATACTGTATAATGTATATACTTTACGTGTACTTGATAAACAAGGTAGAAGTACTCACTGTCTTAATTATTTGTTTATCTATAATTAAACAAAGAAAGTATTTACTTTGTCCAAAAAATACATGTAAATAAATAATTAAGACGAATTTATGGGAGCGGGAATATCGTATCGTTTGTTTTTATAACAGGATAATGGCTATACATAATTAGCATAGTAGTTAAGGTATAATAGGTCAAGGTGATATGATGTCGACCCTCCATTTTTATTCAAATGATATGTTTTTAATTTGTACATTATTCACAAGTGAGCTTTCCGTTTTAATTTTCTCTTAATACATAAGAGAAAATATATTCATTTGAAATCTTGTTTGATTCGTCTTTATGAATCCATTGAAAATATATGACACTTATATTTTTTGCAAATAGTAGCTAAAGATATTAGTCACGTAAAACATACCTTAACAAACGTGAAAACGTAAACATATCATTTGGATAAAAAATGGAGGGAGTAGATGGTTGAATATGAGGGATGTCTCAGTTAAAAGTTTGTCTGTGGACTATGAGTTGTGCATGCTCCTATTTCAGAGACAATACCCTATCTATCTACTACACTAAAAGAAAGGAGCCGTTACTATCAGTGTCACCAACATTGGATGGATGCATCTACTAGACATAGTAGACCAACAGTAAGCCTCGTACGAGACCGTCTCGTAGTGAAATTAACCTCAACTTTCATATCATGGACACTAGAAATCCAGGTTATTACATCAATTGCATTGGCTGCTGCATCTTCAAAACGACATAATCAACCAAATTTTACTCATCTCTTGCAATAGAAATCACAGAAGAGTCACTTGCAGAGAAAAAACTTGTACCTTTCTCAGAATGTATCGACATTGATTCCCTTTATAAGGGAAAAAAAACCGTGTATTTCTAGATCAAAGAGTTTGAGCATACTGCAACAGGGCCAAACTGACATCTTAGACCGAAGTTAGAATGAAAGTAAATTGAAAACTGCTGACTGAAATTAATCCTTCAATAACTATCAAAGCTAAGAAAACAGTATAGGAGACTGTAAAGGCAAGCCGAAAGATATGTGGTCATGACTCCCTTGTTCTAGACCATCTTGGGTAAATCAAACATCCAACGACTCCATCATTAACACATTTGCGTACTGTGCTACAAAACCAAGAGCCACAACACGCCCATGACTCCTGGTTATTGAGATTTGTAGTACAGACCGTGTGTTTTTCCCAGTTCCCACCCTAAGAGCTACACATTCAGACTCCTACATTTCACAAAGTCAGAACATCATCAGTGTAAGCTCAGAACTGTGGAAATCCTAGACCTACGGCTTACAGTTCAGATAAACAAGTTCAGTCAGAAATTCGAAATACGCTAATACGACACATACATGACCAATCAATTCTCGAAACCCCGATAGTCTCTTTACAACTTGGTAGGCATCAAACCAAAAGAAATTAAAAAAAACAAGAGTTTGTGGCCATTGAAATGCACTCTAACTTGTCACCTAAAGCTTTAAACTGCACCTCCACTTTCTGTTCACATTTTGTATTCTTCCTCGCAATCCCTACAAAAGAACCTTCAACCATAATGCCACCAAATTATCTCACTATTACTCATTAGTACTTACTCTCCCGACTCTCCTATAAATAAAGGGGAAAGTGGAGTGATTGTTTGAAAAGCAGGGGTACAGATTACAGAACATCACCAGATAAAAAGATATATAAAACTTTAGGTCTCCTCACTGTTCGATAGCATAAATGTGCAGAAAGAGCTACCCCCTCCATCTCACTTTTATCGCACTTACTTCTAGATCCATCCCAAACTAATTGCCCCATTTCTATATCTCGGAGAATTAAAATCGAACCTCTTTTACTATCCCTAGTTAAGTACTCTAAGTCGTGGTAATAAGAAAATTTCAGCACTATATCTTCAACTCTCCAGCCAGATGAGAACAGAATAGTTGGGATAGAGGGAGTATCAAGTCCCATATAGACATTAGAACTTAGAAGGCCATCATTTTACATTCTAAAATACAATTATATTAGCCTCCAACATCAGACATGAGCGAGCATCTATAAGAAGATGAGATTTTATTTGCACAGTATTTTCACAAACAGATATCACTGACAAGATGATATATAGCAAGAGACACAAGGAACACAATAATACTTATCCTAATAAAAAAAAGGTGATTAAACTCCATTTCAAGCAAATGTCGCGGATAAAAAAGTACGCACCTCAATGGATAAAAAAAGCATGCAACCTCAATGGATGCTTTATATGAGACTTTTGAAGCACGGTTATGAAAACCGATATCTGACAACTTATACGCAAAAAGAGGTAAGATAGCAAACTGACAACACAACATGGCAGGTTCCTTCTTCAGATAAGATTTTTGCTAGGAAACATCGGCAAAATTATAATATAACTCGCCAATTTAAGGGATTTGAAGTATTACCAGGTAAGAAATCACACCGAATGCCATAATGAATAGATACCAGAAGCATCGACAGTAACATAGATGCTATAAAAAAACTCCTTCACTACTTCAGTTACCAGTAATCTCTAAAGCAACAATATTATCCACTGTCAATACTTGGATCCTCAGCAAAAAGTGGGACAGAAATGGCTCAGTTTAGCCTTACAGCCCAGGTCACACGACCATGGGATTTGAGACCATGTAATTCCATAACTGGGCCTAGGTGACACCCAAGAAAAAGTCCCAATATTGCTGCACTTCCAACAGTCTTTTACCCAATATATCTAAATTTCAGTTATCTCTGAATTTTTGCTTTGAAGCTCTCAGCCTTCTTCCCACTCAACATCATCATCGTCATCACCATCTTCTTCCGGAGCTTTGGCTTCAACATTCAAATCAACGCCTGAAGGGGCACCTTCTTCCCACTCATCGTCCTCGTCCATCTCATCCTCATGTTTTGATTTCATGCCAACTTGACGATCTGATGATGTGCCTTGATCAGAACTAGGTAAATGAGAAGACTCCTGCTTCCTCGCTTCTTCTTCTTGTTGCCGTTTCAATAGAGCATTGTAATACGCTTTCAGATATTCATCCTGGTAGTTCTTTCCTTCGTCTCCAACAGTTGATTTCTTATCATCTACGAAACCAGAAGGAACCGAGCTTCCATCCATCTTAATCTCCTCCTTCATCTCACCACGTTGCTCTGTTGTTAAGTTCATACCTTGTTTGATCATCCAAGGAGGCAATTTTTTCATGGGTGCATTAGGTATTTCAGATTTTGAGTCGTCCTTGTCAAGAGTAACTTCAACCTTCGTATCACCCAGAAAAGGCATCGTTGTCCCACCTTGAGATAAATTAGAGGGATCATTGTGCCCACCTGCTCCACGTGCTGCAGCACTAGCTCTAGCCTCCCAAGCCTGGAGAGTTCCAAACTCTGGAACTGGTAAATCTTTAACTCGATTGATTTGATCGACCAATGGCTTAAGTTGTTCCTCGACTTTCTGAAGCATCTCTTTTAGCTTTTCACGGCGACGCCTCCTTGCATTATCATCTCCTTCTCCTACTTCCTGAGCAGCCAACTTGTCACTCTCTGCCACTAGCTCCCCATTACAACTTTCACAGTGAAAATACTCATCTTCCATGGACACCAATCTTATTGCATCCAGAGCATTATATCTTTTGCTACAGTTGGGGCAAATATACTCCTGGATCGTGTTCCTGCTATCCAGTTCATCCTTCAACTTTTTCTTCATACGATGCATTCTGTACCGAACTACATCATAGATCTGTGCATAATCTAAGCAACAATACGAATGAGTATGCAGCTTAATCTTCTCTTCCCCCTCTCTTGTGAAAGAATGAGTATCAGCCGTAGCAGCAACAGCTGCAGCATGCATCTTTACACCTTTCGCTGTTTCTTTTCTATGATCACGCATGACCAGCTTTTCCTCCTCAAAAAACCTCAAAGTGCGTCGAAGTTGCTTGAGGTGAAGCTTTAAATCCTTAGCCAAATCTTCCTCTCGAACCCATTGACGTCTAGTAAGAGCATCAAGAATAACAACGGCCATACCACGATTATCACCACGGCTATTCTTCAACTGATTATCTCCCTTGGTTGAGATGTCATCATAGAACGCCCTTGCCGCAAGCTTCACCAACTTGTTAAACGGTTCCATACTCATTGTTTTATCACCGATTAGCTGCAGAGCAGACTAAACAACTGTTTCTCGCAATCTATGGATTCAATTCTTCAAGTTTGTGTTCGATATTCACCATCAATCTACCAACAAACAATCTCCACATTACTAACATAAATTCAAATAATAATCCACTTATCATGGATACCCAATCAAACGCATCTATACTTATCCCAAATTACAGAAATTAGGGTTTGAGAAAAAGAGATAATTAAGTTTAATAAGCAATTATTCAATCCAAACAACTACAATCACAAATAGAATAACATGATAACGATACTAATAAGTCTAAGAGAAGGTAAATAACTCAATAATTAGGTTTTATTTAAATAAAAATGGAAGAACTTAGGGGAAAATAAAAAACCATTACTTGGGAGAGATAAGTACCGTGTGGTGGAGACGATGACGCTGGCAAGGAGGCGGCGGTAGAGGAGGAGGCCGGCGGCGAGCAGGCGGTTGGGTTTTTGGGAGTGGAACGTATCTTCGTAAGTAGTGCGTTGGTTTACAACTCAAAAATCCGTAATGCGTAATTGTGTTTTCTGCGGGATGTTACATTGTTTATCTGGTCCATTAATTAGGGATGATAATGGATCGAATTCCGGTTAATATTCGACCCATGTTTTATTATCATTTGGAAATTTTAACTTATTTTTACTTTGACTCGAGTCGGACAAAACGGGAATAAAAGATGTCAAAAATAACGGAGGATAATTGAGATTGCCGATATGTTATAAACCATTTTCGGTAGAAAATTGGATAATTGTGTAAAAGCAATGTATAGTTGTTTTTGGGAATGAAATCGAAGAAGATATCTCGTGAGGTGACCTCGTACATGTGCTAGGAAAATCGACTGAAAAATAAAGGTGACTCGCTACGACCACCTGAACGGCTCAAATAGAAGTGTATACACGGTTTTTATGCATATGGGATCCCGGAATAAAAGTGTTCGAAAATCTCATAGATGGTTACTTGAGCCAGATAAAGCGGGTATGGAAAATTTCAAAAATAACGGAGGTCATTTGAGGTTGCCGATATGTTATAAACCAGTTTCAGTTGAAAATTAGATAATCGTGCAAAAGTTATTTATAGTTTTTTTTGTTATGCAATCGATTAAGATACCTCATGATGTGACGTTCGAACACGTGGTAGGAAAATAGGCTGAAAAATAAAGATGGCCTGCTACGACCACCTGAACAACTCAAATAGAAGTGTATACATGGTTTTTAAGTCCCTGAGATCCCGGAATAAAAATTTCTGAAAATCGCACTGATAGTTACTCGAGTCAGATAAGCGGACACAAAAAAATTCAAAAACAACGGAGAACATTTGAGGTTAAAAATATCCTATAAACCAGTTTCGGCCGAAAAGCGGATAATCGTGTAAAGTGATGTATAATTGTTTTTTCGGTATGAAATCAAATAGGGTTTTTCTATGGGGTGCCCCTCAACTATTCGAGTTTCTAACTTGTACCCTCGCGTTTGTCAAATTATGAGTTGTACCCTTAAACTCTATTAATGAGTCTGACACGTGGCCCTTAGTGTCTAAACCGTCAATTATGGACGTTAAGTGATTATATGGCATGATGACGTGGATTGTTTATGACATGTGGCTGATGACTGGGCTATGACTTGGTTAAGTAAGAGTCTTATTTACACAAAACCTAAAAAAAGAAAACCCTTAAACTAAAATCAGAAAACCGTTTAACTTCCTCCTCTGCTTCCTCATTCAAACTACTCATCTCCCTCATTCTTCATCTGCATGCCCTAAATTTTCATCCCATCCTCTGATTACAAGTTTTGGTACTTCATCCACAACAAGGGCGCACTAAGTTCATCATCTACAGGTAAGTTCTATATTGTTATAGTAGATTTATGTGCTTTTTTTATGGGGTTTTGTACCGTGTGGGTTTTTTAGTAAAAAAATCGTACTTTTGGGTTGTTCATTAATATTATGGTGATGTTTTAATCCAAAGTTGTGAAATTTTTTCAGTTTATGTAAATTTTCTGGGTTGTATATGTGTATTTTCTGGGTTTTTTCAATTTATGTGAAATTTGTGGGTGTATTTATGTGCTTTATTGGGATTATTGTTTGTTAACAGGATGGAGAATGTTAAGTTAAAGATGAATTATAGGGGTCAGTCTTTTAATGTTATGGTAGAGGATACCGATAGGGTTTTGTTGATTGATGTGTTGAATGATATGGTTGATGAGGCAGAAAAGCAGAGGATACCACTGCCAACTTATCCTATTTTAACATACAATTATGTGCTAAGGCCTGTTGAGATAACTGATGATCAAGGGCTTATGGAAATGTTTGAGAGATTGAAGGGTAGGAGAGGATTTATCAATATTTTTATTGCTAGTCTGAGTGCTCCTAACAATGCTTGGTTGATGGCTAGACAACTTGTGGCAAATAGGGATACTGTTGTGGCAAATAAGGATATTGTTGTGACTGCAAGTATTGGGGATGTGGGTATGAATGTTGTTAGCACAGAGAATGTTCCTAATAAAGGAAAAGAGAAGTTAACAGTAAGGAGAGCACCAAGGGAAATTGTAACCCAGTCGTCAGTAGTTGAAGGCCTTAATCCTTCCCCAACAAATCAGTGGGCAGAATGTTATGATAACCTTACACCACCAAGGAAAAACAACCCAAGGGCTGCCAAAGATCATGAAAGATTCAAAATGCCAAAAACCACTGCAAAAAAGTTAAATCTTTATGTTAAAAAAACCAAGGCAGTAGGTCATGTGAATGATGGTAGTCAGAGGGTAAGAAGAGGGTTGGTAGTTGACTATGAAGACCCCAATTCTGATGAATCTGACAGTGAGGGCTCCTACATACCATCTGATATTGAGGATGATACTGAGGATGAACATGAGGGTGACTTAAGTGATTTGGAAAATGAAGATATCTCCTTGTTAACTAACTTAAGCTTTATAGATGATGGGTATGTGCCTTTTGACTCCAATAAATGGACTGATGATGAAGATAATTTTGCTTCAAAAATGTATAGTAATGGTGAAATATATGATGACAAGGAATTTGGGCAGATTAGTTTAAGGAAGTTAAAAAAGGATTCAAGAACTTGTACACCATATGAATCAGGGAGAGGTGATTATGAGATTCGTGATGGCAGAAGTTTCTTAGTTGTTTCACTAACAAAACGAGAATGTGCGTGTGGATTATGGCAGATCAGTGGCATACCCTGCAAGCATGCTATTAAAGCCATAATAAGTGCTAAGAAGGACCCTAAGTCTTTTGTCAGTGAATGGTATTCTGTGAGGGTGTATAAGGAAGCATATGGACTACCAATCAGCCCTATCCCTGACATGGAGCAGTGGCCTGAGTTTGATCTCCCAGCCTTGGAACCTCCCACACTGCGTAGATCAATTGGAAGGCCATCCAGAAACAGAAAAAGAGAAGAAGGAGAACAAAAGAAGGGAAAGAGAAGCATAGCAATAAGGTGTAAGAAGTGCAAGTGCTTTGGGCATAATTCAAAGACCTGTAAAGGAGGGTACACAGCCAAAGAGAGGAATGCAATAGAAGGCAAAATTTAAAAGACAAGGCAGAAGGGTTTCAAGGCAGCTTCTGATGTAGCACAATTCCAGTCTCTTTCACAGTTGGAGGCATCAATACTTGGAAGCCAAAGAGCAGAAACTTCAGCAGCAGGAGAGGCAAGGAAGGGAAAGAAGCAGAAGACTACTTAGAACGAATGAGAAGTTTATAACTTTTGGTGCATAATCTGGTTTTGTAATCGTTTTGTAATGGTTGATTTTAGAAGCAGGGGTTTGTAATGCTTTTGTAATGGTTTAAGGAGAACCATGGAAGACTACTTAGAACGAATGCAGCCACAATGTTATATTTTGTCATATTTTGTCAGCCACAATGAAGTCTTTTGTCATGCTCTTGTAATATTCAACCTCTATGGTTTTGTAATGCTTTTGTAATGGTTTAAGGAGAACCATGGAAACACTTTTGGGAATGCAACAGATTTCAACAAAGCTTCTTAATTTCAGAAAATATAGCGTTACATTTCGTCACATTAAATTTCCTTACATCTTGAACATAATAACAAACACAAGTACAACTAACACAACGAAATTTAATTTCGTCCAATACAACAGATTTCTAAAATCTTCATCAAATTTCTTCTTCAATCCAACTAAGTCGTCAGAAACCATTTCCTTACTTGAGACTTCATCAACTTCATTTCGACTTGAAACATTAAAAGCTCTTGTTACAATGACATGCTCTTCACCAACCCACATTACAAAGTGGTCACATTCAAGACACTTGAAATATGCTTTCCTTGGATTATTTGTCGATCCAGAGATCTTAATAACCGTATTTCTACCGCAACGAGTACAAGCTTGTGTTTTAAATTGAAGACCTGCAATTGGAGTGTTCCTCCAACTACTTGAATAAGACATCACAATTAGGTGGAAGGTAATATGAAAATATGATTAAGAGATATAGAGGGAAATTAAAATAGAAGAATAGAGAGAGGGTGGGAAAGTAATATATAAGTAGGAGAAATTGGAGGGAAATTTGAGGAGGGAAGTAAAAAAAAGTTTGGAGGGAAATTGGAGGTAATTTTTCCGGGAAATTGGAGGGAAACCAATGTTCAAGCCACATGTCATAAACAATCCACGTCATCATGCCATGTAATCACTTAACGTCCATAATTGACGGTTTAGACACTAAGGGCCACGTGTCAGACTCATTAATAGAGTTTAAGGGTACAACTCATAATTTGACAAACGCGAGGGTACAAGTTAGAAACTCGAATAGTTGAGGGGCACCCCATAGAAAAACCCAATCAAATAAAATACCTCATGATGCGTCCTCGGACACGTGGTAAGAAAACCGGCTGAAAAATAAAGGTGGCCAGCTACGACCATCCGACCGACTCAAATAGAAGTGTATATAATACACGATTCTTAGGCCTCTGGGGTCACGGAATAAAAATGTCCGAAAATCGCACGGATGGTTACTCAAGTCAAACAAAGCAGACACAAAAAATTTCAAAAATAATGGAGAACATTTGAGGTTGTCGATATACTAAAAACCTATGCTATAAACTAGTTTCGGCCGAAAATCAGATAATCGTGTAAAAGTGATATATAGTTGTTTTTTTGGGTGTGAAATCAAATAAGATAGCTCATGATGCGACCTCGGACACGTGGTAGGAAAACCAGCGGAAAAATAAAGGTGACTCGCTAAGAGCATCCAAACGTTAAGTGTATAATACACGTTTTTTCGCCCCCTGGAGTCCCGGAATAAAAATGTACGAAAATCGCACGATTGGTTATTCGAATCAAATAAAGCGGATACAAAAATTTTCAAAAACAACATAGGATATTTGAGGTTGCCGAGATGCTTTAAACTAGTTTCGGCCGAAAATCGAATAATCGTGCAAAACTGATCTATAGTTGTTTTTTGGATAGGATTATATAAACTCAAATAAGATACCTGATGATGCAACCTCGGACACTTGGTAAGAAACCCGGCTAAAAAATAAAGGTGTTCCGCTACAACAAGATCTGAATTTGGGGTCATGCTCAATTGGTCATTCCGACTAAAGAGTCGGATCATGGGGTTTATTCTATATATATCAGCCACCATATAACGAAGGTCGCAAATTCGTAATTCCCATAATTCCACAAAATGGAACCGAATACGTCTTTCAAATCCTTTGCTAACGAAATTCAAAGGAAAACTAAACAAGTCCATAAATCAATCCAATTATACCATAAACGACTTAATCATGCATTTTTCAATTTTCTTGAGAAAATGTAAGAGCAGGAAACAGAAAAAACTGGTATTTCAGATTCCAATTGACAGTAACTTGAACTGAAAATATATCTATAAAAGTATGGCCTGTGAGCTCTATAGATGATATATTGAAATATTTTCAGTACCACTTATCAAATGTTAACAGGCTTAACATCATTCGGCTCAAAGCTTGCAGCACACGAAGGGCACTTCAGATTTCCGGTCCTTAGCACATTCTGAATACAAGGATTGCATACGACATGGTAACATTTTGCGATGACAACCTGAACAAGGTTTAGTCGTTTAGAAACCGTTAATCAGGAGTAAAGATGAACAATGACTCAATGAGTCGTAGCCAGTCGGCCAGTCCATACTTTACCATCAAGCATTAGAATTGAAGTATTTACCTCTATTGGTCTGTCAAGGCAAACAATACACTTGAGATGAAGTTTTCCCGCAACTGAAATTTCTTTCTGCGCTCTGAGACGATGATCTTTTCTTTTGACGGCTTCCAATTTCTCTTCTAGTCTTCGCTTCTCAAACCTGGAAAACACAGATTAGTAGCCAGTTTTTATAACTTGGATCATGACAGTTACATACATTTAGTCGGGAAGGGGAAGTTCTGTATTATAATTTGGGACAGTATCAGGAAATGAAGATTAATGTGGAAGACTGGAGAGTACCTTTCTGTCTCTAGTTCTATCCTCCTCGACGAGAGGTCCAACCGACTATTATTGAGCTTTAGTTGCAGTACATTTAACGTTTCTTTACCCTTTTGAGAGGACTTCCCTGCTTCAAATATCCTCCCCTGGATATTCTCCAAAGCTATCGTAGTTTTGCGTCTGTCTTCTGAACGTCTGTGGATCTGGGCAGCACATATTTTGAGCTGTGCAAGATGGCAATCATGTTACACTCTTTAAAACAAAAGAAAATGTGAAATGAACCTCGCATAAAATCTAAAGCCTACCTGATCATCGATCCGCGTTGCTTTCACCTCAAGCGCGTCCTTACAGACATTTGCCTGTTGGATCTTCTTTTGCAGAACTTGTTTCTCCATCAGTAGTGAATCATGTGTTTGTTTATCCCCTAGACATTCCAACGCGAGCTGAAATACAGACATCCATCAAAAAATATTATTGAATAAAAATGGGTATAGATAAACACTAAACAATGATTACCACAATTTTGAACTATTAATGTCACTTTCAGAGAATCACAATCCTATAGAATGAACAACAAGCAGCTCAGAGAACCAAGGCACAGTCATTTCAAATCATATTCAGGTAAGAGTGAAAGGCGAAGAGAGTACTGCATGAGAAACATAAATATGTTCCGTAAACTAAGCAGCTGGCAGCAATATCATATCAAACTGTTAACACAAATGAAAATTAAAGCCATTATAACATCTACTCCCTCTGTCCCCATCAATTTGTCCTGATGAAAACATGAAATTTGTCCATTTGCATTCGCGCCATGCGTAGTTTATAAAAAGAGCGCAGAGGTGTCTTAAGCCCAAGGCTCACTGACGCTCAAGTTATGATGACTCAGTAAGGTGCACCTATAGCTGGGCTACCTAATGACCCCTAGAAGCTAAAAAAAGGCATCATATGCCAGCGTGCTCGACATGGATACTGTTGTACAAATAGAAAAAATGTTAGGATAGATGCAGAGAGCACCTTAATATCAAAATCATCACTCTCAGTAATTTGTTTCAGTAATTTCTTGTTTTGATTTTGCATGTCATTGTAAGCTTGTCCAACATCCTGAAAGGGCATGAAAGATTACTCATAAGAGGGTTGGATGTATGAAGTCTCGGAATATTTTTAACAAAAAATAGAAATTCAACCTTAATCTCACTTAAGTAGGCCTCATTTTCATCATGCTTAGATTTCAAATCATTAGATAGCTTTGACTTAATCCTGAAATACAAATTCAAATCAGTAATCTTATAACTTAAAGCCATATGATGAGTTATCATAAAATGAAAAAGGAAAACATTCAACAGAACAATAAATAAAGCAATACAAAACAGAATAAATTTACACCATGTTAGGACGAAAAAAAAGATGGATTCTCTACTTCAACTCAAAGCTTAAGAGCAAGGATTAATCATTTATTCATTAGGAAAATACTCAAAACTCACTACCATTATAAAAGGCCCAACCATGATGCTAAATCTCCGTTTAAAACTTGATCGTAGAAAGGGTTGTCGTGCCCAATCTCGGTCGTCGTTTTATATTAAATGCGGGATATGCCACCTCCAAATGTGCTAGTGGCCTATGCTACTCCGACACGGGGAGAGAAGTATTGTATTCGATACATGGAGTATTCGACGCGAGATTGTAAGATTTAGATGACACGGGAATACGGTCAAATGAGTATCTTGACTATTTTGTAAATATGGATACGACACGTCTTATATATATTTTGCACAATTTTTAAATAAATAAAAAATATATTGTATTGCATTTTTTCTGTTGTATATAAATATATTATTTTAATATTAACTCTAATAGATGTCTCTTGTTACACCTACACTCCCCCACACTTCTTTTAAAAAACAAAACCTAATTTTGCTGCCACAACTCTTCCTCAGAGCATGCACATTGAAGAGTATGTTAAGATCTCTTATTTTTTCCTCTCCCTTTATTTCTTCCTCTCCCTTTATTTTTTTGACACATCACTTACGCTTTCATCCAACTCAATTTTTCACTATCTTCATCCTCCTCCTTCTCTTCTATTTTTTCCCTACATCAACGAGAATCCCCTCTACCTCCTCTTTCATATTTTGATTATTTTTTCTATTAAAAATAAAATAAAATAAGGTGTACGTGCAATATTTTCATAGGTGAGTGGGCACAAGGGCCTAGGTTGTACTTTCTCTAAAAATAGAGGAAGTCTTCCTCTTCCTCCTTCAAAGAGAATGTTCAATGTTGTTCAATGTTGGTTCCACATTGAAGAGGACATCCCCTTAGCACCCTCTCCCACCTAAGAAGATGGGCAATCCTCTTCAATGTGGATGCTCTCACACCCCTCCGACATTAACTTCTTGGGGTCTTCCTCTTCTCCCAGCCCTAATGACATACTCCAATGTAACCAGATCTCGGTGAAGGTCAAATCTTTCCTCTTCCATTGCAGGCTTATCACATCATCTGTCTTCTAGATAAGTTGGAAATTAGTGTATCAAATATATTTTACGTATCGTATCGTATCGATACAGAATACGTCACCCAACTGTCGTGTCAGATTATCGTAGGTAGTAGCAACCCTATTAAATCAGTTAGGGATTTGGCGTTGCGGTTTAAAGCCATGTGCCCAACTAGACCTTTAAAGTTCAAGGTTAACAAGTAAGATAAGAGCGACAAGCACACAACCACCAGACCAAATGTGAAGTCAATGTTGTACTCTCAGAGCCTATTCATTGAATATAAAGTTTACTTCAAGCGAGAGCCATAGGTATATGACTATATTCGATTATTTATCAATGCAATATGATCAAATAAAGCAAAATGGCTCTAAAGTATATGTAGTACTCCCTCCGTTTCATTTTGTGTCACATTAAAAAAAAATTATTTGTTGTTTTACTGCTTTTTCTTATATTACATGTTTTCAACGTTTCTCAAAACAAAAAATTATTTTTAGCTATTTGATGGGAGTAAAAGTTATTACAATTTCCTTGGGTAATTTATTTCACCTCATTATTGGTAGAGCTTTTTCCCAAAAATTCTTAGTTTTTGTGGAAGCTCCTAAAACGACAAGTAAAAGATAACAAAGGGGAGTATTTGTATTGTGGAGTAACAATAATAGCCACCATTTTTTCGGTGACACAGATTGCCGAGGCAATTAAAGTTGCAACTTTTATGATGGTTCCAAATTCATGATGGGAAATTAATAACCCAAAATAAAACAAAGGGTAAAAACCCGAGCAAGATGGGTGTTGACTCGAGAAAGATGAGACAAGGACAGGGTAAAGATCCTAAATCATCGAAGTTCAAACGAACAAGTTATCGGAAGATGATAACATGATTGGCAATTCAAGATACCAAACTAATCCAAAATTAAGTGTCAAGGAAGAGTGTTGGAATTTGACACTTAATTGTGTAACTTAACTTTTTAAGTTACATTAGTTTATGTTTATAATATGTTAAATGTCAGTAAATTAAAAGGGAGTTTTAGAGACATATATATTAATAGTTAAGGGGAGTTTAAAGTCACGTAAGTTCTATAAATAGGCTTATATACAATGCACTATATTGTGTAGGATAGTGCTCTCATTAAGAGCTACAAGGTCTCACAATGCGAGAGTAGTACTATTATATCACCCCCCCCCCCCCCCCCCCCACCACCAAACACACACATATAATAGTGTATCACTTCAATTTATACAAATTATCTATGTTGGTGATGTTTGGATCCACGATACGTCCGCTGCCCAAATTCTAAAGCCATGTGCCCAACTAGACCTTTAAAGTTCAAGGTTAGCACGTAAGATAAGAGTGACAATCACACAACCACCATATCACATGTGAAGTCAAGGATGTCCTCTCAGAGGACATTCATTGAATATAAAGTTCAAAGTTCAGGAGGAATAAAGTTTACTTCAGGCAAGAGCCATATGCATATTCAATTTCATGGGAGCCAAATACCTCCTACCTATAAAATATGATCAACCAAAACAAAATGGCTCAATAAAGTATACGTAATACTTCATCTGTTTCATTTTATGTCATTTTGGAAAAGATCAAAATTTTCTTTTTATTTGTTGTTTGACCGTTTTTCATGTATTACATGTTTTCTATACTTCTTAAAACAATTATTAGGAAAAAAGATGTTTTTAGCTATTGATTGGTGTAAAAGTTATTACAATTTTCAAGAGTAATTGTTTCACCTAATTATTAGTAAAGCTTTTTCCAAAAGTATTGTAGTTCTTATGGAGTCTCCTAAAACGACAAGTAAAAAATAACAAAGGGAGTATTTATATTGTGAAGTAACAATAATAACCACCATTTTTTATGTGACTCGGATCGCTGAGGCAATTAAAGTTGCAACTTTTATGATGGTTCCTTCATGTTTTAATGCAGGGAAAAGCTGCATACATATGATACCCCTTGTCTTGCCATATTCGAGGGCTTATGCTCCAAGCTGGCACAAGGATAATGTTGTCCAAGAGGGGTTGTTAACTCATATTAAGGCCCATTTCCCCAGAACAAAAAAAATGGAGGGTTGTAGCACTTCAGGAGTTTTTCACTTTAAAACATACCAGTGTCGTTAGTTTCTGAAGGCACAAGGCGCAATGAGGCAATGGAGTGTAGGTGCGTCTTATTTGACACGAGACACATTGATTATAAAACGAACATTTATATTTTAGAATATTTTTTTGTGCAACAACAATCACTTTCTTGTTTTCAAGGAGGGTGATGCTATTTTACATCAGAGGGCTAATATGAATTTATAAGTGGAAATTAAGCATAATGGGGAAGAGAAGGGTAGAGTAAAAGATTAAGGAAAAATGTATAGGATTAAACAGGAATGTGCCTCGAGTGCGCCTCACTAGTTATGCCTCGTGCGCCTCATGCATCTTATGTGCGCCTTTATCCCATGCGCCTCAGAGACCTTGAGACTACTTGGCTGATGCCTTAGTGCGCCTCATAGACCTTGAGGCAACTTGGTTGATGCCATAGTGCGCCTCGTGCACGATTCCTTAAACAAAGCTAGGATATTCTTCTTTCGGCAAACATCTAGAGTAAGTCTCTTATGCCCTAGTTCTCCCTATTTTTTCTTCAATAAACCATTCTGCGGTTCAAGTTCTGTAGAAGGGATTCAGTTACTCCTTATTGAGTACACACACATCTGGCATGCAGTTGCTGGTGTAAAAGGTAAGGAAAAAAACAATAGTTGCATGACACCAAGGAAGCTGACTGTTTTCTCCTAACCACATAGAAAAACTTCAAGATTTACAAATGCCACAACAAAAAATTTAGTTCAAAGGCTTCAAACAATAAGTGAGAGGATCGTAAAATGCTGCATTAAACAGGATAAATGTATCAGAAAAATAAATACATGAAAAAAACTAACCTTTTGAAATATTCAAATCTTCCTATCAAGTCTAAAATTTGAACTTCTGCAGCTGCTAAACGCTGCTGAGATAGTGCCTCTGCTTTGACAGCAGTCCTAACACGTGATTCCATATTGTGTTCGTCAAAGGATGACTCTAGCCGATGCACATGAGCCCATGCCTTCAATTCCTTATCCCTTGCCTCTAAAATATTGCTGAAAGAAATAGATATGTATTATTTAAAAATTCTATTAGCATGCATACATACAATTGATACAAGAAGCAACAAAAACCATGGTAACTATACACATGTAATACTACTTCATACAATGTTGTTATGAAAAAAGGACAACATTGTTTATGAACTTGTTGCCAATAGACTTCAACCCCAATTGGCTTGCACTTACCCCAAGACTAAAATATCAATACAAAGTCCCGCGAGGGCCCATAACATTCATGGATAGATGTGACATATGATATTTGAACTAATTTTGACCTAGTAAATTTTGACCTAGTAAATCCGATGATTTCACAAGCCAAAAACAAAAGCTTGGCATCATATAGGAGCTTAACAACTAGTTCCGTCAAAATGAAAAGCTGAAGGCTGTAAAACTGACTGTGCGCTTGTGTATTTTAATTTCTATGACTCGAACCCTCTTTGTTCAGCAGAAATCTCAGGCATGACAAGGGATTGATTCTATTAGCTAAACAAACTAGCTGCCTCCTTGAAAACCTCCTTCCGGAAAATTAGCACACAAGTTAGGATAGTTGACAAAAGGCTGTCAGTATCTTCTCCCACCTATATATTACACACAAGGCGAAACTTCTATCTTCAAATTAACTCATTGATTGAGATGTACCTCATGCTGCTACTACACGAAAAGACAGAGTACACGTTTGACCTTTATTGACAAAACCCTTGAAGCCAATCAGAATTTATAGTTGAGGAAACAATGATGAAAATTAGACCTACATCACAACATCAATGCGTTAATCATGCACTTGGTATCTAAAGTTATATGCGATGACAGAAACTAGTCAACCCTAGTGAAATAAGTTGAACTTAATCCCCCACCACATAGACCCCACAAAAGGAAGTTAGAAGACAAAATAATAGATTTTGTTTTAGAGGGAGCAAGAGGCCACCTCGCATCCAGTAAATATAAAGGCTTGAAGAAAAATAAAATATGCAATACATTGACAAGCAAAATCATCAACATAAGATTAGCAATAGGCATGACTGCTAAGAATACTCTCCCTTAAATTCACCAACCTCGGCAAGATTGATTCACGTCTATACATCTCCACAAATTGGTTTAAACCCTCATCATACTTATTCAAATTCTCAACCTGCAAGATTTTGTCAAGATTTTATGTTAGTTCTTGATTTCTGAACTACAGTATTTTATGAGGAAGAATAGGAAACCAACATCAGATAGGAGAGATCTAATGTGCAGAGAAACTAGTCGTTGTTTGGATAATAAATTAGAAGAGAAGAAAGGGAGCGAGGATGAAAAATGGTGTTTTCGTTCGTCTTTCCAAAGTTGGAAGCATATAATTAGGTTTGTAGGAGGACAAATGGATCGCATATCCCTCTAACCCAAATATAGCATAAACTACGACTACTATAACAATTTATCTGTAACAAGCACACACCCCTATAAACAACAGAGATTTTACATATGGTGGTGAAAGGAAATTTGAGAGAGTACTAATAAGAGGAACCTCTATATTCCATGCAACTTCATCCCACATTGAACAATTATAGATCACCTCTTATGATTTATTTGATTTTGATTCACTGATTGGTTGTTTTGGGGATTGCTTGTCTAGACATTAAACAAGGTGATGGTCCCATTTTAATCAAGCACTTTCCAATAAAACACAGTAAGCAACTCTGGGATGAAACAACCATTTAAATAAAAAAATAGCAAAAGATATTGCAAACTGAAGGAAAAAAAAAATACTTCAAGCATCATACCAAAGCCTGCAGGCTTCGTATTTCAGAATCTTGATGAGCAGATGTACTAGATAGTGACATTAACTCTTTTGCCTGAAAGACAAGATAACACATGAGCAAAACGAAATACACATATAACTAGATAAACTCTGAGTTGTATATTAACCTTTCTGACAAGAACATTGGAGATTAACTGCTGTTCAGCAGACAATGAATGAACATCTGAGGCTGTGTCCTTGTACTTTTGTAGCTGACTTTGAATACAACTCATGTCTTCAGGGAAAGAATTAGCTAATAACCTAAAGTTTGAAATAATTTCTTTTCTTCCTGAAACAAAGAAAACAAAACAAAAAAACTAATGCAGCATCAAATGCAGTTTCCACAAGTGTGGGGAAAAACTGCCTAATACTATAACACCCCAATAAAAATAAAATACACTAACCCGGCTCTCCAGATGTTTTTTCCAGCATAACCTCTGTCTTTTTCAATTGATCTTTTTGCCTCTCTAAGTTCCTCTCAAGATCATCTATGCTGGAATCAGCAGTGGTCAAAATTCTACAAAAACTATCTCCCACACTATTCCGAAGTATTGCGTCTCTTTCCTTGCACAGAACCTTATCTTTCTCCACCTGGGTAAATTGATACAAATGCGCTTCATGATAAACCTCCCATGAACAAAAAATTTCCCAAAACATTGCATTGACCAGTTCCAACCTGAAGTTTTTCATACAAGGACTGACAATGGATGGCATCTGTTTTAGTTTTTTCAAGTTCTTCTTTCACCATCTTAAAAGTTTCAGCAGAAGATATAGACTTCACATCTTTCAAAGTGCCCTGTAATTAAGCAAGATATAGAAAATTAATATATCTATTGGGAATCCATTCCTGATTCACTATCCCCCAAGGGAAGGGGTATAAGCATCAAGCAAGCATAGCTCCATATTTCTGTTAGGTTTCTCAAAACCCCTTACCTGGAAAACAGAGAGCTTTTTTAGAATTTCTACTCGTTCCTCATGAACACGCTCAAGTTCTTGTAGCCGTAAAGAGGAGAGAGCCTGCAAAATATGCCTGCAAATTTAATTATTCAGCTTGAAAATTATCATACAACGCAAAACAACCAGTTGCTTACATTTAATTCCTTCAAATGTGATTTCATCTCTTGCAAACCCTCATGTTTGTTTGTGGATCTCTCATCACCAGAAACCTCACTTTCCATACTCAACAAAAGAAAAGTGCTCCCTTCGTCGCACCTTTGCCACTTTCAAAACTTACAGTTGTAAGTTACAATCTTTGAACTCACGTGCGGTATATCCAAGATCGTCTACACATAAAAATATGGACAAAAATCACCAAACCTGCAATAAAGCACATACTTTGATGGCAGCAGCAAATCCTAACTTTTCTTACCAAGTTGCCAATCAATTTGAACAGAAAAGTTGGAAAGCACTAAACCACAAGGAAAGAATCATGAAAATTCTACTTCAGTGAATTTCAGTTGAGGTTTTACGATTTTCCTATATTCTTCTCTTTTGCTTAATAGATTAGAATTAGTGCTCTTGCAAGTATATATTATATATAGAATCGGGTTCCTGTACGAACTATTTTATGGTGCGAACTGTACGAACTAAATATAAACCATTAGATACAATTTAACCACGGTCAAAATTAAAACCCCAAATACTCCCGTGAAAAATACATGGGTGTTACACTAGTTTATCTACGGTCAAAATTAAAACCCCAAATACTCCTATCTTAACTTTTCTCCCCTATAATTATATTCTACAAACACCAAACCAAATCCTCAAATCTCTGACTTGCTTCACGAGTTTCCACCTTCACCATCACTTTCAGCACCGCCGGCCACCCACATACATTGTCCGAGATCCGTCATAATCCTCGCCGACAATCACCGGAACTCACCTTCGTTGCTCCTTTCATTTCTTTCCCTTCTTCATGTTAACAATAGTCGCCGGAGCTTGTTGGCCGTACAACCACCATAAATAATGTAATTGCTCCGGCCATCACTTACCTTCTCCGGCGAGTCTGCGACCCACTTCATCCTACTCTTGCCATCTAATTCTGATTGTCCGGCGCGTCGCGTCTCCTTTCTCCGGCGAGTTACTTATTTCATACTTCAAAAAAATTGTGATTTTGATTCTAGATCTGCTACAAACAAAGTAGAATTTCAAAAAAATAAGCCTAATAACCCCCTTGTTGCTAGATTTGGAGTCAGGTAGGTCGAGGTTCGTATGTTGTATGAGGATCTTGACGCTATCGTCGGAGTGGTTTAAGGTGGTGGACGCTAATGGTGGTGGTATTACTGTTGGGCTTGTTGTAGTTGCGTGGTGGTGGTAGGCTTGCAGTGGTGATAGTGGTGGTAGGCTAGCAGTCGTGATGATGGCGACGGCGGTAGGGACAGTGGATACACGAAATACCACCCTAGATACACTTCGTATTACTACTAGATACATTTGATATTACTACTAGATACATGTGTATCTAGTAGTAATATCAAATGTATCTAGTAGTAATACCAAGTGTATCTAGGTAGTTCGTATGGTTCGCACCGTAAGCGTGAGTATTCTGAATAGCTAAATTGAAATTTAGGGAAACAAATCCCAAAGATGGGCTGGGAAAGGATTACAGAAAAGTTAAGTTTGTCCTTCTGGAAGAATAGACCAACTGAAAAACCGATCTATCGAGCTAGGAAGAAAACTAGAGAACAAAATTAATAAGCATTCTGATTTTATGGCTATCTTCTGGGTTCATTGGTTGAAGAATATCTCTCCCACTGGAACAGGCCAACAGGGTCATCTATACACCTATTTATGTGCTAAGTAGCAACACTTTCATGGAATCCACATAACCCCAGTTACAAAAAAGACGACATGTTGACACCTTGCTTTGGCCATACATCAAATTTAACCATCAAGAAGAAGCATTATGAGAAAAAGAATACTCTAAAAGAATTCCGGCAAACGGTCACCTACTTCAAACAAGGAAAACAAATGGAAAACAACATAACATCTGGTAAATGGTCCAATTTATACAAATAAGAAATAAACAACCCCCGATCAAAACATCATAGTTACGTTTCAAAACATTGCAGTCACAGTAGGCCCTGAGAAAATCATAATTTTGGGGACCAATCAGATGTTAAAGAAAAGAAAATTTTACAAACCAACACATGCTCCGGATCCTGCCACAAATGGCGCAAAAAATCAAAACCAGGAAACACGAATTATAAGATCTAGGAGAGATATCAAGGAAGAGAATAATATTAATTTCGCCTTCGATCTAACCAAATACAGAGTAATCAATAAGGTACAAAGTGAAACCAAAGTAAATCCCAATCATGACTTGAAGAGACTAACGACGCAATCTAAGAAGCATAAAAATTTGTCTGTGTTCACATGTGTGTCACTCCCTTGGCATCTTTTAATCTACACACTGAGTATTAAAATATCAAAGTATAACAATGAGAAGCATTAAAAAAAAGATCTGCAATCTAAGAAGTTATCTCATGTGTTTTAACACCAGTCTGACTCTGAACATCACTCATAAACACCACCAGTCACAGATATGACAAGCTTAACAATGGAAAAGACGATAAAATACTTACAGAAACCATAAACAATGCACATAAAATAAATATAAGTTAAGAATGAAGATAAAATCATACCGTGTGCAGAAGATTAGATTTTATGTCTATGCTTACGGGTCAAATTATGACAATAAAGTTGCTATAGTCTATAGTAATTCATTCCTATCTCAAGGCAACAACTTTACTACCTGTGGTAGGTGGCCAGGCTGTGATACAACCACATTGCCATAATCCAAAATGATTTGGGCTGGATAACATAAATTATCGTTTGAAACATTTGAGATCAAGGACGAAATATAAAAAAAAAAACATGATAAATAGTCTTTATACAAGGTCCAAAAAAAGTGAAGGACTTCTTTTTTTAAAAGGTTACAAAAATCAATTTAATAGTCAAAATAAATAAAAATGATAAATATATATAAAATATGAAGTCTATAAAAAAAATAAACCAACTCGGACAAAAAGTTGATCAAATATTGAGAATGATAATAGAAGATTAACGTGAAATATTTGGAAAGTTTAAGAAATAAACCGAATAATATTAAAATTAAATAAAAAAATTTACTCTCCTCTTCTTAGTGTTTTACCCACTTTTCTTAAAGGGAATGTTCATGGTGTTCATCCATTCGAAAAGTTAATTAATTTGGCAAGAAAAAGGGCGAATAAAAATTACAAGAGTGTACCTGTGATTGTGTTTTAGTGTTAATTATGGTTTTTTTTCTAAGAATTATGCCTGAACAATATGGAAAGAACTCTAAGAAGATAAGGGAGTAACAAATAAAAATAAATAAGAATCGGACCATACATGGTAAAGTTGTGATGTTAACTCAATGTCGCTAGTTAGTCAACAGCAAATGATAAGAGACATAATAATCTAAATAATTATTGACGTCTTGACGATGAATAACTAAATAAACAAATACTTATACCTAACACGGTTAGTAGTTATTAGTTAGGGTCTGTTTGACAAAACTAGCTGAAAAGGTAGCTGAAAAGGTAGCTGAAACCTGAAAAGGTACCTGAAATCTGAAAAAGCTACCTGAAAAGGTAGCTGGAAATTAAGACCTGAAAGGTAGCTGATTTTTGTTAAAACTGTTAGGAAACTAGCTGAAAAGGTAGCTGATATTTAACAAAATGACCGAAAAGGACATGGTTTATTATTGATATCTTTTACGTTTTTACTATTATTCTTGTGTTATTGTCGTTGGCGGCGTTACGTTTTTACTAGGCTGAGGGCAAGGCGGGCTTCACATACCAGTTCTTAAATTTTTATCTTAGATTCTTACTTTCAAGTATAAATTTAACAAGTTATAATGAAATTTTTTCAATATATTTGAAAGAGAATGAGAAAATAATTAATATATAACGATTAGTTAAAAAAATTCCAACAATACACCCTTGAAAATATATTGAAAAACTAGGGGGGATTATGTGTTATATTTGGAAATACGTAAGGGTTTTGTATTGTGTTTGATTTTGTTAATTAGTGTTATACAATCGAGAGTAGAATAGGTAGATGAAAATGAAACAGGTACCTGATTTCTCAAATGCTATCTTGGGTAGCTTTTTATTTCAGGTACCTTTTTCACTCAAATCAGGTACTTGCCAAACACCCAAAAATATTAAGGTACCTGATTGTTTTGGCAAAAAAGTCATTTCAGACAAATCAGGTACCTTATTTGCCTTGCCAAACACAGCCTAAGTGGTCTTGTGCTTTTAGAAAGTAATTTTGCGTCGGAGTAGCTATGATGAAAATTATCTTGGAAGGTATCAGGAATGCATTTTTGCAGGGGAAAAAACGTTGTAAGGGAGAG